>JAUIMM010000435.1:0-600000 GCA_031769625.1 Taudactylus pleione
CCGAAAGCTCTCTGGGGCTTGCGGCCACGAGACCCTATCACAAGGGTCTCATTGCAAGCCCAATGGTCGCGATGGTTTTGACCATCGCGACCATCATCCTGGCCGCTCGCATTAGCTGTGGGTGGCAACCCACAGCAATGTGAGCGCATTAAAAAAAAAAAAAGATGTCCTGATTCAGAGCAAGAGCTCTGTCAGAGCGTCCAGTTCTGAATCAGGGCCACTGTTCATTCCAACGGGAGAGAATCAATTGCTGCAGAGGCCTGGAGTGGAACTGAGCATATTCCACCATGTTGAAGGGGGATACCATTGACCCCAAGATCTGCATAGCTGATAGTATGGATAACCTTTGATTGCATAGAAATTTGCATACTCACAATGATAGGGCCGCAATCTTGTCCCCTGGTAGAAACACCTTTTGTGCCTGAGAATCCAGAAGTGCCCCAAGATGTACCATCCACTGTTTTGGAGAAAGAGAGGATTTCTTCCAAATGATGATCCAGCCATGCATCTGTAGGCAGGCTATGGTCAGTTGGAGATGATGTTGTAAAACAGCTGGAGACTGTGCCAATATCAGAAGGTCATCCAGGTATGGAAGTATTCCGATTACCTGAAGCCTGAGGTAGACTGTCATAACTGCCATGATTTTGGTGAAGACCCAAGGGGCCGTTGATAGACCAAAGGGCAGTGCCTGAAATTGGTAATGTTGTTGCAGGACAAGCAAAGCATAGAAATTGTTGGTGGGATGGCGTAATAGGTACATGCAGATATGCATACAGAATGCCCAGGGATGCCATAAAATGCCCAGGTTCCATTGCCAAAATAATTTCTTGAAGAGTCTCCATATGGAACTTGGGTACATGGATAGACTTGTTGAGGGTTTTCAGATTTAGAATAAGGCGATGAGACTCATTTGGTTTCTGAACGAAAATAGATTGGAATAATAACCTCTTCCTTGTTGAACCACAGGAACTGGGATTATCACCCCTGCCGGCAGCAGGGAGTAAATGGCTTCCTGGAGGGCCAAGGCCTTGATAGAATCTGATGGGGAGTTGTGCAAAAAAACTTCTGGGGAGGACTCCTCCGGAAAGTGAGGGCATACCACTGAGAGACCACTTCTCAGACTCAGGCATCTGTTGTTGCTTGATGCCAATAGGGCATAAATTGAAGAAGTCCGCCTCCCACCCCATCATCCCCCAGCAGGAGGCCCACCCCTTCAGGCAGAGGGCTTGTCATCCGGCTTAGAAGCTGGATGTCTTGCCGACCAGGACCTCTTCGTTTGCTGCTTGGTGGTCCCGCGAGAACTAGACGGCCTGGAGCAAGACTGTTCTCTTGCTCGTCCCTGAAGATGAAAGTACGAAAAGACGACTGCCTAGACTTTAATGTAGCTGTTGATGGCAGACCTGTAGATTTAGTAGTTGGTAGAGTAGCCACCAGCTTATCTAATTCTGCTCCAAAAGGTATATTTCCAAAAAAAGGTAAGGATTCCAGACCCTTCTTTGACTCCGTATCTGCTTTCCAGGACCTTAACCAAAAGGCTCTACAAGCCACAACCGAGGCTGCCAATGCTTTAGACGCTAGGAGCCCAGCATCTATTGCAGCTTCTACCAAATAAGAGGCCGATTCCCGTATGTGGGAGATATATGTCAGCTGTTTTCTAGTAGCATTTGGTAGAGTATTTTTCAATGCCCCCATCCATTCTTCAACAGCCTTGGAAACCCAAGCCCCAGCCATAGCTGGTCGAGTCACAGCTCCAGACATTGAAAATACTGCTTTAAGACATGTTTCATTTTTTCTATCTGTAGGAAGAGAAGATGCTGATGGAATAGGCAATGTAGCACTCCTGACTAAATGTGTAACATGAGCATCCTCAGTAGGAGGTACCTCCCACTTAGTACATTCAAAAGCTTGGAAAGGATACAAAGATGCTAAGCTTTTTGCAACATTGAACCGTTTATCAGGGTTACTCCATGCCTCTTCCATAAGTTCATTGAGCTGCTCAGATTTAGGAAACTCAGCTTTTACCACCTTCTGGTGTTTAAACACTGGAGCCTTCTGTCTAGGAGCTGGCTCATCATCCTGTATATTTAGGATTGATTTGACTGCCCTCACCAAAGAAGGGACATTCACTGTAGCAGGATGGTCCTGCTCTCCTGAGATAGATCCTGTAGAATAACCTGGCACATCATCTGATTCCTCTGATGATGCACCTGAATCTACATGCTGAGCAGACTGATAAAATGATAACGTCCGCTTAGGTGCCTTAGTGACTACCGGTCTGTTTGCCACGGCTGACTGAGCCATACTCTGACTTGAGTGGGCATTAACATGCATCCAAGAAGGATGCATAGGGGGGTCAAACATAGCATGCTGAAACTGCTGTGGGTATCCTACTTAAGGAGGCAGCGTGGGAGTAACCAAACGATCCACTAGTTGCATCATCACCTAAGACAGGGAGGACACCCAAGATGGCTTCTGTACAGGGGCTGGTAGACTGGACTGGTGAGGTAGTTCTTTATAAACAGAAAGCACACAAACCATCCTGTATAAAGTCCTGAGGGGACAAACCCGCCAAACAGGATTTACATGAAACCAGCACAGGGGCCTCAACTTCCTGTTTCCCTTTACCTTTTGACATATCAATTATAAAGGTAATAATGCAATGTAATGTGACAGCCTTCATAAATAACTAGTAAATGTGAAGTACAGAGGAAAAAAAACCCATCCACCTGTAACAGAGGGATGAGGAGAAAAAACAGAGATAGTTATAACGGACAGTCAGAAATAAAAGGCAGTATCAACACAGTAGCTAGCAAAAAATCACATACAATGCATATTTAAATCAGTTGCAATGGACCCTGAATCAACTACTCAAACTTGGTAGGATAGAGAGCACTATATACCTGACCCAAAGGAGAGGTATACAGGGAGACTGACCCAAAACTTCCTGAGACCAAACCACTTCAGCAGAGCACCGATAGTGGACTGTGAGCATCTGATATACAAGAGGAGGGTAGGAGGAGCAACCCAGGGGTGGGAAAACCTGATGGGTCTGCATCTGGGTCGGGGAAGGAGCTGCCAGGGGAGAGGCTACCTCCCCTAAGCTGCATCAACCGGCCGGGTATGCTGGCCTCATGGCAGCAGAAGCATCTGCTGCTGATCCCCAGCATCAGACGATAAGCCCCGGTGATCTAGTGAGGGAGCAGATGGCCCTGGGCCTTCGCTGCAGCGGCTTCCAGTGCGTCTCCAGTGGCAGAAGCAAGGATTGCTGCATGCAATTTCCCATAAGCGAGGATTCGCCTTACCTGGCATCTCCATGAGTCCGGTTGCAGTACTGGCTCCAGCATCGCTGCTAGCAAGCTCTGCTGTGACCCACCAAAATTACCAGACCTGTTACTGGTGTTGCAGGCCAGCGGAGGTAGACGGAGTCACAGTGCAGGTGTCTATTAAGACGAACAGTACTGCTAACTCTAAAAGAGAGAAATAAAAACAAAACATAAAATTAAAGCTTGGGACTGCTTAAGCAGTCCCCCTGTTTTAAAGGTGCATCTGAATCCTGCCGCACCAGACGAAATACTGAATACCTGTGGCCAGGGGCTGGTTATATGTGTAGATGGACCTGGGGAATCCTGTGAGCTAAAAGCTTAACTTTTCGGTGTCCTGATCACTCCAACCACATTATTCTCATGGTATCCATGTGGATCCCTATGGACTGTCGAAGCCGGATAATTGGCTAAGACAGAATCTGTTAGAAACGGAATCTGCAAGACGCCATTTTGCGACTGATCGCAAAACGCCATTTTAGCTACAACTAAAAGTCCTTACATTAAATATTCAGTGATGACAAGACAGGTTTTGTAGATTTGTCTGTGACAAATAATTAAAGAATACACAAAGATATGGAGAGCGTTTGCTCTGCATACAGAACAGTATGCCTATGAAAATTAAAGTATAATACAGACACTGATATACTCAGGAGGAGTGGATTTGGAAACAATTGTTAGACATCTAAGCTATCGTTAGCTATTGTAGGCCTGGTATCTAATGTGATGTGGTTAAGAAGAAATTAATTGTATTCTAAATAAACCATTGTCTTTAAGTCTGATGCTTAAACAAACTAGCCTTACCTTTGTGATTTCATCAAGCACCTTTTGACCCCCTGTGTAAACCCATTGTCTGTCATTTTTTAGTCCAGACAAGTAATATCAAAAATATGCCAAGTAATATATATATATATATATATATATATATAGCTAATTCATGATAAATACATGCATGCACATAGACAATCACATTTGTACCCACAATGCATGCATATATATATATATATATATATATATATATATATGTATACATACACACACACAGAGCATGTGTGCGCTATACATAACCCCTGCACACAGCGCACCTTTTACACTGTGCTCAGACTCATAACACATACTTACATATAATCATAAATATACACGCACTCATAAAAAGTTCCTATACATTATGGTTTATATTAAAGTTATTAATTATGATGTAAAATGTATGTTATATGATTTCTATGGTTTAGTACATGATAAGCAGACCATGTTTGGTGCCATTCTGATCCGCTGTTTATTTGCAGATCTCCAGTTCCATCGGTGGGGAGATCGCTACATGCGTCTGCGAATTATGAAATATAGAGAGATAGCCATTGAAATGCTGTAATGAAATAGCTAGTTTAGACTTGTTTACAGGACACAAAGAGCTGTTGGGAGGCTGAACTACTCAAGTACAAACAGACCAATGAACTTTATCGTAGCAACAGATCCAAGAAGAACAACCAATGTGATTATGCCAGCTCATGTCTATTGTATTGCTTATCTCTGTTCGGGTATATAGTCAGGCTCTCTGAAACCAGTTAGTCATATTCTTTTTCCTGTGACGGAGGTTTCATCTTTGATGCCGAGATCTGGATTCAGAGCACCTGCGTATATATCGACTGTACCATAATGAATGTAACCTAACTACCTTTTTCTTGTGTGAATAATAACTTTTGTGCTTCGGAACCACAACCAAGGTCTGAAAGTGTTTATTTTATGTGCGACTATTCATAACCCTAAATAGCGTCATCTAAGATATAGAGGTTTAAGTAGGATTCCATAGGACCCTGAAAAAGAAATGTTGAATTTACCCTGTCACCAGCTGAAGCAAGAGGTAGTTACAAGGTGGAACTCCACCCTTTATATGCTTCAGCAGATGGAGGAACAGCAAAAAGTCATCCAAAGCTACACAAACGAACTATGACATAGGAAGAAGAGGGGGAATATACCTTACTCAAGCTCAGTAGAAAATACTTTCCATGTTGTGCAAAGATACTAGGTTTAAGTCATACGTCGTGTCTTTCTTCCCAGCGGACACAGATCTGAAGAGATGCAAAGAGCTATTGGTAAGGAAATTGTCAGTTCAATTGGTACGTGATGCAGCGATGGCTCCTCCTTCAATTTCTCCAGCAAGTGCGGCTGCCAACAAAAAATTAGAGTTATGGTATAACATACCTTTGTTAACTCTTTTTCTTCGAGGTCCATAGGGTCCACGGGAATTACCTTGGGGTATGTGGTTGGAGTGATCCAGGCACCAAACAGTTACAAGCTTTAGCTCCCAGGATGCACTGGGTTCTCCTCCATATATACCCCGCCCCTGGCTACAGGCACTTAGTTTGTAACCAAGCACAAGGCAGGAGAAAGAAAAAAGGAGAAGGAAGGTCAATGTATACCAGAAACATGCTAAGAGGAGGTAATCATTGACATACAAAAGAAAAAAAGATTACCCGATAACAACCAGATGCCTTAGGGTGGGTGCCCTGTGGACCATATGGACCTCGAAGAAAGAGAGTTAACAAAGGTATGAGGCAAAAGTATCATAGGCATAAAATGTGAGAAAAGTGTGGACAGAAGACCATGTGGCTGCCTTGCACAATTGCTCAGCAGAGGCACCACATCGAAATGCCACGATGGTCCCACAGATCAAGGAGAATGTGCTGTCACTGTGTTTGGAACAGGGAGATCAGCTTGTGTGTAAGCCTGAGAAATCATCACACAAAGCCATATAGCCAAATTCTATTTGTTAGCTGGCCAGCCTCGCTTGTGAAAGCCATACAACACAAAAAGAGAGTCTGATTTCCTAAAGGAGTTGGTACGATCCATGTAGATACGGAGGGAGCGTACTACATTCAGAGAAGCTTCACCTACAGAGGTGTCTGAAGACTGGCAGGCAAGAACCACAATTTCTTAATTTACATGAAAACGGGATATTACCTTAGGAAGGTAACTCGCCCTGGTACAAAGTACAGCTCTATCCTGGTGAAAAATCAAAAAAAAAGGGGGAGCGACAAGAAAGCACTGCCAAACTACAGACTTTGCAGGCAGAGGAGATAGCGAGAATAAAAACAGTCTTCGTTGTCAACCACTTGAGAGGTCTACCGAGTTCAGGGGTTCAAATGGGGGAGCCTGTAGAGTCCTGAGAACCAAAGACAAATCCCACAGAGGGACAAAGGGAGGCTGAACCCTCAGAACACTCTGCAAAAACATTCTAACATCAGGCAGGGGGAGGGCGATCCTTCGCTGAAATTAAACTGCAGATTTTTAACTTGAACTCTCAGAGTGGCCAGGCAAAGACAGAGGTATAACCCAGCCTGGAGAAAAGCAAGCACTCGGGAGACCCTAAAAACTGTAGGGTCATATTTTCTATGGGAACACCATTGAAAATAGGGAGTGCCAAACTCGAATAGATGCGGGCAGAGGAAGGCTTTCATGCCCTATGCATAGTCTGAATTACAGAGCTAGTAAAATACTTTGGCTCTTAATGTCACATCCAGATGTATATAGGCTTCTACTGCAGGAACTTGGGCCGGTGGGCTAAGGGTAGCGGGTGAGAGGAAACGGAAAGGCAATATATACGTCCTCTTCATACATCTCTCCCAGCTGCGAGACCTACCCCAGGGCGCAGAAGTCTAGTCTACTCGATGGTATTCACCATTGAAACCCTCCAAGCAGGATGTGGGTTTCGCTGCACCAAGATAACAGGTCGCGGAACCTGAGGCAGGTACCTGGAGAAAACAGAGATAGATATGGAAGGACTATATAAACACTGATGAGCAAGGATGATGCTCCAAAGACTGATATGTAAGTTGCACTGGTAATCAGCACCTGGTATGGGATGCTGAATAGCGATGGTTATAAGACAATGAGAATCGATGGTAGTCAGCACTTGGAATGAGACATTGAGAATCGATGGTAATCAGCACTTGGAATGAGATGCTGAATGGCGAAGGTAACCAGCACTTGGTATGAAACACTGGGAATCGATGGTAGTCAGTACTTGATATGAAATACAGAGAACAGAATGTAGTCAGCACCAGGTATGAATAGCTGAACAGCAATGGTAGTCACGAGGAGGGTTCATTGGGAAGGAACACTGCGGAGCCTGAGATGCAAACACAGGGATGCAACTAGACAGCTAAATTAGTAATCCGCTTGAAGGCTGACACATGTAACAGAGAGGCAGCTTGAGAGCTGAGCAGCACACTTAAAGACAACACAGGAACTGTTACATAAGTTCTGTGAGAGAGCTGAAGTAACATGCTGAGAATTAGCATGGCAGCTAATACAAGTAACACTGGGGGTCAGCGTGAGGGCTGAAACACCACACTGGAGATACTTCATGGAAAACACCGGAGAGCATAACAATCACTGGAACAGCCAAGTTGAACAGCATCTTCCTGTTCCTGGAGTAAGACTATATACCCCTAGGTAGCTTGTCATTGGATCAGAGGATCAGCTGAGTGACCGCAGGGCTACCATTGGGGGAGACTAGTCAGATGATATGGACCAACATAGCTGCTCCCATGCCCGCTACCACGGGAACCAGGATGCACACATGGAAGCCCTAGCAGACCCCGGGGAGAATACTCAGCCACCACTCACCTCCACTCCCAGTGAATGAACACCTAAGCCCAAGGACGCCGGCGTGGAGGTGAATATCGGCCGATCCCAGGCCACATCCTGACACTTAAAATGGAAGACTCAAGAGCCACGCTGTCCAAGACAGACAATGAAGGTCTGCAGGCAGGGACCCTGTGATAACAGGTCCGGCCTTAGAGGAAGAGGCCATGAAGTGTCTGTGGAGAGACTCTGAATGTCGGTGAACCAAAGGCATCTGGGCCAAGCAGGAGCTATTTGTATTACTTTGCCACCCTTTTGCTTTAATTTCCTATGACCCTTAGGAGGAGGGAGATTGGAAGAAATAGGTATGCCAGATAGAAGTCCCATTTTACTGCCAGAGTATCCACGAAGGTGGCTGAGGGGTCTCTGGTTCTGGATCCGTACCTGGGGGGACCTTGTGATTGTGATGAGAAACCATCAGGTATACTTCTGGTAGTCCCCATTTATCCACTAGGATCTGAAAGACATCCAGATGAAGAGCCCATTCCCCGCCATGTATGTCCTGACAACTTAGGAAGTCTGCTTCCCAGTTTAGGACTCTGGGGATGAATAATGCCGGAAGATGACGTTCTGCCTAAACCAGAATGTTTGCAACTCCCTTCATGGCAGACCGCCTTCGCGTGCCTCCCTGATGATTGAGGTAGGCTACTGCGGTCGCATTGTCGGACTGGATTTGGACAGGCCTGCCCTTTAGGATATTCTGTGCTTGCATGAGTGCTTTGTACACTTCTCAAAGTTCCAGGATGTTTATGGATAGTTGACTTTCCTGAGTAGTCCATCTTACCTGAAATGTATGATGGCATGTCACCACACCCCAACCGCGAAGGCTGGCCCAGAGGGAGAAACCTGCGTATCGTCTGCCTCCACAGATGAAATATCAGAATCTGAAAGCAGGGTGGACAGAGTATGGTGCAGTCCATTTATATGCGTAGACGGCTTATGCCTTATTCGCCTGTAACATCTGCAGATAGGTAGATGCTAAAATCCAGATTCTGAACTGAGTGGACATAACCCTCCATCCAGGAATGATGTATGGGAAGAGGAAACATAGCAAGCTGAACAGGTGCTGGCGAGGTGGACTGTATGAAATCCTGAGAGAACTACTGCACAGAATTTACATGAAACCAGCACAGGCACAACAGTCTCCTGTTTACCTTTGTCCTGAGCGATGGGAAATATTTGCAAGTGATCTACAACAAGTGTAGGGTTAACAATGCAATGTGACCCATTTCACAGATAAAAACAAATGTGAAGTACTCTCTAACCCCTATACACTAGGTAGTTGGGGGTTAGGGAAAAAAAACAAAAAACTTTTTTTTCCCCCAACAGCAGAGATACCATAAGTCAAATAAAACACATATAATATATTTGCAAAAGGGCATTAAAATCAATTACCTAAACTAGGGGTGAGCGGGTTCGGATTTCTGAAATCCGAACCCCCCCGAGCCCCCCCGATCCGAGTCCGATCCAAGTCAGGCTCGACTTTTCCCGCCTGACTCTGATCTGAAATCGAGGCAAAACGTCATCATCCCGCCTTCCGACTCTCGCGGGTTTTGGATACTATATAAGGTACCCGCGTCGGCGCCATTTTCTCACTCGGCTGTGGACAGTGAAGAGGGAGGGTGGGAGTTAGGGCTGTGTAGTGTAGTGTAGTGTAGTGCTGCTGTTGTCCACTACTTCAAAGTCCATAGGGGCTGGCTGTGTTGTGCTGTGCTGCTGTTGTTAATAGGGGCTGTGTCCACTACTTCAAAGTCCATAGGGGCTGGCTGGACTGTGTTGTGCAGTCAGTTCTCCATAGGGGCTGTGTCCACTCCAAAGTCCTGTGCAGTGTCCCAGTCCTAAAGGGGTGCTGTAGTGTTGTCCAGGGGGTGCTCTGTCCAACAGGGGTGCTCCCCCCAAGCGCTAAAAAAATAATATATTTTCTGTGTTTGTGAATTGTGTGCGCAGTAGCCGCACGTGCATCAACAAAGTAGTGCCAAGCGTGCGCCTGTGTCATAAGTAAAGGGCCGGCTGGCTTGACCGTTAAAGGGTGCTGTAACCCCCAAAGTACACTCCAGTCCAAACAAAAAAAAAAATTATTTTCTGTGTTTGTGAATTGTGTGCGCAGTAGCCGCACGTGCATCAACAAAGTAGTGCCAAGCGTGCGCCTGTGTTATAAGTAAAGGGCCGGCTGGCTTGACCGTTAAAGGGTTCTGTAACCCCCAAAGTACACTCCAAAACAAAAAAATATATATTTTCTGTGTTTGTGACTTGTGTGCACTGTGGCTGCACGTGCATCAACAAAGGAGCAGCGCCAAGCGTGCGCCTGTGTCCAATAAGTAAAGAGCCGGCTGGCTCATTTCTTAAAGGGTGGTGTAACCCACAAAGTGCACTACTCTCCAGCGAAAATAAAAAATTATTTTCTGTGTTTGTGTGCGCTTTAGCCGCACGTATATATCAATATAACATAAATGGAGGACCAAACTTTCTCCGATAAAAATAAAATAGGGAAAGATCAAGAACCACTTCCTCCTAGTGCTGTTGCTGCTGCTGGGAGTTGTTCATCATCCCAGAGAGGAAGTAGGAACATCACTACTTTTACTAAACAATTGACCCTCCAACAGTCCCTAGCGATGAGGATGAAGTACGACAGCAGTCATCCTGAAGCAAAACGTATAACTGAGGCCTTGACTGCTATGTTGGTGTTAGACGTGCGTCCGGTATCCGCCATTAGTGCAGTGGGATTTAGACAATTGATGGAGGTAGTGTGTCCTCAGTTCCAAATCCCGTCTAGATTCCACCTGCATCCTCAAAGCAGCAGCGACAAGCGTGCGTCTGTCTGTTAAAGGGTGGTGACACCCTCAAAGTGTGCTACACAAACAATTAAAATATTGTTCTTTTTTTTTCTGTCTTTGTGAAATGTGTGGGCTGTAGCCGCACCTGCATCCTTAAAGCAGCAGCGACAAGCGTGCATCTGTCTGTTAAAGGGTGGTGACACCCTCAAAGTGTGCTACACAAACAATTAAAATATTGTTCTTTTTTTTTCTGTCTTTGTGAAATGTGTGGGCTGTAGCCGCACCTGCATCCTTAAAGCAGCAGCGACAAGCGTGCGTCTGTCTGTTAAAGGGTGGTGACACCCTCAAAGTGTGCTACACAAACAATTAAAATATTGTTCTTTTTTTTTCTGTCTTTGTGAATTGTGTGGGCTGTAGCCGCACTTGCATCCTCAAAGCAGCAGCGACAAGCGTGCGTCTGTTAAAGGATTACATCGGTGACAGCATCCAAGTAGGCATGTCAGACAGTCCGTACCTGTACTGGCAGGAAAAAGAAGCAATTTGGAGGTCCCTGTACAAACTGGCTCTATTTTACAGGAGTTGCTCCCCCTCCAGTGTGTACTCCGAAAGAGTATTTAGTGCAGCCGGGAACCTTGTCCGCGAAAGGCGTAGGAGGTTGCTTCCACAAAATGTGGAGAAGATGATGTTCATAAAATGAATTATCAACTCTTCCAGGGAGACCAGCCTCCAGAACGTACAGAGGGACCTGTGGTTCCAGCAGGGACGAATTAATACTCTGTGAGGATGAGGATGTACACACTGAAGAGGGTGAGGAATCGGTGGATGAGGAGGATGAGGATGACATCTTGCCTCCGTAGAGCCAGTTTGTGCAGGGACAGATTAATTGCCAGCTTGTTTTGTGGGGGCCCAAACGAACCAATCATTTCAGCCACAGTTGTGTGGCAGGCCCTGGCGCTGAAATGATTGGTTTGTTAAAGTGTGCATGTCCTGTTTATACAACATAAGGGTGGGTGGGAGGGCCCAAGGACAATTCCATCTTGCACCTCTTTTTTTTCTTTGCATTATGTACAGTTTGGGGCCTAGTTTTTCAAACTGCCATCCTGTCTGCCACTGCAGTTTCACGCCTAGATGGGTCACGTGTTTGTGCCGCCCACTTGTGTCGCTTAGCATAGTCATCCAGCTACCTCGGTGCAACCTTTTGGACATAAAAACAGTATTGTGAGGTGTGAGGTGTTCAGAATAGACTGGAAATTAGTGGAAATTAAGGTTATTGAGGTTAATAATAGCATAGGAGCAGAAAAACCTACAAATTCTGTGATTTTAGCTGTTTTTATGCTTTTTTTTTCAAAAAAATACAGATCCAAAACACAAAACCCAGAACCCAAAACACGGAAGGGTGGTTTTGGCAAAACCAATCCAGATCCAAAACCAAAACACGAAAAGTGGCCGGTGCACACCCCTAACCTAAACACATAAGTTTGGTAGAATCTACATGCATATACATATATTTGCAAATGGGCACTAAATCGCAGACACATTGGTAAGAAATAAGTGCAATGCATACAAATATACTTACAAATCAGCACTGAATCAACTTATACAAGCACACAAGTTGGTAGGATTCTAGTGCTATATACCTTGGTCCTAGGAGAAAGGTATACTCAGAAAGAGAGAACCCAAATCTCCCCTCAGCAAACACTCAACTGCAGCGGAGTGTCTCCAATTAAAAAGGAGAGAGGGGGATGGGCAGCTCAGTCTTCACAAGCAAATGTGAAGTACAATTTAACCCCTACACACCTGGTAGTTGAGGGTTAAATGGAGCAATAGCAGTGATAGTTATGACAAAGTCATAAATAAAACCTGCATGAACTCCTGTTTCCCTTTAAGCTTAGCATATATAAGTATAAAAGGTACCAATGCAATGTGGCCACCTTCACAAATATCTAGTAAATGTGAAGTACACAGAAAACCCCCATACCCTGTCAGAGGGATGAGGAGAAATAGCAGTGAGAGCCTGTCAGTTATAGCTTTTTCAGAAAAAAGGCAGTATAAAACACACAGCAGAACTAGCTTAAGTCACATACAAGCTTGTAAGTTTGGTGCCCGGATCACTCCAACCACATACCCCAAGTTAATTCCTGTGGACCCTATGGAACCCGAAGAAGAAACCTAAACTTTCCCAAAAAAGACCCACTGGTGATGCAGATGAGTCAACACAACCAAGTTTTGACATCTGGTCTGGTCTAAAACAATTGCCTACCATTAATGAGACCTCTCCATCTGATACGGTCACCATCCAAAGAATGGTTGAGCACTATTTTAATGATAGCGTCCAAATAGGCATGTCAGACAGTCAGTTTCACTACTGGCAGGTAAAAAATGCAATTTGGAGGCCCTTGCACAGACTGGCTTTGCTTTACTAGAGCTGCCCACCCTCCAGTGTGTACTCAAAGTGTTTTCAGCACATTCGGGAACCTTGTCAGCGTTCGGCGTAGGAGGCTACTTCCTCAAAAAATGGAAAAGATGATGTTCATCAAAATTAACTATAAATTCCACAAGGAAAACCTTTACCGCCAATTACATCCAAAAATTACAGAGGTATCTGAAGCTATAATGGTGGATTTCAGCGGTGACTAATTAAAATTGTGTGAAGATGATACACACACTGATGAGGTTGAGGAATCGGATGATGATGGCGACAATATCTTGCCTCTGTAAAGACAGTTTGTGCATAAAGATATGATTGCCAGCTGGGCCCGAAAACAAACCAGTCGCTTCAGCCACAATTGGCAGTCCCTGTCACTGAAGTGATTGGTTTGTTAAACTGTGCATGTCCTGTTTACTATATACAACATAAGGGTGGGTGGAAGGCCCAAAGGACAATTCCACCTTGCCCCTCTTTTCTTTGCATTATGTGCTGTTTGGGGCATTGCTGCCTGACATTTTTCATTTAATAGTTTATGAAGCTGCTATCCTGTCTGTCATTGCAGTGCCACTCTGTGCCATATTGGTAGCTGACCTGCCACGTTAGTGCCGCCCACTGCTGTCGCTTAGCTTATTCAGCCAGCTAGCTCAATGTAACATTTGGCCTAAACTGGATGAAATCAATATTGTGAGCTGTGAGGTAGTCAAAATTGACTGTAAATAAATGTTTTTGAGGTTAATAATCCAAAACCAAAACAAGCAAGGGTGGTTTTGTAAAACCAAATCCAGATCCAAAACCTTGAAGTTGATACAGATCCAAAACCAAAACACAGGGGTAGGCGCACTTCCCTAGTTCAACTTCTAATTGCAGAAGATGACAGGATACAGACAATATAAAAATATTTTGTGAAGTACATCACACACCGCTAATAGTCACCTTGAATCTGATCATTTGTGCTATATCAATGATTGCCTCATTTTGAAGGAGTCATGAGCACTAGCAGAAATCAACAAGTCTACAGATGAGGAGGCACACATCATTTATAGCTAATTTCAAAATCCGAACCACCCGAGGCCCCCCGATCCGAGCCAGGAACAGGATTTTTTACCGCTAGACTCGGTTCCCGGAGCGAGGTAAAATGTCATCATCCTGGTGTCAGATTCTCTTTGTACATTTCACGCCTCCTGCCCCGCCATCTTCACTCAAGTCCTGGAGAGGGTAGTGAGAGGACGTGTCTCTCTAGTGTCTGTGGGAAAGTGGCGTGGCGACCTGCTCTGCTGTGTCAGTCTGGGGGTACCTGCTCTCCTGTATCAGTCCAGTCCAGTGGTGCTGTACTGCTGTATCAGTCTGGGGGTGACTTGCTCTGCTGTATCAAGTCCAGTCCAGTGGTGCTGTGCTGCTGTATCAGTCTGGGGGTGACCTGCTGTATCAGTACAGTCCAGTGGTGCTGTGCTGCTGTATCAGTCTAGTCCAGTCCAGTGCGGCTGTCCTGTGCTGTATATTCAGCCCAAATAATTTCTACAGGGACTGCTCTGTGTGGTGTTGGGCTACGGTGCCCTGTGCGGTGTATTCACTCCAGTCTCCAAATAAAAAAGGGTGATTTAATTCATCCAAATAATTTTTACAGGGGCTGCCCTGTGCCCTGTGTATATTCACTCCAAATAAAAAGGGGTGATTTAATTGACGATGAAATGCCATCAACGTCGTCTGCCAAAGCCGATGACCAATGTCATAGTAGAGGGCATGTAAAATGACCCAAAAAAATAAAAATTTAAATCATCCAAGTAGAAAACGCATATTGGCAAGTTTACCATTTACGACACGGAGTGGCAAGGAATGGCTAAGGTCCTGGCCTATGTTCATGACTAGTGGTTCAGCTTCACATGACGATGGAAGCCCTCCCCCGCCTGCTAGAAAAATGAAATGAGTTAAGCTGGCAAAAGCACAGCAAAGAACTGTGGCCCTGATTCAGAGCCGGACGCTCTGACCAGAGCGCTCGCTCTGAATCAGGGCCCACCTCCATAAATATGGAGCGTCCTCCTGGACGCTCGTATAGCTGTGGGTCACTCCCTTCATGGCAGACCGCCTTCGCGTGCCTCCCTGATGATTGAGGTAGGCTACTGCGGTCGCATTGTCGGACTGGATTTGGACAGGCCTGCCCTTTAGGATATTCTGTGCTTGCATGAGTGCTTTGTACACTTCTCAAAGTTCCAGGATGTTTATGGATAGTTGACTTTCCTGAGTAGTCCATCTTACCTGAAATGTATGATGGCATGTCACCACACCCCAACCGCGAAGGCTGGCCCAGAGGGAGAAACCTGCGTATCGTCTGCCTCCACAGATGAAATATCAGAATCTGAAAGCAGGGTGGACAGAGTATGGTGCAGTCCATTTATATGCGTAGACGGCTTATGCCTTATTCGCCTGTAACATCTGCAGATAGGTAGATGCTAAAATCCAGATTCTGAACTGAGTGGACATAACCCTCCATCCAGGAATGATGTATGGGAAGAGGAAACATAGCAAGCTGAACAGGTGCTGGCGAGGTGGACTGTATGAAATCCTGAGAGAACTACTGCACAGAATTTACATGAAACCAGCACAGGCACAACAGTCTCCTGTTTACCTTTGTCCTGAGCGATGGGAAATATTTGCAAGTGATCTACAACAAGTGTAGGGTTAACAATGCAATGTGACCCATTTCACAGATAAAAACAAATGTGAAGTACTCTCTAACCCCTATACACTAGGTAGTTGGGGGTTAGGGAAAAAAAACAAAAAACTTTTTTTTCCCCCAACAGCAGAGATACCATAAGTCAAATAAAACACATATAATATATTTGCAAAAGGGCATTAAAATCAATTACCTAAACTAGGGGTGAGCGGGTTCGGATTTCTGAAATCCGAACCCCCCCGATCCGAGTCCGATCCAAGTCAGGCTCGACTTTTCCCGCCTGACTCTGATCTGAAATCGAGGCAAAACGTCATCATCCCGCCTTCCGAGTCTCGCGGGTTTTGGATACTATATAAGGTACCCGCGTCGGCGCCATTTTCTCACTCGGCTGTGGACAGTGAAGAGGGAGGGTGGGAGTTAGGGCTGTGTAGTGTAGTGTAGTGCTGCTGTTGTCCACTACTTCAAAGTCCATAGGGGCTGGCTGTGTTGTGCTGTGCTGCGGTTGTTAATAGGGGCTGTGTCCACTACTTCAAAGTCCATAGGGGCTGGCTGGACTGTGTTGTGCAGTCAGTTCTCCATAGGGGCTGTGTCCACTCCAAAGTCCTGTGCAGTGTCCCAGTCCTAAAGGGGTGCTGTAGTGTTGTCCAGGGGGTGCTCTGTCCAACAGGGGTGCTCCCCCCAAGCGCTAAAAAAATAATATATTTTCTGTGTTTGTGAATTGTGTGCGCAGTAGCCGCACGTGCATCAACAAAGTAGTGCCAAGCGTGCGCCTGTGTCATAAGTAAAGGGCCGGCTGGCTTGACCGTTAAAGGGTTCTGTAACCCCCAAAGTACACTCCAAAACAAAAAAATATATATTTTCTGTGTTTGTGACTTGTGTGCACTGTGGCTGCACGTGCATCAACAAAGGAGCAGCGCCAAGCGTGCGCCTGTGTCCAATAAGTAAAGAGCCGGCTGGCTCATTTCTTAAAGGGTGGTGTAACCCACAAAGTGCACTACTCTCCAGCAAAAATAAAAAATTATTTTCTGTGTTTGTGTGCGCTTTAGCCGCACGTATATATCAATATAACATAAATGGAGGACCAAACTTTCTCCGATAAAAATAAAATAGGGAAAGATCAAGAACCACTTCCTCCTAGTGCTGTTGCTGCTGCTGGGAGTTGTTCATCATCCCAGAGAGGAAGTAGGAACATCACTACTTTTACTAAACAATTGACCCTCCAACAGTCCCTAGCGATGAGGATGAAGTACGACAGCAGTCATCCTGAAGCAAAACGTATAACTGAGGCCTTGACTGCTATGTTGGTGTTAGACGTGCGTCCGGTATCCGCCATTAGTGCAGTGGGATTTAGACAATTGATGGAGGTAGTGTGTCCTCAGTTCCAAATCCCGTCTAGATTCCACCTGCATCCTCAAAGCAGCAGCGACAAGCGTGCGTCTGTCTGTTAAAGGGTGGTGACACCCTCAAAGTGTGCTACACAAACAATTAAAATATTGTTCTTTTTTTTTCTGTCTTTGTGAAATGTGTGGGCTGTAGCCGCACCTGCATCCTTAAAGCAGCAGCGACAAGCGTGCATCTGTCTGTTAAAGGGTGGTGACACCCTCAAAGTGTGCTACACAAACAATTAAAATATTGTTCTTTTTTTTTCTGTCTTTGTGAAATGTGTGGGCTGTAGCCGCACCTGCATCCTTAAAGCAGCAGCGACAAGCGTGCGTCTGTCTGTTAAAGGGTGGTGACACCCTCAAAGTGTGCTACACAAACAATTAAAATATTGTTCTTTTTTTTTCTGTCTTTGTGAATTGTGTGGGCTGTAGCCGCACTTGCATCCTCAAAGCAGCAGCGACAAGCGTGCGTCTGTTAAAGGATTACATCGGTGACAGCATCCAAGTAGGCATGTCAGACAGTCCGTACCTGTACTGGCAGGAAAAAGAAGCAATTTGGAGGTCCCTGTACAAACTGGCTCTATTTTACAGGAGTTGCTCCCCCTCCAGTGTGTACTCCGAAAGAGTATTTAGTGCAGCCGGGAACCTTGTCAGCGAAAGGCGTAGGAGGTTGCTTCCACAAAATGTGGAGAAGATGATGTTCATAAAATGAATTATCAACTCTTCCAGGGAGACCAGCCTCCAGAACGTACAGAGGGACCTGTGGTTCCAGCAGGGACGAATTAATACTCTGTGAGGATGAGGATGTACACACTGAAGAGGGTGAGGAATCGGTGGATGAGGAGGATGAGGATGACATCTTGCCTCCGTAGAGCCAGTTTGTGCAGGGACAGATTAATTGCCAGCTTGTTTTGTGGGGGCCCAAACGAACCAATCATTTCAGCCACAGTTGTGTGGCAGGCCCTGGCGCTGAAATGATTGGTTTGTTAAAGTGTGCATGTCCTGTTTATACAACATAAGGGTGGGTGGGAGGGCCCAAGGACAATTCCATCTTGCACCTCTTTTTTTTCTTTGCATTATGTACAGTTTGGGGCCTAGTTTTTCAAACTGCCATCCTGTCTGCCACTGCAGTTTCACGCCTAGATGGGTCACGTGTTTGTGCCGCCCACTTGTGTCGCTTAGCATAGTCATCCAGCTACCTCGGTGCAACCTTTTGGACATAAAAACAGTATTGTGAGGTGTGAGGTGTTCAGAATAGACTGGAAATTAGTGGAAATTAAGGTTATTGAGGTTAATAATAGCATAGGAGCAGAAAAACCTACAAATTCTGTGATTTTAGCTGTTTTTATGCTTTTTTTTTCAAAAAAATACAGATCCAAAACACAAAACCCAGAACCCAAAACACGGAAGGGTGGTTTTGGCAAAACCAATCCAGATCCAAAACCAAAACACGAAAAGTGGCCGGTGCACACCCCTAACCTAAACACATAAGTTTGGTAGAATCTACATGCATATACATATATTTGCAAATGGGCACTAAATCGCAGACACATTGGTAAGAAATAAGTGCAATGCATACAAATATACTTACAAATCAGCACTGAATCAACTTATACAAGCACACAAGTTGGTAGGATTCTAGTGCTATATACCTTGGTCCTAGGAGAAAGGTATACTCAGAAAGAGAGAACCCAAATCTCCCCTCAGCAAACACTCAACTGCAGCGGAGTGTCTCCAATTAAAAAGGAGAGAGGGGGATGGGCAGCTCAGTCTTCACAAGCAAATGTGAAGTACAATTTAACCCCTACACACCTGGTAGTTGAGGGTTAAATGGAGCAATAGCAGTGATAGTTATGACAAAGTCATAAATAAAACCTGCATGAACTCCTGTTTCCCTTTAAGCTTAGCATATATAAGTATAAAAGGTACCAATGCAATGTGGCCACCTTCACAAATATCTAGTAAATGTGAAGTACACAGAAAACCCCCATACCCTGTCAGAGGGATGAGGAGAAATAGCAGTGAGAGCCTGTCAGTTATAGCTTTTTCAGAAAAAAGGCAGTATAAAACACACAGCAGAACTAGCTTAAGTCACATACAAGCTTGTAAGTTTGGTGCCCGGATCACTCCAACCACATACCCCAAGTTAATTCCTGTGGACCCTATGGAACCCGAAGAAGAAACCTAAACTTTCCCAAAAAAGACCCACTGGTGATGCAGATGAGTCAACACAACCAAGTTTTGACATCTGGTCTGGTCTAAAACAATTGCCTACCATTAATGAGACCTCTCCATCTGATACGGTCACCATTCAAAGAATGGTTGAGGACTATTTTAATGATAGCGTCCAAATAGGCATGTCAGACAGTCAGTTTCACTACTGGCAGGTAAAAAATGCAATTTGGAGGCCCTTGCACAGACTGGCTTTGCTTTACTAGAGCTGCCCACCCTCCAGTGTGTACTCAAAGTGTTTTCAGCACATTCGGGAACCTTGTCAGCGTTCGGCGTAGGAGGCTACTTCCTCAAAAAATGGAAAAGATGATGTTCATCAAAATTAACTATAAATTCCACAAGGAAAACCTTTACCGCCAATTACATCCAAAAATTACAGAGGTATCTGAAGCTATAATGGTGGATTTCAGCGGTGACTAATTAAAATTGTGTGAAGATGATACACACACTGATGAGGTTGAGGAATCGGATGATGATGGCGACAATATCTTGCCTCTGTAAAGACAGTTTGTGCATAAAGATATGATTGCCAGCTGGGCCCGAAAACAAACCAATCGCTTCAGCCACAATTGGCAGTCCCTGTCACTGAAGTGATTGGTTTGTTAAACTGTGCATGTCCTGTTTACTATATACAACATAAGGGTGGGTGGAAGGCCCAAAGGACAATTCCACCTTGCCCCTCTTTTCTTTGCATTATGTGCTGTTTGGGGCATTGCTGCCTGACATTTTTCATTTAATAGTTTATGAAGCTGCTATCCTGTCTGTCATTGCAGTGCCACTCTGTGCCATATTGGTAGCTGACCTGCCACGTTAGTGCCGCCCACTGCTGTCGCTTAGCTTATTCAGCCAGCTAGCTCAATGTAACATTTGGCCTAAACTGGATGAAATCAATATTGTGAGCTGTGAGGTAGTCAAAATTGACTGTAAATAAATGTTTTTGAGGTTAATAATCCAAAACCAAAACAAGCAAGGGTGGTTTTGTAAAACCAAATCCAGATCCAAAACCTTGAAGTTGATACAGATCCAAAACCAAAACACAGGGGTAGGCGCACTTCCCTAGTTCAACTTCTAATTGCAGAAGATGACAGGATACAGACAATATAAAAACATTTTGTGAAGTACATCACACACCGCTAATAGTCACCTTGAATCTGATCATTTGTGCTATATCAATGATTGCCTCATTTTGAAGGAGTCATGAGCACTAGCAGAAATCAACAAGTCTACAGATGAGGAGGCACACATCATTTATAGCTAATTTCAAAATCCGAACCACCCGAGGCCCCCCGATCCGAGCCAGGAACAGAGTCCGGCTTGGATTTTTTACCGCTAGACTCGGTTCCCGGAGCGAGGTAAAATTTCATCATCCTGGTGTCAGATTCTCTTTGTACATTTCACGCCTCCTGCCCCGCCATCTTCACTCAAGTCCTGGAGAGGGTAGTGAGAGGACGTGTCTCTCTAGTGTCTGTGGGAAAGTGGCGTGGCGACCTGCTCTGCTGTGTCAGTCTGGGGGTACCTGCTCTCCTGTATCAGTCCAGTCCAGTGGTGCTGTACTGCTGTATCAGTCTGGGGGTGACCTGCTCTGCTGTATCAAGTCCAGTCCAGTGGTGCTGTGCTGCTGTATCAGTCTGGGGGTGACCTGCTGTATCAGTCCAGTCCAGTGGTGCTGTGCTGCTGTATCAGTCTAGTCCAGTCCAGTGCGGCTGTCCTGTGCTGTATATTCAGCCCAAATAATTTCTACAGGGACTGCTCTGTGTGGTGTTGGGCTACGGTGCCCTGTGCGGTGTATTCACTCCAGTCTCCAAATAAAAAAGGGTGATTTAATTCATCCAAATAATTTTTACAGGGGCTGCCCTGTGCCCTGTGTATATTCACTCCAAATAAAAAGGGGTGATTTAATTGACGATGAAATGCCATCAACGTCGTCTGCCAAAGCCGATGACCAATGTCATAGTAGAGGGCATGTAAAATGACCCAAAAAAATAAAAATTTAAATCATCTAAGTAGAAAACGCATATTGGCAAGTTTACCATTTACGACACGGAGTGGCAAGGAATGGCTAAGGTCCTGGCCTATGTTCATGACTAGTGGTTCAGCTTCACATGACGATGGAAGCCCTCCCCCGCCTGCTAGAAAAATGAAATGAGTTAAGCTGGCAAAAGCACAGCAAAGAACTGTGGCCCTGATTCAGAGCCGGACGCTCTGACCAGAGCGCTCGCTCTGAATCAGGGCCCACCTCCATAAATATGGAGCGTCCTCCTGGACGCTCGTATAGCTGTGGGTCACCACCCACAGCATATACGAGCGTGCAGGATGATGGTCGCGATGGTCTTGACCATCGCGACCATCGCCACTGCGAACAGAAACCTGCGGTTGAGTTTCTCAACCGCAAGGCCAGGAGTGATTTTGGCTCTAAGAGCCAAAATCACTCCCACTGACATCACTAGTGATATTAGTGGGGCCGGCTTCTGACGGTAGGCGTTCGCTTGGGAACGCCTCCATCTGGCAGGCACGCCCCCGGTACGCCCACCAAAGGGGGCGTGCTGTCAATCAACATCGACAGCACGCCCCCTTTGATCAGACACTACAAGCGAAGGAAAGTCCTTCGCTCGACGTGTCTCGCGCTTGCACACGATGGAGCTCCCTCCGTCGTGCGCATGCACAGTGCAGACCATCGACCCACTTGTGAGCGGACAGCCGCTCGCGAGTGGGTCTGAATCAGGCCCTGTGTGTTCTAAGAAGATATCACAAATCCCCAAGGAGAGTCCAAGTGTGTCGGCAGTTGCGATGCCTGACCTTCCCAACACTGGATGAGAAGAGGTGGCTCCTTCCACCATTTGCACGCCCTCTGCAAGTGCTGGAAGGAGCACCCACAGTCCAGTTGCTGATATTCAAATTGAAGATGTCACTGGTGAAGTACAACAGGATGAGAATATTGGTGTAGCTGGCCCTGAGGAGGAAGTTGACGAGGATTCTGATGGTGATGTGGTTTGTTTAAATCAGGCATCGGGGGAGACAGTTGTTGTCCCTGGGATGAAAAAGCCCATCGTCATGCCTGGGCAGAAGACCAAAATATCCACCTCTTTGGTCTGGAAATATTTTTCTATCCAAATCTGGACAACAACTGTCTTGCCATATGTAGCTTATGTAAAGGTGTAATAAGCAGAGGTAAGGACGTTGACCACCTAAGAACATCCTCCCTTATAAGTCACCTGCAGCGCGTTCATAAAAAGTCACTGTCAAGTTCAGAAACTGTGGCTAAGACCGTAAGCAGTCCAGGGATACCTAAATCCCTTTGTCCTGTTGTATCCAAGCGCCTGCAAACCACACCAGCAACTCCCTCCTCGTCAATTTCCTCCTCAATCAGAATCGGAAGTAGTCCTGCAAGCCATGTCACTGGCATGACTGACTCCTCTCCTATCCTAGATTCCTCCGGAGGATCCTGCATTGCTACACCTACTGCTGCTGGGAGTCGTTCATCATCCCAGAGAGGAAGTTGGAACACCATTACTTCTTTTACTAAGCAATTGACAATCCAACAGTCCTTTGCAAGGAGGATAAAGTACGACAGCAGTCATCCTGTTGCAAAGCGGATAACTGAGGCCTTGACAGCTCTGTTGGTGTTAGACGTGTGTCCAGTATCCGCCATTAGTGCAGTGGGATTTAGACAATTGATAGAGGTAGTGTGTCCCCGGTACCAAATCCCGTCTAAATTCCACTTCACTAGGCAGGCAATATCGAGAATGTACAGAGATGTCAGAAAAAGTGTCCTCAGTGTCCTAAAAAATGCGGTTGCACCCAATGTCCACTTAACCACAGACATGTAAACAAGTGGAACAGGGCAGACTATATGATTGTGACAGCCCACTGGGTAGATGTATCGCCTTACGCAGCAACAACAGCAGCATCACCAGTAGCAGCAGCTCAGAAACGCCAGCTCTTTCCAAGGCAGGCTATGCTGTGTATCACCAGTTTCAGTAAGAGGCACACCGCCGACAACCTCATAGAGAAACTGAGGGAAATAATCACCCAATGGCTTACCCCACTTGACTCTCCTGGGGATATGTGATATCTGACAACGCCACCAATATTGTGCGGGCATTACATCTGGGCAAATTCCGTGGAGATGCTTTTGGTGGCCCGAAATATTTAGGCGCACTTTCGCCATTCAGCGACTGTGTGCCGCAGACTGGAGCACCAGCAAACACTCTTGAACCTGCCCTGCCATCACCTGAAGCAAGAGGTTGTAATACGGTGGAACTCAACCCTCTATATGCTTCAGAGGATGGAGGAGCAGCAACAGGCCATTCAAGCCTATACATCCACCTATGACATAGGCAAAGGAGGGGGTATGTAGTATGCACCTGACTCAAGTGCAGTGGAGAATGATTTCCATGTTGTGCAATGTTCCCCAGCCCTTTGAACTTGCCACAGGTGAAGTCAGTTCAGACACTGCCAGCTAGAGTCATGTCATTCCCCTCATCAGGTTTTTGCAGAAGCAGCTGGAAGCTAAGACGGAGCAATTCCGCTCAGTATGTGCGACTTGTGGATGAAGCCCTTCATTCGTTTTGCTAGGATTCGAGGGTGGTCAATCTGTTGAAATCAGACCACTACACATTTTGGCCACCGTGCTTGATCCTATGTTTAAAGCCTACGTGGTGTCTCTCTTTCTGGTGGACATAAGCTGCTGAGGTGCAAAGACCTGCTGCTGAAAACACTGTCAGCTGAAGCTGAACGTGACACGACAACAGCTCCTTCATTTTCTCCCGCAACTGGGGCTGCCAAGAAACAATTTAGATATCCTAACCAAGCCACTGGCGGTAATGCAGGACCTGCCAACAAATTCTGACATGTCTACTGTAACTGCATATGATGCTGTCACTATTGAAAGAATGGTAAAGGATTACATAGGTGACAGCATCCAAGTAGGCATGTCAGACAGTTCATACCTGTGCTGGCAGGAAAAAGAGGCAATTTGGAGGTCCCTGTACAAACTGGCTCTATTTTACCTAAGTTGCCCCCCCTCCAGTGTGTATTCCGAAAGAGTTCTTAGTGCAGCCGGGAACCTTGTTAGCAAAAGGTGTAACAGGTTGCTTCCACAAAATATGGAGAAAACTATGTTCATCAAAATTAATCATCAATTCTTCTGGGAAGACCAGTCTCCAGAAAGTACAGAGGGACCTGTGGTGGTGGATTCCAGCGGGGACAAATTAATACTCTGTGAGGATGAGGATGTACACAACACTGAAGAGGGTGAGGAATCGGTGGATGAGGATGACATCTTGCCTCTGTAGAGCCAGTTTGTGCAGGGACAGATTAATTGCCAGCTTGTTTTGTGGGGACCCAAATGAACCAATCATTTCAGCCACAGTCGTGTGGCAGACCCTGGCGCTTAAATGATTGGTTTATTAAAGTGTGCATGTCCTGTTTAAACAACATAAGGGTGGGTGGGCCCAAGGACAATTCCATCTTGCAGGGCCCAAGGACAATTCCATCTTGCACCTCTTTCTTTGCATTATGTACTCTTTGCGGCATAGTTTTTCATACTGCCATCCTGTCTGCCACTACAGTGTCACTCCTAGATGGGCCACATGTTTGTGCCGCCCACTTGTGTTGCTTAGCATAGTCATCCAGTTACCTCAGTGCAACCTTTTGGCCTAAAAACAATATTGTGAGGTGTTCAGACTAGACTGGAAATGAGTGGAAATTAATGTTATTGAGGTTAATAATAGCATAGGAACAAAAAAAAAAAAAAATTATGTGATTTTAGCTGTTTTTATGCATTTTTTTAAAAAAAAATACAGTTCCAAAACCAAAACCTGGAAGAGTGGTTTTGGCAAAACCAATCCAGATCCAAAACACAAAAAGATCCAGATCCAAAACATGAAAAGTGGCCGGTGCACACCCCTACTTATAACCTGTACATCAATGGAATGGTCATGTTTTTGATTACAATAGAATGAAACCTGCTGCAAAGGCTATATGTTTAGCACCCACGCCTCATGACACGCAGAAAATAAGCAATGATATAAAATAAACTGACTGATTCACAGCAGAAATGCCAGTATCTAAATAGTAATACATCAATGGAAGTTACTCAATCAATAACCTCTCCCTTTCGGGAACCTGGCTCTACTTTAAAATTGGTTGTTAATTACGTGGAAATCACTGTAGATCCTCAGTGTTGTGCTACTTTTTCCACTTGAACCACTTCTTAAATACATACCTGCTGCATCAAGTGAGAAAATAAGGGGTCTATTTACTAAGCAGTGTTAGGAGACAGAGTGAAAAGGGTGCCCTAGGGCGGCTTAGCTGGGCCAGTTTGGAGGTGTCCTGCACTCTGGATTTGAACCCTAGTATGTTAGGGACCTACCCAACAGAGGTTCCCGGATGTGGTGGGTAGGCCCACAACCTTGGCCAAGATTATGCCAAAAACCTCTATTCACTGCAAAAATTTATTTATATACAATCAGTTAATTTGGAGTTGAGCACCTGTATTTCTTCTTTTTGTGCACTTCTTAAATACATACCTGCTACATCAAGTGAGAAAATAAGGGGTCTATTTACTAAGCAGTTTTAGGAGACAGAGTGAAAAGTGATAAGAAAGTGATAAGGTGCCAGCCAATCAGCTCCCCACTGTCATTTTTCAAACACAACCTGTGAGATGACAGTTGGGAGCTGATTGGCTGGAACTTTTCACTCTATCAGCTCCCAACTGTCATCTCACAGGTTGTGTTTGAAAAATGACAGTGGGGAGCTGATTGGCTGGCACCTTATCACTTTCTTATCACTTTTCACTCTGTCTCCTAACACTGCTTAGTAAATAGACCCCCAAGTCATAACATTAGCCAGGCAGCTGAAGTTCTGAAAACAGTGACTCAAGAAGAGGAAGTAGCTGTACAGCACTGGCAGCAGATAGGGGGTCTGGCAGTAGGGAGAGGGTGTATTGTAGATGGGGCTTCTAACAGCAGAGAGAACAAGTGTGTCATGTCTACAGGGCCGGTTCTATAATTACGCATGTACGCGGCCACGTGGGGCGCCACAGTTAAGGGTGCCACGGCCGTGACCATGCTGATTCATTACTTGATTAAACAATAGAACCAGCAGCAAAGGCAGACCGCGGGCAGACTGTGTCACAGTGACACAGCTGCTGCACCGGGTTGTAATGGGTGGATGGCCATCCGATTGCTTGTAAGGGATGACGTAATGGCATCACGTCACATCGCAAGGCCACAGGCACATTGCGTTAACTGGGCTAGGGTGGGAGCGCAGTGGTGACTGGGATGGGAGCTGCAGCCCGCATTTGGTTATTGGCGCCAGGCACCAGTGGTAATCTTTCAACTGCCAGGGCAGGAGCGGCAGATCCACCCACCTGGGCCTCCAGTCGCAGTCACCGGAATTCGGGAAGGGTATCCACATCCCTTCTGTCCCAGGGCTGCCAACTGGTAAGTTCATATAACACTGTCAGACTGACAGTGTGTGTCGCAGGAAAATACAGACTCATATCAAGTGAAGAGGTGCTGGGCTTAAACATTCTAATGTTATGGTTTTATTGATATATCTGTAAGAAATATATCCTCACCAAAAAGAATGACCCTAGGCTATCATACAGCTATATTTATCGAATTATAGGGCTTAAACATGCTAATGGTGTGGTTTTATTGATACTGTATACACCATTAGCAAGTTTAAGCCCTATAATTAGACAAATATAGCTATATGATAGCCCAGGGTCAAACTCTTTTTGGTGAGGATATATAATAGATATATCTATAGATATATATAGCTGTAGTGAAGCCATGCCCCATTTCTGGGATTTAACAAACAAAAATGAGATATATATACATATATATATATATACATATATATATATATACATACATACACACACACACACATATATATATACATACACAGTCAGGTCCATAAATATTGGGACATTGACAGAATTTTCAGATTTTGGCCTCTATTCACCACCACAATGGTTTTGAAATGAAACAAACAAGATGTGCTTTAACTGCAGACTTTCGGATTTAATTTGAGGGTAATTACATCCAAATCAGGTGAACGGTGTAGGAATTACAACAGTTTCAATATGTGCCTCCCACTTTTTAAGGGGCCAAAAGTAATGGGACTATCAACTCAAAAGCTATTTCATGGACAGGTGTGGGCTATTCCCTCATTATTTCATTATCAATTAAGCAGGTAAAAGGTCTGGAGTTGATTCTAGGTGTGACATTTGCATTTGGAATCAGTTGCTGTCAACTCTCAATATGAGATCCAAAGAGCTGTCACTATCAGTGAAGCAAGCCATCATTAGGCTGAAAAACCAAAACAAACCCATCAGAGAGATAGCAAAAACATTAGGTGTGGCCAAATCAACAGTTTGGAACATTCTTAAAAAGAAAGAATGCACCGGAGAGCTCAGCAACACCAAAAGACCCAGAAGACCACGGAAAACAACTGTGGTGGATGACAAAATAATTATTTCCCTGGTGAAGAAAAACCCCTTCACAACAGTTGGCCAAATCAAGAACACTCTCCAGGAGGTAGGTGTATATGTGTCAAAGTCAACAATCAAGAGAAGACTTCACAAGAGTGAATATAGAGGGTTCACCACAAGATGCAAACCATTGGTGAGCCACAAAAACAGGAAGACCAGATTAGAGTTTGCCAAACAACATCTAAAAAAGCCATTACAGTTCTGGAACAACATCCTATGGACAGATGAGACAAAGATCAACTTGTACCAGAGTGATGGGAAGAGAAGAGTATGGAGAAGGAAAGGAACTGCTCATGATCCAAAACATACCACCTCATCATTGAAGCATGGTGGTGGTAGTGTCATGGCGTGGGCATGTATGGCTGCCAATGGAACTGGTTCCCTTGTATTTATT
The DNA here is from genome assembly GCA_031769625.1 of Taudactylus pleione. NCBI lineage: Eukaryota > Metazoa > Chordata > Amphibia > Anura > Myobatrachidae > Taudactylus > Taudactylus pleione. The sequence goes on from JAUIMM010000435.1 coordinate 28,349, forward strand.
GATGATGTGACTGCTGACAAAAGCAGCAGAATGAATTCTGAAGTGTTTTGGGCAATATTATATGCTCATATTCAGTCAAATGCTTCAGAACTCATTGGACGGCGCTTCACAGTGCAGATGGACAATGACCCGAAGCATACTGCAAAAGCAACCAAAAAGAGTTTTTCAAGGCTAAAAAGTGGAATGTTATGCAATGGCCAAGTCAATCCCCTGACCTGAATCCGATTGAGCATGCATTTCACTTGATGAAGACAAAACTGAAGGGAAAATGCCCCAAGAACAAGCAGGAACTGAAGACATTTGCAGTAGAGGCCTGGCAGAGCATCACCAGGGATGAAACCCAGCGTCTGGTGATGTCTATGCGTCCCAGACTTCAGGCTGTAATTGCCTGCAAAGGATTTGCAACAAAGTATTAAAAAGTGAAAGTTAGATTTAGGATTGTTTAGTTTGTCCCATTACTTCCCTAATTGCCTCAGCACAGTTTTGAAAATTTATACTGGGTAAATTACAACTACTGCTCCCATCAGATGCTGTTTTAGTGATTGCCTCAGCACAGTTTTGAAAATTTATACTGGGTAAATTACAACTACTGCTCCCATCAGATGCTGTTTTAGTGATTGCCTCAGCACAGTTTTGAAAATTTATACTGGGTAAATTACAACTACTGCTCCCATCAGATGCTGTTTTAGTGATTGCCTCAGCACAGTTTTGAAAATTTATACTGGGTAAATTACAACTACTGCTCCCATCAGATGCTGTTTTAGTGATTGCCTCAGCACAGTTTTGAAAATTTATACTGGGTAAATTACAACTACTGCTCCCATCAGATGCTGTTTTAGTGATTGCCTCAGCACAGTTTTGAAAATTTATACTGGGTAAATTACAACTACTGCTATACTAAGAGCAATTTATCTAAAGGAAGTGAGGAATGTATTGTGAATCTTTGTTGGCCTCCCCCCTTCTCACAAATTGTTTATCTTAGACTTTATTGCATCCCAATTTAGTGTGTGTTAGAGCTTTCGGGGTGGGGTCCCAATCAGTGAGCACAGAGACACATGTTTGTAACTTTAGATATTACTGCTCCCACAGGCTGCATAGCCGGTGGCTGCCATAGTCTGTGTTAAGATTCAAAGTGTTCTGATTATAAGTGTAAATACAATTTGATAACTAAGTCGGAGTTACGCTGGAGCTAAACTGGAGGAAAACTGAGGGAAAAGAAACTCAAAACCAGAACAATTTCTGAACAACAAGAAGCAACATACTTATGTGAAAGAACAAAATCAACATCTTCTGCTGTATGCATATCCAGGCAACTACTTACTGCACTCACTGCTTGGACACTGCAAGTGCTCCCCTGTCTGTGTGCTGCTCTTGTTGATTGATCTTTGTTGATCAGAACACTTCAGACTGGATCAGCTCGGGTACATTGTAATTTTGTCCTCATTAATTTTGTATTGCCTTTTCCAATTGTGTCACATCTATCCACTTTAATCATTTGTTTAAAAACTAATTCCTGCACCCACTACTCACATACCTCTCCTTTATATATCACTTTTGGAGCTGTGCTCATACATTAGCAGCACTGTTCTTTACATGTATTTTGAACATTTAACAACTTTAATCCACACTGACTCTATATCTCACAGCCTCCACTCCAGTTTACATCTCAATTATTACCTTGTCCACAGCATGAACACCCTTACTTCACACAACCCCCATATTCTATGTCCACATAATCCTCTACTTTATCCATCCCTCTCTTCCCCCTCCTGTTTCCTCCACTTGCTGTTCTTCCTTTTTTTCTCTCATCAGTCTTCTTCCAACCCTCTGCTCCTTTCCCCCACCTCTCCTATACCTCCACTCTCAACCACCTCCCTCCATGGTCTTGTTACCCCACTACTAAGCCCCATTCCCTCCTCGTTCTGTCTGTCACCTCCAGGGCTGCCAAGAGAAATTCTGGGCCCGGGTACTGCAACATCCTGTGGGACCACATCATGTATGGCTGCACCCATTTGTGAGTGGGTCTAGCATGTGAGATGCACCCACTCACAGGAGCATGGCATAGCACCCAGCAGCTGGAACTAAAGTAGTCACTACTGTATAAGGATGGCGGGACAGTCCCATAATAGCTGCATTTCTTGTCAGGCTGTATATAGATGCTAAAATGTAACACACAAATTAAAGTGCTTCTACTTTACTTTGTACATCTCTCATGTAAATAACACAAACAATCTATTTTCTATCATAGAGATAGATGTTATGTAAAAATTAAGTCATTCATACATCAGGTCATCTTATACACACACATTCCGCAGCACATATCCTAACCCACTGCTCCATGCTCCTTCTTCACTATCTACCCCTCTGTGTCGCCCCTGTCCGTCTGCCCTTCCCCTTTAGAATGTAAGCTCTCACGAGCAGGGCCCTCATCCTCACGTGTTTCTCCTCCCCCTACTTATAGTATCATTTACTCCTAACTCCCCACAACGGCACCTAACACCTGGTTGCTCATGTCCTGCTGCTTGTGTTTTGCAGCTGAGTTTATAACCTTGTCCTTGTCCTGCATTGTTTTGTATTACTATTAACTGTTTTTCTTGTGTGCTCATTTATGTACTGTGTAAGGCGCTGCGGAACCTTTGTGGCGCCATATAAATAAAGGATAATAATAATAATAATTACTTTTGGCCCCTTAAAAAGTGGGAGGCACATATAGAAACCGTTGTAATTCCTACACCGTTCACCTGATTTGGATGTAATTACCCTCAAATTAAATCTGAAAGTCAGCAGTTAAATCACATCTTGTTTGTTTCATTTCAAAGCCATTGTGGTGGTGAATAGAGGCCAAAATATGAAAATTCTGTCAATGTCCCAATATTTATGGACCTGACTGTATATTTATTTTTTTTGCACACATACATGCAAGCAGGTATATATGTCTTCTTCACACTGGTCTGGCAAAGTGGCAAGCTCAGCCGCCCTTAATGCACCTGCCAGCATCGCTCGGGTGCCTTGACAAGAGTTCTCTTATTGGTTCTGTAAATTGTGGCCATAGAAGAGTTTCTATCACTGCGATAACCATTGTAGGGGGGAGGGCATACTGTCATACTACTTCCAGAATACTGTGTGTATGTAGGGGGGAGGGCATACTGTCATACTACTTCCAGAATACCGTGTGTATGTAGGGGGGAGGGCATACTGTCATACTACTTCCAGAATACTGTGTGTATGTAGGGGGGAGGGCATACTGTCATACTACTTCCAGAATACTGTGTGTATGTAGGGGGGAGGGCATACTGTCATACTACTTCCAGAATACTGTGTGTATGTAGGGGGGAGGGCATACTGTCATACTACTTCCAGAATACTGTGTGTATGTAGGGGGAGGGCATACTGTCATACTACTTCCAGAATAGTGTGTATGTAGGGGAAGGGCATACTTTCATACTACTTCCAGAATAATGTGTGTATGTAGGGGGAGGGCATACTGTCATACTACTTCCAGAATAGTGTGTATGTAGGGGAAGGGCATACTGTCATACTACTTCCAGAATAGTGTGTATGTAGGGGAAGGGCATACTGTCATACTACTTCCAGAATACTGTGTGTATGTAGGGGGAGGGCATACTGTCACTCATTGTGTGTGTGTAAGGGGTGCATCTGTCGCAGTGTGTATGTGTAAGGGGATATGGTGTCACATTTTGTATATGTAGGGAGAGGGCATGCTGTCACTGTGTGTGTGTGTAAGGGGTGCATCTGTCACAGTGTGTATATGTAAGGGGATGTGTGTGTATTGGGTGAGGATACTATCACATTCTGTGTGTGTAGGGGAGGGGTGCTGTCACACTTTGTGACTGACACATTTTGTAAGGGAGGTGGGCATGCTGTCACAGTGCACATTGTGTGCACCCAACTGCTATTTACACTTGCCTCCTCCCTACCCCCAGTGCTGCCCCCCTCCCTACCCCCAGTACTGCCCCTAACCCCCTCCTTGCCCCCCCAGTACTGCCCTAGCAGCTATCTACTCTTAACACCTTCCTACCCCCAAGTTCTGCCTGCCTCTAATCCCCTCCTTGCCCCAAGTTCTGCCCGCCTCTAACCTCTCCTTGCCCCCAGTACTGTGCCAGCTGCTATCTACCCTTGCCCCCCCTCCCTACCTCCAGAACTGCCTGTCCCTAGCCCCCTCCAGCACTGTCGCAACTGCTGTCTGCCCTCACCCCCCTTAATATGTGATGGACCCATAAACAGTGGGTCCATCACATATTTTTTTCACTCAGCGCGATTCGATCACTTACCATGTAAAGGCTCCTGTGATCATCCATCATTGCGGTCTTCCATGGACGTCCAGCCCTTTTTGTGTTGCAAGATGACCAGTGCCACACTGTTAATTTGGCCATTCCTATGGTTCGCACCGTCTCTCTCATGGATTTTTTTGTTTTTACAGCCTAAAAGGAGTGTACACATGGTACGAACTTGCAGGACGATATGAACGACAACGATATTGTTCATATCATTATCGTTCATATCGTCCTGTTTTGGGGCCCTTTCAACCCCCGAACGATTGACAATGCGCGAGCACGGATGGTCAATATCGACCATCGCCCGTGCATGCAGGCAAACCTGGTCGATATCGACCAGGTTAGCTTGGTTACTATAGGGACCCGCGATCGTTGACTGCGGGTTTTTTATAGAACTAGATTACAAACTATACAATTATTAATATCAGGTGCCTGGAGTCCAGGACCAATATTTAAGCTAAATTTAAATCGCACAATCATACATATAAGGGGTGCCAAAATCTATATTCGCTTACCAAAAAATTTAGGCTTGGGCCGGCCCTGCGTAGCAGCACATTGGACAAGTATGGCAGGTGGGGTGCCTGGCAGCAGGGAGGACGAGTGTGGCAGGTGGGGTGCCTGGCAGCAGGGAAGACGAGTGTGGCAGGTGGGGTGCCTGGCAGCAGGGAAGACGAGTGTGGCAGGTGGGGTGCCTGGCAGCAGGGAGGACGAGTGTGGAAGGCAGGACTCGGTTCTACTAGGAACCCCAAAGTTTGGATGTGTTCGGTTTTCAGCAAAACAGAACCGTTCATCTCTACTTAAAAGCATCAAGACATTTTCTGAAATGAGCCAGCTAGCCATATTGTAAATTTTAGTTAAGTGGGACTGAAGGATAAGGGCTGAAAACTGCCTTACAGATATATCTTTAACATTTGATATTTCATTTATTGGCAGTAAAATTCATGAATTATAAGAGATTGTAAAGATATTTACAAACTTTGTGATGCTTACAAAAGACAGCCAATGTATAGATCTGTATCCCACAGACAAAAGCCACAATAATTGCATAAAATCCATACATTAGGGAAGCAGTTATATTTCTTTCTATATGGAGCAGTTGTCTTTCTTTATATGCGAGTAAGACAGGCACAAATATAACCTGTGTGTAACAACATATTTTACCGTGTAAATTAATTATTTCATGCATTTCTCACATTAGACCATTGCAAGGTCTCATTACTATCCGGATACTCATCACAGGCTCACAGTTACCTTCACAGTTTCCACGATGACCTCAGACGGAAGTCTGAACTGGCTTCTCATCTCTGGGTCAGGTGTGACCTGTAACACATGCTCCCTGCGCCTGGAATGTAGCTGCTGCAGGTGTTCCCGATACGGACTACATCTGATGAGTCAATATGACACATGAACACGAGCAACAGAGGGATGATGGTACAGTATGTGCATTTATTATACAGCCTATTAAGAAAAACAAATCATGGAGGTAATTTATATGATAGACATTTATTATTGTGCAATGTAAAACATGTGTTTTATAACTACATATTTATGTATGGCATCCCTGTAGAATATACATACATACTTTATTAATCTCATCACCGAGAGTTATTGGAGGGCAGATACAGGTGGCCCCCTTCACCCATGCCACATGTCATCATGCCCATTTCACTAGGAAGTGAGCAGGATGTGTGAATGTGACCAGTTCTCCCAGAAGACTGCAGCCCCCTTCCCTGAAATTTGATAGTCCCTTAGATGTGCCACATTTTACACCAGATACTGTAAATACTGATTGTAGAATCCCCTTATCTTTTAAGATTATGTTTAACAATAGAAATGGACTCCCAAAGAATACTAAAGCTGGGTACACACATATACAGTCATCAGGCCGTTCATCCAATATCGAGAGAACGGCCGTTGGATTGTATAGGTGTGTATGCTGTCCCGATGCAAGAGCGTTAGCCGATAAACGGCTTTTAATGCTCCTGCAACGGTCGGGATCGGGAGGTCGCATCTTATGTACTGTTTAATATTTATTGGGTCAACCTCCCGATCCCATAGAGGCCCGTACACACTGTACTGTCGTGCACAGTGTGTACGCAGCTGACAGGAGGTCAACTGGGGACAGACTGCACAGCTGATCGGGACAGTTTTACCCGCTCAGTCTGCAATTGTAAAAGTGTGCACCCAGCTTAAGGGTGGCATTCAATTAGTTTCGCATCCGTGATAAAGTTCCGCCTGCTAGACTTTTTATCTACATCGCGTCTTTTGGACGCGGAAACTTTTCATGTGCGTCCTCGCTATTAGCCGTCTTCAATCCCAAAAGACGCAAAAACGGCGACCCACGAAGTCAGAACAGGCGGAAAGTGGTGTCAGAATAGGGAACCTCAGCCTAAACACCCAAAATGATGCAGAAACATTGGGGATCAATGTAGTAGTGCCCGATTAGTCCTAATAAAACTGTTGGGGTACTTAAGTTGGTAGAATAGCCTCTAATTAGCGTATTTGCACAAGTGGTGAAGAATGGCATAAAGCAGTATTTGTTGGAGAAAATAAGTAGCCCTGGTAAATACCTGAAAATGGGTGCAGGCATATGTTAATGTCTCTAAAGTGAAGTTGTAATAAAAGTGAAATTCCTCCGTCATAAAAGCACCTGCAATCCCAAAAACACTTTGCCCCTTCTTATAGCACCCCCAGAACCTTATTTTGCTAGTTTTTTTAAGTTGTCCCTCCACTTGTGATTTTTCGCCCCCAAAATACTTTTTTGGGGTGTTCTTAAGTTTTTTCCTGGAATTTTTTAACACAGTTGTCCATTGGGGGGCTGTCCCAAGGGTTCTGAGTGGTTTCCCACCTTTGCACCCCAAAATAAACATTTTGCACTTCTTTTCTCCTGTTATTCAGAGGCAAATATTTTTCGCCTATTACTTTGCATTGACTTTCCACGTACACGAAAAGCGGGTGGAATTGAATACGGAGATAAGATTCCGACACGCGAAAAGACGCAATTGGTGATACTTTTTCGCGGATCTCGGCTTTTTGCGTCTAATTGAATCCGACCCTAAGGCTATAATGAGGCTACAGCTGAATGATACCTGATGCATTACAGGTACAGCATGGTCCATTCTTTATAAAACTTGGAGAAATAGTAAATTACACAGATGTTTCATAATCATGAGTCATATTAGTGTGTTCACAAAGTTATTCCAAAATGCGGCATTCACAGTACCCGACTCATGTGGGGCCATATTGATCAATTATCAGGTCTAAAACCCATTATTTATCATTTTTTATCTATGAATTTCAGGCAAGAAGAAATTTTAGATTGCCCGTATTTACCAAATATCACATCCAGCAATAGGGGTTCCAATAGGTAAAAGGTGATTGTGGATGTAATCACTTAACTTTCAGTTTCGGGACCCTGTCTTGCATGCGTGAGCGGGCAGTGATCCTACAAATCCCTATCCTGGTACCTATTGTATATCTGAAGATGGCAATAGCTGCCAGAGCCAAGCTCCAGAATGCTGTGCAATCCACAGCTTGGTACATTCGCCATTTAATCTGCCTCCACACACTCCTATGGAGGCTGCTAGTGCATTTTGAAATGAAGGGACCACAGCAGATATAGCACATCTACAGGATTTACCTCTTATTATCCTTGTAGGACCCAAATATAAAAATACGGATTTCATAATCATTAAGACAGTATAGTGTCTTTAGCTTATTAACCAAATGTTACAACTGCATTTAGCATTTAACGTATGTCATTACACACATGCCTATAACCATTGCTTTACCTCTGTAAGAGTCTAAAAGAATTTCTTATTTGCATATATTTTTTTCAATTCCTATAATCATCCATGCAATGATTGTACAAATTACAGACAGACATATATAATATAGAAACACCACTAATGAAGAAGTACTATCAGTTGTAGGAGTTAATACAAATTAATAAGAATCTCCTAGCTCGTGAAGGTGATAGTTATTTTGTGGCGTTTGCATTCCAGCAACCACAACAGATAGGCCTTCTAAAGGTCATCTATATCTCATTTAGGGGTCCATTCATCATCACATCATTTCTACAAAAGTAGGTGAAAATGCTTCTTTTGTAGATATTAAGGATTAAGGCCACTCATAACGGTAAAGCAGGAGATATCATTGACATCTCCTACTTACCCTTCACTGTGATCTGGGTTGCTATCCCCATACACTAATATGGGGACCTAAATTCATCAAGCTCCGAAAATATTAAAATATTAAATTTTCGGAGCATGACTGTGAGAACATTCACCATCTTAAGTGTTTGCTCCCGGAGCACCACTCTCTATGGGAAGGAGTCCCTGGTTTCCAAAGAGTGATCCTTTCGGATCCCTCCACCCCAGTCTGATTCCGTCCACCAGACGCCGGGGCTGTGTGTGCCCGCATGAAGTCCAGTTTACGCAGACGCACTAGCACAGACTCTCTAGTGCTACCTTTCACTGCTACAAAAGTAGCAGTAAAGGGGATTACAGAGGCAGGTGATTTTGAGATCAGCTGTCTCCGCACCGGAGCAATGTTGAATTTCTCCAGTGCATTTGTATCCACCACTGCTACTCGCTGCGAGTTGGATGGATACTTAATTATCGGGGGCCATCCTGGCCCTGATAATTAACATAATAAATGGACCCCTTAGTCATACCTCCCAACATTTCTAACAGCAGATGCGGGACCTCCGTGTGACGAAGGCGCAAGCGTCCGAAAAGAGGGTGTGGCCTGATGGTAAAGGGGTGTGGTCTAATGGCACTCCCCCGTTTACATCACTAAGGGGTGTGCCCAGCATCTCTGAGATGCTGGGTTGCCCTCCCATGCTGTGAATAGATGCTGTGCGTATGCTATGCAGAGCAACAGTGTATGCTTCCCCCCACCACAGGACACTGCGGCCAGCGGGTGGACAATCCCAAAACAACGTGACTGAATGCGGGACAGTTGGGAGGTATGCCTTAGTCACATTTACATGAACATATAATGGACTCTCCCATATCACCTCTCTAGGTGCACAGAGACACATACCTCCAGATCCACTGCTTATACCTTTAAACAATAAATGGGAAGTCTTTCTTGCAGCAGTCACTATGGAAATCACTAGTAATTAGAACAGACAGATATTAATTAAATTAATTGATCCAATAGTCACACTTGTAATGTTTTTAGTGCAATCAGCTGAAGAGGTTAATCGGTAATCAGCAATCAAGACATGTATTTTACTAGCTATCCAGCAACCACAAAACGCAAGTCTTGTGAAAATCATATATCAGTTACAATTAAATGAATTAGCTGTTACTGCTCGTCTGCCTCTTTCCACCGCTCTGCTTCTCCAGGAATAAGGATACACAAAAATGTAGACGCACTGTGTATGCATATTTGGTGCAAAGGTGCAGTACAATAATGCATATTACACACACACCCATACAGTACATACACACAGACACATACATAAAAAAGATGTACAACTATCACTACTAAAACTCCTGTACAATTGGTCTTTCTACATTTGTTAAAACACTAAAATAACTTGGACAATATATTATATGCCAGTTATTAATGTATATAATTTGACAACACAATACAAAATATTAGCACTATGTAAACAATCAGTAATTAGCTTACACAGACTTCACAGCAGATCATTTTCAGGCGGCAGGAGAAAATATAGCAAAGCAATATGGCCTCTCTAGAGACATGTGGAGATGATGCTGCTTAATCAGGGTATTCACTAATCTATATATTGAATGCCTTTCCATCACTTTCTATAGCAATGTTGGCGACTTTAGCAACATAATTGGAGTTTGCTTGTAAAGGTCGCTAGGAAGCCAGATTACATATACTAGTAAGCAAAGAATAACACACTCTGCAATTAACTAGGTTGACTGCACTCCCAGGGGTCCTTCCATTATGTATAGTGGCTCTGTATAAGATATGAGCGAATGTTTATGGTGGCTTGTAAAAGGGTTTTTCTTTTTAATTTAAGAGGTGCATTTTTACATTACCAGGGCAAAGGCTTATAGTGCTTCAAGAAATAAAATCTCAAGAATGCAAAATGTGTAGCCTGCCTAAGCATTCCTATCATCTAGTACAGAGGTTCCCAAACGCGGTCCTCAAAGCTCCCCAACAGGGCAGGTTTTAGAGATATCCATGGTTGAGCACAGGCGGTTAAATCAAATTGACTGAGGTACTAATTAAGTCACCTGTGCTCAACCATGGATATCTCTAAAACCTTAACTGTTGGGGAGCCTTGAGGACCGCGTTTGGTAATCTCTGATCAAGTAGCTTGTTATTTGCACGACAAAATGCATCTAATACCCCTTTTACACCAGAGCTAAAACCAGAGTTATTGCAGGGTTAACCCGGGTAGCTCCTTGGTGTAAAAAGGTAAAGGGTTGGATTGCCGGGTCAAGTGACCCGGCAATCCAATCCAGGTAAGTGCAGGGCTTAACACGGGAATAACCCATGAAACCCTGCAGTGTGAACGGCGCGCTCCGGGTCACGATGACCTGGAGCGCGCAGCATGCCGGACGATTGTTCCGGCATCAGTGGCGCTTGGAGATGACGTCATCTCCAAGCAACCACTTCAACGCCGGAAAAGCCTGGTCAATGCAGACCCGGCTCAGGTGTGAACGGTATCAACTCAGGATCAGCGCCGGGGAAACTCCGAGTCTGATCCGGGTTGGAACTCTGTTTCAACTCTGGGTCAGACCCGGAATTTCGGTGTAAAAGTGGTATGAGATAATCAACAGCAAACCCTGTACTTTACATTTAGGTGGGAATTCAATTAACCACTGTAATTTACCTCTGGCTAATTGATCCCCAGGGCAATTAAATTAGCCTCGAAGTGCAGCTCTTATCAGGGATTTTTTTTCACCACTGCACAAGCAGTGAAAAAACAATCCCTGATAACTAGGTGTTTAATGGGTGCCACAACCCTGTTAACACACAGAATCCGTGAAAAGTTCACGGATTTTTGCTTTAACGAGCGCTAAAGGTATTGAGTGATAAAAGGAGCCTGATTGAATAACCTCGGATGATAATCCAGAGGCTACCTCCCTTTTTCTCCCATGAAATCTTATCGGATGTAATTGAATTCCCCCCTTAGCATGCCTGCAGAAATAATATGGTAACATATTCCGTTGATTTGAGTTGTAAGTAATTCTGGTTAAACACTTGTCGATATTTTGTTTGCTTGATCGATGAACGATATATGGCAAATACATTGGCTGTGTACGCCCTAAATGTATGTGAAGTATGTTGTTCACAGACCTATCAGGCTGGCCCTGCAACATAGTCAATGCAATGGTGCATCTGCATGTGTGTACGGGTGTCCCACTGACCGCCTGTACAATGGCTGCAGGGGCCCGCCGTCACAGACATCTCAACTGGGTGGGCAAATTTAAATGTGTGTATAGCTTACCAATCGGCTGCTCGGATGGCGGAACGGTCTGCTGACCAGTCCTTCGTTATAGTGTGTACCCATCTTAAGTACATAGGGCCTGATTCAGAGATGTACGCTAATGCCATCGCAGCTGCCATCCCGTATGCAGCTGCTGGGCAAATGTCACAGACGCTCACCCTTCAGCTGTGAAAATCCAAGCATCTGCATACAGAGACACAGCATCGGCTGCAGATCATTCCATTATCAGTCTTATTAGCCTTTTGATCACACAGAATGGCGGCATGTGCGGAGACGACAGAGCCACTTTTACTGCGTATTGGATCTCAGGCGCAGGCTGACACACACCCCGAAAATGGTCATGACACGTTCCTTGCTGCCTGTTATCTTCCACAAACGCTCTCTGAATGTCAATCACACTGCGAGTAAAAAGTCGCGCACATCTCTGAATCAGGCCCATAGTTACAATGACATAAAATTGTCTCACTGTGCAAAAGCATAACATGCCCGTACTCAGATTTGCGCATGGCTAGCACTCACTGCTCCATGTGCATGAAATTAAGTGCAGGATAGTAATGGCATGTATACGCCTTTGAGACCCATCTTCATTTCAATAACACATCTTGAAGTACTAAGATACAAAGATACAAGGGGCCCAATTCTGAATAGACTGCAGGTCCGAATGTAGCGCATTCTGAATGGATTGCAAATGGAAAACAAATGCAAGTGCACGCACCCCATAATGTGTATGCATCTACGTAATCGCACCGCCCCACACATCTCTGCTCATACGCAAACGGGACAAATTTACATTTCACTCTAAACCAGGCTCATGGTTCCATGACAAGTGTAACAATTTTGAAGATCGTCCCGAACTGACCATATCCAATTTTGATGAAGTTTACATGAAGGTTGGCATATGCAGTATGTCATACTAACTTTGGGACAAATTTCATTCACATAATGCAATAATAGCAAAAAAATATGGCCCTCAAAAGTGGGGATGGGCGCATCGGTCAACAATATAAACCACTTGGCATGAAATGACCCATACATGACACTAGAACACCTCAGATTTCTTGCTGAACTCGGTGTTATTCTATTAAATCAAAAACAAGAATTTAGCCCCATAAAATACCGGAGCCTGCTCTTTGTAAATTTAAATGTATATAAATATATAGCATCTAAAAATACTAGTCAGGGAGTCTCAAAATGGATTAAGAAAATAAAAAGTTAGTGTAGCCTAAACCTATAAAATGTAATACGTACGATTGACCAGCAGTCGGGATGCCGGTGGTCAGAAGACCGACAGACGTATCCCAATCTTCACGACTTCGACAGGGCCCACCCCTGGAGGTCCCTAAACCTAACCCTAACATGCACACTAACATTGAGGATGCCGATGTCAGTATCTTGATTTCTTCAGGATGGCGGCGTGGGCATTCTGATGGGTGCCGGGCCAGTATATTGACGTCCAGCATCCTGACGGCATTCCTTATAAAATGTAAGTAAGTATAGGACATACTGTAGCTTGGCCCCAGAAAGTAATGCATTACCATTTGAGGAACATATATGAAATTGCATTAGCCGCTGGTTTTTCATTTCTAATTTATCACCAGAAGAACTACTTGGTAAGCTTGTGCCTGTTAATATATCATATTAAATACACTGGAGATCTAAAATGTTATCTATTTGATCAATCCACATTGGAGAGACATGGCGGTGGTTCCAAAATAGCAAATTTAAAAAAAAAAAGTTATATTATATATATATATATATATATATATATATATATATATATATATCATAATGATCATAGATGCAGCAGCTATGGGGCCCACAGCTCAGGGGGGCCTGTCTATCTAGTCTGTCCCATGTTACTATGCAAGGTTTTTTGCCATTAGGCAGTACATGTTGCTATGGGGCCCACAAATTACTAGTTAACCAGGGATGGACTGGACCTCCAGACCAGCCCTGGCATGAAACCCTGTGTAGGCATTCACGAAAAGGGGACAAGGCCTCGCCAGACAGGGCGTGGTGTCGATGCATGGGGGGAGCATTTATTTTTCTTCTGCACAAGCATGTAAGTCTCACTGCGCAGATTCCGTACACATCCTAGAGAAAGTGGTTCTTTATATTACAAAAACTCTAGATCCACCATTTCATTGAGTCCCTCCGGACGGAGGGTATCCAGTAGGTCTCTCTCATGCACAATCTGGAATATCTATCTCCCTGTCTAAGGGTTTGTGGTATATGTTCTAATCCCCATAATTTCAGTCCTGTGGTTTCTCCATGATGTTTCTCCAAATGGTGTCGGGGGACACTATGAGTTGACACTTTGTTCAGTATATTCCTATGATGTTCTAAGAAGTGTATTTTTAAGGGGCGAGTGGTGCAGCCTACATACTGCAATCTGCAGTTACATTGTAACATATATATTACGTATGGAGTTTTACAGGTAATAAAGGTGGCTGTACATTCTTTGTAGCTTTAGATCTAACTGTGGTGCTTCTATTCTGTATGAACCCGCATGTGAGGCATCTTGTATGACCACAACAAAAACTTCCAACTGTCTGTGATTTTAACCATGTTGTATTATGTTTACCTGTCGATTTGAACATACTGGGTGCTAGAAACTTTGTAAGTTTCTAGCTTTTCTAAAAATTATCATAGGTTGCTCTTTCAGACCCTCTTTTAATAGTGGGTTTAATAATAGTATTGAGTAGTTGTTTTTAATAATTTTCTTAATTACTAATGGATCTATATCTTTAAATTTCTTCTTAGTATTCATAACAAAGTTATCCAACTTTTCTGTGGGTAAGTCTTTAGGTATATCTGCCTGATTTATTGGCAAAGATACAAGTGTGGTCCTATCTAAGTTGTCAACCCTCAATTTAGCCTGGGCTAATAAACCATGGGTATAACCTTTTTAACCTTTTTCTTCTAAGGCTGTGCATAATTTCGAGGCTTGTTCTTCATATTTTGTTATTGAGGAACAATTGCTCTTTATTCTGCGCAGTTGTCCCTGAGGAATACTAGAAAGCCACTGTCTCTGATGGTTACTTGAATAGTCGATAAAGGTATTGGTGTCTACCTCCTTATTATATGTGTAGGATGTGATCTCCCCCCCCCCCCCGATCACTTCTAAAGTGATATCCAGACAATTTATTTTGGATTTGTGAAAAGTGCTTGTGGATTTTAAATTAAAAGTTTTGTGATTCTACCGTGTAACTAAATCTATAATGGATTTGTCATCCCCATCCCAAATGAAAAATAAATCATCAATATACCGGCCATAGAGAACCAGGTGCGCCCCGAGGTCCACCCCTCAAATGAGCTCCTCCTCCACTCTGCCCATATATAGGTTGGCGAAGCTCGGGGCGAACCTGGTCCCCATGGCCATCCCCGTGTGCTGTAGATAGTGAGACCGATCAAAAATAAAATTATTGCATTGTAAAATAAATAATATAGAATCTGTAAGAAAGTGTCTTAGCTCCTCTGAGATCCCACCATGGTAAATCAAAAATTGATCTACAGCCTCTATTCCTTTATCGTGTTGGATGTTCGTATAGAGCACTGTTACGTCACAAGAAATTGATAACCGTCTTTCCAGACAATATTCTGAATTAGGTTAAGGAACCGAGTGGTATCTTTAAGATGGGATCTCAGAGGCTGACCAGACCAAAGAGACAGGATTGGTACACCCTTTAAATAGGGTTTTTTTTTTTCAGTCTCATGGATGTACAAATAATATCCATATGAGATTGGTGTATACAATTGATGTTTTTATACACTTTTATTGATTTCCCCAGCCCGATATCCTAGGTGGGCAACGGAAGGGTTAATACATTTACTCTCACCTCCTTCGTTACAAGGGGCCAATTTGAATTCAGCTCATACCCCTGTACATCTAAGACTTATGTTATCACGTGCAACAGCAATTGGAAACAGTTTACAAACATTGTTACCACAGATTTCTACTTAAAACTGTTACACAGTAAATTAATACGGATACAAACAGATACTCTTTCAGGATTGGTACACCCTTTAAACAGGGTTATTTTCAGGCTCATGGACTTACAAATAATATCCATTTGAGATTGGTGTATACAATTGATGTTTTTATACAATTTATTTTTATATGCGCAACTTTTATGGTCATATGATCAGTTTGGTGTATTGAATTACATTTTATTGGATAGTTGTGTTTTGTTCTTAATTTATATGTGCATGTTACAATCTCATTCCTAGGTTATTGCAGCATTTGTATTAACCAATGTTGATCAACATTCTAGTGCATTGTCACTTGTGTTCTTAATATATGAACCAGTAAAGTGTGTCTCTTTGGTCCGGTTAGACCTATATGCGCTATTCCCATCTACACTTTGCATTTATTCCTTTATTGGAATTAGGGATTTGGAGGACCCCTAGGATAGCTGCTGGTCACGATCTGATTGAAGAGAGGTGGGCGCCCTAAAACTCTCTTCCCAGAGGGGCCATTTATTCCATTTTGTAAACCATATCCTCTATTTTCACCTTTTGAAAATGTTTATGCAAATCTCAGCTGAGGAGTTTGCAATGTAATGGCTAACGCGCACACATACAGAAAAAAAAAAACATTGATTAATTTTTTTTTGCCTCTTCGGAGGGAGAGCACCTGAACGAGGCAGCAGCCTCTTGATAAATGACACAGGCAGCACCTCTGGGCACCTACGTTGCTGATAAGTGTGGATAACACGCACACACACACACAGAAATATGCCCCTTTATGGACAACAGCCAGCCCCTTTATGGACAACAGCCAGCCCCGCCCCCTATGGACATTAAGCAGCCAGCCCGAGTAACAACAGTAGCCAGCCCCTTTGCACAGCGTCAGCAACAGCACAGTGATCACATTCACAGCCCTTCTTCACTCTCCACAGCCAGAATAAAAAATGTCTGCGATCGCGGGACCTTTTATACAATCCAAAACCCACAAGAATTCGACAGCGGGGTGATGACGTTTTGCCTCGTTTTGAGATCAGTATCAGGAGGGAAAACCCGAGCCGACTTGGATCTGCCTCGTATCTCATAAGTTCGGGTGGGTTTGGATCTCTGAAATCTGAACCCGTTCATCTCTATATATAATGCTTCATTGTATTTTCCTGTCTCAAGAAACTTTCTCTCCTACCTACATGAACCTTGTGCCATGTTTTTTTTTTTATCATAGACTCAGGTGAATAGTTCACAAATCTGTCAACATGACCCCTGCATACCTACAGTAAGCTATGTTCATCCTGTTGCCATCCACTGATCCCTGCGTAGCCGCAAGAAGAGATGTGGCTCAGCTGTGTGCAATTCTTATCAGTCGGCAGACCAGGGCTAGGTTAAGGCTTGTGGGGGCCCTGGGGCAACTAAGTTGTGAGGGCCTCTTCCAATAAAATTGACACCTCACAGTGCCCCCCCCCCCTTGTATGCAGTAACAGTGCATACAGTGCAGAGAGGCTTCAAAGCGAGTCCCCTCATCAGTTTCATGGATGAACTCAGGAGCCACTCTATGCTGTATACACTTACAGTGCATACAAAACACAGAGCCATGGCAGCAACCATCCGGGAACAGGCCAACCCTATGTGGGGGCCCCTCTGTATGTGCACAATCAACCCCCTTTAATCCAGCCCTGCAGTAGACCTACAGAGATACATATGTATGCCTCGCACACATGCGCAGTGTGACACATTCCAGATGAGGCTGCATTTTTAACACCTGCAATAGTGACAAATATCAGTAAGATCACTTTAACCAGACCCAATTTGTGAAAATCTTTTGTGGTGTGAGACTGTGGAAATAACGGACAATACCTGACACAGGCTTGCCCAGCCTGCATCTGTGCCAGGCAGGGGAGAAGCAAGGGTGGTTCTGGTGGAGCAAGAGCTCCGGGCACCAAAATGGACAGGGTTCCGGAATTCTTAGGGCGCTGCACAGTATGACGGCCACCTGTTAGTTTTATCTTGTTTGTTTGCTCTATATCCTAAATAAGTTACATATCTGAGATCAGTTTCTTCATTTCATGCTCCCTTAAGCTGCCCAGACTGACTCCCCTCCTCTGTGATCATCTTCTGTCACCTCCCCTTACCTGTCAGATTGATTACATTCACTTTTCACCTCTTTAATTCCCTCCCCTCTCTACCCTGTGATCGGCTCTTTGCCCCTTTCCTTTTCTTATTGGCTTCAGTCACTGCTCCTCTCTGATTGGCTTTGCCCCTTACCTCTCATTTCTTATTGGTTTCTGTCACCTCCCCTCTCTGATTGTCACTTTCCTCTCCCCTTACCCTTTTTGATCCCCTCCCTCCTTCTCTCCTCACTCATTCATTGTGCTCCAATGGACCTAAAAGCGACATATCTGAGGTAAAGTCCTACACATCAATTATAAGGTAATGAGGTATTCTCAGGCATGACCACAAAGTGTTATTTGAAAGGTCTTTTAAAAAATATTAGGAGACCTGAAATAATAATAATGGTGGTAGACAGAACATGACATGGTTAGTAGTACTCATGTTAATATAGGTGAAAATTACTGTATATTTGCGAAGTAGGAGCATAGCTGAGAAGGGAGCATCCCATAGGTGTTTCCACTCCAATGTAAGCTGTTTAGGGCAGTAATAAGTCACCCATTGTTTGAATCTTACTATTTAAGCGAGTGAATTAGCATAATGTAACTAGAAATAACCACACGGACACCTATATGGAATTAAAAGAGGACACAGCTTAAATTTATTGATCAATTTGTAATTAGAAAGATGGTGGCAGTAAAGAAGCAGTGCTCCAAGGCCACAGCACAGCAAATATATTTGACTAAATAAATAAGAGGCGGATCCCCGCCCAGCGCAAACTGGCCTGAGGTAGAACCATTCTCCCTTAATTGGCATAGCCCTGACCCTTCCCTAAGATGATGGCCCGGTCCTCCCCCAAGGGGAATGACCAACTCGCCGCTATCAAAAGGCAAATTGCTACTCTAACGCTATAATAGGCCGCCTAGGAGCACTGCTTCCCGCCAAAGCTTGGCTCAAAAAGCCGAGCCCCGCCATCCATCAGGAAATAATAGCACACCAAGGAAGACTGAAATACTTTGAATATAACATTCTAGACATGCGTCTGTGAGGTGTATCCCAACAGGCCTATAAAAAACTCATCTCCTTGTAAGGCAATCGAAGGTGCCAATACAACACAACTGTTCATTAGTGACCAGACTAGACATTACCGCCAGCCTACCCTACTGCTGGCTATCTCCAGTTAGACTATTTGCAGCTCCTTCGTAATAGCAAGTACAAGTACCCTGATCATTGCACTAACTGTATTACCAATTGGGGTCCCAAATCTGGCTTCCGTTGTCCATAATCATCTAATAAAGGCTACTCTAGGGCATGCCCCTAAAATTAAACCACTAATTCTTAGTATAGAATAAATACGGGGCCTGAAATGCTAAAGGATGCCTATTAGCCCAATAGCTACATGAAGGTCCCACGAACCACACCCGACAGTTAGCATTCCTATAAATCTGCAAAAGGGGTTAATCACGCCCGGACAGGCTAATACACTTTATAGAGAAAATAGCCTAGCCAAGTGAAGGAAAACAATAGTTGGATGACCCATCTGAAGGTGAAAAACAGCAAACCTCTGAGGATAAATCTGAAATGCCCTTCAAAATCCCTAGCGGCAGTAGGCATAAGGCCCCTGGGTTTCCCAACAAACTCGCAAGAAGAGCTGCTAACTATGCAACATATCGCCGTGCAACTATTACCTGTAGGCTGACTACCATTGACCTACGTGTTTTAAGGCGTCAACGGAGGCACCTGCAGCTGCCACGCAGATTGTTGCCCCAATCCTGGAAAATGTGCGCCAAACTGATCTAGCGGCAATTCTAAAGCAACAAACAATTGTGAAAAAACCCTTGTGAAGTAAAACCTAAATAATGCTGTCTGAGTGGCGTGGATGAGCCAGCGTGCATTGCCTGGTGGCCATAACCTATTAAACATACGACCAAGCTGACTAGGATTGGTGAAACTGTGTGCTTGAGCTGGGATAGAGGTCCATCACCCTTTAGCAAGCTGATCAGTTTATTAATCCATGAACACGACACAATAATAGGTTATACTGAAAACTTTATTCTCCAACAACAACTCGTTGATGTCTAACAACTCGTTTGAGAACAACCCTCCAATTATAAAGATCCCTAAATAAGCTAACCACAATGCCAAATTAAAGAGTTGTGCCTCTTAATTAACCGATGGGATACCCAAACCTGTAACTATCAGCTCCTTTAAATTTGATAGCTGTGCAAAATCAATTAGAATGGGGCGCTCCACTCCTGACCGATAAAACAGGAAACTTTGTGAAAGAAGAAATATGCAAGACCGAGCTGCCGACGTGGATGCTCCGGAACGACTTTGCTCATGCCATTTACACTATTCCAACAGGAATGTATTGAATGGCAAAACTCCCCCTGCACTCGTAACCAAGAAAACTTTGCTTAGCATTACAAAACAGTCAACTAAATCCTCAGGGTATGCAAAGCCAATTACATCAAAAACAAGCTACTTAAATTCCGGCACGATAGCCAGCACATATTAGCAGGACCAGGGTAAGCCGTGTATCTCAGCAAAAAAGGCCAGCTCCCGAAAACCAATCCATGGACGAGACAAGGACATCTGCTATCCTGTACTCCACTCCCGGAACGTGACGTGCCCTAACATCTATGCTCCTGTGCAAACGCACAAAGAGGTGAAAGAACGCCAAAAATAAACGTAAAACCGGAGGGGACTCAGCTCCGTAAATATTCATAGCATGAAATACGCCTAAAATATCTCTGCATAAAATAATCCTCCTGCTGCCAAATCTGGTAGCCCAGATTTTGTCTGCAACCATGATTGGAAAAAACTCCAAAAACAGCATACTGGCAGTTGAATCTCGCTGCATCCATGAATCCGGCCAAATTCTCGCGCACAGCCACCCTCCAATAACTCCCCTAAAACCACAGAACTAGATGCGTCCTTAAACAACTGAAACCCGTAATTGCCCACCCTAGCAGGTAGCCAATTCTAACTCCGTTGAAATCCCGAAACCTTACCAAACCAAACTTGCAGATCTTCCCACCAGTCTTGAGACAAGCAAAAATGGTGAGATCCTGTAACCTGGCTATGAAGCAGTCCGAGCAACGACAATTTCCTGCCCGTGGGTACTACTCAACAATCAAGACTCACGGCCTATAAGCAATTGCTTTTGTGACCTTCCCCAATAATTCTCCAATTCCCTAACTTTAACCAAAAGCAATCGGTAAAGACCTAGCAAAGTGTCTATCTGTCCCCAAATAGGACAAACGTGTAACAGAGACCTCGTGAGAAAACTGGTACGCCTAGATTTGATAAACTTTGTAGAGATAGTAGTGGTGCAATTTGGGGCAATCTTAGTGTGCTGACTAAGGGATTTGACCATATAATTATGAAAAACCTATATGTTCCTAATGTTCCAAATGGGTAAAAAACGTCCCGACTTTGAATCTGTAGGTTAGGTGTTCTTAAATGTCCACAAACGCATAAGTTTCTTGTATGTAAAGAATTGTGTTAATGGTCCCAAAAGTTTTTATAGTCTTAATGGGTTAACCCCGTATTATCTGTAGGATGGGTGTTCTTTTTGGTGTTACTTGATCGTAATATGCACCTCCTTGCTCTCCTCTCCACCTAAAATACAACACATGGGCACAGTATCAGGGACTTGGTGAACACTATGTTGCAGGTAGGTAAGGAAAACTGTTACTTACCCCATGTGGTGTGCAGATCCTGCTGGTACTCCCAGTCCCGGTGCTTGTACAGATGGTGAGAAAGGTTTGGTGATGAATGTGTGGCAAGGTGGTGCTGCGGTGTCATAAATGGAATATACTCCAACTGTAGTCTAATAAGCTTTTATTGCTGCAATGCACTGAACACTATGACTCATTCACAGAGCATCACGCACAAGATTAGGGGTCAAGCCGACTCAAATTAAGTTTAACAAAAAAAAGAAACCATTACAACAAAATAACAGCAAAAGAAGTGATGACAGTACTCACATCTATACAAAAATATGAGATATGGTAAGAACGTACCCTTGTTATCTCTATTTCTACGAAGTCCATAGGGTTCCACAGGATACCTTGGGGTATAGGTGATGACGTCAGTCTTCAGGCACCACAGAGTTAAAGTTTTCAGCCTCCCAGGATGCATCTGGGTCCCTCTCTTATACCCCGCCCCCGGGCCAAGGCATCTCAGTTACGTCACAAGCCATAGGCCGGAGGAGAAGAGAGAGAGAGAAGAAAAAAATCTGGACACTCACAAGAATCACATTCTCACCATAGGGAGATGGAAAAAACGGTGACCAGAATAAAGCCCATCTGCAGTACAGGTGCGACAGGGCGGGAGTCCTGTGGAACCCTATGGACTTCGTAGAAATAGAGATAACAAGGGTAAGTTCTTACCATATCTCATATTTTCTACTTCAGGGTCCATAGGGTATCCACAGGATACCTTGGGGATGTCCCAAAGCAGTATCCTTTAAGGGTGGGGACGCTCCTGTGCTGAGAGGAGAATCCGCCGCCCGAAGGAAGCATCCTGAGAGGCAAAGATGTCAAAAGCGTAATACCTCACAAAGGTATTGACAGAAGACTACGTAGCAGCCTTGCAGATCTGAACTGCAGAGGCACCACGTCTAGCTGCAAACGAAGGACCCACAGACCTAGTGGAATGAGCCCTCACCAAGGAGGGAACTGGAAGACCTTCATGAAGATAAGCTTCTGAAATTGCCATACGAATCCAGCCTGCCAAAGTCTACTTTGAAGCAGGCCAACCCTTTTTACGGAAGCCATAGAGGACAAACAAGGCGTCCGACTTCCTAAAAGAAGAAGTGCGATCAACATAAATTCTCAATGCCCGCACAACATCCCAAGTGGCGTCACCCACTGAAAGTCCAGGTGAATTGAAAGCCGGCACAACAATTTCTTCATTGATGTGAAAACTGGATACCACTTCGGGAAGGAATCCCGGACGAGTGCGAAGCACCGCCCTATTCCTATGAAAATTCAGAAAAGGGGGTCTACAAGAGAGAACCCCTAAATCCGACATCCGTCTGGCCGAGGCAATGGCCAGAAGGAATATGGTTTCAGCTGTAAGCCATTTAAAGTCCACTGAGTCCAGTGGTTCAAACGGCGGTCCCTAGAGAACTCTCAGGACCACAGCCCAATTCCAAGGCGCCACCGGTGGAACAAAAGGTGGCTGAATGCGAAGAACACCTCGCATAAAGGTGTGCACATCAGAGAGCGCAGCAATCCTACGATGAAACCAGACTGACAGGGCAGACACCTGCACTTTCAGAGAAGCCAGGCGAAGCCCATGATCCAGTCCAGCCTGTAGGAAAGCCAACACCCTAGACAGGCGGAACTCCCTAAGGGAATAACCTCTAGGTCTACATCACCGGAAGAAAGTATGCCACACACGATGGTAGATTCTTGCCGAGGAAGGTTTACAAGCTCTTAGTATGGTTTGCACCACGGAGCTAGAAAAACCCTCTGGACCTTAGCATGACCGTTTCAACAGCCACACCGAGTCAGGTCCGGGTGAAGACAAGGACCCTATGACAGCAGATTCGGTCGTAATGGTAACCTCAGAGGAACGTCTACTGACAGACTCTGGAGGTCGGAGAACCAGTGCCGTCTGGGCCTCTCGGAAGCTATCAACAGTAGCGTACCTCCTTCTTGATTTGAATTTCCGTAATACCCGCGGAAGAAGGCAAAACTGGAACATCTACTAGATGGACAGGGCATACACCAGACACGCCTTTTCGTCTCATGTTCGAGACCCGTACACCGGCAACTTGTTGTTGTGCCGGGACGCCATGAGGTCTATCTCTGGAAGACCCCACTTGTCCACCAGACTCCGAAAGACGTCCTGGTATAAAGACCACTCTCCCGGTTCCTCCTTGCTGGTTTAAATAGGCCACCGTGGTGGCGTTGTCCGACGGGACCTGCACAGGGTGACCCTGGAGAACCGGCTGTGCCCGCTGGAGAGCTCTTGACACCGCATGGAGCTCCAGAATGTTTATTGGAAGCTCCGCTACCGCCCGAGTCCACCTGCCCTGAAACAAGTGTGGACCCGTGACAGCTCCCCAGCACCGGAGACTGGCGTCCGTTGTTAACAGGACCCAGTTCGCCACCCAGAACGGGCGTCTGCAAACACCAGGTTAGAGACAGGCGAACATCCGGAGTGAGCCCCATCGTCTGGGACTTGAGACACTGAGGCAATCCATTCCATCTGGACCGGATCAATAGCAGCAGAGGTTTGGAGTGAAATTGGGCGTACTCCACCATGTCGAATACCGACACCATTGAGCCCAATAATCTCTTTGCCAAGTGTGTCGACACTCGACGACACTGCAGACAACTGCGCACCCTCAACTACAAAGCAAGGATCTTTTCCTCCGTCACAAAGATCCACTGCTGCCTGGAGTCCAATAAGGCCCCGAGGTGCAGGATCCTCTGAGACGGGGTGAGAGTGGACCTCTGCCAGTTTGTCAACCAGCCGTGACGTTGCAGTACCGCAATCGTCAGATCCAGATGGTGTAAAAGAAACTCTGGAGACCCCGCTATCAACAGGAGGTCGTCCAGATAAGGCAACAGTCGGACTCCCTGCGTCCGCAGGAGAGCCGCCATGACCGCCATGACCTTGGTGAATACCCGTGGAGCAGTCACCAGGCCAAAAGGCAGTGCCCGGAACTGGAAATGTTCGTTGCAGATTGCCAATCTGAGGAACTGCTGATGGCGCAAAAAAATAGGGACATGCAGGTAAGCGTCCTGGATGTCCAATGACACCATGTAGTCCCCAGAATAATGGACCGCAGGGTCTCCATCCGAAACAGAGGCACCCTCAAGGACTTGCTGAGGGCCTTTAGGTTTAGTATTGAACGGTAAGACCCATTGGGTTTCTGCACCAAAAATAGAATGGAATAGAAACCCAGGCCCCTCTGGGAAATTGGAACATGCACTGCGACCAGCACCGGGCGAACTGAAGCAGGCGCCCCCCACTTTGGGGTCCCCCAAAAGGAGGCCTGGACCGTCAGGCCGCAGGTTTGTTATCTGACCTAGGAGCCGGACATCTGGTACTCCAGACCTGATTCTTGGGCTTGGACAATTTCTTGGCCCCAGCCTGCCGTGGACAGGACTGTACTTTAGGCCTACCTTGGGCCCTGTGAGGCCAAAAGGACGACCCACCAGCACTAGAAAGAATCGTAGCAGACAGAAGACATGCAGATTTTGCTGCTGCCAACGTAACTACAATTTTGTCCAGATCTGGACCAAATAGTACCTGTCCAGACCTTCTAATCCCTTTTTGGAATCCGCGTCCGCTTTCCAAGAACGCAACCATAAGGTGCGACGAGCAGCCACGGCTGCAGAGGAGATCCTAGAGGTGAGCATACAAATATCTAAGGCCGCTTCATTAATGTAAGTGGCCGAGTCTCGGAGATTGCCCACCAACTCGGTCTGTTCAGCCGAACAGTCAGAGTCCAAAGACGCCTCCAAATTATCCGCCCAGCGCTCCATAGCTCTGGCTACCCAACACACGGCCAGAGCCGGTCTGGATGCTTCCCTGCAAGGGAATAAACGGCTTTGAGGCAGATCTCCACCTTGCGGTCAGTGACATCCTTCAAGGATGACATCGAAGACATAGGCAATGTGGCACTTTTGACTAGGCGTGTGACATGTGAATCCACTTGCGTAGGGGATTCCCGCTTAGAAAAATAATTGACCGCAAACGGATAAGCCACGGCTAAGCGTCTCTGGGGCTGAACCGTTTACCTGGATTTTTCCACGCCTCCTCTAAATGATCCACTAATTGATCAGAAAGAGGGAACACCGTAGCCTCACCCTTAATATCCTTAAAAAGGCATATATGAATGTGGCCACCAAAGGATCAATATCCTCAATAACTAAAGCCGAGCGGACCGCTCGAATAAGACCAGGGATATACACCTTGGACTTAGCGTCCGGCTCTTTGGTACGGAGAGGTTCTTGGTCAGATAGATCCAGAATCTCCCCATGATCTGACGTCTCATCGTCATCCCCATAAGGAGCAGATAAAGACGCCACCGGCCGTTATGAGGCCGCAACACAGACTCCCCCTGTAAAACATCGGACAAATGCTGAACCGATGTAGTTAAGAGTATTAACCCACGCAGGCTCCGGAGAAACCTGGGAAGGGACAGGGAGACTGTGGGGTACCATCAATTGTCTCGGGAACTCCCGCATGGGTGACGACACCACTGACTGCTGGGACAAACCCGTCTGGGTAAACGCAGGTGGCGGAGCTAGCTGGCCCACAAGGGTTGTAAGCGCCTTAGCGAAACAAGCCTAGGGAGGTTCCTGTACCGGGACCATAATCGGCCGTGACAGTGCCAGGCACTGGGGGCATAACCCCTCCGCGTTACCCTCTCCCTCCGCTATTGGTACCTTACATTTAGTACACATGAGCTGGAGAGGAAAATCAGTCTCAGACATGATGGTAAGTATGTGACACTCACACCTATAAGTATTGGTATAGTGTGAATAACACCCTGCACACCGCGCACCGCAAGGGCTTTGAGCAGAGCAAGATCAGGGACAGTAATAAAGCTGACAGTAGAAAGTGAAAGTACAGACAGCAGGCTAGCAGTTCAGTCACATACAATGCAGAAGAAACAAATCCCTGCACTATTAGCGCTGATTCTCAACTACTCAGACCCTCAGGCTGGTAGGACTCAGCGCTGCATACACTGACCTGTGACAAACAGAGGAGAGGTATGCTGGGGGACCCAGACCGCAATGCCACCGCTCACAGGCTTCCAGCAGTGTTCACCATGCTTTAAAGATGGCCACCGAGGAGCAGAAGATGAAGGAGGCCGGCCTGGGGAGGACAGCTGACACACTGTGGCCAATCAGGCAGAGCAGAGAGGCTGTGTGCAGCAGGGGAGGCGCCGGCTGTGAGACAGGGAAAGCGCGCTCCCCTGGCATGCATTTAACCCCTGGGACGCCGCAGCGCATGCCGCTCAGCAGCGGCCCGCTGTCCCAGGGGGTAGTGGAAGCGCAGGTTGGTCGCCTGGCTCCACGCTGCAGCCAGTCCCCAGGGAGCCCCCTGCCTGGGGACTCAGGACCATGTGACCAGCAGGGACCCACCGCGGGACCCCGCTGCTTACCTGCATCCCCTTGGATCCGGCCATGGTCCAAAACATCTGGGGACACCGCTAGCCGTGACCCCAGATGTCTACCAGCATCCCCGGATCAGTACCGGCGTTCTGGTACCGGCGGGGTGTAGGGGAGACGGCATGGACGTCAGTACTGACTGTCCATGCTGTACTCCCAGATGTGCAGCCAGTGCTGCCTTTAAAAGAAACTTCAGGGGCTCTTCATAGCCCCCCTCTGCACAGTGCCTCCGACTCCGGCCAGGCACCGATGAAACTGAGATGCCTTGGCCCGGGGGCGGGGTATAGGAGAGGGACCCAGATGCATCCTGGGAGGCTGAAAACTTTAACTCTGTGGTGCCTGAAGACTGACATCATCACCTATACCCCAAGGTATCCTGTGGATACCCTATGGACCCTGAAGTAGAAATTACAATTAACATATCAGCAATATATCACCAAATTACATGCTAAACCAGTGATAGAACCAGCAGAGATAAATATACTGAACCTCATGGCAGATAGTGAAGATGAAGAAGACGAAGCAGATACTAATATAGCCAGATGCTCATTTGGACAGGGTTGGAGGGCTCTCCCTATCACCAATACCATAACAGAGGCTTGTAATCAGAAGGACAATATAACACTAATTGCAAATGACATTCCAGAAACAAGAACCATAGATACTACACAAACCCTTCTCACATCTGTACAGGAAGATTTCAATACAGCCACAAAATGGGTGGATCATTTTTTATAATTAGGGACCAACATACTCACTCTGGACCAAAAAACAATAACGCCAAACAAAAGGAAACTAGAAGACACAGAAGGGGATATAGGGGAGGGGAAATAAAGCAAATTAGAAACCCAAGACCAGTGGAAAACAATCAACCAATAGGGATTTTTAATCTTAGCAATAAAATACTAACACCGCCACAGATCACATTACTCAACAAAGGATTGAAAGTTGCTCCCAACAATCGCTTAGTTAAATTCAAAACTTACTTAGATGTTAAAAAATTCACACGTAAGTTAGCCATAAAAAAAAACTTTATGGATCGGAATACAGCCATTATCAATAAACACCAAACCAGTAAATATCAGCATACCAACCTGAGACCACAATCAAAATTCAACCCAGGTCACTTAAAAGGTAAATTTTGTACAGACATTCGAACAAGCAGTGATAAAAGATATACGGGAACTGAATGACAAACAAGTGGGAATACATAAGAATCTAACAAGAAAGGAAAATGATGCATTACAGGAACTAGAAAAGGATAAAACAATAGTGGTCAAACCTGCAGACAAAGAGGGGGGGGGGGTATTGTGATATTGAATAAAGAGGATTACATGAAAAAGGCTTATAACATCCTGAATGATATGGATACATACCTAAAATTGAAGGGAGACAAAAAAAAAAAATTCCAGAAAGAATTAGGTATATTATTACAGGAAGGCAAGTCAATAGGCATTCTGGATAAACATGAGTTTGAATTTATCAATAACAACCAACCAGTCATCCCTGTATTTTATTACTTGCCGAAAACACACAAGAATAGTAGCAACCCCCCCAGTAGACCCATTACATCGGAGATAAATTTGTTATCATCACTTTCGCAATACATTAATCACTTCCTACAAAAATATGTAAAAGAACATAAATCATACAACAGGGATACTACCCAAATCCTTAACATCCTACAAGATGTAGAATGGAAAGCGGACTATTGGTTGGTCACGAGTAACGTTACATCTTTGTACACGGTGATCGACCACAAACAGGGTCTAGAAAGTGTATACTTTTTGGAACAAGACCCAGATCTTGACCATGCACAGATTGATTTTTTTATTGCAAGGGATTGAGTTCATACTTACCCATAATTATATGTGGTTCGAGGAAGAGTTCTACCTACAACACCGAGGCACCGCGATGGGGACCAAGTTTGCACCGAGCTACGCAAACGTGTTCATGAGCCTATGGGAGATGAGGAACATTTGGGGTGTTGGCGAGATTGGTGCAAACTTGGTCCTTTGGAAACGATACCTAGATTATGTATTATTCATCTAGCAAGGAGATGAGGATTCCCTTAGAGAATTCACACAATATATCAATCAGAATAATCAAAATGTAATATTCACTACTAAGTATGATAAAGAACAAGTGGAATTCCTCGATCTAGTCATTTACGTTGAAGAACTCACCATTAAGACCAAAACACATTACAAAAAAGTGGATGTCAATAGTTATATCTTCGCAGAAAGTAATCACCACCCGAATTGGATTCGTAGTATTCCCCAAAGTCAATTTACACGCATACGAAGAAATTGTACAGATATTAAGGAATATGAGATACAGGGACAAAAGTTGAAAGAACAATTTAAAGAGAAACACTATAATGAAGCACAAGTAAAACAAGCTTATGAAAATATGAAAAAAAGACCCAGAGAGCAATTGTTGAAGTACAAAGACAAAAAGAAACAAAATGATACATAAAATAGCACAATATATTTTGTGACCAACTACAGTAAATCAGCTTCCAGAGTTAAGAATATTCTCAAAAAACACTGGTCTATTTTACATTTGGACACAAAACTCACTACAATCTTACCTGATAAACCCGATATAGTATACAGGAAGGCCCCTGATCTTAAACAGAAATTAGTCCGGAAACATTTGAAAAATAACCAATCTAAAAAACAATCTACATTAAATGGGCAACCCACGAAGATGGGTTTCTACTATTGCGGTTATTGCCAGCAGTGTAAAAGTCAGGGTTACTGCAGTACCACTCCAATTACTAACATAACAAGCAACGTTACCCAACAAGAGTATAAAATCAGACATACATTGAGTTGCAACAGTAGAAATGTCATATACATTCTTGAATGTCCCTGTCACCTGCAGTATGTAGGACGCACCACTAGGAGCTTGAAGACCAGAGTGGGCGAGCACATTTGCAATGTTAAGAAAGGCTTTGAACAGCACAGTGTATCAGAACATTTTAAGTCGAAACATCAGATGAACCCTAAGGGTTTACACTTTCTGGCAATAGACCAGGTTACACCAAATTGGAGGGTGGGGATCACAACCTGAGGATTGACAAAACAGAAAGTAAATGGATTTTCAATTTACACACCCTTACTCCAGAGGGATTAAATATAGATCCATAAACCGTACACTATTTGTTCCATTAAGAGACAATAATATCTGGCAAACCTATAAGATAAGAAACACCATTTGAGAATACCTGCACGTAGACTTCAGGGGCTATTAAATAATAAATGATTTATAAGATTAAGACTGACGACATATTATAGTGAGGTATCACGTTTTATTCTTGTTAGAAATCAGTCTATTACAACCAGTAAGTCCAATCAGTGAGTATAAACATGATAAAGTATAAAGATGAATCACAAGTGAGATGATTATTATTAATACAAGGCAGTTTTTGAAACATATATTAAAGATAAAGCATTACCCTGTTTACTCTGAGTGTTATAAGGGATAACTAGGGGTATTTCAATGTTTTAGTTTTAAGCTGAGCATTATTTACAACCAATAAAATGGAGACCGCCGACTAAGACACATTTCTAAATAGACATAATGGAATCAACCAAAAAGATGGCCGTCGTTTGTTATGTCTTTATACATATTAAACTAATTGCAGATATAGTGGCCACCTGAGTGTGTGAAGGTAACAACCTCATGTAATAGAGAGACCCCTTAGCTTGCTACAGCGCCAAATTATGAACCATCAGCAGGCACTGATACAGCTTATCGGGATCCCATAGAATATCCCCGGCAAAATGGCTGCCGGAGACCATGCACACGCTATGCACAAGAAGGGACAACAATAGACACTGTAGTGTCAGCAGCACACAGAGCAACGACTGGCTGATATGTGGTCACATGTGCAACCAGGAAGTGCGGACAGCACTCACACCGGCGCCAAAGACAGCATAATGAGACACCCTATATAAAGGACACACTGCAAAGGGTGGGCACCCTTGACAAAGTCCAGCTATTGGAAGAATCGCGTTGGGCCACGCCCCCTCAGTGATAGGAACCAGCAGGAGATTATATGTGCTAGCAGCACAATTTGGAACTTTCTATCTATATCCTGTAATAGGATGTTGTTTTAAACTACCCAGACTCTTTTGAGTCATAGTGTTCAGTGCATTGCAGCAATAAAAGCTTATTAGACTACAGTTGGAGTATATTCCATTTATGACACCGCAGCACCACCTTGCCACACATTCATCACCAAACCTTTCTCACCATCTGTACAAGCACCGGGAATGGGAGTACCAGCAGGATCTGCACACCACATGGGGTAACTAACAGTTTTCCTTACCTACCTGCAACATAGTGTTCACCAAGTCCCTGATACTGTGCCCATGTGTTGTATTTGAGGTGGAGAGGAGAGCAAGGAGGTGCATATTACGGTCAAGTAACACCATAAAGAACACCCATCCTACAGATAATACGGGGTTAACCCATTAAGACTATAAAAACTTTTGGGACCATTAACACGATTCTTTACATACAAGAAACTTATGCGTTTGTGGACATTGAATCTGTAGGTTGGGTGTTTTTAAATGTCCAAAGTCGGGACGTTTTTTACCCATTTGGAACATTAGGAACATATAGGTTTTTCATAATCATATGGTCACATCTCTTAGTCAGCACACACTAAGATTGCCCCAAGGCGCACCACTACTATCTCTACTCATTGTATTAATTAGAGGTTGGGACACCTCTACAAGTGGAGCAGCTAGGGATGACCTTGAGATAAGACCAAGAGTGCTGGATACCCCCATACCCTTATAGAATTGATAAACGCCTGTAAAGAAAAATTAAATCATTGCAAGCTAAAAACCACCAATTAGCCCCACTACCAATAATGCAACCAAAAAATCTGGGCCACCCCTTCCGTGACGTGTACATGCTTGCACGTACCATTGCAAAGGTGAGTTGCAACAGACGACAAAGAAAAAGTAAACAGAACAACCCGTTGGAAAAAGTTTATCTACAGCATAAGTTCCAGTGAACACAAATTCCCTTACTCAGAAAAAATAGGGAGTGAAAGCGGCATTAAACGAAAATGTATTCGGTATCCACTTTAGCCAGGGGAGCTCACTGGCCAAAACTTCACTCCCTCTCCAATGCCTGCTCGAAGAATTGGTACAGCTCTCGGCAAACTGCCAAATCTAAACACGCCATTGACAGATCACCGTTCCGGGTAGAAAAATGCTGGATAAATCTAAACTTGCCCGTCACCCTCTTAGGTACAAACCCCAAAGGCGAGGTACAAAACCTGTGACCTCCGTCAGTTGATCAGGAATGGTGAAAAAATGGTAGCGGGCCGGAGTAGGGGGAGGCGGGTGGGGGGTTGTGTAACCGCGCTGACATGTATTCAGGTGAAAATGCTGGTAAAAACCAGGGCTGGTTGAGAAATGGGATCAGGCAGGGGAAAACCTGGGCCTATGACGTGTTGCAGGAAGGGGGGTTGGTAATAAGGGGGGGGGAGGCATCAAATGGAGGGGAATATGAAAAAAATGGGGGTTATGGGGAATCTTGTAAGAGTTTTAACATTAAACTGTAATGAGAAGTGGCCAAACCTCCTGCAATATGAGCCATGTTAAAACACCTTTTTATTTATTTTTTATATATTGAAATGGAGAGGGTGCTGCAGCTGCAGGGGGCTAAAATGGCCACTGGGATGCAGTGGGCGTGGTCAGACGGGAAATGTAGCAAGGGGGTGCCTGGTCTGGGGGCGATGCCCAGCCCGCTGGGGGGTGTTCGGGTGACTTGCAGAGCCCCCCACAAGCCAGGCGGAGGCATGCTCACTGGAGGCATGACAGGCGCGGGCCGGAAGGGTGAAGGGGAGCATGGATCCATCGCCAGAGCTGCCGGAGTGAGCGCCGGAAGATGACACAGGCGCGGTATCTCGGCCTGTTAGGATGGCGCGCGTTGTGACTGGGGGAGGAGCGGCCGTGTGGGTAAGGTGTCTGGATGTACAAATAAATGGCACTGGGAAGGGTCAAGGAATGGGGCATGGTGAAGGGGGGATGCAGCTTGTGGGGGCAAGGGGGTCAGCTTACTGGAGGCATGTGGTAGAAAGGCACAGGGGAGCTGGCTGGAAATGAAGGGATAACAAGGGGGGGGGAGCAGAAAATCAACAGCTAATTTGAAAAAAAAAAAAAAAAAAAAAGAGCAGTACAGCAAATACACTAATAAATGGTGATACTCAGTCCAGTTCCAAAACTGGAAAAGAGGAAGATGTCTCCTCTTCCAGGCTATTTTATAATGCATAGTAAGGGCGCTGCCCTTTATTGCTGCCATAGGCTATTGTTTTGATGTTCCTGGCTACGCCCCCTCTTCTCTTTAACCCCTGGTGAACTAGCAGTATTCCATCCTAAACAGGGTGCTTATCTTTCCTCAAACTTATTCAAGTATTCAGATCTATTAAGCTGTGCACCCTGTAAAATATCTTCAGAATATGTAATACAATCTCCTCTATTGACTAACAATGATTCAAAGGAGATACAAGTCAGATCCCAGGTGCCATACATAAATAAAGCAGTGCCAAAGGAGCTACCCTTAATGTCAGATTCTATTCCCCCAATGGGACCTCAATTACCAGCATGATACTGCCACTGTTTGCGGTTTTTCTCTTCACTTCAGTATTCCCCCCGCAGGCTGGCCATACCCCACTGGCACAGTTCAGTACAGGGAGCAAGGGGGATGCTATGCACTTTATCTGGGTGCTCTGGTTCCATGCTACTACAGGGCCAGATTAAGTACTCAGGGGCCCGGGGCACTTAAGACAGGGGGACCTTCCCCCTCTTGTCAGGACCTCCAAGAGGCAACAGTATAATTCCTACTTGTACCCCCATGTCTCTCTACAGCCCACAACTCAGCCCCTCCCCATGTGTCTATCTATAACCTTAGCCCTGCCCCCTGTGCCTCCCTATAGCCTCAGCTTCCCCCGTCTGCAGCAATTTCAACCCTGTCCCCATGTTTCTCTATAGCCCTCAGCTCAACCTGTGTCTCCCTGCCCCATGTGTTCACTGCTAAATAAAAGTAAATTAAAAAAAAAAAAAACTTACCCGAGTCGAGGGCCGGTGATCGGGACTCCGGTAATGTCCTCCGGGGCTCCGGTCAGGTGCTCCCCCATCCTGCACTGTGACCCAGTCAGCTGACTGGGTCACAGTGCAAGATGGGAGACCAGCTGACCGGAGACATGGAGGAAATCACCGGAGCACCGATCACTGGAGGTAAGTAAAATTAAGGGAGGGGGGGAGGTCGCAGGGGGGGCACGATCGTGGGGGTGGTTAGCGTCGGCTGGTCGGCGCATGCACGGCACCCTTGTCACTGTATATTTTCTGAAAAATACAGTGATAAGGCTGTGGAGGGGATTCGCTGGGATAGAGCTTTATCGCAAGCTCTGTCCCTGCAGGGGATTTTTAATAAATCCCTGTGATATTGCCAGAATTCGCAGAATTCAGTCAAAAATATCACACTACAATCTTCATTCTAAATGCGGATTGTAGTAAATAGGGCCCTAACAGTGTATTAAACTTTGAATCATCTGAGGGGTGTCCCTTTCATACAGCATTTAATTAACACATTAAAAAATAAACAATATAAATAAAGACTCAGAGACATGGATTTGGAAGATTAAAAATGGTTAGTTATTTATTTATGTCATATTAAGAATATTCAAATACATTTAAATAAAATTGGTGCAAAAAAAGGACGGCCGAAATCCGTCCACTCCAACAATGCACTACACAACTATCATCAACAACTACCAACAATAAGTAACCACTCACCCCTCTAACATGAAAATTTCAGGAACACAAAGTTGTTTGGCTAAATTCAAAATCTTAGACTGCAATGCTCACCACATCATATCTCTCACACCAATCCACCGATTACAATCTGAACTCAGAAAGGAAGGCGCACCATTGGAAGCCATTAAACTTGCGCTCAAAACACATACGAATAAACAACAACCCACACTCTAAGGGGAATATTTACCATTGTGAGAGTTTTTAGATGTGGAGATGTTGCCCATAGCAACCAATTAGATTCTACTTAACATTTAACTAGCACCTCCTAGAAGATAATAGAAAGAATCTGATTGGTTGCTATGGGCAACATATCTCCACTTCTAAAAACTCTCACTTTAGTAAATTTACCCCTAAGGGAGTTAAACTGAACATCTACTGTATAAGGAGGGAGAAAAAAAGAAAATTGTTAAAATATGAATTAAAATTTTAATGAAATGGATGAACTGCCAAAAGAAAAAAAAATATTTAATGACAAATGAAACAAGATTTAGAGCCAATTCAATGCAATATAAAGACACATGAGGGTATACTAGGAAGCAAGGTGTGTGTGTGGGGGGGGAGGGGTTTACGGAGGGAGTGGGATAAACCAGGGTAACACAAGTAATAACTCAGAAAGAGGTAAAAACCAAAACCTGCTGAGGGACTAATATATGCAATCAGTCGAATTAAGTCAGTCAGTTCAGGCAAAAAAGGCCAAATCCCTCAAGACCCCCGCTGTCAACAACAGCGAGTAGCTAATCCCCGAGTAGGGTAGACAAGGGAAAAATAAGACAATAGACCACAAAACAAGGACACTGATCTAATGAAGAAACATAACCGTAATAACAAACGATCAACAGAAAGGTTGAATGTACCCAAGTCCAAAGGGCCCAGCTATGCGCCCAAGGCTCACCTCCTTCTGCACCTTCGTCCTAAGGATATCAGGCAAATCCCATGTAGACTGAAGGATTCTATGTAAACTCACGCGTATCACACCCGTAATAAGTATCTAATAACCCAGGAACAAGAACTGCTGCATTGGGTACCAGCTTAACCATTTTGTCATGGTGCCCAAATGCACTGGGGATAATGCTTTACTTAGGGCCGCTGTTCCTGGCAGGTTAATCCGCCCATTGCCCTGCCAGCCTAGAGCAGTTGGAGATGGGGTGAGCTCCGCCGCAACGCAAACAAAGATGCTAAAAAATAACACAGCTGACCCTACATACAGGTAGAGTAATGGCAAATGTTTTGCTTTTAATAATTCTAAATCGTGGCCACAGGGTGACCCAGACCAGATAATAGACGGCTAGGAGGAGATTCAGCACATGGTGTCTGCATGACTTCCAGCAACACCTCCAAAATTCATAACAAGCCTGCTGTACTTCTGAAATAAAAACTCCTTGATATAAGCACACTAGGCCTGCCCCCACGAGCTGCGCTGCTAGCTATTAATCAGCTGCAGATATCTGATAATTGTCGAAGCTGGATAATTGGCTGAGACAAGATCAGTTTAAAATTGGATCGCAGCGACGCCATCTTGCGACTGGCCGCAAGATGCCATCTTGGAAATGAGATCGCAAGACGCCATTTTGCGAATGGCCGTCTAAGCGCCATTTTAGATAAACTCACACTTTAGTACATGTGGCGATATTACTATTAGCATCATGCAATTGCATCTGTGACCACCGCCATAAGTTACGGCGATTCATCAAAAGCCCATTTCATGACTTTACGTAGTTTGGGTGCTCTGGATAAAGTGTGTGTATTATTATAAATTTCCCTAAAGGATATATTTTAGAAATGGCTGTACAGTATGTCAAAATTGGATTGCATTAGCTAAACAGAGCAAATGGCCACGTGACAACTAGTCTGTGAAGACAAGCTTCATGGACATAACGTCTGCTCTCACTCCAGGTGGCCCTGCTTGAATACAGCAAGAGGGTTGTTTGTAGCACCTTACATTAGCAGGCTTCCTACAATAAAATACCTTCAAAGCCAAGAGTGTTATCTGAGGTTTGGGTCTTGTAGCTGTGCTAATTTGCATTTACACAGGCCCTGGGAGAACAAAGACCAGTATTTTGGAGCCTGAAAAGGGTGGGGGCTACTGGGGCATGAGCAAGTCATGGAACTATAATGCTCAGCATTCCACACTGCTAGGTGTTCACTTCTAGAGATAGCTGAGAGCGAAGAAGTGCTCTCCATGTCGGCCTATGGTGGTCTCCCTCCGCACAGATTCTCTAAGACTTCAGATGAGCGTTATCTCTGTGCTCTAATGAATTCACGTGCCTGTAGAGGCTCATGCTATAATTGCGTAATCACTGCGAATTTAAGTGAGATTTAAGTGCACCATTTCTCATACACACATTAATACGCACAATTGCTCTGTTAACTAGTCGCATATTAGCAAATGCATAAGACCCTGTATGAAAACGCTGAATATTGGCTCCATGCACATGCATCTGCCCCAAGTTAACTAGCGTCTTTACATCAAACCCCACATACTCACACATTACATATTCACATACAAGGTTCCATAAGCTCTAAGCTATAAGATTTGAGTATGCACATTTATTATCATTGCTAGGAAATAAAGGTTATTTCGTAACTAAGGTTTTATATGTGATAAGTAAGCCATGTTTGGTATTTTACTGATGCGTACTCTCTCAACAGTATTCCGGTAATACCGATGGAGAGATCGCAACATGCATTCTCAACTTATGGACCGCAGAGACTTCAAGCAACAAAAGGTACATTATATGAACAACTGTTAAGATTTGCATTAGGCGGGAAACCAGAGACCACCAGTTGTTAGAGGCTGGATTGTGTCTATTTGAACCAACCTGTTAAATGCCTTTTAACATATGCCCTCTCCTTTAGGACCAATGGTATTAGCAACAAACTTCTCTATTGTGTTGTTTATTCCTGGGGGGTATAAAGATGTGTGCTCTGATCCTGGGTTCCTAGTCTTCGTGCTGAATGCTGATTGACGAGGGGTTTCTTGCTGATGCCTACATCTGGACCAGAGAGCGCGGCGTATGTATAATTGTACTTGGGTCTGTATAATCTTTGCGCTAAGATTATATGAGCATCATAGCATGTAACTGCTGTACTTTTACTTGAATAATACTTTGTGCTTTGGAACCACAGGTCACTGCACGGGAGCCCCGACGGGGGTAGAAGGCAGACGTCTGCAACACTGGTCCCTGTGAGCACACTGCTGCAGGATACCCTCAATTTAAGCACACGATTGAGCATCTGCTTCCGTATGGTAACTATACCACACTGTGCCGTTATACAGCCAATTACTCTGGAGTCCTGAATATCATTTAAAGACTGACTGACACGCTATTGAGAGCTTCTATTTTATTTATTTATTTTTACTGGCAATGATGAACTGTCTCAGCCTTGAATATTAACTCATTATTTTCTGTTTATGTGAAGCGCTTTATTTTGCTTCCAGTTGTTTGATGCCGCAGGTGTCATTTTTTGGTAGCCATTGCTACTATATTAGCACTTATCACTATTTATTAGATTCATTTATGTATTTGTTTTATTTTAGTTATTGTTGATACACTCCCGGGAGTATTTCTATTATATACCCTTTATATATTTTATTAAATACATTCAATTGTTTCTCAAGCAGCGCCATCTGTGTGTTTTTTCTTAGAGGTTTATAGGCAGGATATTAGAAGGTATAGGCAGGGGTATTTAGAGGTTCAAAGGCAGTATCCTTATAATGTTCATGTGTTCACCTGGACGGGTCTTTAAAACCCATGCATAGAATATACAAAATTCCGCAATCCAATTGCTATAGGGTTTGAAAGCGTCAAGACAGACACCCCCTTTCCAGCCTTAAATTATTTCTTGGCCTTCTCAGTGAGGACAAAAATGTCCACATAATTACCTTTAGTAATTTTATGCTTGCAACAGGAATGCAGGCCACGCAACACAGCAGTATTATTGCAATGGACTCCATGGGACTGCCCAGAGTGAAATGTATGCGCACCCTCTCTGCGCAAGCGAACAAACTCACCACTTTAGACTTTTGATGTTTATATCAGGTCTCCTTCTGTTTGGTGTCCCTCAGATAAGGTGTGAGAAAAGTCGTAGCATCGCCTGCGGCACAGGGGGCAAACGTTGTTAATATGTAGCCACTGTGTCAGGCAAGGAACATGGAAAGTATGCTGGCAGGATGTTACGGCCATTTCCGTTCCAACTTCAATTTCAGAGATGCAGATGGTGCTGAATGTGGGCACACACGGCAGTATGAGTCTCAGGATGGTGTCCAGAATGAGGCGTTCTGCATTCTGTGCACCTTGTTGATATTGGATGGCTCTTCCAGAGGATGCTTCATTTCTCACTCTTCTTGCTGATCTTCTCTCAGCTGATGGTCTGAGATGTCCTGAAAAGACATTCATATACTGTAGACTAAGTGATGTACCTGGTTTCACCCGGGTAGACATTAGATATTGACTGTTTCCGTTTCTATCTCACCACTCCAATAACACATTAATCCATGACCTCTATTATAATGCATCCCCTCCCTCATCTCTATAGTAACACATTCCCCTCTCACATTCTCCTCTCTCACCTCCGTAGTAACACATTTGACATTCCCCTCCGTCGCCTCTATAGTAACACATTTCCTTGCCCCACTATTCAAATAGAGGAGCCACACCAACTGCCAGCGATGCTTGGCAGCACTTGGAATGACAGTTGGTGTTTGAATATAAACTCTGCTGCAGCCACGACGAGACAGTTAGGCAGGACATTGCACAGGGGAAAGAAACATTTTACCCCTTCCCCCCCCCTTAAGCATTGAATTTAGAAAAATCGCTTCTTAGAGGGCACCTACTACATTATGGAAAGCATATACGCCCTGATTTTCAGGTTTCTAGGTCCAGGGGTTTAGGCTGGGTGTTGATGAGTCAGTGAGCCAGTCAGTCAGTCTGGACAAAAGGAGTTAATATATAAATCATGTTATTGCAGATACTGATCAAAAAAGAGCTGCAATAGTATAAGTGCCAGGCCCCAAATGTTTAGCGGTTCCTTATCAGTTACTGACTAGGTGCCACCCAGTCACATCGGGACACCATCCAAAGACCACTGGTCATAATTCCTCC
Source organism: Taudactylus pleione (assembly GCA_031769625.1). Taxonomy (NCBI): domain Eukaryota; kingdom Metazoa; phylum Chordata; class Amphibia; order Anura; family Myobatrachidae; genus Taudactylus; species Taudactylus pleione. Next base: position 68,246 of record JAUIMM010000435.1, read on the forward strand.
CATTATACAACTGCTAAAGAATGAGAAACTGGTCTAAGATTTAAATTTACTAAACATTTTTCTTACCTTTGTTTCCAATAAGCTGTGCTAACTCCCGCTGGCTCATTGTAGAAGCTGAAAAGTGCCAAATAAAGTGAAAAGTAGATGCACAAAGTAACAAAAAACAAACAGAAAGAAAAAGCACAGATGTGAATGTGCGCTGTACTCCAGTAAGTGGTGAAGTGCTGGTAGGATACACTAGTCTGTAGTTCTCTCCTGTGAGGACTGTCTCATGCGTCAGCTACTGCTTCTGCTCAAGAGTGCCACTGATACTGCCGTGCACTTGGGTTTTATACCCGGCCATACAGTGGCCACCTGGCCATGGAAAATGTTGTTTACATGTAAATGTGGCATGTGGGCGGCAGTTGGTGATGGCTGTGCTTCAGACCAGCTCTCTGCCTAGGTACACATGTGGAAAATCAGTGGGAAATGACATGTTAGTGGTGAGGAGTAAATACACCAAGAACATGGTGGTTTGGGGCCTCTACTGAAACCATCTCAATTCTGCTGCTGGACCCAGCTATTATTGCTGCTGCTATTCTTGCTCCTTCTTTGGTGATCTGTGGCCTCATGTTGTACAGAAAAAGTTATATCACCATGAGCAGAGTTAAGCTGGGCATCCACTATACAATTTTCTGTCAGATATCTGTCCAATCTGGCTGGTTGGAATGAAAACCTGGTAATGTATGGGAGCAAAGGACAATTGTCTTTTTGCTCACAAACACTGGAAAATAGCCAAAAATGGTTGTTCAGACAAATCGGTTAAAACACATAAATATAACCAATTTGAACAATTTTTTTGTCCTTTTTTCAGTGTTTAAAACCATATGATCGACTGTTATTTGCTCCCATACATTACCAGGTTTTCATTCCAAAAAAGGAAAATGAAAGATTCCGTACAGAACCTATATTTTAGAAATTATTATAACCAACCATATTGCATTAATAGATATTCATAGTAATAAATGAATGTTGGTGGTGCTCCCACAGCTTAAAACAGAATGCATTAGAAAACTAATAGAAAAGTAAGGCTCTTTGTTGGGGCACACTTGAAGAAAATTTGATGAATATTAAGTTAAAACAACTTTTAATAGGTAATATAAAATAGTGTGAAAGGTACAAATACTCACAAAATTAATTGGCGAAAATATTAAATAGACAATTTCTGTGATTCACTTAACACACTTCAAGTATCAATGAGTATACTTAAGAGATAGAAAATACTCACACACTAATTAATTTATCTAGGACTTACCTATCATAGGCTCTATGATAGGTGAGTCCTAGATAAATTAATTAGTGTGTCAGTATTAGAGATGTTTAGGGACCCACCTGTATAAGGTTCACCGTGACGTGGTAGGTGGGCAAACATCTTTGGCCAAACATGTACTAAGAAACCTTACATTTAAAACCATGTAAATTATTGCAGTCTATTATAGATATTTTGATCATTTGTATTCTTAGTGCTTATAGTGTGCACCTGCTCTTTCCCTCCCCCCCCTCTCTCCATTTTGCTGTAGAACTACTGGTCTCAGCATGGTAGCACCTATTATCATGTTTAATATTAGGATGTGCAGCCCAGCCCCTCCCATTTCCTGTGTGTGTGTATTTAAGATAGAAAATACCACAGATATTGGTAAACAAGTTACACCATGTGCCGTCCTGTTAGCCCAACTAAACAGTGTCATTTTTAAACGACAGCACCTGGTCTTCCCAGACGGTCTCCCACACCAGTACTAACCAGGCTTTTACTGTTTCGCTTCCAAGATCAGACGCGTTTGGGCATACTCAGTAAAATATGGCTGTAGGTTTTTTAACACCACTGAAAATGTTTGGAGATCTACCCTATGCACATAGTATAAGCTTGTTATAAAATGTAGGACTGTTTACATCAGAAAAGTACAATTCATTATTGATAGGATTTTCAAGAAAGATAATGCATAGGCATACTTTGCTTGTGAGTTTATAATAAATGTATAGAAAATAACAATAACATAAGTATACATCACATATGATCCCAAATCAATAAATATTTAGACAAAGTAGTATACAGTTTAATGGATATTAAATAAATCTTAAATAAAATGCTTATCTATAGCATATTACATTAGCCACAGAATTGCTAAAACACCGCACATAAAATATGTTCTCTCTCGTTATATGCCCACACATATGTACACGATATAAAAAAGGTATTAACCAGGTATATTGGGATTTTTTAACGTGCTAAATGCAAACACTGTTGTATGCTATAATCATGCTGACCTAAATTGGCCCTTTAGTCCGCAGACAAACCACTGGTAAGATTTGTAGGATTTAATATCCCACATAAATCTCTACAGTACACATCTATATACAGATAAGCAAACCAACAGGAAAGAGCAGCATAAATACATGTTTCAATAAATCAAAATACCATATGTTAGTCAAATACCCAAATGCCATGATACAAGAGAGACATTTTTTTTTTATATATGAATGGCTGGTGTCAGTTTATATTAACATAGGCTGAATCTAAACAGACAATTAAAGGCTGACCAAAAAGGGACCAAATAACTTGTCAACCTAGATAAATTATATAAAGCTGACCAAGTATAATATATTGTCAGCAAAGTTTGGGCTGATAAGAAACAAAAGGTTGTGAGCCTTAATAAGCAGTTTGGAGCTGAACAGGCATAATAGACTGTCAGTAAAATACAATACCCGCGTGCAGTAATGAAAGGGAGTCCAGTCCGTGCACTGGCTGGATCTCCAAAAAAATCAACAGATGAGCCATAAGCCGAGGACGCGCATTTCGCCCATGTTGAGGCTTGTTCACCTCGTGTGAACTTATTGGTAAGTGACAGCTTATTTAAACATGTAATGTATACACGTCACTTACCGCAGGTCAAATCCCAGCAGACGCTAGAGGAATTAGCGCTGACCAGGATAGAAACTCCACCCCCGTGATGAAAATTACACTCCATTGGTCCTGATATGACTCATCATCAGGTTAACCAATGGAGTGACCAGGGTAATCGCAATGTACGCCGCTATTTGTAGTCAAATGGCTAATCCCAGCAAATGCTGAAGGAATTAGCACTGGTCGGGGTAGTAGCTCCGCCCCTGTATTAAGAATTGCACTCCATTGGTCCTGACATAACTCATCATCAGGTTAACCAATGGAGTGACCAGGGTAACCGCACTGTATGCTGGTAAACGTAGTCAAATGACTCACAATACAACAAACAGATTAAACAATATGCATCATATTATAAGAGGGATTATAAGGGAGAGCATATAGATGATAGTACAATAGCCATTAATAGATAGATAACCAATAAGTTAGTTCAAATAAACCAATAATAATTAAATGGTAAACGAGCAACAATGCCTATTGGTAGTTGTAGTCAAAAACTGACTGCAGCTTAAAGTACCACAGACACATCAGACTAATAATGGATTGTTAGGGTGAAAAAAAGGGTATAGATATCAGAATAGATTGAGCAGCATATGGTCCACAATTTAAACAAGTCACCTCAATATTTTAAATCAATATATAAACAAAACGTTGAGAAACGTGCCTGCTGGTGCCCGCAGTTCATTACACACATGCCTAGAGCCATCAACTTAATGATACAACTATTGTAAGAGAGTAACACTGCATAGTGAGATTAACTGTATCATATAATGAGATGGAGCAGAAAAACCAATATTGCTGTAGTTAAAAATGAATAATTGTGCAAAAATTACTATAATGATTATAATCACAAATACAATAATAATAATAATGTGTAGAAGGTGAAAAACAAATATTATAAGTGTGCTAGTGCACTCTAATAGATGATTAAATTAATAAATAAGTTTTATATTGAGTGATAAAACAAATGTAAAATAAGTGTAAGAAATCAGTTTATGTCATGACAGTGAATATAATTAATTGTGTAGAAATATAATTAATGTGCAAAATTGAAAATATGATAAATAGACAAAAGCAAAATTGGCATGTGACAAAATTATTAATAAAGTGAATAAAACAATGAAAAGTGAAATTCAAGTTATTATTGCACATATTAAAAAAGCCATATTATGAAATTAAATCATGATAAATATATATCTTGATAGAGAAGATTAAGAAATAAAATTATTAGGTAACCAAAATCAATTCCCCGAATATAATAAAATATAAATAATATCTAGTCTAAAATTAAAATAAAATATAATAGGTTATCAAATTAAATGAATAAAATTAGACAAAACGCACTAATTGAATTGTTATTTATAAGAATACACTATAATTAATGTACTCGTTCATTCCTTTTGGTTCATTCCCAATTTGAATGTCCAGAAACTTGTTTCATTAATTCTTGCATTAAGTCTCCTCGACGGATCCCCAATACAATTTTTTCTAAGCCAAACGCTCGCAAATCCTTTGGGTTATCCTGGTGGTGGGTATGAAAATGCCTGCCAACCAAAGTAAGCGTCTTACACTTAGCAAGATCCATTGGAGCATTTCTGATGGTTCCAACATGCTCTAGGGTACGTTGTCTGAAATTCCTAGAGGTAATCCCCACATACTTCTTTTCAGAACTGCATGTCAAACAGTATACTACCCCCTTTGTACTGCAATTGATTAAGTCGTTTATTGGGATGATCTAACCATATTTGTCCTGAACCTCATCACATTTCACCATGTACTGACATGCTTTACATGCCCCACATGGGAAGGAACCCTGGGTTGTTCTATCTTTCTTTGGAAATTTAATAAAATGACTGTGGACAAAAAGGTCCCGTAGATTCCTCGATCTATGCCAGCCCATGGCTACTTTGGTATCCAGTGTTTGGGATAAGTCCTCATCCAGCAGTAAAATTGGCCAGTGTCTCTGTTTTATATCTTGAATAGTCCTCCATTCTTTACAGAAATTACCAATGAATCTTATGGTTCCAGTCTCCTCACTCTTGTTTGTTCCAGAATCATGTACTTTACTTTTGAAAATCAGTGTGTCCCTTTGAGTATTAGCAATACTTGCCTTAGCTTTCTTAATGCATCGTTTGCTATATCCTCTTTCCAGCAATCGCTCGGAAAGTTCAATACTTTTACTCTTATGTGTTGTTTCTTCTGAACAATTCCGTTTTAGACATAGAAATTCACCTTTAGGCAAGTTTTCTACTGTTGGAGGGAAGTGTGCACTAGTTTGATGTAAAATACTGTTAGTTGCTGTTGTTTTGCGGAAAAGTTCAGTGTGGATTACACCTTCATTGGTTCTATATATTTTAAGGTCCAAAAAGGATACCCAATCTCGGCTGTAGTGATGGGTCAGTTTGATGTTAATACTGATGTTGGTCAGCTCATGAATAAATTCCAGAAGTAAAGTTTCTTCACCCTCCCATACCAGGAGAATATCAATATAGCGCCACCATCCTCCTACAAATTGGGTATATTGATCCATTCTATCACTGAAAACTGTTTCCCGCTCCCACCTAAGAAGAGGTTGGCATAAGTGGGGGCGCAAGCAGCCCCCATTGCAGTCCCCCTCGTCTGTAGGTAAAAGCGATCTCCAAACGTGAAATAATTTTTCTTAACAATGAAACAGAGAATGTCCAGTAGAAATTGGTGGAAAGCACATGGTTCTTCCATTTGAAGTAAGACACTGCTGGAATCCCAAGATCATGTCCAATACAGGTGTATAAGGATTCGACATCCAAAGTCAGGAGAAAGTGATGCCCCTCCATTCTCACAACGTGGAGCTTTCTAAGTATATCTGATGTGTCTTGGATGTAGGATGTCAGTCCAAGGACATGATGTCTCAAGTGAAGGTCTAAAATTCTGCTGGCTTTTTCTGACAATCCTCCAACCCCCAAGACTATGGGTCTCCCTGGTGGGTTCTTGATGTTTTTCTGAACCTTAGGGAGCAAGTACAATGTTGGTATTCTGGGGTTCTGTACCATGTTCTTGTTTGAGAATGGTACCTTCTTGGAATGCTCTATCAATTGATATCTATTATAAATTAAGGTAAAATTTTCTGTGGGATTAAACAGCATCATCTGGTAACAGTTTTCATCTTTGAGTTGTCGCATTGCCTCTTGATAATACATCTCAACAGGCCAGATGACAATATTGCCCCCTTTGTCGGACGGTTTTATAATTACTTCCTTCCATTGTTGAATGGCTCTGAGTACTTTCATTTCTGATCTACTTAAATTTCCTTGCATATGTTTTGTGCGTCTAGATTTGGAATAAAGTTGATCAAGGTCCATGGATACTAACTGTTGAAACATGTGTACCTCTGGACCGAGTGATTCTGGAGGAAAGAATGTAGATTTTTTTCTTACAAATAGTTCTTGTACTACTTGTTGGAGTATCAATTTGAATATGTTCCCCTTGTAGTTCCTCCAGGGCATGAATAGCCTCTAGTTCTTCCTGTTCCAGATTAATCTCATTTACAGGTATGGAGTCTGTAATTAGTTTGTTAGTCTCCTGGTTGGTAAAATACTTTTTAAGTAGGAGTTTACGTCCGAATAATTTCAAATCTTTCTCCCAACCAAATCTATTGAATGATTGTGTTGGTGAAAAAGATAAGCCCTTCCCAAGTATGGAAGATCTCCTCATCCGTTTAGACCTTGTTAGAAAGATTAATTATACTGAGTTTAGAGTTAAAAGGTGTCATCTCCTTGGGGTCCTGATTGGATATCTGGACATTTGATGGTGATCCCAATCTGATGGTTCCCAGGTGTTTCTTCTTCCCCTGCCTCGTTTTCCTTTGCACTGTATTTTGGTCATCCCCCTCTGCTTGGTCTTAAAAAAGTCGATGAGGGATATTCATCAGCATAAGCACTGTGTCTCTGGTCGGGATTAAGGGGTTCACTGGTATTGGTTCCTGAATTTTCCTCACCACCAGATGATTCCATATTAATTTTGTGAGTATTGGTACCTTTCACACTATTTTATATTACCTATTAAAACTTATGTTTTAACTTAATATTCAAATTTTCTTCAAAGTGTGCCCCAACAAAGAGCCTTACTTTTCTCTTAGTTTTCTAATGCAGGTTTTCATTCCAACCAGCAGATTGGACAGATATCTGACAGAAAATTTTATAGTGGATGCCCAACATTAGTCCAATATGTATGTTAGTAGAATATACCTTTATGTAGCACCCATTTTTATCCATTTATTCATGGGTGTAACCACACTTTTGCAGGTATCTATCTGCCTGTCTATGTGTTGTTCTTTTTCTATCTATCTATGCACATATTTGTTCAGTCAGCACTCCTCATGTCAGCATATCAAAGATATAAATGCAGGGGCTCTCCAACCAGGCATCACAGGAGATAAGTACATATACCATAAAGCAAACAATGGCACTCATTGCAAAAGTAGACAAGTCAGGCAGCAGGTCGCTACCAATGTCTCAAGTGACTACGGGACTAGCTCAATGGAAATATACATTTGCAGAAATTGATTTGAGAACTGTTATTCATTGCTGTATGCAACTCAATAAGAACTTGGTATCTTCCTCTTATGCAGAAATGCATTATAAATTGTTACATAGGACATATTATACTCCTAGACTTAGAATTATCAGAGACTCCAGTGAGAAACCTAATTGTTTTAAGTGTTCCACCACTGACGCTGATGTACATTGTATATTGACATGTTCAGTGGTGCAGACTTTTTGGATGTATATGCAAAATTATATTAATCAAGAGTTACTGTAGGTATACATTTCAGGGTCCATATATCCTGGGTGTTTTGGGACCAATACAGTCTTTCAGATAAGCCTCAGGTTTTTAAGGGCGTTAAATTACTATTAGGGCCTGTATTCAATATGAGCTGAGCCGTGTTAAGTTAACGCGGCTTGGACTTTCTGCCAGCTTCGCCTGTTTTGTAGGTGTTAAAGTATCGCACGCGTGCCCGTGTATCCCCGTATTCAATTTGAAAGTAGGCGAAAACGGTACCCGGCGATACTTGGATCGGTGAAAACAAACAGGAATTTTTGGTTAATAATTGTAGGACCTCCCTAAAGATGTCCAGACCTCGGGGATCACTATGGGTACCCACGGTTTGCCTGCAGAAGAAAGTTGGGATTTTTAAATAGCCGCAGCTGGAGTTTTTTTTCCCCGACATTGAAGAAGTGATGCAGAAGAGCATTTAACTTTTTTTTTCATTTTAAAAGTGGTCCCATCAAATTTGGGGTACATGAAAATGGGTACTAGCATATTTTTAAGTCCCTAAAGGTAATTTTATGAATTCTGCAAAAATACACCTGCCGCTACTCTGCGCGATAAAAAAAAAAAAAAAAAAAAAAAACAACAACACCTGCCACATACTTGGGGACCCCACCAGTATTAATTTCGTTAGTTTGGCTTTTTGTTTGATAATTTCTTTTTTTGTCACCCCAAAATTTTTTATTTTTTTACATTTTTTTTGCAACATTTCATTTTAAGGGGGCATTCCCAAAAGTACAGGTTATTTTTTTTTTATAAGCCTGCACCCCTAAAGCCCAAATCTAAACTTTATTTCACTTGCTATAGTTAATTAAAAAATTATCCGTTTTTTAAAAATGACCCTTGACCCCATTTACGAAAAATAATGGGAATTTTCAGGAAATATGCCTGGGACCCCCCTAAAGATGTCCAGACATGGGGATCACTATGGGTACCCCTGTTTTTGCCTGCAAAAGAAAGTTGGGTTTTTAAATAGCTTTGCCTGGTCTTTTTCCCTGCCGCGGCTATTAGAAACCCCGACTTCCTTCAGGAGCTAAAAATGGGGGTACCCATTGTGATCCCCATGTCTACACATCTTTAGGGGGATCCCTGGAATATTTTCTGAAAATTCCCCTTCTGTTTGTACCTGTAAAAAAACGGAATAAAAGTTAAAAAAATTTTACATAGGGTCCCCCCCAAAAGCCAAACCAGCCCCAGGTTTGGCAGCCAGTACAGGTTTCCAAAAATACGGGAAACAAAATGTGTAGGGTTCCATTGTATTTTAGAAACCAACACCAGGCTGCAGGGACTAGTGCTGGTTTTAAATATAGGGGGCAAAAAAGACGTGGGGTACCCCCTATATTTAAAACCAACACCAGACCCAACCGACCGGGGTGTAATGCCACAGCCCAGAGACCCAATCACCGGGGGCTCCAGGTCCAAAGCATTACACCCCAAGTCGGACAGCGCAAGCCGGTGATCTCAGGGGAGTCGGGGACCCCCCCAAAGAAGGGTCCCCCCTCTCCTGAGCACCACAGGCTTACGCTGAAGCCTGGGGCTCATCGCCATACCCCTGGAGCGGTGGGTATGGGGGTAATAAGGCGGCCAAATAATGTAAAAATATTGTACTTTACAGTGGAACTACAAGTGCCAGCAGACACGCGGCACCTGTAACTTCACTGTAAAATAGTTAAAAAAAAGACAACACACACACCGTGTCCAGTATAACTTTATTAAACACACCTACCCATTCACACATACACTTACCTATACCAGATGTTCGGTCCCCTTGTCAAGTAGAAATCCCTGATGAGTGGGCCTGCAAGAAAGATTTCATACTCACCTACATCCAGTGCTGGTCTCCGCAGTAATCCATGGCATTGTGGAAAAAAAAAAAAAAGACTTTACCCGATCCACACTTTAACTATCAGTATGTGTGTTGCAACACACACAGATAGATCCCGAATGGCAGCTGCCGGCATTGAACGGGGTTTTGCAGTCCCGTGAGCCAATCAGCGGTCACGCTAAGTGTAGAGCGGCCGTTGATTGGCTCCAGCAACTGACAGCTCACACGTGGGCTGACTCGCCAATGTGGGAACTGTCAGTTGCCGGAGCCAATGAGCGGGCGCTCTACACAGGGGCCAAAAGTAATGGGACTATCAACTCAAAAGCTATTTCATGGACAGGTGTGGGCTATTCCCTCGTTATTTCATTATCAATTAAGCAGGTAAAAGGTCTGGAGTTGATTCTAGGTGTGACATTTGCATTTGGAATCAGTTGCTGTCGACTCTCAATATGAGATCCAAGCTGTCAACATCAGTGAAGCAAGCCATCATTAGGCTGAAAAATCAAAACAAACCCATCAGAGAGATATCAAAAACATTAGGTGTTTGGAACATTCTTAAAAAGAAAGAACGCTCCGGAGAGCTCAGCAACACCAAAAGACTCGGAAGAGCACGGAAAACTGTGGTGGATGACAGAAGAATTATTTGCCTGGTGAAGAAAAACTCCTTCACAACAGTTGGCCAAATCAAGAACACTCTTCAGGAGGTAGGTGTATATGTGTCAAAGTCAACAATCAAGAGAAGACTTCACAAGAGTGAATATAGAGGGTTCACCACAAGACGTAAACCATTGGTGAGCCTCAAAAACAGGAAGACCAGATTAGAGTTTACCAAACAACATCTAAAAACGCATTACAGTTCTGGAACAACATCCTATGGACAGATGAGACAAAGATCAACTTGTACCAGAGTGACGGGAAGAGAAGAGTATGGAGAAGGACCGCTGTCTTCTTTATTATTCATTTTCTGCTAACATCAAATCTCCACAATTATACTCATTAATATACTTTTGTTGTACAGACACCTTTTCCCACATTGTACTTTTTCTTGCATTTCTGGAAACCTACATTCTCTTACACTCCTTCATTCCTATTTTCAACTCTTCCTTCCCCTATTTAACTAATCCTTCTCATGGCCATGTTTTTTTTCAATTTCCCCCTTCACTCAGTGTCTACCTAATCTTTTGTTCTGCCCCTTGCTTCCACATTTATCATTTCCCTCTGGTCTCCCCCACTTCCTTCTTCCAATATCTCCCCTGCTTTGTTTACCTTCCTTCCCCTCTTCTCCCATTATTCCACTTTTATTCTCTTATACCCAACCAGGCACTACCACCACACTGCTAATCTCTCCTCCACCCCCCTCTCCATGTCATTTCACCCCACCTCCATCCACATCTCATTAACCTCCCTCCCTGCCCACCTCCTACAGGTTCCCCTCCTAGCATTAGAGCCCACACGATCACTACACTCTATTCATCTTGGTCCCCCAAATTAATCTCACCTAAACGCTACAGCAACCCTGATAGACTCATTCACATCTCTTCCACAAACTCTGTCCCTCTATCCTGTGTCCTTTGGAATGCTAGATCAGTCTGTAATAAACTGGACCCCACCCATGACCTTTTCATCCCCATCTCCCTGAATCTCCTAACCATTACAGAAACCTGGATTTTGCCTCTAACACCATTTCTCCTGCAACTCTCTCCTTTGGGGGCCTCACCTTCACACACACACACACACACCCCAGCCTGGTGGTCGCTATGGTGGTGGTGTTGGGCTCCTTCTATCCCCCGCTTACTAATACCAACTCATACCTTCTGAAACATCCCTTACATTCTCTACATTTGACGTTCATGCAATACACTTCTTCCAACCAGTACATCTCGAAGTAGCTGTCATTTACTGTCCCCCTGGCCCTCCCTCCAAGTTCCTTGACAACCTTGCTTCCTGTCTCCCTCCCTTTCTCTCCTCAGACCTTCCCTCCATTATCCTAGGTGACTTCAATATTCCAATTGATATTCCCACAGAATCTTCTGCCTCCAAACTCCTCACATCTTCATTTGGCCTCTCCCAATGGACCTCCTCACCCGGGCATTCGCTTGATCTGGTCTTCACTCACCGTTGTGATATTTCCAATTACTCTAATTCCCCATTCCCCCTCTCTGACCATCACCTTCTCCATTTTAACCTATCCCACTCTACTTCCCCTCCTCTATCTCCTAAAGCCTACATCACTAAGCGTAACACTGGGGCTATCGACAGTCTCCTTTTCTTCCTTGCTTGACTCACTTCTCTCCACTATCCTCTCTCTCTCTTACTTCTGCTCTTGACTCTGTTGCTCCGGCGATCACTACTCACCCTCGCAGATCCACACCTCAACTCTGGCATTCCAAATGCACCAGATAACTCCAAAAGTGTACGTGAACCACCGAGCGACAGTGGAGAAGATCACGCTCTAAGGCAGATTATCTCCATATAAAATGTATCCTGTCATCCTACAGTGCTGCCCTTTCCCTCTCTAAACGGTCATATTTCAAGAACCTCATCTCATCCCAGTACTCAATCCCCAGCGTCTTTTCACCACCTTCAACTCCTTCCTCTGCCCACCCCCTCCTTGACTCTGCTACCTACTTCACATCTAAAATAGATTCCATACATCACATCATATTCAACCAGTCCCCCAGCTCTCCACCTCCTCCTTTCCTGAATCACCCCTCCCCATCCATTTTACAGACTCTGAGATCCTTCTCCACTGTATCTGGAGAGGAAGTCATGGCCCTCATCCGGTCCTACACCCCTTCCAACTTCCCCCTCGACCCTATCCCCTCTGCTACCTTTCTCCTTCTGCCTGCTCCCACCATGTCCACCTCCTTAATATCTCTCACTCATCAGGCACGGTCCCTACTGCATTCAAGCATGCCCTTGTCTCCCCCATTCTTAAAAAACCTACCCTTGATTAAAATATTCTAACTACCGACCCATCCCTCTCCTCCCTTTTGCCTCCAAACTCCTTGATCTTGATCAAATGGTTTACAACTGCCTTACCACCTTTGTTTCCTAACACTCCTCCTCCTTGACAGTTTTCAGTATGGCTCCCATTCTCTCCACTCCACTGAAACTGCCCTCACAAAAGTCACCAACGAACTCCTTGCTGCCAAGTCCAAGAGCCATTACTCTCTGTTCATTCTCCTTGACCTCTCCGCTACTTTCAACACTGTGAACCACAGTCTCCTGCTGAAAATCCTTCACTCCCTTGGTCTACGTGACATTGCCCTCTCCTGGCTGTCCTCCTACCTCTCTGACCAATCCTACTGTGTTTTTCTCTCATGACTCCTCTTCCCCCCACAGCCTTTTTCATTAGGTGTTCCCCAAGGTTCTGTTCTTGGACCTCTCCTATTCTCTCTCTATACGTCCTCTCTAGGTGAACTCATCAGCTCTTTTGACTTCCATCATCATCTCTATGCTGATGATACTCAGATCTACCTTTCCTCCCCTGATCTCTCCCCCTCTCTAGTGACTCGCATCTCCAACTGTCTCTCTGCTATCTCTTCCTGGCAGTCCCAGCAATTTCTTAAACTTAATATGTCTGTCTAAGACAGAGCTGATCAACTTCCCACCCTCCCACATAACCTCACTTCCCACTATTTCTTTATCTATTGATGGCACAACTATCCAATCTAGCCCCAAAGTGTGCTGTCTTGGAGTTATCCTGGACTCATCCCTCTCACGCAGGATGCTACTAATACCCTCATACACTCACTGGTCATCTCAAGACTGGACTACTATAACCTCCTATCTGGCCTCACCAAATGTCATCTCTCTCCTCTCCAGTCTGTCCTCAATGCTGCTGCTCAGCTCATCTTCCTCTCCAAACACTCTACATCTGCCTCCCCTCTCCTACAAACCTTCCACTGGGGCTCCCCTTCCCTTTCAGAACCCACTTCAAGGTTCTAACCCTCTTACAAAGCCCTATCCCAATCTTCTCCCATTTATAGCTCTGATCTAATCTCCCTTCACTCTCCTGTCCGCCCTTTCGTTCAACTAATGCACGCCGTCTTTCATGCCAACTGATTACTTCCTCTCACTCTCGCCTCCAAGATTTTGCCCGTGGAACTATCTTCCTCTCCCTAGCAGACTCTCTACAATCATTCAAACGGGCTCTCAAGACCCACTACTTCATTAAAGCCTTCCAGTTCTCATCCTAACTTGCTGCTAAATGCTCCTTCTTCCCAGTTTACGGCCTTCTGGGTCACACCTGCTTGTCTGCCCTTCCCTTTTAGAATGTAAACTCTTACAAGCAGGGCCCTCTACCCTCTTGTGCTTACTTTACTTTCATCTACTTCTTATTCCCCACTAGGGCATATAACACTTGATTTTTTAAGCTCTGCTGCTTATGTGGGTGTTATGGTCGCTAATGTAGCAATGTACAGTATATTATCCATGTTCTTGTCCTGCATTGTATTGTATTGTACTGTAAGTCTTTGGTGACCCATTTGTTTATATACTTTGTAAGTCGCTGTGGAACACTTGTGGCACCATATAAATGATAATATAATAAAGTTGGATGACCATGTGCAATATACTTGAAGAGATCTCAAATCTGACTTTAAAGAGTGGTACAACACTTGAAATATGTCTATTAAAAAATGACTATAAGGTATGGTGCGCAAAACCTGCTGCCCCTAGTTCAACACAACAAATGGAGGCTCACCCGACTCCAATACATATAATCCAACAAAGCAAAATTATTGTGTCATCCAGTGGCGCTGGATATAAAATGTTGCAAAACACAAAGTATTGGGATAGTACTTAATCCTTATCAGAAATTTGAAATCCTGCTGGTCATCCTTTTGTATCTGGAGTTCTCAAAATCTTCATACTTTGTCCATATGATACATGTAATAAAAATAAATAATAAAGGAATGTCTTAATAGTCTGATGTAATTTTCCTATTAATGTTCATATGCAGAATGACGTTGTTCTTATCAAATAGGCACATATGGTTGATGCGTACCCCGCTCACATTAGAAAGTGTGGTTTAACTCCTAAAAAGGTTTCTTTACTCTTCCTTCCTAATTGTTATTCCAAACAAGTCTTTTTATATGGTGACACACAAATGTTATGAGGGGTGAAATGATGCGTACCCTACTCACATGGTGTAAATGCTGTAACCTGCATATAATGGTTTCTTTTCGGATATCTTCCTGGAGTATCCTCGGGGGTTAATTAACATATGATGTTTCCTCATAAAGAAGGAAATAGTATATGTTTGCTAAAAGCTTTTAATAACATATAAGATAAACTCAAACATACATAAAGGTGAAAAATAAAAAATAAGTATATGTTGACCTGATGGTAGCAAAAATAATCCTCCGTCTCGTCAGAGAGGAAACAGCCAAAGTTGTCCAATAGTTAAAAAATCCCTGTAGCCAACGCGTTTCGACCTGTCCCTGCAGGTCTTTTTCAAGGTATAGGGATTCATGTATACACTAGTGTCTTAAATACCCTGTGTAATCAATTAGTCTCACTTGTCACTTAATTGGTGTATAGACTACACGTTTCTGTAGAGATCTACCTTCTAAGAGGTGAAAATACATATTCCAGGGTTAGTGGTTACTTAATGTCTCCCAACCGGATTTCCTCCGGAAATAGTTAAACACGTTCGTCTCTTATTGAGTTCCCCCAAGGCTCGCTACCCACGTGTATGAGCGTTGAACTTCCTCCACGTGGGTAGCGTGCGCCCGTGCTCCTAAGTCCACAGTGCATCACGTTGAAGCCGGCCCCGGCGTCCGACCGGAAGCTGCGTCATTGGCCCATGACGCACGTCCGGCAACAGACAGGCTGGGGCACAGCATACGGAGGGAATGTCTCACATTAGCGGTGGCCATATTGTAGCCTCATAGTTTCAAAGGGGGTGTTTAAATACATAAACTTAGTGTAAAGCACAATAAATAAATAAAAACATATAAATATGTGACATATAGAAAAGATATTATACAAAGGGGATATAAGATTTCTCATCCCATATGTGATCAGAATAAATATACAATGCGCATGAATTCATTAAATAAATAAGAATGAGTGGGGATACAAGAGAAGATAGCAGCAAATAATCTTATTAAAAATATATTAAAAAACTGGATCTAATATGTCCTAATAAAAATATGAACAAAAATATTGAAAGAAGCTATTAGAGGAACCATTTTATCTCAGAGTCTTGATTTAGACCGCAGGGGACCAGTGTCTTAAATTTATAGATCAATCTCATCTCTTCCCTTGCGATGGCCCTCATATTATCTTTATTGCGTACGGACCCTTTAATGATCTTAAGTCCCCAGAAATTTTTTATTCCATC
Source organism: Taudactylus pleione (assembly GCA_031769625.1). Lineage (NCBI taxonomy): Eukaryota > Metazoa > Chordata > Amphibia > Anura > Myobatrachidae > Taudactylus > Taudactylus pleione. The sequence goes on from JAUIMM010000435.1 coordinate 84,167, forward strand.
TATGGAACATTGATGTATGTTCTTAAAATGGGCCGATAATGAGTGCGTTTCCAAGCCTTTTTTAATATTTCGGAGGTGTTCCCCTATACGAGTTTTAAGATTTCTCGTTGTCCTCCCAATATAAAACAGACCACACTTGCATTCAATGGCATAGATGACATTTTTGGAGTTACATGTTATAATCTCTAATATATTCAGAACTTGGCTATTTATGTTAACAGATGTGAACTTTCTTTCATTTCCGTTTTTTTTTTATATTTCTACACCCTAAACATAGGCCACATCTATGGAAACCAATAGTTCTATTCGTACTCAGGGTATCATCGGATAGGTGTGCACTCTTTACCAATTTTGTGGCAAGATTCGCTGCCTTTCTGTATATGTGCACTGGTCTTCGAGGGATAACTCTACCCAGGATGGGATCCCTTTCTAGTATGGACCAGTGTTTCTTAAATACCCTTTCTATTTCCCTATGTTGGGAATTAAAATCTGAAATAAAAGCCCACTGGAATTTTTCCTCCCTCATTTTTTTGGGATTAGTAACCAATAGCTCCTTCCGGTCCAACTCCATTACTGTTTTCATTTTCTCTGTTATGGAATCTTCTTTGTATCCACTAGCTATAAACGCTTCTTTCATTCTGTTTGCTTGTTCCTTAAAATCCTCTGTTTTTGAACAATTCCTTTTTAACCTCTTAAGTTGTCCTCCTGGTATGGAGGTAAGCCATTGATGATGATGATGGCAACTATTCATTTGTATATATGTTGAAGAGTCCGTTGGTTTCTGATAGGATTTCGTCTGGATCTTTCCATCTTCCTAAAAGACTGTCACATCCAAAAAATTTATGTGTTCCACCTGGATGTCAAACGTTAGTTTGATGTTTCGATCATTAAAATTTAATTTAACACAGAAATCATCTCAAAGGCTTCTCTCCCCTTTCCAGATAAAAAATATATCATCTATATATCGGCACCAGAGTTCCAGGTTCGCACTATATGGGTTGTGGTTCCAGATATTTAAATCTTCCCATACTCCCATAAAGATATTTGCATAACTCGGTGCGAACCTGGAGTAGAACCAGAAATTAAGTCTACTTTCCGGCCAAAATCAACATTTTTCCCTTCCTATTTAAAGGGCAGCTTTATCGACACCTTCGCAGCCCAAGTATTGGAGGACTTAAAAGAAATAACATCGAAGAAAATTAAACATAATTTAACATATGGGGAGAGGAACGCATTAAAAGAGTTAGCTAAGAAGAAGGATTTGATTATAAAACCTGCCGATAAGGGGGGGGCTATTGTTGTGATGAACACCTCAGACTATGAGGAGGAGGTTTTGAGGCAACTTAACGATATCAATACATACAAGAAATTAAGAAGAGACCCCACGGAGGCATTCCAGGAGGAACTAAAATACATCATAGCCAGGTATTTGAATATGGGCATTCTGACAGATATGGAATCTAAATTCCTGACTAAAGAAAAGCCGGTCATACCAGTAATATATGTATTACCAAAAATACATAAGGATCCAATACATCCCCCGGCCAGACCCATTGTGTCAGGAATTGACTCAATAACAACAAATTTATCAGAATATATAGACTTTCACTTACAACCGTTGGTTCTCCTCAATAAATCCCACTTAAAAGACACACGTGATTTCCTCAACAAACTATCAAATGTTGAATGGGAATCAGACTATACGATGGTGAGTGCAGACGTCAGCTCCCTGTATACTATTATTAAACACGATCAAGGAATTGAAGATGTGAGATTAACACTACAAGGATCGGACATTGATAGGAATCTGCAAGAATTTTTAATTCAGGGGATTCATTTTATTTTAAGGCACAACTATTTCCTTTTTAAAGACACTTTATCTGCAAGAAGTTGGCACCGCAATGGGTACCAGGTTCGCACCGAGTTATGCAAATATCTTTATGGGAGTATGGGAAGATTTAAATATCTGGAACCACAACCCATATAGTGCGAACCTGGTACTCTGGTGCCGATATATAGATGATATATTTTTTATCTGGAAAGGGGAGAGAAGCCTTTTAGATGATTTCTGAGTTAAATTAAATTTTAATGATCGAAACATCAAACTAACGTTTGACATCCAGGTGGAACACATACATTTTTTGGATGTGACAGTCTTTTAGGAAGATGGAAAGATCCAGACGAAATCCTATCAGAAACCAACGGACTCTTCAACATATATACAAATGAATAGTTGCCATCATCATCATCAATGGCTTACCTCCATACCAGGAGGACAACTTAAGAGGTTAAAAAGGAATTGTTCAAAAACAGAGGATTTTAAGGAACAAGCAAACAGAATGAAAGAAGCGTTTATAGCTAGTGGATACAAAGAAGATTCCATAACAGAGAAAATGAAAACAGTAATGGAGTTGGACCGGAAGGAGCTATTGGTTACTAAACCCAAAAAAATGAGGGAGGAAAAATTCCAGTGGGCTTTTATTTCAGATTTTAATTCCCAACATAGGGAAATAGAAAGGGTATTTAAGAAACACTGGTCCATACTAGAAAGGGATCCCATCCTGGGTAGAGTTATCCCTCGAAGACCAGTGCACATATACAGAAAGGCAGCGAATCTTGCCACAAAATTGGTAAAGAGTGCACACCTATCCGATGATACCCTGAGTACGAATAGAACTATTGGTTTCCATAGATGTGGCCTATGTTTAGGGTGTAGAAATATAAAAAAAAAACGGAAATGAAAGAAAGTTCACATCTGTTAACATAAATAGCCAAGTTCTGAATATATTAGAGATTATAACATGTAACTCCAAAAATGTCATCTATGCCATTGAATGCAAGTGTGGTCTGTTTTATATTGGGAGGACAACGAGAAATCTTAAAACTCGTATAGGGGAACACCTCTGAAATATTAAAAAAGGCTTGGAAACGCACTCATTATCGGCCCATTTTAAGAACATACATCAATGTTCCATAGATGGAATAAAAAATTTCTGGGGACTTAAGATCATTAAAGGGTCCGTACGCAATAAAGATAATATGAGGGCCATCGCAAGGGAAGAGATGAGATTGATCTATAAATTTAAGACACTGGTCCCCTGCGGTCTAAATCAAGACTTTGAGATAAAATGGTTCCTCTAATAGCTTCTTTCAATATTTTTGTTCATATTTTTATTAGGACATATTAGATCCAGTTTTTAATATATTTTTAATAAGATTATTTGCTGCTATCTTCTCTTGTATCCCCACTCATTCTTATTTATTTAATAAATTCATGCGCATTGTATATTTATTCTGATCACATATGGGATGAGAAATCTTATATATCCCCTTTGTATAATATCTTTTCTATATGTCACATATTTATATGTTTTTATTTATTTATTTATTGTGCTTTACACTAAGTTTATGTATTTAAACACCCCCTTTGAAACTATGAGGCTACAATATGGCCGCCGCTAATGTGAGACATTCCCTCCGTATGCTGTGCCCCAGCCTGTCTGTTGCCGGACGTGCGTCATGGGCCAATGACGCAGCTTCCGAACGTGCGTCATGGGCCTATGACGCATGGGCCAATGACGCAGCTTCCGGTCGGATGCCGGGGCCGGCTTCAACGTGATGCACTGTGGACTTAAAAGCACGGGCGCACGCTACCCACGTGGAGGAAGTTCAACGCTCATACACGTGGGTAGCGAGCCTTGGGGGAACTCAATAAGAGACGAACGTGTTTAACTATTTCCGGAGGAAATCCGGTTGGGAGACATTAAGTAACCACTAACCCCGGAATATGTATTTTCACCTCTTAGAAGGTAGATCTCTACAGAAACGTGTAGTCTATACACCAATTAAGTGACAAGTGAGACTAATTGATTACACAGGGTATTTAAGACACTAGTGTATACATGAATCCCTATACCTTGAAAAAGACCTGCAGGGACAGGTCGAAACGCGTTGGCTACAGGGATTTTTTAACTATTGGACAACTTTGGCTGTTTCCTCTCTGACGAGACGGAGGATTATTTTTGCTACTATCAGGTCAACATATACTTATTTTTTATTTTTCACCTTTATGTATGTTTGAGTTTATCTTATATGTTATTAAAAGCTTTTAGCAAACATATACTATTTCCTTCTTTATGAGGAAACATCATATGTTAATTAACCCCCGAGGATACTCCAGGAAGATATCCGAAAAGAAACCATTATATGCAGGTTACAGCATTTACACCATGTGAGTAGGGTACGCATCACTTCACCCCTCATAACATTTGTGTGTCACCATATAAAAAGACTTGTTTGGAATAACAATTAGGAAGGAAGAGTAAAGAAACCTTTTTAGGAGTTAAACCACACTTTCTAATGTGAGTGGGGTACGCATCAACCATATGTGCCTATTTGATAAGAACAACGTCATTCTGCATATGAACATTAATAGGAAAATTACATCAGACTATTAAGACATTCCTTTATTATTTATTTTTATTACTTGAAATATGTAACTGCCGATGGCCTTGACATTTTCTTAACAAATGAGAACATATTGTACACAGGGCCAACAGCAGGAGGATGACTGCAGGAACTGGAGTCTCAGGCCCGGACACAGATACCAGTAGAGCTGTACAGTGGCAGACCTCCCGGAGGCCCGAGGCCCCCAGGTGCCAGCTGTCAGATGGGCACAGAGAGATCCATTGCTACCTGTGCCTGGCTGAACACAGTGGTTGTAGATGAATCTATACTATCCATTGCTGTGGTGTCCGCCCGGGCATTTTTTTGAGACAGGGTGCGCTACACCACCGACAGAGGAGTCGGCCATAGTGTAAAGAGGAGCAGCCAGAGGGGGGAAACTCAATTAGCCGTGATAATATATTGCGCTAAGTTTTTCTAGCCTTTGCGGGATTTTACCGCTTATCGCTATTACAAAAGTCGCAAAGTAGCACGCGGGCGTAATTTGTTGTGTATTTTGCCTCTATTAGTATTGGTAAAAATGGGAAAATCTGCCTATACCCCCCAGAAAACCAAACTGATATAGGATAATAATATAAAAGTGTATTAGTGGCCATAATGAAAGTATTCGTAATTTTTTTAAATGTGTCACATGACTGTTATATGCATCTTTCTAAATAGGAAAATAATTGTAGAGAGCAAGTTTTTTGCAAAATAAATGTTTTTTTAAGTTGGGGGTGCATAAAAAGTATATATTTGTGTCATTAAAAGACACTTTCAAAAAAACCTTCAAAGTACGCCTCTAAAACATACCTGCAATCTTAAAAACACCTGTCCCATTCATATAGCACCCCCTATACCTGCCCCACATCAATTAACCCATTTCCCAGCATTTTGCACCCCAAAAATGAAGTTATTATAGGCCAAATAAAGAGAATTAATTTATATTTGCCTAATTAATCATTAAGGAGGGGGTCCCAGTGTATCTGAACAGAGTCCTGTCATTTTTAACCAAAAATAGGAGTTTTGTACAACTTTTCACTTACTAAGGAGGTGGTGAACTTTTCACAGCAAATAGAATGAAGAATGTTCACCAGCGAAAAATTGCAGCCAACAGGATTGTGCGGCAAGCACAAATTTGCGCGATATGCCTTTTTCTTGCGGCTAATAGAATTCCTCTCATAAGAGAAGATAAATGTCTGTGGGCTGCATGGGGCTGGATGCAGGAGAGAGAAGGGGTGCTGGCTGGAGAGACACTCCAGAGCTGGAGTTGCAGAATATTGGGGGGTGGGGACTGCTATTTATGGCAAGCCTGATTGTATACACACACACACACACACACTAAACAATCATCGTTCCGATCCAAAAACAATATCCATGTTCAGAGGATCGTGAGCTACCCAAATCATGTATACACGGTCGACATATCTTCCAGATACTGTAGAATTGCAACTGCCGTGCAGCATGGGCGATTACATATCTGTAGATGTCTTTGAAGATGAATTGGGTGTACACACCAAAAGATGGTCAGCTCTACACACAATATATTGCCTAGTGTGTACCCAGCAATAAGATCTAAGCACTAGTAGCATACCCCATTTAAAGTCAATGTCAGTTTATTAGACAAATCACAGCCCCATCAGTAAACCCAACACAATAGGCTAGGCTTTGCCTTTATAGAAAAAAATTGCAGCTCATTAAATAAACCTCTATGTCTACCTGCTGACATGCCGCCAAGCACGTCCGCCAATGGTGAAAACAACTGTTTGCAATAGGGTAATGAGCCAGAAGGTGCATACACACCAGGATGATATCGGCACCATTAGGCCAAATTGGGCATATCATGCAGCGTGTATGCCAGATTTGCGCGCTCCTGCGGTCGCACGCGATATCGTGTGATTTGGCCGTGCTGCACGGACAATCACATGATATCGCATGTGAGGCTGTACATATAAATGAAGTACGGAACAGTGATCATTCCGTCTTCCATTAAATCTTTTAAGTGTGTACCGGCAATCATGCGATGTCCAGGATGAAGGCGAATCATCCTGAACATCGGCACGATTGCCGGTTGTTTAGGTGTGTATCCAACCTGACACATTACTAGCCATACAGCTGAAAGACACTTTGTAACCCCACATAGTAGCATATTATTTGTATATTATGTATCTGTGTGTATGACAGCCTCAGATATCTCTGACAGAACAGACTTTTCTATAAAGTAGTACTATAACCCTCTGCACAAAATATTCATATCATAAGGACAAGTTAGGTGGTGCATGCACCTTCTCCGCTCATACGCCTGCTACCCAGTACTGTTCATGAAGGTAATAGTAAACCTTTAACTTTACGGATATTTTAGTAAATCAGCATTGACAAAGGATTTTTTTTATTTTCTTTTTTACAGACTGTTGCCACGGAAACTGATTCATTCTACAGACTTACCCTGTTCTAATGCACTACGTTTTATATACTGACCAACAACACTGTTGCTCTATGTATACTTTTATACTTATTTTTGGACACAGTTGAAATTCACTAGGGTATCAAATTAATTTCAAGACAAATATGTATATAACACTTCTTTCAGTACTTCAGATTTTCTTTTCTTGTGCCCCCTATGTTTATACCTCTGTCTTCTTTATATGAAATAGTTGTAATTAGGAAAGATTTACCTGTATTCTCCGGCAGCATAAAGCTAACACCCTTCTTCTTAACTCAATTTCCACCAACAGGGCCAGACTAAGGCTTGTAGGAGCTCCGGGGCAACTAAGTTGTTGGGGCCCATTCCAATGAAATTAACCCCCTGCCCTACAGTGCCCCTCCCTATATTCCACATGGTTCCCCCCCATATACCTCACAGTTCCCTGTATGGTATAAAGTAATGCCCCCCTTCCTCACCACCAGTGCCCCTGACTACTCACCTTCCATGACCGATTCTTCTTGAATGCTTCCAGTTCAGTGTTCTGCATGTACAGGCAGTGCTGCATACAGCTGAGAGTGGCTCCAGAGTCCCATCATTACAGTCACAGATGTTCTTGGCACCTGCAGGGTCACACAAACCCTGTGTGGGGGCCCTTCATGTGTAAGCAGAGCCGGATTTAGACCTCATGGTGCCCTAGGCAAGATACCAGTTATGCCCCCCCCCCCGCCGCCTCCTCCTTCAAACAATCCATAGCACTATATATTAATTTCTGATTCATGCCCCTGTACAGCACCCTGAAGAAAAGGTCCACTATGGCCTTGAATGTCAGCTATGTATAAATGGGCTGGGTACAGGATGCCGGCACTCAGAATCCAGACGCCGGCACCCCGATAAGGTTAGGATACAGATACATGTCGGTAAGCATCCTAACCCTACCCCTAAATCTAACCCTCCCTCCCCAAAGCCTAAACCTAACCCTTCCCCTCGCTGCCTAACCCCTCTCAGCATAGAACCCCCTCCCGTCATAGCACAGCGCCCTCAGAGCACAGACCCGCTTTCACTGACCCCTCTCCAGTCTCAGCAGACCCCCCATTCCCTCACATCACTGACCCCTCTTCTCTCAGCACAGCCCCCCCCCAGAGCTCAGACTGCTCTCCCCGCCCCTCGCAGCACATTTCTACCCTCCCCACTAGCTCCAGCAAACTTACCTGCTCACTGGGGACATTATTTGCGCCAGGTCCCTGTCCTGCATGGATCCTCGAGCTCCGCCTCCCAGTAAGTATAACTGCGACGTGACTTGATTATGTCACGTCACCCTTACGGTGCAGTGCTCCTGAATTGGGATGGGGGTGTTCTCAGCCAGCCACATACCCTTCCTAATGGTAGGGCCGCGACGGGCCTGTCATGAAACTCTGCCTCCTCCTGGTAGGGGCAGGACTCTGGACGTGCTTCTGCTGCATGTCCACTCTCCGGCCAGTGCAAGCCGCAGCTCGAAATGTAGGTTCTCTCCAGGGCCGGATTCTGGGCCCTAGGCATCCACCTAAGTTGCCTAGCGGTAAATCCGGCCCTGTGTGTAAGGAAACTTAATTTTGGGGTGCTATTTCTGAATTCTTTCCTTATAAATTGTACAAGAACGATTCGCGCTCAGTTATGTTCGGATCTCAAAAAAATGCGTTTTAGACCGCCAATAAGATAAATCCAGATTTGCGCTAGTTTAACAAAAAGTAAAAACTTAACCACTCATCATGTTTACAACACATGGCAAAATGTAAGAACCTCAGAGAAAGTGCTACTTCATGATGAGTGGCAGTTCAAAAATTTGTTAAACTTTATCAGTGAATGACACCCTAGTCACAGGTGGTTAGGATACACAAGAGAGAATGGGAAGCTCCAGAAGAGAATAATATGCAGAGAACAGTGCAGATTTCACAGTACCATGTATAAAGCAAAATAAAGAAAACAAATATACTTTTGCACACTACGCAGCTCAATTAAAAAAGGACACAAGCAGTCTGAACATAAGTGTTCAAAAAACACAAAAAAAAAACCAAGCATGCAGATGTTGAAATGGACACATATCAAGTTGTGTCCACTTCAAAATGCAGTAGCATTTGCAGTTGAGTAAATCTGTATTTTTACGTCTAATGATACTGCGGAGATGTGAGCACTGAATGCGAAAGATGCATTTATGCATCCAATGCCATTAGATTAGAAAGACTGCAAAATCAAGAATAAGCATCCTAGATACTGTAATAAAATTGTGTAGCTTTATAGGAGTAAATTATTCAGAATCTTCTTAGTTTACAAAGTATTCCATTTATAACAATATTATACTGCTCATTATGGTAATTCCTTCTATAGTAAAACACTTAACTTCATATACATTTATCTGCCAATGTAATAAAAATAAATCCTAGTGCTATATGTATCTATGTAATTTAAGGATATTAGAACCTATTTGGAAGACTATGCAGATCTCATTCCCCAGAGACTAAGCAAACGAGAGGCAATTACTATTTATTTGACTGATTTATATCACAAGTAATGTTAATTACTATGTAAATTAGCACATATTGCCTTAGAAAAGATTCATATCTTATATGCTAAGCTGTCTATATTGAATTTATTAAAGGTTTATCATGCTAGAGAATGGTCTTTTCTCGTAATGTTTTAAAATATATAAACAAACTATAGAACTGCACGAAAAATCTACAATGTGGTTGGAGTGATGCAGGCACCAGTTAAGCTTTTAGCTACCAGGATGCCCCAAGGTCCTCCCCCACATATACCTCACCCCCGGCCACAGGCAGTTTTTTAAACAAGCCCAAAGCAGGAGAAGGAAGAACCATCGTAAACCAGAAACTCACAGAAAGAGTGAATCCATAACCGAAAGAAAAATTACCCAATGCAGCCAGGTGCGTCAGGGTGGATGCCCTGTGGGCCCTATGGACTTCAAAAGAAAAAGTTAACAAAAGATAAGTCTACCATAACTCTTATTTTTCTCTTCAGGGTCCATGGGGATGTCCTAAAGCAGTTCCCCTAAGGGTGGGGACGCTCCTGAGCAGAAAGGAGAACCCGCCGCACAAAGAAAGCATCCTGAGAGGCATAAGTATCAAAGGCGTAAAACCTAAGAAAAGTGTGGACAGCAGACCACGTGGCTGCCTTGCATAATTGCTCAGCAGAGGCACCACAACGAAACACCCACGATCATCCCACAGAACAGGTAGAATGTGCTGTCGCCATGTTTGAAACAGGGAGATCAGCCTGCGTGTAAGCCTGAGAGATAGTCATCCGTAACCATCAAGGCAGAGTTTGTTTGTTAGCTGGCCATCCTCATTTGTGAAAACCATATAACACAAAAAGGAGCATCTGATTTTCTAAAAGAATCTGTACAATACACATGGATACGGAGTGCACGAACCACATCAAGGGAGGCTTCACCTACAGAAAGGTCTTAAGACTGAAAAGCTAGAACCACAATATCTTCATTCACACGAAAACTGGACACTACCTTAGGAAGGTAACCTGTCCGTGTACAGAGAATGGCTCTATCCTGGTGAAAAATCAAAAAGGGTGAGCGACAGGAGAGCGCTGCCAAATCAAGAGTCTCTGCGTGCAGAAGAGATAGCGAGGAGAAAGTGTTTTCGCTGTCAACCATTTCAAATCTACTCCTCAGTCTTAAGGTTCGAATGGGAGAATTTGCAGCCCCTTGAAACCCAAGGACAAATCGCACAGTGCCACTAGTGGGACAAAGGGTGGCTGAACTCGGAGAGCACCCTGTAAGAAAATTCTAACATCTGGCAAATGTAGGCAGGGACCCTGTGCTAACAGATCTGGCCATAGAGGAAGAGGAAACGGAAAGTCTATAGATAGATTGCATATGTCGGTAAACCAATGATGTCTGGGGCAAGCAGGAGCTACTAGTATCACTGTTCCGCCTTCCTGCTTGAATTTCCTAAGGACCCTTGGGAGGAAGGAAATCGGAGGAAAGAGATATATGCCAGCTTGAAGTCCCATCTCACTGCCAGTGCGTCTACGAATGCGGCTGAGGGGTCTCTGGTCCTGGGGACCATGTGATTTGATGTGAGGCCATGAGATCTACGTCTGGTAGGGCCCATTTGTTAACCAGGAGTTGAAAAACCCCATGGTGGAGAGCTTACTCTCCGGTGTGTATGTCCTGACAACTTAGGAAATCCGCTTCCTAGTTGAGGACTCCCGGGATGAATATTGCAGAGATAGCCGGAAGATGACGTTCTGCCCAGATCAGAATGTTTGTCACTTCCCTCATGGCTGCGTGACTTTGCGTGCCTCCTTGAAGATTAAGATAAGCTTCTGTGGTTGTATTGTCGGACTGGATCTTGAACGGCCTGCCCTGGAGCAGGTCCTGTGCCATGATAAGTGCTTTGTATACAGTTTGAAGCTTCAGAATGTTTATGGGCAGATGACTTTCCTGATTTGTCCATCATCCCTGATAGGTGTTATGACCTGTCATTGCCGCCCATCCATGAAGACTAGCGTCCGTGGTGAGAAGCACCCAATTTGGAATCCAGAATGGGTGACCTTTGTCGATGGAGAGGGAGGGAGAGGGAGACACACAGACCAACCTATGGAGTGAGAAGGATCCTCTGGCACCATATTAGATACTTTCCATTCCAACGGGAGAGGATCAATTGCTGCAGGCGCCTGGAGTAGAATTGAGCATATTTAACCATGTTAAAGACCTGCATTGCTTACAGAATGGATACCCTTCGTGCGTAGCAATCTGCTTACTCGCAATGGTAGGGCGGCAATCTTGTCCCCTGGCAGAAACACCCTTTGTGCCTGAGAACCCAAAAGTGCCCCCAGATGTACCATCCGCTGTGTTGGAAAAGTAGGATTTCTTCCAATTGATGATCCAGCCGTGCGTCTGTAGGCAGACAATGGTCAGTTGGAGATGGTGTTGTATAACACCTGGAGACTGTGCCAATATCAGAAGGTCGTCCAGGTATGGAAGTATTCTGATTCCAAAATGCCTGAGGTAGGCCGTCATAACTGCCATTATTTCAGTGAAGACCCGAGGGGACGTTGATAGACCGAAGGGCAGTGCCTGAAATTGGTAATGTTTTTGTAGATCAGGAAACTGTAGAAATTTGTCAGTGGGATGGCGTATTAGGTACATGCAGATACGCATCCTGAATGTCCAGGGAAACCATAAAATCCCCAGGTTCCATTGCCAAAAAAAATACATGTTGAGGGTTTCAGATTTTGAATAGGGTGATGAGACCCATTTGGTTTCTGAACCAAAAATAGATTGGAATAATACCCCTTCCTTGTTAAAACCACAGAAATAGGGATTATCACCCCCACCTGCAGCAGGGAGTAAAAGGCCTCCTTGGAGGGCCAAAGCCTTGATAGAATCTGATGGGGGAGATGTGCAAAAAAATAGAAGGCCTATTCCCGTATGTAGGAGATATAGGTCAGCTGTCCTCTAGTAGCATTTGGTAGAGTATCTTCCAATGCCCCCGTCCATTCTTCAACAGCCTTGGATACCCAAGACCCAGCTGGTAGAGTAACAGCTCTAGACACTGAAAATACTGCTTTAAGACATGTTTAAATTTTTCTAATCTGTAGGATCTTTAAGAGAGGATGCTGATGGAATAGGCAACTAAATTCAGTGAGCTGCTCAGATTTAGGAAACTTAGCTTTTACCACCTTCTGATGTTTAAAACACTGGAGCCGGCTCTTCATCCTGTATATTTAGGATTTGACCGCCCTCACCAAAGATGGGACATCCACTGTAGAAGGATGGTTCTTCTCTTCTGAGACAGACCCTGGAGAGGAACCTGGCACATCATCTGATTCCTCCAATGATGAGTCAATCTACATGCTGAGCAGACTGATAAAAAGATAACGTCCGCTTATGTGCCTTAGTGACTACTGGTCTGTTCGCCACAGCTGACTGAGCCATACTCTGACTTGAGTGTGCATAAATATTCATCCAAGAAGGATGTATGGGGGGAGAAACAGCATGCTGAAACTGCTGTGGGTATTGCACAAAAGGAGGAATCGTGGGAGTAGCCAAACGATCCACTAGTTGCATCATCACCTGAGACAAGGAGAACACCCAAGATGGCTCCTGTACAGGGGCTGGTAGACTGGACTGGTGAGGTGGTTCTTTATAACAGAAAGTACACAAACCATCCTGTATAAAGTCCTGAGTGACAAACAAGCCCGCCAAACAGGATTTACATGAAACCATCATAGGGGCCTCAACCTACTGTTTCCCTTTACCTTTTTCCATATCAATTATAGTAGTAATAATGCAAAGTAATGTGGCAACCTTCACAAATAACTAGTAAATGTGAAGTACAGAGAAAAAAAACCCACCCACCTGTAAAAGAGGCGTATTATATCCTGAACAAGCCAGGAATCAGCTTTCCCCAAGTCAGGAGACTCTGAAACCGGTCAGGCTGATCATCGCTGCCAACTGTGTCCCGGTGAATTGTCCTGCTGGCTGGGCTTGAACTAATGATCTGCATCCCTCTCTGCCGATTCCTGGCTTGTTCAGGATTTAATACGCCATGGTGGTGAATGGCCGCTCATTACAGAGGAGACACGGACATCTCCGTTAAGGGAGAGAGCCATTTGCTTTTTTATTGAATCATTCATTGAGCAACTAATTTTCGTATGGAACTTTATCACTGACCAGGGGAACACATTGTTTCCACCAGTGACTGCACTTTTCAGTTTATTGGGATTATACATTGTTTCATGTTCTCATCAGTGTGTGGAAGCCCAGTGTCCCTCTGTTTATATTGCAAGAATTGTTATATCAATTTTTATGCTCACACTAGAACTGCAGTTCTATTAGGTCTATTGTTATTTTAATAAATTATATGCTTTATGATTAATTTTGGTTTGTTTTAATGGAACAGTGATTCTAGGCGCAGACACATTTGCTTTATTATTGTTTGGTTTGTTTGGGGAACTTCAGGCAGTTATCCCCTTGTGTCATCTGCCAGCAATTCACTGATAATCTCTGTTGCAATATTAGCGCTCCACTACTTTTCTACAATATATGGAGACTGACCCAAAACCTCCCAAGACCAAACCGCTTCAGCAGAGCACTGATAATGGACTGTGAGCATCTCATATACACGAGGAGGGTAGAAGAAGCAACCCAGACACGGGAAAACCTTCTGCGTCTGGATCTGCATCTGAGCTGCCGGGGGAAAGCCTACCTCCCCTAAGCTGCGTCAAGCGGCTGAGTACGCTGGCTCATGGCAGCAGAAGCGTCTGCTGCCGAACTCTGGCATCAGACGAGAAGGCCCCGGTGGTCTAGTGAGGGAGCAGACGGTCCCAGGCCTTCACTGCAGTGACTTCCGATGCATCTCCAGCGCCGGAAGCAAGGACTGCCGTGCGCAATTCCCTATAAGCAAGGTATCTCCTTACTGGACATCTCCGTGCGTCCGTTTGCAGTCCTGGCCCCTGCATACCTGCTAGCAAGCTCTGCCATGACCCACCAAAATCACCAGACCTGTTACTGGTCTTGCGGCCTGGCGGAGGTAGACAGTCTCAGTGCAGGTTTCTATTAAGATGCTCAGCACTGCTAACTCTAAAACAGAGGAAAAAAAATAAAACAAAATTAAAGCTTTGGACTGCCTAAGCAGTCGCCCTGTTTTAAAGGTGCATCTGAATCCTGCCGCACCAAACGAAAAACTGAATGCCTGTGGGCTGGTGGCAGGGTATATGTAGGGGAGGACCTGGGGCATCATGGGAGCTAAAAGCTTAACTGTTTGGTGCCTGGATCACGCCAACCACTTTATCTCCATGGTATCCCGGTGGATCCCTATGGACCCTGAAGAAGAAATAACTACTTCCATGCTTACAATCTACTTCTGACAGATTTATGTTAAGGTAGGCTAGAAGTAGGAAAATGTGTTTTCCTCTAACCTATTTGCAATTTTGGCACCTTCCCCCACTGTAATCAAACTTGCATAGTGTAAAAAGAGAAGGGAGACTTATACCCAATCATTTACACCAAGTATAACAATATCTATTTACTGCTTTATAAGCTTCTGGTAAGCAAAATATGACATATTCTATCTCAATAGGATGCATAGACTAGATGGTGGCATAGCAATAGAGACTTATCCTTCTGCATTATAAGCGCTGTAGATCATTCTGATATTTTGTATTTACTTGCAGTCAATTATATACTAACAGAGGTAAAATGATTGTTCCCATCATAATAGTACCATATAGTTACAATCCAAAGGAAATATGTATGCTAGGCTTACTTAATAAAATGTCTCCAATACAAATTAGGTGCTCAATTTCTGGCTAAAGGCTACGTCTCAAATTCTTCTTTACAATAAACTTTTTAACACACACCATATTCCGATAACCCAACAGAGTAAAATGGTGACATAACATATCCACTAAGCATGGGGAAAAATTAGGAAAAACTTCATGTCTATACTAGGTGGGTTAAAACTATTTAAATATCATACAATCATTTACTCTTATTATATAACATAGAAAAGAAGTTAAGTTGGATTAGAATGCCTGTAGTTGTAGTCTCATGTGTGTGCTTTCTGTGCCAGGGGAATACCTGCCCTAGGAACCTAGAGCTCACACTTGCCTTATGTCTGTGCGTTGCAAGCAGTGGTAAAATAACAAGTTGCTGTCATACTGCAATGGCTACTAACCTGGCAGAAAGCAACATTTTCACACAAGACCAGACGATATCACAATATCTAGGGGCATATTCAAATAGCCTCTGCAAAAAACATTTACACCACGGCTGTAATTAATGCGCCTAATTAACATTAAGCTCAGCTATGTACGCTCCCGATTCCCGCGATATTCAATTAGCACTGACACGGCAATTTGGCCTGTTAATAGAGGCATTGTGTATAGAAAAATGGGGAAATCAACCTGCACCCAGAAAAAGAGCGAATAAATATTGGCTAAGAGTATAGATGTCTATTAGTGGCCAATAGGAAAGTATTTGGGTCTCTTAAATGTTTCAAATGGCTGATTTTTGCTTTTCTTAATAGTTTGAAAGATATAGAAAACAAGTGTTTTTCTGCTAATAAATGCGCTAGATTATTTTTTTTTGTAATTTTAAGTATAAGGGTAACACCAGTAACTCCCACCTGCAATGTTAAAAACACCTGCCCAATCATACAGCACCCCCATATACCTGTCCCATATCATGTAACCCATTATTCTGCACTTTGCAGAATACCACCCCAAAAATGACAAGTAAATTATTGTCCAAATTAAGCTAATTAAAAATGAATAAGTGCCTAATTAATCATTAAGAGGGAGGTGTCCCAGGGGTTCGGAACCTAGACCCGACATTTTTACCTTAAAATTGCTATTTTCTCAAACTTTTCAGCTGCTCTGGGCCAGCGAGAAAAAAAAAAAAAAAGGACGCATTAAATCCATTTGAAAATTACGGCGGCTAATTGAATAGAAAAAAACTAGGGGCCGGCAGCATCAACTTGCATTGCGGCGTAACGCAGCTAATTGATTATGCCTCTTACAATCAAAAACTGGATCTACTGTATATCTTTGTAAAGAACATTTCAGATATTTTCATCTATACATAATAATAATAAAAGACTTTGGTGTGCAACATAATACAAAGGATAAGAAAAAGCCAGCTCCTGGGCTCAGCCAGTTACTGCTTTTATGCTTTACCAAGGTCATTGTGTTTGCAAGTCACTTATTCTTCCTTTTAACATTACTTTTCTCCCACTAACAAGGTTTCCTTTGTTGTTTTTTATTAAATACATTTCACACAGCTTCCAAGTTGTTTAAGGTCTAAATAAATTATTGTGATAAATAAAACTTGGTTATATCCACTTATACGTGTGATTAACAACAGAAAAAGAACTTAGATTCTACTCACCAGTCATTGCCATTAAGTCACTTACCTTCATTTATGTTTTTTATTTCCTAGAATAAACATAAGCATATAAAATCTACAATTACAGTACATGCCTGCAGTGTTTTATTTTCATTTTGCTATAACCTACCAACGTATTCCCAGCTTAGATTGTTTCAGAACTGAAATGGGGCACTAGTGACATCCGCTGGACACATTTACAGTGTAACTCAGGCTGTAACAGTAATTCTGATTAAATTTACAAATACATTGCACAGTTATATTGAAAATGCATTAAAAGTTAGAATTCACATAAATGCCTATTCCTCAGAGCCTGAAGACAGCCATCATGGCACACACCACTAATCTCGCTAACACACAGGTAGAAAACATTTTATTCTCCTCTACCTGATGGCCTAGAAATGATGTGATTATAAGAACATAAAACTTTGGGACATTAAGAAAGGTATATACAATATACACCTGTATATGCAAACCTGCTTCTCAAAGAAGCCGTTGCAAAAAATTACAAAGTTTAAATGGACTATGGTCACCATATGTAACAAGCCAAGCCTCCCCAGGCGGTGCTATAGCCTCTGACTGCGCTTCATGAAGATTTAAGCTACAATCTTGTTTTTAATATGTATATCTTGTTTTTGTTAATGCTTGTACAGGGGTTATACCACTCAGTGGTATTATCACTTACTTAAAGTGATAACATTTAATTCTTGTATGTTTGTGTTTCTTATTTACACTGTTTAATTCATACCAGTACCACTGTCTATTTATCTTTGTACCACTGTAGTATCGACCATTGTTTCACAACTATACCATTTTTTCTTTTTTTAATTATAATCATACTTTAAACTAATTCTAAAGTCTTGCAACTTCTCCTAAACTGCTCTAAACTCCTGTTTTGTTTATAATATACTTTTGTGGTTGTGCCTTAACATCTTCCAGCACTGTTCTTCCTTTTATCTTGACATTTGAACTGTACTGCTCCCGTATCTCTCACTCATTACCACTACTGACTCCCTCCCCCCCCCCCCCCCAACTGCCTCATCTACACTATGATGGGAATTCAATATGAAACGTAAACTTCGCTGTCGAAGTTTACGTTTCATATCGGAGATTTTACCTGCGTTAAAGTATCGGGCGCGCGCCCGCTTATCCCTGTATTCAATATGAAATTAACGAAAACGGGAGCCTGCGAAGTTGGATTTGCGTAAAGTTACGAATAATTCCTTAAAAAAATTGTAGGATCCCCCTAAAGTTGTAAAAACATGGGGGATCACTATGGGTACCCCCGTTTTAGCTTTTAAATGAAAGGTCGGGTATTTAAATAGCCGCAGCAGGTGTTTTTTCCCGACATTGAAGAAGTGTTGCAGAAGAGCACTTAGGTTATTTTTTTCAATTTATTAAGTGGTCCCATCAAATTTGGGGTACATGAAAATGGGTACTAGCATATTTTTAAGTCCCTAAAGTAAGTTTTTAAAAATTCTGGAATTGTGCACCTGCCGCTATAATTGTATTCTAGAAAACACCTGCCGCATACTTGCAGAATAGCCCTGAACCTATTTCCCTATTGTTAAACAATTTTTTCCCTTTTTTTTTTTTTCACCCCATTTTTTAAATACATTTTTTGGGGTGTCCCAATTTTTTTTTTTTTTCACTTTTTTTGACACAGTTCTTTTTTAAATGTCATTCCCAGGGGTGCAGGCTATTTTTTTAAGCCTGCACCCCTAAATCCCAATTCTGCACTTTTTTTCGACACCTATTCAATGGTGAAAAGTTATCCCTGTTTTTTATCAAAGACTTTTCGAACCCGAGATAAGTCTTTGAAATTGAATACAGTGTAAAAGTAAAACCTGCGATGACGTCCTAGGTGCGATATTAACGCAAAAACGATGTTTTCGCTCCCATATTGAATACCCCTATAGGTCTCTTTTCTTCTACTCCTCACTCACTCAGCTGCTACATTATTTTGTCCTCTACCACCAGTTTTCACCTCTTTTCTCCATCCATAGTCCACTCTACGTTCTCACTCTCCTTCCCCTCCTCTGTCTCTCTTCATACAGGTCTCTCCACTGCATCTCCCACAACTCCAGTATTATTCACTTCTCTTTCACCATGGTCTTGCTGCATCACCACTAAACCCTGCATCCTCTCTTTTCTCCAAGTTACCTGTCCTTTTCCCCAGCCCCCCCCCCCCCCCCCCAACACTACACTAAAGCCCCACCTTACCCACCACCTGCTATCACCCTTCCTCATTCAGAAGCCAGCCACATACCCCCACACTCCTCCTTATCCCCCTGCTCTAGATCAATATCACCTCCACACTACATCAACCCTAATAATCTCATTCTCCTCTCGCCTCTTAACTGTCCCTCTCTCCTGTTCCCTCTGGAAAGCCAGTTTTGACTATAATAAACTGGCCCCTGTTCATGAGCACTTCATCTGCAACGCCTTGATTCTCCTTGCCATAACCAAACCCTGGATTTACCCATCTGACACCACCGCTCCTGCAGCTATCTCCTTTGGGGGCCTCACATCCTCTCACACACCCTGGCCTGGAGGTTTCCGGGGTGGTGGTCTTGGGATCCTGCTATCCTTGGGTCACTCCTACTAAGTCTTACCTTCTGAACCCCCCATCTCATTCTTTCCATTCAACACTCATGACATTTGCCTCTTCCAACTTCTTCAAGTAGCTGCCCTTTTTTTTTTTTGTCTTCCTGGCCTTCTGTTATGTTCTGGGTTGCTTGTGGACCCGGGGTGGTAGTAGGAGCGATCACAGAAGCAGATTTGAAAATAAAACTTGGATTTTTAATAAGTGCTTGAGTAGACATATAATGTGGCAGTAAATAAAAGTCCAGGAAAATATAAAATTTATTAACAGTTTCTTATATAGCGCAGCATATTCCGTTGCGCTTTACAATTGTAAACATTGATAGAACAAAACAGGGTAATAACAGACAGACAGAGGTAAGAGGGCCCTGCTTGCAAGCTTACAATCTATAGGCACAAGAGTTCTGTGGTGGGAGCAAAAGGGTTAATGTCCAGGTAGAAACAATTAGAGCTGTCCAAGTGTGCAGGTAGTGAAACTGAAAATAATCAAGCCAGGTTTGCAGGTAGTGAACTGAAAAATAATCAAGCCAGGTTTGCAGGTAGTGAACTGAAGCGCAGGATGTCAGCAGGCTCAGGCACTCAGGTATGGGCAAGGGTGATGAAGGAAGCGGGGTAGTCCAGTGGGAACTAGGAGCTGACAGGCAGACTGGCAGACAGCGAATTCACAGGAACAGGAAAGCACAGAGAACTCCCTCTCAGCTAGGCTGAGATACACGTTGCACTGGCAAAGAAGGAAGGCACTGACCCTTCCTAAATACCCCATGCCGTGCTGTTACTGGCCGGAGGGAACATGTGACTCACCAGGATTGGCCAGCCGCATCACATGGCCAGAAGGCAAGATGGCGGCGCCCATGCCAAACGGAACGGAGACGCCGCCAGGCCTCACCAGCGCAGAGTGACAACAGGGCCGCACAACAACGCGCGCAGCCAAAGCCCCCCGCCAGACACCAGACAGCCCGCGCCACAACGATCTCACAGGTAACACCCGCCTAGCGCCATGCTGAAATACCCTGGCCGTAACAGTACACCCCCTTTTGGGGTGGCCTCAGGACACTCACCAGGCTTCTCCGGGATGGGCAGAATGGAATCTCCTGATGAGCGTGGGAGCGTGGACATCACGAGCATCGGTCCAGCAACGTTCCTCTGGACCGTAACCTTTCCAGTCCAACAAAAACAGAAGATGACCTCTGCGCAGACGAGAGTCCAAGATCTGGGCGACTTCAAACTCAACTCCTCTCTCCGTCTGGACTCGAGGAGAAGCAGGTAGAGCATTATGGAACTTATTCAGGACTAGGGGCTTTAATAAGGAAACATGGAAGGAATTGGGAATTGTTAGGTATGGGGGTAACTGTAAACGGTAGGCCACTGGATTAATGACTTCTGTTATGGTGAAGGGACCGATGAAGCGGGGTGCGAATTTCATAGACGGAACTCTTAGACGAAGGTTCCGAGTAGACAACCAGACCTGGTTTCCTACTTGCATGCGTGGAACTATTCTACGCTTCTTATCGGCCTGGGTCTTATAGCGAGAGGATGCCTTCAACAAATCAGACCGTACTTGAGTCCAGATGGCAGCAAAATTCCGCACCGTGTCCTCCACGGCCGGAACATCGAAAACAGGCAGGCTTCGGAATTCGGGAACACGAGGATGAAGGCCATATACAACCTGAAATGGCGTTTGGTTAGTTGACGAGTGGTAGGAAGCATTATGTGCAAACTCACCCACGGAAGCAAGGCAGCCCAATTGTCCTGGGAAGATGACATAAAAATTCTTAAGAAAGTCTCTAGATCTTGATTAACTCTCTCGATGGAGCCGTTGCTTTGCGGATGGTAGGCCGTGGAAAAGTTTAACTTCACTTGAAGAACAGAACACAAAGCCCTCCAGAATTTTGCAGTAAACTGCACACCACGGTCAAAGACAATTTCAGCAGGAAGGCCATGTAGACGAAATATGTGTTGGACAAACAACTGTGCCAGGTCAGGGGCAGATGGTAACTTCTTCAACGGTATATAGCGGACCATCTTAGAAAATCGGTCTATTACAACCCAGATAGTGTTGAAACCTTGAGAGACTGGCAGGTCTTTGACGAAATCCATGGAGAGATGCGTCCATGGACGTGATGGAGTAGGTAATGGAAGCAATTCCCCAGCTGGAGCTTGTCGTGATGATTTATGCTGGGCACAGGAGGAGCAGGAAGAGATAAACTCCATTATATCTGCCTTCATAGAAGGCCACCAATAGTGTCTTTTCAGGAACTCCAAGGTCTTCCGAGTGCCTGAGTGCCCTGCGAAGCGAGAGGAATGTGCCCAAGTGAGAAGCTGCTTCCTTAATTCCGGGGCCACAAATGATTTTCCCGTAGGAGGCTGAAGTTGTAATGCAGCGAAAACTCTTGATTCCAAGACAGGGGTATTGCTTTGATTTTCAGATTGATCATCACAGAGGAGAGATCGCGATAGGGCATCAGCCTTCTGATTAAGTGCTCCAGACCAGAAGGTCAGGGTGAACTGAAACCTGGCAAAGAATATTGCCCAGCGGGCCAAACGAGGACTCACACATTGGAGGTTTTTGAGAAATAGAAGATTTCTATGGTCCGTAAATACAGTAAATGGAAACTTGGCGCCTTCTAGCAAATATCTCCATTCCTTCAACGCCAGCTTTACAGCTAGTAGTTCTTGCTCACCTATGGCGTAGTTCCTTTCGGCAGGAGAAAATTTTTTAGAAAAGAACCCACACGGATGGACTCGGTTGTCCTCATAACGTTGAGACAAGACTGCTCCCACAGCTTCAGATGATGCGCCTACTTCCAACAAAAAAGGCCTGTCCAGATCGGGTTGTCGAAGAACTGGTGCTGAGATAAAGGCCTGTTTTAGAAGATGAAAGGCAGACTCTGCCTCAGGTGACCATTGGGCAGGATTAGCACCTTTGCGGGTCAAGGCTGTAATGGGAGCCAGCAGTGTAGAAAATCCCTTAATGAAGCGTCTATAATAATTTGCGAAGCCCAACAATCTCTGGATGGCCTTCAGTGTCTGAGGTCGGGTCCAATCCAGAATTGCTTGCACCTTCTTGGGGTCCATTTCTAAACTGGAGCCAGATATTACATAGCCGAGAAAAGGTACACTGGGCACTCCAAAGACGCACTTCTCCAGTTTGCAGTAAAGGTGGTTTTCTCTCAAACGGGTCAGAACTTCTTTAACATGTTCTTGATGTTTAGCCACAGAGGGTGAAAAAATCAGTATGTCATCCAGATAGACAACAACCGAAACATATAACAGATCCCGGAAAATCTCATTAATGAAACTTTGAAAGACAGCAGGGGCATTACACAATCCAAAAGGTTTTACTAAATACTCGAAATGTCCATCTCTGGTATTAAAAGCGGTCTTCCATTCATCGCCAGCTCGGATACGAATGAGGTTGTAAGCCCCTCTCAGATCTAATTTCGAAAAAATGACAGAGCCCTTGACCCTATCAAACAACTCAGTAATCAGGGGAAGAGGGTATCGATTCTTTACAGTAATGTCATTAAGGCCTCGATAATCGATACATGGTCTTAGACCACCGTCCTTCTTGCCAACGAAGAAAAACCCAGCTCCGGCAGGTGAAGTAGAGGGGCGAATGAACCCCTTTGCCAGGTTGTCCCGGATGTATTCGGTCATGGCTTGAGTCTCAGGAAGGACAGCGGATTGGTACGACCACGAGGTGGTATCTTATCAGGTATCAATTCAATTGGACAGTCCCATTCCCTATGAGGGGGTAAGATATTTGCTTGTTGTTCAGAGAAAACGTCGGCGAACATCTGATATTCCTTGGGAATGGCAGAAGAAACTAATGGAACTGTCTTTCTCACAGGTCGAATTTTTGGAAGACAGGATTTCTGACAGTCCATACCCCATGACAGAATCTGCATAGAACTCCAATCAATCCTGGGATTATGTTGACGTAACCAGGGTAGACCATAAACAATTTCTTGAGAGGCCTCTGATATCACCAGGAATTTTAAGGACTCAGAATGAAGTGCCCCAATTCGAACTAATACTGGTTGAGTCTCTTTGGTGACTATCCCGTTAGTTAGAGGGCGTCCGTCTATAGAGGTCAGAGAGATGGCATGGTTGAGAGACAAACAAGGAATCTGAAATTTATCTATGAAACTAGACGTTATGAAATATCCGGCTGCTCCCGAGTCGAGTAGAGCAGTAGTAAAGACAGGTTTGGGTTTAAGATCCAAGGCTAGGGTAATCGTGAAATCTTTAATTTTTGGAGACGGGTTCATAACTCCTAACTTGATGTCTCCAGGGTCAGTTAGGATTTGGCATTACCCGGTTTACAGGGGCAGGAGATCAGCAGGTGACCGGACTCTCCGCAGTACAGACAGAGGTTCTTTTGCATTCTTCTCTGACGTTCTTTTTGAGAGAGGTGTGTATGATTCACCTGCATAGGCTCCTCTTCAGTAGGGGAAGGAATGGGACGGGTAGAAATGGAGGGGGTAAATGACCTTTGCCGGTCAGTTCTGTTTTTCTCAGCCTGACGTTCCCTGAAGCGTAGGTCAACTTTGATACACAACAAAATCATGTCGTTCAGATTAGTAGGAAGCTCTCGAGTGACTAGATCATCCTTTAGTCGGTCTGACAACCCATGCCAGAAGGTCGAGGTGAGGGCTTCCTCATTCCATTTGAGCTCTGATGCTAAAATTTGAAATTGCACGGTATATTGACTGACAGGACGGACCCCTTGTCTCAGTGTCATGATGTTTGATGATGCTGATACAGTACGCCCAGGTTCATCGAAAATCCTCCTGAAGGATGACACAAAGCCTGCATAATTATCCAGCACCGGATCTGAGCGCTCCCAGAGTGGGGAAGCCCATTCCAAGGCCTGGCCGGATAACAGAGAGACTATATAAGCCACTTTAGTTCTTGCAGTTAGAAAGTGGTCAGGCTGCAGGGTAAAATGTATGTCACACTGATTTAGGAATCCTCGGCAGAGTTTAGGATTGCCGTCAAATTTATTTGGTAAAGGAAGACTTAAGCGGGGAGATGATCTGCCTCCTGTATTCCCAGACGCTGATTTCCGGATGTAGATGCTGGTACTTCAGGGGTAGAAAAGGAAGTTTGCAAACTATCCTGTCGCTTGGACATCTCTTGCAGAAATTGAGCCATCTGATGCTGCATGTTTTCCAGAAATGCACCGGAACAAATCCACTCCTGACTCCTGATAAGTGGCCGGCTCCATGGGGCCAGTGCAAACTGTTATGTTCTGGGTTGCTTGTGGACCCGGGGTGGTAGCAGGAGCGATCACAGAAGCAGATTTGAAAATAAAACTAGGATTTTTAATAAGTGCTTGAGTAGACATATAATGTGGCAGTAAATAAAAGTCCAGGGAAATATAAATGTGCACAAGAGTTCTGTGGTGGGAGCAAAAGGGTTAATGTCCAGGTAGGAACAATTAGAGCTGTCCAGGTGTGCAGGTAGTGAAACTGAAAATAATCAAGCCAGGTTTGCAGGTAGTGAACTGAAAAATAATCAAGCCAGGTTTGCAGGTAGTGAACTGAAGCGCAGGATGTCAGCAGGCTCAGGCACTCAGGTATGGGCAAGGGTGATGAAGGAAGCGGGGTAGTCCAGTGGGAACTAGGAGCTGACAGGCAGACTGGCAGACAGCGAATTCACAGGAACAGGAAGCACAGAGAACTCCCTCTCAGCTAGGCTGAGATACACGTTGCACTGGCAAAGAAGGAAGGCACTGACCCTTCCTAAATACCACATGCCGTGCTGTTACTGGCCGGAGGGAACATGTGACTCACCAGGATTGGCCAGCCGCATCACATGGCCAGAAGGCAAGATGGCAGCGCCCATGCCAAACGGAACGGAGACGCCGCCAGGCCTCACCAGTGCAGAGTGACAACAGGGCCGCACAACAACGCGCGCAGCCAAAGCCCCCCGCCAGACACCAGCTCCGCCACCAGACAGCCCGCGCCACAACGACCTCACAGGTAACACCCGCCTAGCGCCATGCTGAAATACCCTGGCCGTGACACCTTCTTTCAAAATTCCTCCATCACTTGGCTTCCTGGATCTTAATCTTCAAATGGGCTCTCAAGACCCATTTCTTCCTCAATGCTATCCAGCGCTCATCCTAACTCACTACTCTATGCTCCTTCCTCACTATCTAGCCCATCTGTGTCACCCGTTTGTCTGACCCTCCCCTTTAGAATGTAAGCTCTCGCGAGCAGGGCCCTCTTCCCTCACGTGCTTCTTCTTGCCTTACTTATACTTTAATTTACAATGGCACCTAAAACCTGGTTACTGACACCCTGCTGCTTATTTAGGTATTATGCAGCATTGTTTATAAATCATGTACTTGTCCTGCACTGTCTGTACTGTTAATAAGTGTTGTGTGCTCGTTTGTTTCTGTACTTTGTAAAGCGCTGCGGAACCCTTTTGGCGCCGTATAAATAAAAGGACAATAATAATAATAATTTAAATAGCGCCATCATTTTATGTACAGAGGATATTTACCTGCCTCATTGGATTTACAGTCTAAGGGACCCATCTAATAACGAGTATTATGCTTCTTATCACTCTGTACCAATCTTAAAGGATGCTCCAACCAATCAGCTTGTCACTGGAGTATTGAAAGCTGAGTTCCAGGGTTGTGGGAGGAATCGAAGACGAGGGGCCTGGATATAAGATCTCCTCATCCACAGGTCTTGGACGTTGGCGAGACCTGGTCAAAAGAAATGCCTAACCAAAGGCACAATTTCACAGAGGGGTTTCACCAGAAGGTGGTACCCAGGAATGGGTACTCTGACGCACTTTTGCACTAGAAGATGGCACTAGAGGAGGTAGACTGCCAGTGGTGTACTGATGCACGTTTGCGCTGGAAGCTGACACTTGAAGTAGTACACCAGCAGTGGTGTACTGATGCACATTTGCACAAAGGGATAGCACAGGTAGCGCACACAGGCAGAGATGTAATCGCACTGTTGCTGGAGGGGATACAGATTAGTTGCACACAGGCAGAGATGTTAGTCGCGCTGCTACTCAGGATGACCCTGGCAATTGGCACACAGGCAGAGATGTTAGTCGCGCTGCTACTCAGGATGACCCTGGCAATTGGCACACAGGCAGAGATGTTGATCGCACTGTTGCTCAAAGGATACACTGGAAACTCAACTTAAGAAGCAAGGGAACCTGGAACGAGGACTCAACTAGTTACACTAGAAGCGACAAACGTTGTTCAGGCAACTTCCTGGAGACCTGGAGCCGGTTATATACCCAGGGGTAGCAGCTGATAGGAGAACAGCGTCAGCTGACAAACCATGCTACCATTGGCTGGAGATACTGTCACGTGAGAAGGACTGTCATGGCGGCGCCCATGAGAGAGACCACGATCCCCAAGACACAAGGCCGACCACGAGCGTCTAAGGCAGAATACTCAGCGCATCACCCGCCGTCGCACCAGACGTCTGACCGCACGAGAAGTCAGGGGAAGCCGGCGCGGAGGTAAGAGACAGCCGATCCTAGGCTGAACCCTGACACAGCTCCTGTCATTTTTCAAACACAGACAGTAAAGTGACAGGAGCGGATTGGTTTCGAGCACCTGTCAGACTCTCCACCTCTTTCCAAAGTTTCAAACAGGCTCTTAAAATCCACTTCTTTATTAAAGCCTTTCAGCTCTCATCCCAACCCACCGCAATAAGCTTTTCCTTCCCTCACTTATACCATCATCTCCTCCCCATTACCAACAGCAGTACCGAACCTTTGGCTTCAGCCGGCGCTGCCTTTGTGGGTATCAGGACTGCATGTGCAGCAATGTTTTGATAGCTTGTTTTCCATGTTCTGTACTTGAAAACTTCTGCACCATTTTCCTGTTATGTTTGCACAGTTTCTAAGAATTTTACTCACCATAAAATCTCTTCCTTGGAATCCATCTGGGGGATGCCATTACTTCTGGGTTATGCATAGTGTGGTGTGGAGTTGGGCACTAACTAATTAAGACTGGCTCCCACCCCCTATATAACCCCTCCCCTTCCACTAGAACCTCAGTCTATGTTTAACAAAGCCAGAGACAGACCACGGAAGAACTGAGGGCCTGATTCAGAGCCGAACGCTCTGACCAGAGCGCTCACTCTGAATCAGGGCCCTCCTCCATGAAAATGGAGCGTCCTCCTGGACGTTCGCATAGCTGTGGGTGATCACCCACAGCTTATGCGAGAGTCCATGATGATGGTCGCGATGGTCAAGACCATCGCGACCATCGGGCTTGCGACGGAGACCCTGCGATAGGGTCTCGCTGCCGCAAGCCCTGGAGTGATTTTGGCTCTATCAGAGCCAAAATCACTCCCACTGACATCACTAGTGATGTCAGTGGGGCCGGCTTCAGACGGTAGGCGTTCCCATGGGAACGCCTCCGTCTGGCAGCCATGCCCCCGGCACGCCCACCAAAGGGGGCGTGCTGTCAATCAACATCGACAGCACGCCCCCTTTGGTGCGAGACCCGGAGCGACGGAGAGCCCGTCGCTTTCCGGGTCTCGCGCATGCGCACGACGGAGCTCCCTCCGTCGTGCGCATGCGTAGTGGGGCAACATCGACCCGCTTGCGAGCGTCCTGCGCTCGCGAGCGGGTCTGAATGACCCCCTGAGACACCAGAAACCAACAGGTCACTAGTATGAAACCAAACAACGGTGGGCATCCCGTAGTTGGAATATTCAACAGTCGGGTTTCCGGCGTCTGTATTTGAACCGGCGGCTATTCAGCCGTCAGGATATCATACCCAACCCCATGGAAGATTAAATACATCCATCAAAGTCCAACAAAAGATTTCTGCATCAGAATTTGTGTCCTATGCGTACCAGAAACTGGTGCCAAATTCTACCTGATCTGTAACGCATCATAATAACTAGAAGGGATAAAATGTATACTTATTTTAACAGATTTTTACAACTAAGTTTCAGATCTGTGGCAGTACAGTTATCGGACATTCAATCACCCAGGTAGAGTGCTTCAGTCCAAGACATTTACATGATAGTTTAGCTGCTAGCTGGGCATCAAAGCTGCAATCATGGAAAACCATAGGAAACAATAGGACAATACAGTCACATCAAACTGTAGGTAAAGAACTGCAGCAGTAAATTACCGAATACACTAAAGGGCAAAATCAAATCCGGTTCTGTGCACTTGTGTACAGGCAAGGTTATTAGGATAGGCAACACATCACTCTTTGCTCATGCCAGAGGTGTAAGCAAAACAAAGCATGGTTTTCCTCCTCGGATATCCCACAGAGGTTCATTGAATCTGCCACTTCCACAATTCTCTAGTGTTCCCTTCAATGAATCACATTGCTAAAGAATGCAATAACCTGTCGCGAGAACACTGTAGTACAGTCCAGGATATTCTTATGACATTCCCCACTTAATTGGCTGCATAGGAAAAAAATATGAATAAAGTCTGATGAAAACTTATTTAATTTTTCAGTAAAAAATACAAAATATAGGAGTATAACTTCATGCAGTTTGGATTATAGTTGTTTCATTATACTGATCAGATTGCACATCAACATAGAAAAGCAGTCAAACTGTATACATTACAACAAACTCTACATCACAAATGTGTCCAGACTCCATTCTGAGTAATGAAATTCATCATAGCAACATACATATAGTTAAAGTGGACATTTGCACTGTATGTAATTGCCATTTTGTTAGCATCAGCCGTTGTTCTCAAGTCATAGATCAGAAACCAGAATGTTCTACTAGCGCAGGGAATGCTGTGAGTTACAGTTCCACAATAGATGAACACAGATTATCCAAAAGCTATTAGACTGGTTTTGAACAGTTCATTCATACATACATACTATGGCTGGCCTGACAATTCAGCAGTCAGAGCTGAGGTTTAGTAAGTGTGAAGTAAGAAAGATTTTATATATGAAGAGTGAGGATCAATTGTAAATCGCATCCGGTTTACTGAAAGGGTTTTGACGATTTAGCCACGAAATTGAAAGCTGCAATTTATTTATAGTCAAAACCAACCTGATTGCGTTTTTAAAAATATTACTGCTTTAATTTTGTGCTAAACTGCCAAAACATTGGAATTTCTGGTAACCTGGAGGCTATTACATCTGGCCCAGAATGTCAAGGAAGGACGTCTACATTCATTATTGCTCATCTCATTTCTGAGAAAATAAAAAAAACATTCTTTGTAGTACATTATAACTCTGTAATAAAACAATAAGATTAGAAGAGAACCATTATTGCTTTGAATATACTTACAAAAATACAGATTTGTTATACATATGTGCAATTATACAAACTTTTAAAAGAAATAGTCCATTTACAAGAAAGAAAAAAAAAAGTGTAACATGTTACCAATGTATAATTGGCCTATCTGCGCCCCAGTGTGCCACATAATGTTGGCGCCCTTACTCAGTGTTAAATTAAATCAAATGTAAAAATAAGTTCTTGAAAACAGTAAGACTTTGATTATTGATTTTTTTATATTTTTCAGCTAAACCTACCTAATATCACTTAGCGGCCTCGTCTGAAGTGTCCATAACTCCTGGCATGTAATGATTGGCAGGGACCTAGTGAGGTAATAACAGGTGGGCTGACTCACAGCCCGAGAGTAGCAGCATATGGAATTTGTGCCAGAAAACAATCCTCATTCACATTCTAGGAATAAGGACATGAGGGTGGGGGAACCTTGCACTGAAAAGGAGGAGTTTAATTCCCACTTTATACCATCTTTTATCCTGAGGGCTTGGTCTTCCCTCCACCCAGAGAAGCTCTCTCCTCCAGATAAGTACCAAATGAAAGTTAATTTTAAGTATTATTGTGTTAGCATATTATTCAAAAAGACAATGCCTCAAAAATTCCTAGCTGAACAAAAAGATAAGAAACAATAGTGCAAGAAGCACTGTTTACATAGGATTTGAATGAGCATATAATATAATTCAGATGTGTGATTTAATAGATATTCTGAATATATTAGTCTACTAAAGCTGGAGTGCATCTTTGAATAAACACAATTTATAATAGGCACTCAGAACGTTACAAACTCTCTCCCTCCCCCCCTCCCTCCCGAGTTGAGGTTCTGTAAACATGTAAGATAGCCATACAAAATATTGAGCTCTGACCAAAACAATAAGTTTCATGGAGATGGTCTAAAGTCTTATACACTGTTCACCTACATAAGCAGTGCTGGCAATTCCGCCCCCACTGTGAGGTTCTCAGTCACATGCACTGGGAAGTACACAAGTAAGAGGCAATATGTGAAGCACTTCCTGGATGGATACGGCCAGTAGGGCAAGTATACAGAAAATCTGTGCAGGATTGTTGGAGGATATAGGATTTCATATGTTGTCCAGAAGGTTATTCTTTAAAATCTCCCTTCAAATATTTTTGGTTAAAAAAACACCCAGAGAATAGTGTGCATTATCTTCTTTAGTAACACCGAAATAGAGAACCGGTGTAGGCCTAATAAAGCTCAGTCTCATTCCTCATTTAATAAAACCTGAGGGCTCACGTGCCCACATCCCTTTATGGAGAAGTATGCTTAGACAAACTCATCCCAGTGGTACACATTAGGAATACAGTAACATCACCCAAACGGCAAGTATTGGGGGCCAGTGGGTGTCTAAGCATATACATGGGGCACGTTTTCTGCAGACATACAACCTGTAGGAAACAAATCATCAACATTTATAAACCTGTTAAACACTTCTATTACCTAAACTGCATAGATTGACATTTCTGGCACAAAGAGACTTCATGTATGTGATTCAACAAACTCTGATCAAACCAAAAGGAGCTTCGCAAACTCTGTAAACTTTAGCACACGATGGACAAGTCATTCCTGGGCAGTTACTTCAGGACACTTCTGTGAGCCAGCGAATACAAGTGGCTACAATAATGTTCAGGCAGCTGTGAGGAACAATATATAAATATCAGAAATAAACAACTGTAATTAAACAAAAATGCCTATATACAGCCTAGACACATAATAGATCGGTCATAAATATACTGCTTCTAACCTGCACTGTTACATATTCACTGTCTGGTTCTGTTCAATAAGCCTGGATAGCAGATATTTGAAATGCATATACACCATGCAGGCAGCCACATCTATGTAAGTATCCATTATAATAGAGTAACCAAGGGTAAATACACATCATATGCGACTATTCATAGCCAAGATGCGATACATACACACTTACTTTCCAGTGCTTGGAGGATCCATTGACTCAGCAGGAACCTTGATACATCCAATACACAGAGAAGAAAAACCTTTCTCCTGCTTGGCTGGGCCTTGCTCAGGTTACTGATGCCCCGTTCCCAGTGAACTCCCACTTGTGATTGAGAAGCTCAAAGGGGAGGACTTTGACCATACCCACCAAGGCCTGCCAAAGCAAGATCTCCTGCATGGATATCGGGGGACATGCCAAATAGCAAGACCCAACGAGCATCCCTTGCCTCTGGAAGCTCTTCCCCAAAACAACAGTGACAACTTTGGTCTCCTAACTCTTGCTGCATATTGTATTTAGGTCTAAGACCAATTAAATTAAGATGGATACATACGGATACTACTGCCTGTGTTCTATTTATCAGCAGATAATTTATTTTTTATTTTTCACAGAAAATACTTTATTCCATTTAGTCTCTTTAATATAGGGATTCAGGCAGTTTCCAAATGTTGTAGATGTGGGTCAGCTGAGGGGACTTTTTGGCACTTCTGTGTCTTTTTGGTTTCTCCCTTGAAGAATTGTTTGAGGTCATAACCTATGTTTTTAAGTTGTTATCCCTGGCCAAGGTTATTATAGCACTGGCATGGCTCGGGGTTGATCCTCCTCTTTTTCACAGCTGGGTCTCCTTTGTTAATGATACTGTTAACCACAAAAGATTTCTGTATACAGCTAGAGAAAATTTGCCCAAATTTCACAAATTATGGTCACCATGATACACATCTCACTATGGTCGAAGGGGTAGCGCCTTCTCCCTGCCTGACACTGGTTGATTTGGGGGGGGCTGCCAGCACTTGCTATTGTACTACATTATTTGCTGCCACAACGTTTTAATATTTGTTTAATACTATGTTCTGCATACACACACATTATTATATATATATATATATATATATATATATATACACACACACACACACATATACATACATATATATATATATATATATATATATATATATATATATATATAGTCATAACCACATGTTACTGTGATTCTTTTTATTGTTCATTCTGTGACTGTTTGAACAATACTCTTTGTACTGCTGTTTTTTATTTTCTGGAGTTTGTTTTTGTTTTATTGAAAATTAGGATGGATACAAGAACTTTGCTTATGTGACAAACCATTACCCGTACAATCAACCAATTTGCCATTTATGCCCGAATGGTGCCATTTTAAGCATATCAAAGCTTAGAGAGGAAATGTGAAATAAAACACAAAGCAAAATGGTAGATATAGTCTACATCTGTAGCCCATAAGCTCCAATGGGACAGGGACAGATGTGGATGCCCCATATTCTATAACAGATTTAATAGGCATTATAGTGATACTATTGTACCAATGTTATGCAATGTACAGTTGTGCTGAGGTGACAAGTTCACATGTATTGCTCTTGACGTGCAGTTATGAGACATACCTGTGCTCCCAGTCTTGAAAGATATCGAACCCTCACAGCAAATGCACTCAAAGGCCGAATCCTACTTTGTGAATTTTCCCGCCGTAATCGTGCTTTCTCTGCCCTATAAATAACACAATACACGGTAAGTAGATGGGAAAACATAATACACAGAGTAAGGACAAGCTCATGCTGGCGCTCGGCTTACTGTAAACTCACAGAAGAACACAAGATGGATCCATAAGCATGTATAGCACTGAGTTATAAATCATGTTAACGATCTAGCGAAACACATTAAACAATCAACATCAGTATGTAGGAGGCCTAAATAAATATTCTAGGAGTGCAAAAGGCTAATAATGTTCATCTTATGCCTTTCATAATACTGTATCATTTAATAAAAACACCACAAAGATTTTTTTTTGTAAATGTTTTATTATAATCCAAGTATTTATCTAATAAAGTTATCTTAAAGAAAGTGCATAAAATAAAAGATAAATACAGAAGCATTAGTAAGTGCTAGTGAGCAAACACAACCATAAAGGGAAACTGCCCTGAGAATGTTACGCAAATATAAATAATACAACTGAATAAAAATAAGCAGCTTAATATACATCCAGAATTTTAAGGACAGATGTAGAAACAATTAGAAAACTTAGCTGCATGTGTACCGAACCGTCAGGACTGTGCCTATATGTAAGATGAAAGTGCAAAATTCACTTATAAACACAGTCATATCTCCAAGAGCCATTAAAGGGAAGTGATTTTCTTCAATGCAGGGTGAATAGGTCACAAAAAGCTAAATGACAAGTCAAATGCTTCACCTACATGCGCTTGGTGATAAATAGGGATGACATTAAAAATGACAGCATAAAGAGAGTACAGTATTTGAGTGATATTTATACAGATAAATCTGTTTGCAATCTAAGCCTTGGATGACTGGGAGCTGCGATGATGATTGTATACAAGTAGAGAGCAAAGAAAATTGCATGGTCATGAAAAAGCTTTGCGTCTACTTACTAGGTGCATTCAGTATAATAACTGACCTTTTAATGATATATACACACAATTAACCAAAAAAAATGTAAGCTGATCCGAAACAATAAAAAATACATCTAGTAAAATCATCCATGCACAGCATAGCCCGATTTCTAGCATCTTTAGCACTAAAAAACAAACAAAAAAAACAAAATATTCCAGACCCTTTTCCACAAGACCCCATAAATGCTTTTATATCAAGCAAGTAGTCTGTAAAACACAATATAATTAGAATACCCACAGATATATTAACAAACTGATGCAATATTTCCAACATTATAAAATTAAGTTAAAGAAGTAAAAAAATAAAAAAAATTGTTATTTCCTGTTTTTTCTTAAGACCACCCCATATTTAGCCATGTTCTGCCTTTGAGGAAATGCTTATGGCAAGATTATTCCATAACAATTTAAGATACAGCGGTACCTGCAACATCACTAAATTAGATGGGCTAAAACTGAAACGACCACACACCTATTTACTGGTACCCTACCACCGAGTGACATCACTTGAATTCCACTATGTAGTCACATCACACAGTAGAGTACAAGTACAACTGGTACCCTACCACCGAGTGACGTCACTGGAATCTTGCCATGTAGTCACATCACACAGTACGAGTACAACTTTTTAGAACATACAAACCTATTTCATACAATACTTCATACAGCGGCAGGGTTAACATGTGCCCTCCATTCCAAACAAAAAGCTGCACAAAGCACACAATTAAATTATCCCAATTATGCACTTCAACATAAAGACTGCTTTACACAAATGCAACTTCAATACAAATAACTCAAGTGACAAAAACAAAACACTTTGCTAACTAATAAATGAACAAACCCAAGCAGCTTTCACAGAGTGACTGAGATGAACATAGGGCCTGATTCAGAGATGGACTTTATTGTACAATAATATGCTGATGTCGCAACAGGCGCGTAGTATAAAAAGTTGCCCCCTGCCAGCATCGTAGATCTGAGAGCTGCGTCTAAAGACGCATCATCGAGTCACTCTGGGTGAACCTCAGGTTACTCAGGATGGCCAGTGTTTTCACGCTGGAAGACGCAGTCACGGGTCTCGGCACGCCTTGTAAATGGGGCAGACACACCCCCATTTTAGAGAATGCTGTCCGTTGGTGCGTAGTCCCCGCCCTCAAAAAGATTACCATGCTGCAGCTTACGGGACACTGCGAGGGATCTCGCAGAAAGATCTGCATATAAGGTCCATAGTGCCGCATAGCTCAGCTATTGCCTTACACACTGAACATGCTAGCGTGTATAGCATTCTGGTCCAGAATGTCTAAACATATGCAAGTAGTGATGTACATGTAGAAATAAAAGCATGTATAAATCCATGGGAAAAAAAAAAAAAAAACAGGATGTCTATAAATCTACAACAACAAAACAAGAGTCTTAAAAAAACAAAAAAAGAAAAACAGAAATTTTAATTGACCTGTAGCTTTAAGAAAATGAACATCTAAGTGCTACACAAAAACTATGTTTAATAATGATTAGAACACAGAGGAAAGGATTCACCCGGTTACGAGTAGCTTAAAGCAAGCAAAACAACACTAAAACCACTTTTTGTTTAGGATAAATGTGCTCCCTAGACAGACATAAGTACACTACACGTATAATTCCACTGATAATATATTTCTGCACATCACTCACTGGTAGTTGTTTTTTTCCCTTTTATACATGTTAATTAAAGTGCATTGTGAACAGTAAAATCCTTAAGTACCGTTTTGTGCTCACCTGACTGCACCACATAAAAACAATTATGCTTCTAAAACTAAGTGCTTTGTTGCATTAAATTTAAATGAACTCTCAAGAAGAAAACCTGGTAAATGCACAACAGAAATGAAGTCCCTGTGGCAAACCTAAAAGTCTGAGGAAGAGTGTCGTAAAACCCTCAATTGTCAATTTAATGCTTTATCATTTTGGAATTAATCCAAGACATGTTAGGAAATTACTAAGTGCTATAAGAACAGATAAGAGCTTTATCAAAATACAAAGTGACCTCAGCTAAGCGATTTGTGACTTAATGTCGCAAGAAAAGTCAGTTAATTAAAGCAAGTATCAAGAGAAAACGAAGGCATATTGACCGTAAGAAAAGTTCCCCCCCCCCCCCCCCAGTGCCAAAGACTAATGCCACATAACCACTTATCCCACACGAGTCCTTTCTGGCACCACCAACGTGCAAACACGCGCGACTGAAAGGAAAGTTTCCCTTTTGGTCTGTAATAAGAGTCCTTTTCCTTTCACTACAGTATTACTGTAAGATGGTTAGTTTATGGAAGGTAATTGAAGTGAAATAATAATTTGACTATTTGTAGCAAGCTCAGAAGACACTAAGGCTCCTCGAGTTGACAGATTGCTGACCACTTTCTGCATACGTGAAGATGACATTTTGCTATTCAGTTTCTTTTCTGCAAGAGATTATTATAAAATGTTAAGTTAAAATGGGCAAATGCCGGTGACGAACACACTAGAGTACAGAATGATTTGTATAATGGATTCAAACATATCCAATACTGGAATAAATTAAAGCAACTATAAACCGTATAACTGTATCAGTATTAAAAGGGCATATAGGTTTTATCTTCAGAATATCCGACTATCCTCCAAATAGGAGAATGGGCCCTAAAATCAAAATCCACTGAATATAGAGCTTAAGCCTTTATGGCTTCTCTGATGAAATCAGTGTAACTGGTTTTCTTACATCGTTTCATTGGTCTGGGTGGCTCGTACAGCCTACATTAGTGGTGTCTGATGAGATAGCCTTCACCCACTCACATAATATTAAAGGCATTACTATGGGTTCACAAGGAATCCCAAACATGGGAAGTTGTACATATAAATGTTCCATACCGACTTATGAGTTTTGACCGGTTACCTGAAATACATCAACGTAAAGACCGAAACCGAATGGGTTTGCATGTGTTGGCAATGTACTTTAAACAAGTTTCATGAAGATCTCGCTGTACCAACACAGTGGTTATAAGTGCATTTTAAAAAATATAAATAAATGCACATTTACTATGTAAAAAAAAAATAAAAAATAAAAAAAAATAACCAAGGCATGCATTGGTAGGTATGGATCATTACAGGGGTTAGGTTATATTTTTAAAAAGCCAGATTGGTGTGCAGGAAAAAATAAGAAGGTTCTGTAACCCACAGCAACCAGTGTTCATAATAGTCCTTGTTTATTGTGCAGGTACTACCGAATTTAAATTGGAACCATATTTCTTTGGGAATGGGTTTTATGTTCTAGCTAAACACTTCAGGACATGGAGTAGCCCACCTGTTATACATTATATTGTGAGTGTATAATGTGCATAATGTAAAAAAATGTCTAATTCCTCTAGTGTATGTTATGTGCCACTTCTAATAATTACAAGTTCATTGGGGTTACTGAAAACATCCTAGGTCTCAGCTTTGGCCAAAGACATGTTTAGTTTAAAGTCAGCAGAACAATATGATAAATATGAAATGCATGTAGCTGTAACTGTCATATAAACAACCCATTATTACAACAGCAAACTGCAACTATAGACTAACAAATTAATAGGGTTGCTGAAAAAACAACACGTGCAAATCACTATAGCGTAAAAGGTTTAGCAAAGCCAAAAGTAATAATATGCAAAGCACAAAGATGCAAAGCACAATGAAAATAGCTTAGCTGCAAATCAAAGGGTAAAGCATTCTTACATTACCAGAAAGAAGTCCTATTTTAGAAATGCTATTAAAGTAGAAATCCTCACAATGACCAAAGTAGTGAAATAACCTCTGAAGACAATACGTAAGAAAGAAAAAAAAAAAAAAAAGAAGAAAAACTTGAGCTATATTTACGAAGCTGAGGCTTTTGTAAGCCATCACTTCTTTTTGGGTTGGAGCTGAAAATTTAAAGGAGTACTCAAATTAAGGGGGAGAACATTTTTTTTAAAGCTTCGAGCAAATCAATTTGAGCTTGTTTTTTTGCATCCAAAAAAAAAAAAAAAAAAATCTGTTTTCGAGCAAAGACCAGATAAGTTCATGGACCTATGTGCTTTCGCTGGCGGCTTCCCAAATACAGGCTAATTATCGAGAGTGGTACAATAATGACAATCTGCAGGCTAGAGTGAAGCATGGTGGTGGTTCCTTGCAAGGTTGGGGCTGCCTTTCAGCAAATTAAGTTGGGGATTTGGTCAGGATTAATAGTGTCCTCAATGCTAATACAGGCAGGTACTTCATCATGCAATACCATCAGGGAGGCGTCTGATTGGCTCCAATTTTATTCTGCATCAGGACAACGACCCCAAATATACAGCCATTGTCATTAAGAACTATCTTCAGCATACAGAAGAACAAGGAGTCCTGGAAGTAATATGGCCCCCACAGAGCCCTGATCTCAACATCATCGAGTCTGTCTGGGATTACATGAAGAGTCAGAAGGATGTGAGCAAGCCTACATCCACATTGATCTGTGGTTAGTTCTCCAAGATGTTTGGAACAACCTCCCTGCAGAGTTCCTTCAAACAACTGTGTGCAAGTGTACCTAGAAGAATTGATGCCGTTTTG
Source organism: Taudactylus pleione (assembly GCA_031769625.1). NCBI lineage: Eukaryota > Metazoa > Chordata > Amphibia > Anura > Myobatrachidae > Taudactylus > Taudactylus pleione. The sequence continues at coordinate 122,761 of JAUIMM010000435.1, forward strand.
AAGGCAAAGAGTGGTCACACCAAATATTAAATTTGACTTAGATTTCTCTTCTGTTCATTCACTTTGCTTTTTGTTAATTGATAAAAATAAACTATTAACACTTCTATTTTTTTAAAGCATTCTTACTTTACAGCATTTTTCCACACCTGCCTAAAACTTTTGCACAGTACTGTGTGTGTATATTAACGAAGTTGATTACGAAACGCATTAGGACATGGCTTGCTGACTATCACCACATGACCCGGCGTCCCAGTTCCTGTACCTGAAGAAGTGAAGGCGTGCTGCGGCTTTCGAGGGAGCAGACTGTGTTCGGCTTATCATCGGCGGGGATCAGCGGTGGTTGAAGATGTGCCTGGGTTTAATGTTGTAAACCAAGTGGTAACCAGCACACTCCGTGGGTTACTCGGTACGAGTCTATTCGTGAGCAGTGGTTATTTTTAACTACCTGTTTTATAAATAAAACTTTTATGCACTATGGAGTGTTCCCTTTGTTCATGTTCATATATTTAGGCAAAAATTCGATTTTCATGAAGATAAGATTAATAGAGCAAAAGCCAGTGTTAAGGAACAGGTTATGCAAGATGCAACACTGAGAAGTAGCCACAAAGCAGCGCCCAAAGACTATAACGTGGCAGAAGCAGAAAGCAACAATGACCAGGACAATCACATTATATGAATAAAAGCCCATAAAGGATTTCTTAAATTTGGACAACAACCCCTTAAAGTATCCAGCATGGAGTCTTCACAACACTGCAGCTCTCACCAAGTTATTTACCAGTCCAGTCCTCATCAAGTTATCCTTCATAAAGAGGACTTGTCAGATGGAACAACAGTGTGATAGTTTAAGACATGGCTGGTGACAGAATATATTAAGGAGGGTTGTCTCAAAAAGGAAGTCCCTTTAAATATACATTAAAATAAAAGTATACATTAAAAACAAACAAAACAAAAAAAAAAACACTGGAGTTGTCCTTTAGTGTCTGTACTTACTCAATGGCAGCTCTTTTCTGCAGCTTTTCCCTCTCCCATGAGGATAAATTAAGATCTCCACCTGGGATGAACAGAATGATTTGAAATAAGTTGCAACATTGTTTAAACCATGTCTGGTGCTAAAATAATTTTGGATTAAAAAGCCCAACCTTTATCCAGTATATCTTTATAAAGGTGCCATGCTATGTAACCTTTTCCAGCCTTATCTCTACTCATACTCCCTTCTGCATACTTCACTCTGCCAATGACCACCACCTCACCGTACTCCAATCTGGTATTCAGTACTTTTCCCATGCCACCCCCAACCATTACTCAAGCTTACCACCCTTCCTTTTACCATCTATACTAACCTTTGTATTCTCTATGTAATTTAAACACTGTAATTACGTAGTTAAGTATAGGTGTATGCTGGAAGTTATAGATTAAAGACAGCAGGAAACAAATACGAATCCCCGATATCATGCATGACATGTAGACAACCCCACATTAATATAATTGCGCCGATGCCTTTTATGTTTAAACAAAATACTACTTTCTTACCTCTAAGGAGGTTCACAAAATACAGCATAAACACAGCGATAATGGCCACTGCAATGATAAAGCAAAGATAAAAAACTGTAAAATGCAAATGTTCTACATAGTTTGAGTATTTCGTTAAAAAAACATATACAAGATCAGCAGGATTTAAGAGATCCAGCGTGTATTCAGAGCCATAAACTATCATTGCTAGTGACACGGAGAAGGTGTAAGGTTTCCAATAACTGGATGAGGAAACGTCAAAAATCCCACTCACACACAAAAGTACCTAAAGAAAGCTAGATGCAGACAGATATATGTAAGATACATACAGATAGATATATCCATCTACCCATCTATCGATCTACTAGAATGACAGAAACCAGGTTAAGCTAGTTGCAATAGAGGCTGTTGTGTCATGATGTAGATTGCAGAGAACACAGGGCCTGATTCAGCAACGATCGCTAATCTGCTTATACGCACGCAACGCAGCTGCTAATATCAGTGGTGATAAGTAAATAATTGTATCTGCATTGCGATCCCAGCCTAACATAAGGACGCACACTTCCCCTTACTCACATCCGTATACTTTGGCAACATATCGAAACAATCGGTAACATCGGACACATACACACAGTTAAGGCAGGTCAGACCTCCCTCAGGAATTGCTTACTTCAGTGTACGCTATGAGGCCTCAGGCTGCGTCTGGTATCGCAGTGGCTAATTTATGCACGCCCATGCAACGTTGTCCCAACACACTGGCAGGCCTGCGTTTGTCCGACCACCCTCCAACTGTCCCCACCCAGAAACGGCACTTCCTGTCAATCACTCTGCCATGAGTGTGTATCCTCTGCGATCACAGCAACCACGTCACGCACTGCAAGGCATATGCAGTACGCAACAATCGGCCGATTGCGTGCATATAAGCATCTGCGATCCTTGCTGTATCAGGCCCACAAACTGAAACTTTCATGGCTACATTATGTGATAACATGAAGCTTACTGCAAATGCAAGCACTGAAGAAGACTTCTAGAAACAGATATCCTCGGGAGTCCAGAATAACTCCAGCAACGATGGCAATAATGGCAAGGCCCAGGTTCTGTATAGACTGCATGCTGCAAGAGAGATCCAGAGTACATCACACACGAGTAAGCCTATGTACACATTTACATCAGATGGTTAGATCATCATGAACCATAGACGCTGCATACTTATGAACATCAAATTTGCCCACAAAAAGGAAATACAAAGTCACCAATGACAGTGAGCGAAAAGTGTACTTTAAGGACAGCAGGTATTAAAGAAAAATAGAATATTAGATAGAAATCATACTTACAATCCATATGCCGTACCCAGCTGATGCTCTGGTACAACAAAAGCCACCATAGGCCACAAAGCACAAGCCAAAAGAGAATAGGAAACACCCAATAAGCTCTGTGGAAAGAAACAGCATTCGTGATGAAGACTACATATATGCAAAATGCACCAGGTTCTCAGCTTATATCATCCATATCTTACAGGGAAGAAAAACAGGTTAGTAATACATAAAAGTAGTGCCACATAGCTGAAGGGCGACATAAGACCCAAAAGGACACTTCTGTAGAGACATACGAAAGGTACAGGTGGACCAGGGAACAGAAAAACCCGATTCCCTTGTATCTGTTCTGTCCCACACTGCACAGCGTATCATGAGACTAAACTTTCTCTGCCGCTGCCTGGGAAACACAGCAAAGGTCAGTAGGAGCATGGTTATGTGATAAGCAGGTTATGTGATAACTCACATAACCTGCTTAGGACTGGAGAAATGAAGAGTTGTATTAAAAGGTAAATAAAGAGTTGAGTTACCAAAAACAGGATTTTGGTACTTACCGTTAAATCCATTTCTCCGATTCCACAGGGGACACTGGAGCTTCATGACAGTGGGGTATAGACGGTGGGTTGAGTTGAGCCTGGCACTTTAAAAATCTACAAGTGTGACTGGCTCATCCCCCTCTATGCCCCATCAGCCCCAGTTTAAAGAACTGAGCCCGAGAGGAGACTGAGAACAGACTGAAGAACAGAGAAGGAGAACAGGAAAAGAAACATCCAACATACTGACACACTGCAAGAACACAGCGGGCTGCAGGGATGAACAGTCACACAACCATAACAGACCAAACTGCAACAGAACTGAAGCAGAACAAGTAACTAATAAACAGGCAAGAAGCACTGGGTGGGCGTCCAGTGTCCCCTGTGGAATCGGAGAAATGGATTTAACGGTAAGTACCAAAATCCTGTTTTCTCCTTCATCCACTAGGGGACACTGGAGCTTCATGACAGTGGGGACGTCCCAAAGCTACCCTCCTGGGGGGGAGAGTGCTGAACGCCCTGCAAGACACTGCGACCAAAACTTGAAGCAGAAGCCGCAAAAGTGTCAAATCTGTAGAAACGTACAAAAGTATGAACCGAAGACCACGTCGCTGCCCTACAAAGCTGTGAAGCAGAAACACCTCTACGTGCCGCCCAAGAAGTACCCACAGAGCGCGTAGAATGCGCAGAAATGGATACCGGCGGTGGTCGAGCAGAAGCAACATATGCCTGACGAATAGTCAGACGAATCCACCTGGCCAAAGTCTGTTTAGACGCAGGCCAGCCACGCCGATTAGCATCATAAAGGATGAACAGAGCCTCTGATTTGCGTAGTCCCTCCGTACGGGCCACATAAATGCGAAGTGCCCGAACCACATCCAAGGAGTGAGAATCCCCGGAAGAGTCCGACAACGCTGGCACTACAATCGGCTGATTCAGATGAAACTCCGAGACCACCTTGGGCAAAAAGGAAGGGCGGGTACGAAGTTCCGCCCGATCCTCGTGAAAAATCAAGTAAGGGGAACGGCAGGACAAAGCTCCAAGTTCAGACACTCGTCTGGCCGAAGCCAGGGCCAATAAAAGGATCATCTTCCAAGTCAAATACTTCAATTCCACATCCTGTAACGGCTCAAAGGTGGCTGTCTGAAGAAAAGATAAAACAAGATTCAGATCCGAAGGAGCCGTGGGTGGCACAAAGGGGGGCTGAATTCTAAGTACCCCTTGAAAAAAGGTCTGATCCTCCGGAATCAGAGCTAGGCGACGCTGGAAAAAAATAGAAAGAGCAGAAATCTGCACCTTAAGCGATCCCAAGCGTAGGCCCGCATCAAGGGCTTTCTGAAGAAAAAGAAGACGATGCGGTAAATGAAAAAAGGAAGTGGAAGATCCACGACCTTCACACCAGGAGATATAAGCCCTCCAAATGCGATGATAATGCGCTGATGTTACCGGTTTTCGAGCCCTAAGCATGGTAGGAATGACCGACCTAGGAACACCATGGCATCTTAGGACGGCGGTCTCAATAGCCACGCCGTCAAACGAAGCCGCCGTAAATCCGGGTACACACATGGACCCTGGCGTAGAAGGTCCGATCGCAGCGGAAGTGGCCAAGGTTCGTCTGCCAGCAGGAATAATAGATCGGAGTACCAAACATGACGAGGCCAATCCGGAGCCACTACAATGACGGCGGACGACTCTCGTTTGATCCAATAGAGAATCCAAGGGAGAAGCGGAAACGGTGGGAACAGGTACACAAGGCTGTACGGCCAAGGGATAAGTAAAGCATCTGCTCCCACCGCTGCCGGATCCATGGTCCCGGAGCAGTAAAGGGGTAGTTGATGATTTATCCGTGATGCCATCAGATCTATCTGTGGTTTCCCCCATCTGCAAACGAGCTGACGGAAGACCTCGGGATGAAGGGACCACTCCCCGGGATGAAGATCCTGACGACAGAGGTAGTCCGCTTCCCAGTTGTCGACTCCCGGAATAAATACTGCCGAAATGACCTCTACGTGTTTTTCTGCTGACAGAAGGATGCGGCTGGCTTCTCTCATTGCCAGACGACTGCGGGTTCCTCCTTGGCTATTAATGTATGCCACTGCCGTGGCGTTGTCGGATTGTATCCGAACCGGAAGTCCCCGTAACAGAAGAGCAGCCTGTATCAAAGCTCTGTAGACTGCCCGCAGTTCGAGAACATTGATTGGTAAGAGGGACTCCTGCTGCGACCAAAGCCCCTGGAAGTGATTGTCCAGAACCACAGCTCCCCATCCGCGGAGGCTGGCGTCCGTGGTGACCAAGGTCCAATTCCAAATTCCAAAGCGCCGACCCGCTAACAGATGCTCCATCCGAAGCCACCAGAGCAAGGATATGCGGGTCCTGGGAGACAGACGCACCAGCCGATGCATCTGTAGGTGGGACCCGGACCATTGAGACAGAAGATCCAGTTGAAAAATTCTGGAGTGAAATCTGCCGAATTGGATGGCCTCGAAGGAAGCCACCATTTTTCCCAGGAGACAAATGCAAAGATGCACAGACACTTTCCTGGGTGTGAGCACCAAACGAACCAGCTCCTGTATGGCTATGGCCTTGTCCCTTGGCAGGAATATACGAAGCAGAACAGTGTCTAGAATCATTCCTAGGAACTGAAGTCTTTGCGACGGTATCAACTGAGACTTCTGAAAGTTCACAATCCATCCGTGTTGAATGAGAATCTGATGTGTAAGGGACACTTGGTGTAAAAGTACTTCTGCCGTCGGAGCCTTGATGAGTAAATCGTCCAGGTACGGAACTATCGACACCCCCCGAGAGCACAAGTGAGACACCATGACGGCCATCACTTTGGTGAATACCCTGGGAGCTGACGAGAGACCGAACGGCAGGGCCTGAAACTGGTAATGAGCTTCCTTGATGGCAAATCTGAGCAAAGCCTAGTGAGGAACCCAAATCAGGACATGCAGATAGGCGTCCTTTATGTCTATCGACACCAGAAACTCTCCTGCATCTAGTTCCGCAATGACAGAATGGAGAGACTCCATTTTGAACCTGTGAAATGAAAGATACTGGTTCAAGGATTTCAGATTCAGAATGGGTCTGACTGACCCATCCGGTTTCGGAGCCACAAAAAGGTTTGAGTAAAACACTTGTTGTCTTTGTGCAGTGGGAACCGCCACAAGAACCTCGGCCAGCAAAAGTTTTTCGATCGCTTGACGCAAAATTAGTTGCCTCAAGGGATCGACGGGAAAACCTGTTGTAAAATAACGCACAGGAGGAGTGAAGGCGAACTCGATCTTGTATCCCTGAGATACCAGATTCCGAACCCAAGTGTCTGGAGAAGTCAGTCTCCAAACGTCCGAGAAACACTGGAGACGAGCCCCCACCTTCGGATTTCCGAGATGGGATGGGAGCCCGTCATGCCACAGGCTTGTCTGCTGGCTTATGATCTGGACGGCGGGCATTAGTCGCTTGACGTCCTCTAGCACGGCCTCCTCGCCCCGCTGAAGACTAACCTCGCAGTCGTCCCTGAAATCTTGCAGATGCTCGAAAGGAACGAAAGGAAGGTCCCCTAAACAATCGACATGGAGGAGGTGCTGATGAAGGTAGAAAAGTACTCTTACCTCCAGTGGCCAGCGAGATCCACTTGTCCAGCTCTGGACCAAATAAAATATCACCTGTGAAAGGCAAAGCTTCAACCGCTCTTTTTGACTCAGTATCTGCTTGCCAGGCACGAAACCAAAGTGCCCGGCGAGCAGAGACCGCCGAAGCAGAAATCCTAGCGCCTACCTGTCCGATATCTCTGGAGGAGTCTCCTAAGTATACTGCAGATTCCTGAATGTGTTCTGCCAAGGTGATCAGATCTGCCCGCGGAGTGTTGGATTTAAGACCCTCAAGTCAATTGTTCCGCCCATTTTTCCACAGCCTTGTTGACCCAAGAGCCTACCAAGGCCGGCCGGCCGGCGTGCACCTGCAGCCGTATAAATGGATTTCAAAGTGGTTTCTAATCTCCGCTCTGAGGTTTCCTTCAATGTAGTAGCTCCTGGAACAGGTAACGTGGTCTTCTTTGACAACCGAGAAACCGAAGAATCCACAGGTGGCAGGGTCTGCCACCTCTTTCTATTTTCCGCTGGAAACGGGTAAAGAGAGAAAAAACGCTTAGGAATCTGGAATTTACGGTCCGTATTCTGTCAGGCTGCTGTCATCTGTTCTTCCAACTGGAGAGAAGCAGGGAATGTGACAGCAATCTTCTGTGACCTGGCAAATAAGGAGTCTTCTAACAATTCTGGAGCTTCCGGGCCAGAAATCTTAAGAACTTCCCTCACCGCTAGGATGAGTGCATCAATGCCTTGCATTGCCTCAGGTTCTTGTAAGTAAGTCTCTACATCTGATTCGTCCAGCATCTCCCCTTCCTCCTCCTGGGACGAGTGATCAGCTGCAGAATCCTCATCTGACTGGAGAACCGCCGGAAGAGCCCTCTTCTTAGATGGGCGACTTACCATAGCCTCGGGAGCTTTAGACGCAGAACCCATAACCTGAGCAAGGCTATTCACCGAGCAGACTAAACTCTGAGCCCACGCTGGTTCTGGTGCTAGAAAAGAAGGGTGAGATGTGCTAGGTAGATCTCTGGCGGCCTCCCGTTCCCTACGGGCAGCGGCTAATTCAGAAGAAAGATCCGCCATGACCCCTGCCAAACTATTTATGAAGGAGGGAGTGACAGACTGCGTGTTAGTACTCTCTGCTTCACACGCATCGCACAGGGAAGACCCTTCGGAACGAGCATGGGTAAATTTTTTCTTGCACTTAGTGCAGGCAAACAGCTTTTTGTGAAGCTGCTTTGTCTGTTCTGGAAGTCATCATTTACTCACAGACAGACACCACATACAACTCAGTAATGCAGAAAGAGTATAAGGAGGAGCAGAATTTCAATAATAATGCTACTCAAGTATAAGGAGCAGACAGAGCAATATAGGGAGGAGCAGTATGTCAATAATAATGCTACTAAATTAGAATAGGTAGGATAGTCAAAGCTGCCCTACTGTAAGATTACAGACCCTTGCAGCTGAAGCTGTCAGTCTCCTTCCAGGGAGCCCCCGTTATCAGTACACGGTCTGGCTATACTGAGGCGCCACTCCCTTGTGTAGAGAAGGAGGAAGAGGAGGAGGGACACTCACTATGCAAGCTCCTCCCCCCTATCTATAATGGCCACCGCTATTATATACACGCGACTAACCTCCATTACAGACCCAGCGGCTGTGAAAGCAGTCGCGCTACATACTAAACGTGCGGGGGCCAGAGATAAGACCGCCGCAAGCAGTACTGATGTACACGCCGGTGCCTTCACACAAGCACCGGCACGCAGAGGTAGGACCGCCGCACTGTGCAGAGCGCGCCTCTACCCAACAACCAGCGCCGGTGTTTCTCCTCAAACACCAGCGTGGCACTAACAGCCGTGCGCTGTTAAAAGCCCAGCAAATTATTTATACCTCTCCTGCTAGCCAGGAGAGGTGTGCATACTCACAGCTGCTGCGGCCAGAGCGCTGGGCAGTGAGGGGAGAGCGGAGACCCGGACACAAGCCGGTGTCAACTGTGGCGGGCCCCGCTGAGTCTGATGACTCCTTTAACTGCAGAAGAGCAGCCTCCCCTCTATAGGGTGAGCGGACACAGGCTGCAGTAGCCGTGTGGTACCCTCTCTGGCGGTTCCCGCGCTGCAGGCAGACTGTCACAGCCAACAGTCTGCCTGTCCTCTTGCTTGAATTCTTTCTTTTTTCTTTATATAAATTAATATAAGGGCTGGAGACAGCCCCTGTGCACCGACTCTACTCGGGCACATTCTAAAAACTGGGGCTGATGGGGCATAGAGGGGGAGGAGCCAGTCACACTTGTAGATTTTTAAAGTGCCAGGCTCAACTCAACCCACCGTCTATACCCCACTGTCATGAAGCTCCAGTGTCCCCTAGTGGATGAAGGAGAAATACTAGTGTGGAATTCCAGCTCGTGTAGAAAAAATGTACTCTCAGTGCACAATACTGACTAATTTGAGATATTGCCAAAGCAGCTCTAAAAGCAACAAAAACAGACTATTAAATAGCATACACTCTTTTGCTATCTGATGACTATATAACTTTCAAAGAGACTTGGTTTCGATGGCTTGACTTTAAGGAGTCTGCCGCCTACAAGTCCCATTACCCTTCTATTACTGTGACAGCCTCCTATACTCCCCATCCCTAGTTCCTCCCCTGAAGCCCTTCTAACCGGCACGTATACAGTGGGACCAAGACCTTACTAGTTTCATGCCCCTCATTATTATTTTTTCTTCTCATGTTAGAATCTATACCAGTGGCGTAAGTTCATCCCAGACACCCGAAGGCAAATTTTAATTTGGTGCCCCCCCTAAAAAAAGGGAAATATATATTGTGCATATCTATTACATATGCACAAAAACACTTTTTATAAAATAGCCTTAAGCGGGGTGAATATATTGTGGGCAATGGAGGAGGTGGCTCATCAGTGCTGGCACCCGACGGCAGGCGCCTCCATTGTCTCCCATAGTTCTGCCCCTGATCTATACTATTTGTTTTATAATGTATACCCAGCATAAATTAGTCCTAATATCAAGTGTTTAGTAAAAGTATTATAAATTTACAACAAAAATTTATTTGCTTATTTTTATTCGGAATCTTGAAGTTAGCAGCGTTTCCGAAACTAGGGGCGAGGGAACGGTGCCACCAACCAGGAAGCAGGGCCTCAGGGGCAGTACCATTGCTCTCCATGACACAAGCCTTTGGTTTGCAGGGTGTCTGGAACAGCACCCTGCAGTTTATAGTCCCCTGTACCATCCCCGGATGCTCCGCTATTTCCTGGTGCTGGAAGCCCTTTCCCTTGTGACCTCACATGTTCGTTAGCAGGTTTATGCATAGAATTGGTCTTTGGTGTTCATTTAGGAAGCAAAAGATTTTGGAAAGAAAAACCATCCATACTTACCATAGCAATCCAGGGATTCCAGAAAGTGAATGCCAACATGAGGTGAGCAGCAAGAGTGGCCACAACCGCACACATCACCCAAATTATGTTCTTCCCAACTCGGTCAACTACAAATCCAAATACCGGTGACAGTGGTGCAGAGATTATGTAAACCACACTATAAACAAGAGAAAGCAAAGAACATTATGGTCAAGGTGTAACTTGTTTAATGACAGTACTATATAGTAAAGCGGGGATTCTCTTGGATCTCGCTTAGTAACTGCAGTACATTAGCGTACCTGTTTATTGCTCCAGCTTGGAGGGGGGAAAATTTAAATTTCTCAATGAAAAAAACTCTATGAACAGATAAAAAGAAAAATTACAAAAACAGTATGACAATTTATTGTTACAAAATAGCTAGTATATAGTATCAATGGCAACAGCCAACTGCAATCCCAACCCAGTAGATATATAACCTACATTTCCTTTACCCATTATAATAAAATGTTCTATTAATGGGCAATGAAGAGCCAAAGTTAACAAAACTGTTCTTCGCCTCTCAGAAAGATTTGCAAATGTGAATAAGTGGTTTGATATTCTGCTCATTAGACTAAAAACAACATTTATGCAAACAAGTGACATTACATTGTTTATTTTAAAGGGATTTGAAGTTGGAGAAATTCTCCTAAATGGTGCCGCAAACTGCATATGCCAAAAAATATATATTTACAAATTTACTGTATACTTACTTTCCAAGTCCAATGAAAGGAAACACAGCTACATAGTAAAAAACGCATACTAAAAAGATCAGCCAGAGGCTGAGAGAAAAGTCCTTGACATCAGTAAGCTTGATGACTTCCCCTGGAAAACAGACAGAAAAAAAAGGGACATCTTCAAGAACAGCATGTGCAAGACAGATGTGAGAGCTGCCGAATATAAGAGACTCCGAGGGATGGTGAACAGTCCCCGAATAGGTATGGCGGGAATTATTCAAACTAATTTAAAGATAAAAAGGAGAAAACAATGCTGCCAGAATGCTTACACTTTGCACAGTAATCATATTTGATACAGTCAGGGATTCCCTACCAGTTTTTCCCTGTTCTTTGTTCAATATTTTCTCTGCTCGCCTGTCCAGGTAACCAAGTACAAAGGCACATATCAAGGAAAAGAGACACGTTACAGAGCCTGCAAGAGAGGAGACACAACATAGTGTAGGAATACTCATGAAATGGCAAAAGCAATGAGAGACCAGCTACACACATGGCCTGTGCTGTTTAAACACTAGATAAGCGATACTCCTACAAATTCACAACTCAGTCATCTTGAGCTTGTTTTTTTCCCTGACTAAAAGAGCCATTTAGCATTATAACTGGTAAGACAGAAGGGGTAGGGTGTCCCTTATTTTTGGAGCTTCGAATATGTACCGGGGACACCCTCTAATGTTTTCCCTTTTGGTATAGTAAGAACGTATGCGCAATCTGAGCTCGATCGGACAACTCCAACCCATACCTCAAGTGGCTTGAAGTTTTCAAATTTTACAGTTTTGCATGTAAGTTTGTGCCGTGCGTACCGGTACTTGTGGTAGGCTCAAAGCAGGGCAGATTGGCCTGCCGGGACAGTCTCATTGTCCCCTCAGTGGCCTCACTCACCCCTCTGTCTAGGTGCTTCAACAGGTGCTTTCACAGTAGACCTGAAAACCATTAACGTGAATAAGAGTACACTGCACCGTGATCGAGGGCGCTTGCGAGAAGAAAATGCTCAGAAAGTGGAAGATCAGTTTTAGAGTAAAGTTAACTTGCCAATACCGACAATAGCACTGGGGTAGGAAACCAATGAAGGTAGGTGCAAGTACAGCACCTGTCCAGGAAAGATTGCCTGTCTTGGTCACCGGTCACAATTTAGAAGAGCAGCCATTGGGTGCACCAAAACTAGACCATGCAGTGGGTCAGACGCAGGCGCACGCTGCAGCAAATCTTCTCTCAGATAAAAGTTCAATCAATGTGACCGGACAATGCAACAACACAGGTAGGAATAGCGTTTATTGTTCAGATCAGGGACAACAGATATTTCATAATTTTCTTATACATGACCAAACATGTTTCGCAGGTTCCGTAAGTGGCATCTGCGATATGTTGGAGAAAATGCTTGACCGAAACCTTCTGTACATAGCTTGTCGACACCATACGTTCAAGGTAGTTCTGAAGGCTGTTTTTCGAGTTGACAATGTCAGTATCCTCTGGCACTGACATAACACTCTTTAAGAGGTTCCAAGACTCTCGGAAAGAATTAGACTAAACCTCATATGTTACAGGGATCAAGGACAGACACTAGTCACCGCATCTGAAACAGAAAGCAGAGGAAGTACTCTCCTTGTCATGGAATAGTTCCAGGTAAGCAAAGTAAAGTACTTACCGATTACCAAATGTAAACTAGCCGATGGATTTTTTTCTTCACGACCAGAGACACACTGCAGGGACTATTACGGAGAATTCTCGAGCTTGTTTGTATATATTTGGGTGGAACTCCTGCAAGAGGCATCAAATTTGCCCCGCCTGGTGCCATTCATGATGCCCATTTCATGGCTTGAGCAATATATTATTTGAAGGTCTTGCACTTTAAAGTCCAGTTTAAATTGTTGCATCGTGAGGAAGTGGGACTGCGTGACTTCTGTTTGTTCGTAACAACTGTGTACATCACAGCATGGTTCACAGCACCTTGCTGTTCATGCCCTGTACCAGGATTTTAATTTCATGATACTCCTGCATGTCTATGGTGATGTCAACAAGAGAGTTTCATAAGAGGCTGTGAAAAAATGTGTGGTCACCTTTGATATCCGACACCTGAATTGGCTGGGTTGGCTCTCTTGGATGATGCTGCCCCATTGGAGAAAAAACGCAGCATGGTCACAGCCATGCTTGCTGATTTGGATGAGAGTGAAAATACACCCGTTGCTGCGACAAAAAATAAACATTGGTGTCCAAGAGTATGAGTGACTTTCTTCAGAATCTGTATGTATTTTTAAGAGGTTCGGCTTGCCATGTGATTTTTTTTTAGATGAAGATCTTGCGGAGTGGAATGATTGTGCAGATTTTAAGCAGGCCTGTGACTTTAACAATTTTTCTGTCGTGAATGATCCAGCTGAACTGGGAGTTGGTTTGACCCAAGTGTACCTCGGTTAAATTAAGAGTGAGCATAATTTTCAGAATCGGTTGTCGGTTTCTCAGCACACATGCAGGGCAGTAACATTCTTCACAAAGGAACATTTGTCACTTCATTTGTTCGACTAATAGAAACAGTGTCAGAACATTACTTCACATGTATAAATGTGATTATTTTGTTATTGCAATCCAAATACATAATTTATAGCATTTCAACTAAATTGTCTTATTTTCAAATCCTTTGAGGCACAAGTTGGGGTAGTCAAGAGCTCAAACTTCGCATACATTTATATTATACAAAAAGGAAAACAATTAGGGGGTGTCCCGTATCAAATTAAAACCATTTCAGAATCGGCCTACATAAGGGACACCCTAACAGAGGGTGGAGGCCTTCCACGCTGGTAGACAGCAAAAGGCTAATCAGGACTCCCAGGTAACTGGAGGCTAAATATTTATTATAGTAAGTTGTAAATCACAGAGGGAAGACAAGTTCTTTTCTCAAGAATATTAAAATAACTAATCTGCTATTACTGTACAGTTATTTTTTTTAAACCTTTGAAGTGCTGCTCATATCATTAAGCCACAACGTGCATACAGTCAGGTCCATAAATATTGGGACATTGACAGAATTTTCAGATTTTGGCCTCTATTCACCACCACAATGGTTTTGAAATGAAACAAACAAGATGTGCTTTAACTGCAGACTTTCAGATTTAATTTGAGGGTAATTACATCCAGATCGGGTGAACGGTGTAGGAATTACAACAGTTTCAATATGTGCCTCCCACTTTTTAAGGAGCCAAAAGTAATGGGACTATCAACTCAAAAGCTATTTCATGGACAGGTGTGGGCTATTCCCTCATTATTTCATTATCAATTAAGCAGGTAAAAAGTTTGGAGTTGATTCTAGGTGTGACATTTGCATTTGGAATCAGTTGCTGTCGACTCTCAATATGAGATCCAAAGAGCTGTCACTATCAGTGAAGCAAGCCATCATTAGGCTGAAAAATCAAAACAAACCCATCAGAGAGATAGCAAAATCAACTGTTTGGAACATTCTTAAAAAGAAAAAAATGCACCGGAGAGCTCAGCAACACCAAAAGACCCGGAAGACCATGGAAAACAACTGTGGTGGATGACAAAAGAATTATTTCTCTGGTGAAGAAAAACCCCTTCACGACAGTTGGCCAAATCAAAAACACTCTCCAGGAGGTAGATGTATATGTGTCAAAGTCAACAATGAAGAGAAGACTTCACAAGAGTGAATATAGAGGGTTCACCACAAGATGCAAACCATTGGTGAGCCACAAAAACAGGAAGACCAGATTAGAGTTTGCCAAACAACATTTAAAAAAGCCATTACAGTTCTGGAACAACATCCTATGTACAGATGAGACAAAGATCAACTTGTACCAGAGTGATGGGAAGAGGAGAGAATGAAACTGCTCATGATCCAAAACATACCACCTCATCAGTGAAGCATGGTGGTGGCAGTGTCATGGCGTGGGCATGTATGGCTGCCAATGGAACTGGTTCCCTTGTATTTATTGATGATGTGACTGCTGACAAAAGCAGCAGAATGAATTCTGAAGTGTTTCGGGCAATATTATATGCTCATATTCAGTCAAATGCTTCAGAACTCTTTGGACGGCGCTTCACAGTGCAGATGGACAATGACCCGAAGCATACTGCAAAAGCAACCAAAGAGTTTTTTAAGGCTAAAAAGTGGAATGTTATGCAATGGCCAAGTCAATCCCCTGACCTGAATCCGATTGAGCATGCATTTCACTTGATGAAGACAAAACTGAAGGGAAAATGCCCCAAGAACAAGCAGGAACTGAAGACATTTGCAGTAGAGGCCTGGCAGAGCATCACCAGGGATGAAACCCAGCGTCTGGTGATGTCTATGCATTCCAGACTTCAGGCTGTAATTGCCTGCAAAGGATTTGCAACAAAGTATTCAAAAGTGAATGTTAGATTTAGGATTGTTTAGTTTGTCCCATTACTTTTGGCCCCTTAAAAAGTGGGAGGCACATATAGAAACTGTTGTAATTCCTACACCGTTCACCTGATTTGGATGTAATTACCCTCAAATTAAATCTGAAAGTCTGCAGTTAAATCACATCTTGTTTGTTTCATTTCAAAGCCATTGTGGTGGTGAATAGAGGCCAAAATCTGAAAATTCTGTCAATGTCCCAATATTTATGGACCTGACTGTAAGTACACCAATCAGCTATAGCGTTAAAACCCCTGCCTAATATTTTGTAGGTCCTCCTCATGCCACCAAAACAGCTCTGACCCATCAGGGCATGGACTCTACAAGACCTCTGAAGGTGTCCTGTAGTATATGGCACCAAGACATTAGTAACAGATCATGTTCCTCAAACTACTCGTGAATAATGTGTGCAGTGTGACAGGGCACATTATACTGCTGGAACAGGCCTCTACCATCAGGGAATACTGTTCCCATGAAGGGGTGTATTTGATCTGCATCAATGTTTAGGAAGGTGGTATATGTCAAAGAAATATCCACATGAATGCTAAGACCCAAGGCTTCCCAGCAGAACATTGCCCAGAGCATCAAACTGGGTGCTGTCGCAGTGGACAGAGGTCAGCATGGGCACTCTGACCGGTCTGCAGCTACACAGCCCCATACGCAGCACTGCACTGTGTGTTCTGACACCTTTCTATCATAGCCAGCAACTTTTTCAGCAATTTGTGTACAGTAGCTCTTCTGTCGGATAGGACGAGACGGGCTAACCTTCGCTTCGCTTCCCATGCACATCAATGAGCCTTCACCACTTTTCCTTCTTTGGACCACTTTTGTTAGGTTCTAACCACTGCATACCGGGAACACCACACAAGACCTGCCGTTTTAGAGATGCTTTGACCCAGTCATCTAGCCATCACAATTTGGCCCTTACACTTGCCCAATTTTCCTACTTCCATCAGATCAACTTTTAGAACTGACTGTTCACTTGCAGCCTAATATATCCCACCCCACCTTGACAGGTGCCATTGTAACAAGATAATCACTGTTATTCACTTCACCTGTCAGTGGTTTTCAAGTTATGGCTGATGGGTGTATAACCAAGGCTTCTCACGAATACCAGGCTGAGAATGTACAATGAAAAATATGTACTCAAAACTGAGTTTTCTTATTATTAAAAAAAACATTACTGAATCAATACATAGTTGAAGACAGCCCTAAAAAGATGCATTTTCTGTTATATTGCAGACGTCTAGTTACCAATCATGAGAGTTACACCAAGTGTAGTGTAGCCTGCAGCCCCCATAGCATCCTTTATCCGTCCATACACAAGTCCCATGACATTCATATTCACTGTGCTGCCCTGAAATTAGAAACACATCGTTCACTCCACTTCTGCAAAGCGTAACATCTAGATGACAGTGCATGAGAATATAATTATATATATATATACACACACACACACACACATATATATATATATATATATATATATATACATATACACACACACACACACACACTGTACATCTACACACACAGTCTGAAAAGGCATTTTACAAATTGGATACACAGGTTTCGCAATTTAAATAGTTGCATATTTACAGATCTATACTTGACAGCAAACAGCGTATTTGTAAGTGAGTGATTTTCAGACTTCTCAAACAACTATTACAGCACGTATGAGTCATTATAGGGCAGTCTTACTGGAAACGATGGAATATAGATATCTCTATGCACCTATGGTAACTTACAGAGCCCATTCTGGAAAAATTTATAGAGATACAAGTACACAGACAGACACAGACTAAAGTGCCAAAAGTGCATGTGATAGATGCCTAGTATCATTTAGGACCTCCTCTAGCCCGGCAAAGTGCAGCAACTCAACGTGGCACACACGCTATCCTAACAGCATCCCTGATATTTGTAGGTGATATTTGTAGGATCTTCGATGCAAATGTTCCTCTCCACCATGTCCCAAAAATGCTCAATTGGGTTCATGTTGGGCGAAACGTGGTGGCCACACCATTTATCGTAACTCGTCCAGAATTTGTTCAAGGAACATTGTAGACAACTTGAAACCTGCTGGAATATTCCATCATTGTGGGGGTACATGAAGTCTATGAAGGGCTGCAAATGACAATCAAGCCATGCAACATAGCGATTACCAGTCAATGACGTGTTCAGGTGGACCAGCGCAGCCAACCTATGATACATGAACACACCCCACACCATTATGGAACCACCACCAGTTTGCACAGTACTCGGTTGACAACCAATCAGCGATGTCATGAGCCCTGGGGAGGTGCTGTGTCTGGTGTCAGTGTTAGCAGGGGCACTCTGGTGGGTCTTCTGCTCCCATATCCCACGAAAGCTAAAGAACGCTGCACTGACCGTCTTGTTCCTGCTGCATTGAATGTGGATGTGATTTGAGACAGTGTCACTTGTGTGTTACCACGGACAATTCTGGCCAGACTCTGCTGGTCACAATCATTAAGCACCCATGGTAAGCCACTGTGCTGTCCATGGTAGGTGGTAATGCCTTCCATGAGCTATTCCCGGGACACACAATACACCATAGATCAAGGAAACAGGATTTTGGTACTTACCGTTAAATCCATTTCTCCGATTCCACAGGGGACACTGGAGCTTCATGACAGTGGGGTATAGACGGTGGGTTGAGTTGAGCCTGGCACTTTAAAAATCTACAAGTGTGACTGGCTCCTCCCCCTCTATACCCCATCAACCCCAGTTTTAAAGAACTGAGCCCGAGAGGAGACGGAGAACAGACTGAAGAACAGAGAAGGAGAACAGGAAAAGAAACATCCAACATACTGACACACTGCAAGAACACAGCAGGCTGCAGTGATAAACAGTCACACAATAAAACAGACAAAACTGCAACAGAACTGAAGCAGAACAAACAACTGAGAACAGGCAAGAAGCACTGGGTGGGCGTCCAGTGTCCCCTGTGGAATCGGAGAAATGGATTTAACGGTAAGTACCAAAATCCTGTTTTCTCCTTCATCCACTAGGGGACACTGGAGCGTCATGACAGTGGGGACGTCCCAAAGCTACCCTCCTGGGGGGGAGAGTGCTGAACGCCCTGCAAGACACTACGACCAAAATTTGAAGCAGAAGCCGCAAAAGTGTCAAATCTGTAGAAACGTACAAAAGTATGAACCGAAGACCACGTCGCTGCCCTACAAAGCTGTGAAGCCGAGACACCTCTACGTGCCGCCCAAGAAGTACCCACAGAGCGCGTAGAATGCGCAGAAATGGATACCGGCGGTGGTCGAGCAGAAGCAACATATGCCTGACGAATAGTCAGACGAATCCACCTGGCCAAAGTTTGTTTAGACGCCGGCCAGCCAGGCCGATTAGCATCATAAAGGACGAATAGAGCCTCTGATTTACGTAGCCCCTCAGTACGGGACACATAAATGCGAAGTGCCCGAACCACATCCAAGGAGTGAGAATCCCCAGAAGAGTCCGACAACGCTGGCACTACAATCGGCTGATTCAGATGAAAACCCGAGACCACCTTGGGCAAAAAGGAAGGCCGGGTACGAAGTTCCGCCCGATCTTCGTGAAAAATCAAGTAAGGGGAACGGCAGGACAAGGCTCCAAGTTCCGACACACGTCTGGCCGAAGCCAGGGCCAATAAAAGGATCATCTTCCAAGTCAAATACTTCAATTCCACCTCCTGCAAAGGCTCAAAGGTGGATGACTGAAGAAAAGATAAAACAAGATTCAGGTCCCAAGGAGCCGTGGGTGGCACAAAGGGGGGCTGAATTCTAAGAACCCCTTGAAAAAAGGTCTGAACCTCCGGAATCAGAGCTAGGCGACGCTGGAAAAAAATAGAAAGAGCAGAAATCTGCACTTTAAGCGATCCCAAGCGTAACCCCGCATCGAGGCCTTTTTGAAGAAAAAGAAGAAGACGTGGTAAATGAAAAGAGGAAGTGGAGGATCCACGACCTTCACACCAGGAGATATAAGCCCTCCAAATGCGATGATAATGCGCTGATGTTACCGGTTTTCTAGCCCTAAGCATGGTAGGAATGACCGACCTAGGAACTCCATGGCTTCTTAGGATGGCGGTCTCAATAGCCACGCCGTTAAACGAAGCCGCCGTAAATCCGGGTACACACATGGACCCTGTTGTAGAAGGTCCGATCGTAGCGGAAGATGCCAAGGTTCGTCTGCCAGAAGGAATAAAAGATCGGAGTACCAAACCCGACGAGGCCAATCCGGAGCCACTAGGATGACGGTGGACGACTCTCGTTTGATCCGCTTGAGAATCCGAGGGAGGAGCGGAAACGGTGGGAACAGGTACACAAGGCTGTACGGCCAAGGGATCAGTAAAGCATCCGCTCCCACCGCTGCCGGATCCATGGTCCTGGAGCAGTAAAGGGGTAGTTGATGATTTATCCGAGATGCCATCAGGTCTATCTGTGGCTTCCCCCATCTGCAAACCAGTTGATGAAAGACCTCGGGATGAAGGGACCACTCCCCGGGATGAAGATCCTGACGACTGAGGTAGTCCGCTTCCCAGTTGTCGACCCCCGGAATAAACACTGCTGAAATGACCTCTATGTGTCTTTCTGCCCACAGAAGGATGCGACTGGCTTCTCTCATTGCCATCCGACTGCGGGTTCCCCCTTGGCGATTTATGTATGCCACTGCCGTGGCGTTGTCTGATTGTATCCGAACCGGAAGTCCTCGTAACAGAGGAGCAGCCTGTATCAAAGCTCTGTAGACTGCCCGCAGTTCGAGAACATTGATTGGTAAGAGGGACTCCTGCTGCGACCAAAGCCCCTGGAAGTGATTGTCCAGAACCACCGCTCCCCATCCGCGGAGGCTGGCGTCCGTGGTGACCAAGGTCCAATTCCAAATTCCGAAGCGGCGACCCGCTAACAGATGCTCCGTCCGAAGCCACCAGAGCAAGGATATGCGGGTCCGGGGAGACAGACGCACCAGCCGATGCATCTGTAGGTGGGACCCGGACCACTGAGACAGAAGATCCAGTTGAAATATTCTGGAGTGAAATCTGCCGAATTGGATGGCCTCGAAGGAAGCCACCATTTTCCCCAGGAGACGTATGCAAAGATGCACAGATACTTTCCTGGGTCTGAGCACTAGACGAACCAGCTCCTGTATGGCTATGGCCTTGTCCCTTGGCAAGAATATACGAAGCAGAACAGTGTCTAGAATCATTCCTAGGAACTGAAGTCTCTGGGACGGCATCAACTGAGACTTCTGGAAGTTCACAATCCATCCATGTTGAATGAGAATCTGATGTGTAAGGGACACTTGGTGTAAAAGGACTTCTGCCGTCGGAGCCTTGATGAGTAAATCGTCTAGGTACGGAACTATCGTCACCCCCCGAGAGCGCAAGTGAGACACCATGACGGCCATCACTTTGGTGAATACCCTGGGAGCTGACGAGAGACCGAATGGCAGGGCCTGAAACTGGAAATGAGCTTCCCTGATGGCAAATCTGAGGAAAGCCTGGTGAGGAACCCAAATTGGGACATGCAGATAGGCGTCCTTGATATCTATCGACACCAGAAACTCTTCTGCCTCTAGTCCTGCAATGACAGAATGGAGAGATTCCATCTTGAACCTGTGAATTGAAAGATACTGGTTCAATGATTTCAGATTCAAAATGGGTCTGACTGACCCATCTGGTTTCGGAACCACAAAAAGGTTTGAGTAAAACCCTTGTTGCCTTTGTGCAGTGGGAACCGCCACAAGGACCTCGGCCAGCAAAAGTTTCTCGATCGCTTGACGCAAAATTAGTTGCTTCAAGGGATCGACGGGCAAACCTGTTGTAAAATAACGCCGAGGAGGAGTGAAAGCGAACTCGATCTTGTACCCCTGAGATACCAGATTTCGAACCCAAGTGTCTGGAGAAGTCCGTCTCCAAACCTCCGAGAAACGCTGGAGGCGTGCCCCCACCTTCGGATTTCCGAGATGGGATGGGAGCCCGTCATGCCACAGGCTTGTCTGCTGGCTTGGGATCTGGACGGCGGCCAATATTTGCTTGACGTCCTCTAGTACGGCCTCCTCGCCCCGCTGAAGACGAACCTCGCGATCGTCCCTGAAATCTTGCCGATGCTCGAAAGGAACGAAAGGAAGGTCCCCTAAACGAGCGACGCGGAGGAGGTGCTGATGAAGGTAGAAAAGTACTCTTACCTCCAGTGGCCAGCGAAATCCATTTGTCCAGCTCTGGACCAAATAAAATATCGCCTGTGAAAGGAAGAGCTTCCACTGCTCTTTTTGACTCCGCATCCGCTTGCCAGGCACGAAGCCAAAGTGCCCGGCGAGCAGAGACCGCCGAAGCAGAAATCCTAGCGCCTACCTGGCCGATATCTCTGGAGGCGTCTCCTAAGTATACAGCAGACTCCTGAATATGTTCTGCCAAGGTAATCAGATCTGCTCGCGGAGTGCTGGATCTAAGACCCTCAGTCAATTGTTCCGCCCACTTTTCCACAGCCTTGTTGACCCAAGATCCTACCAAGGCCGGGCGGAGAAGTGCACCTGCGGCCGTATAAATGGATTTCAAAGTGGTTTCTAATCTCCGCTCTGAGGTTTCCTTCAATGTAGTAGCTCCTGGAACAGGTAACGTGGTCTTCTTTGACAACCGAGAAACCGAAGAATCCACAGGTGGCGGGGTCTCCCACCTCTTCCTATTTTCCGCAGGAAATGGGTAAAGAGAGAAGAAACGCTTAGGAATCTGGAATTTACGGTCCGGATTCTGCCAGGCTGCCGTCATCTGTTCATCCAACTGGAGAGAAACAGGGAATGTGACGGCCATCTTCTGTGACCTGGCAAATAAGGAGTCTTCTAACGATTCTGGAGCTTCCTGGCCAGAAATCTTAAGAACTTCCCTTACCGCTAGAATGAGTGCGTCAATACCTTGCAATGCCTCAGGTTCTTGTGAGTAAGTCTCTACGTCTGATTCGTCCAGCATCTCCCCTTCCTCCTGAGACGAGTGATCCGCTGCCGAATCCTCATCCGACTGGAGAACCGCCGGAAGAGCCCTCTTTTTAGATGAGCGACTTACCGTAGCTTCAGGAGCTTTAGACACAGAACCCATCGCTTGAGCAAGGCTATTCACCGAGCGGACTAAATTCTGAGCCCACGCTGGTTCTGCTAGAAAAGAAGGGTGAGATGTGCCAGGTAGATCTCTGGCAGACTCCCGTTCCCTACGGGAAGCGGCTAATTCAGAAGAAAGGTCCGCCATGACCCCGGCCAAACTATTTATGAAGGAGGGAGTGACAGACTGCGTGTTAGCACTGTCTGCTTCACATGTCTCGCACAGGGAAGACCCTTCGGAGCGAGCATGGGTAAACTTCTTCCTGCACTTAGTGCAGGCAAACAGCTTTTGTGATGCAGTTTTTTCTGTCCTGGATGTCATCATGTACTCACAGACAAGCACCACATACAATTCAGGAATGCAGAAGAAGTATAGGGAGAAGCAGAATTACAATAATAATGCTACTCAAGTATGGGAGCAGACAGAGCAATAAGGGAGGAGCAGAATTTCAATAATAATGCTACTCAAATTGCATGCAGAGCAGTATAAGAGGAGCAGAATTTCAAGAAAATGCAACTCAGTAACAGGGGCAGACAGGCATATAAGGGAGGAGCAATCAATAGGACCAGAAAGTAGTTAAAAACCACCCTCTGTATTTACAGACCCCCTGTAGATGCTCTCATCTGCTCCTCTCCCCCTCCGCTCAGTGCCTGCAGTCTGAGGCGCCACTCCCGTTCAGAGCGCGCCAAACTAGCCCAGGCAGTGAAGGAGGAAGAGGAGGAGGGACCCATAAGCTCCTCCCCTAATGGCCGCCGCTTTGTATGCGCGCGGCATACACTTATACAGTGGGACGTTCTGTCCCCGCACTAACAGCGGGGGCAAGCGGCACGACCGCCCCAGTGATAACCGTGCCGGTGCCTTTTACACAAGCACCGGCACGCAGAGGCAGGACCGCTGTGAGCGCGCCTACCTAACAGCCAGCGCCGGTGTTCTATCACAACACCAGCGTGGCAACTGACAGCGGGGCTGACAGCCGCGCGCTGTTTTCAGACCCAGCAGTTATTTTCACCTCTCCTGCTAGTCAGGAGAGGTGTGCTACTCACCGAGCTGCTGTGGCCAGAGCGCTGGGCAGTGAGGGGAGAGCGGGGACCCGGACACAAGCCAGTGGTAGCTGTGGCGGGCCCCGCTGAGTCTGATGACTCCTAACTGCCTAAAGCAGCCTCCCCTCCATAGGGTGACCGGACACAGGCTGCAGTGGCCGTGTGGTCCCCTCTCTGGCGGCTCCCACGATGCAGGCAGACTGTCACAGCTAACAGTCTGCCTGTCCTCTTGCTTGATTCTTTTACAAATCATATAAAAATTAATATAAGGGCTGGAGACAGCCCCTGTGCACCGGCTCTACTCGGGCACATTCTAAAAACTAGGGTTGATGGGGCATAGAGGGGGAGGAGCCAGTCACACTTGTAGATTTTTAAAGTGCCAGGCTCAACTCAACCCACCGTCTATACCCCACTGTCATGAAGCTCCAGTGTCCCCTAGTGGATGAAGGAGAAATATTGAATATTCGCACAACTTTGGAAGTTAAATGTCCCATCAGTCAGGCACCCACTATCATGCCTTGTTCAAACTTCGATAATTCACGTCACCTTGCTATGTGCAGCCTAGCCGGTGTTCAAACTGACTCACGAGATATCAGATTGCAACTGATGCAGGTCCGAGCATTCCAAAGACATCAGAGTTCGGTGACGCCACCTACCATTACCTTTGCACATTGCTATCCCATGACTTTTGGCACTTCAGTATATTTATGCACTGTATTTGCACAAACAAGTTTGCCTATTTATGTAATCTCACTTGGGATAAACACCTTCATTGGTTCACAGGTCCATTTTAACTCACCACTCTTGCCATACTGAGCTGCAAACCAAACACCAAGTTCAGTTCCTTTCCTTTGAACCAACTGACCGCATATGTATTCTGAGCAACAGCAAGGGACTCCCCACCAATCCTACAAAAACAAAAAAATCAAATCATGTCGTCAGCATATCCGTATGTTAGGTGACATCAGCACAGGCAACGGTCATGTGTTACAGCGCCTGTGTGTGGAGGGTTTAGCATTTTAATTCTTGGTAGGAGACAGTTATTCTTGTGCTTCTCATATTATATAATGTATCCCCAACGGATATAAACAAAGGCAAGGGGGGATTTATACTAACACTATTTTTTATTTTGAAAACCAAGTAAGCTAATGTATGAAACATGAATTTTCTCAGCTCTCCTCTTCTAGCTAGAATCAAAATTGATTTTCACCATCACCCCCGATATAACACCCTCATAATGCATAATCTATTTTTTGGTTTATAAACTATAAAAGCTTTCAGCAAGCCCAGATGGCTAATTTCAGCTATGACCTTCTCACTCACCCAAATACCAGTCGACCAACTTCCATTAGCCAGAAAGCATTAAATAAGGCTCCTGCTGCAAATATAACCTGAAAAGTAAAATACAACTCAAGTTAGTAACACAAATAGGAGTTGTGTATTAATTCAAATCTAGATAAATACAATGAGACCAAACATTTTCTGTTTGTTCTCATTACCCTGCATTATAAGTAATGTACATTCTAACCTTCTGCTGGCAGATACAAGCCTAACCCGCTCTCATTTTACTATAACATTTGGGACTGTGAGATTGGGGAGGAATTGGGTGAAGACAAATGGGAAAAGATTTTCCGATTAGCTCATGCCTGTTCCTCCAGTGTGTGTGTTGTGGAGATTCAACATAAGTTAATGTCTCGTTGGTACAGATGCCCAGACACCCTTTCTAAGATGGGAATCGATGTGACTAATATTTGCTAGCGCTGTTCCGATGGTCCGGACAGCCCGATTCACTTTTGGTGGCAATGTCCTATACTTCAACCCTTTTGGAAAGGGATGATTAACCGCTCTTCCAAAATTTTGGGGGAATCATCCCTACAGATCCCCTATTTTGGTTGTTTCATCTTTCCTCAAGACCCATTTCAAAATATAAAAAATCCTTATTGTGCTACTTAAACAATGCTGCTAAATCAGTCATCCCTGTATCATGGCGCTCCTCCTCTCCTCCGACAGTAATGAACTGGTTTAACAAAACTGACTACTATATGGAAATGGGTGATATATATTGACTTCCGCAGATGAGGGCTTTACTTCCTTTAGAGATACCTGGTTCCGCTGGATGGACTTCAAAAAGTTTCTCTGGGTCTGACCCCAATTGCAGGAGAGTTTGATCTCTGGATGTTGATTAGTGTGCCTTCATTACAGCACTGCTTTAAACTGCCTCCTTTTTTAATGGTTCTGGTCGTTTGTAGTATATAACGTCTGTTTCAGAGCAACTTTTCCTGTACTCTCCTTTCTTTCTTCCTACCTCGTCCCTCCCTCCCCATTCACTTGATGTTATAGTCTTTATTTTTATACGTGGGTCTTTTTGTTTTTCATCGGATTTACGGATGACATTTTTTCTTCTTATTTTTAGATTTTTATAGAGTTTGATATGTAATCTAGTGTATCTGCATTTTCTAATGCTATTTCTATAACGGACATGTTTCTGTAGCTATGTGCTATACAGTATTTTGCACTAAATAAGTAGTGTACATTCTCACTCATAAAAGGACATTTCCACCGTTGGACATAAATGACTAGCTCTGCCCCACCTCCTAACTTTTATGATTGGGAACTCCCCAGGTTTCCACCTATTCAGACCATGGTATAGGCTCATCACAACTGTCACCTGGTTTTAAAGTTTGAGTATGAATAGTTTCTGCTGTAAGTTCTAAACCTGCGGCAGGTATCATAAGCATCTAGTTTCTATCCTATCGCAGAGCAATGCCACCTTTCAATATTTGTTAAGTAGAGATCTCAAATATTCATAAGCAATATTAATGAAGTTGAATACCTTGAGAACACCTGTCCTTAATATAAATAATCCTCATGACCCATATGCAGAAGTCTGATTTATACTGGAAGCCAAACTCTGTCCAATTATTATTCAGAAAGAGTTTGCTGCAGTTTTCAAATTAAATACGTTTGGCTTAATAACAGTAGTGAGGGTTCCACAAACAGAAATGAACGACTGTCAACAATTATTACTATAAAATTATTTAATGTTAAGTGTTATTGCAACTGTATTTCTTCCAATAAGCATTTGGCAGTTTAAAAGAACTCTTAAAAAAAATAAAGTTACATAAAATAGTTTGTCTGACATCTCACAAAATATAACGGCACTTACCTGCCCAACACACACGAACAGGCTAAATATTATAGTTCCCAATCTGGGGAGAGAAGAACAAAAGCTAATTAATTTCATGTAAGTGTATGCTACTGTTTTTTTATATAATTGAAGGAAATAAATAATACAGAAGGTGCAACCTGCAAATCTTTGCAAACTAAAATCTAATGCAAGTAAATGTAATTTTAAATCAAAACAATCTATTGCCACTAATCAGACATTTTACACTGATTTGTGTTGTTTAAAGGGAAGCTAGACCTACAATATAGGATGATCCAAAATGAAAACTGCAATTCAAAACACAAACTTAGAAGTCTCTTAAATATGAAACAACAACATGTTACCTTCATATAAGTCACTACAAGCTACAGCTTAGGTTACATGCAGGATTGGTAAAGGAATTTACCAGGTGAAAGGGTAGCACAAGTGAGGATCCTTTAAAGGATATCTAATAATAGAATTAATAGGATAAACCTAAGGGGCCCTTCATTCAATTTCCCATGTTGAAAAAAACTTACTTACATAGAAGGCAATCATGACCATATTGCACAAACACGAAGGAATTGGAATCAGAGCAGGATTTAGACCTCATGGGGCCCCAGGCAAGATAAAAGTTTGGGGCCCCCCTCACTCAAACAATCCATAGCCCTATATTTGTGTTCCTGATTCATTCAAACCATCCCTACCCTAATCCTGCCCCTAACTCAACCCTAAGCTCAAACCTCACCCTAATCATAACCTCTAACCCTAATACCCCAACCGCTAAACCCTACACCATCCCTAATACCCAAACACCTAATCTGACCTTAATACCCTAACCCAAACTGATACACCAACCCTAATACCCTATCCCTAATACCATAAGGATTTCCCTCTTAAGGCATCCAACCGCTAGAAGATCAGGGAAAGACAGAACGATTACGACATTCTGGATTGATGTACTAATAATACTAAATCATGATCATCATAATGTATATTTCTATATGCTTGTAATATAAGGCAGTCATGTCCACCTCCCAGATCCCACCTGCCAAAAAAAATAAATCCTACATAACTCAATCTATATTAGAATAGTTGAGCTAGCACACTAGTTTACCTACCTGCCTGGCTGCTGTTCTTCCCTGAGATCCAGATCCTTGGTCAATGTCTCACACAGCCAGACTCTGCAGCTCTTCCTTTGCCTATCCCTCTGCTCCTCGCTGAGTGCTGCGTGTTGCTGGTGGCAAGCTGAAGGCCTGGCAGTCAGTGGTAGAGGCTGCTGTGCAGGGGGTGGGCTGGAGCTGGATGGGGCTGGGAGGAGGACCCGGTGAGTCGGTGACCCTGTCACTCTGCGACATTGCAGGTCGCGGTGGCGCAGCAGGACTCTGGGAGTACAGGTGGGTCCATGTGACATGACGTACCCGCGCAATGCTCCTCTGCGAGCGTTTTCGACAGGTAACATTTTTCTGGGGAAAAGGGTCCCCTCGGGACTTGCGGGGCCCTAGGCGAGCGCCTAGGTTGCCTTATGGAAAATCCGGCCCTGATTTAAATGCCAATTCTAACCCTGCTGTTAAAAAGGGCACCTGATCTGGTATATGCCAGTAGAGGTGCTGTTTGACATCCCAAATTACAATGCCCAGAACAAGTAATGCAAATTTCTACGGAGAACATATTCATATAACATACCGAATTCCAAACAGCCGGTCAATGAGAAATCCTCCAAAGAAGCAAAGGACTACATTAGGCCAGGAATAAAATGCATACAGCTGCATGAAGTTTGCTGTATTCACCTTCATGTCCTGTAGAACAGATTAAAACACAGATTAATAACAAGCGTTATTAATATGAAATAAATCAGATGTGAAGTGATTAATTCCTGCGCAGATTTCACTTCCAATGTTGAAGCTGGAAAACTTTTTAAAGTCAGTTAAGCTTGATTTAGTTCAAAAAATTAAAAAAAAATCCAAGTTTATGATCTATGTGAAACCTTAAGTATAAAAAAATAAATAAGTAGACACAGAGGTGTCTATTCAAATAAGAGGAGGATAGTGTTCACTGTAGGTGCAGGGTGCTGATCAGAGAGGGCATATTTTAGTTTTGACGGGCAACATTTTAGATGTAATGTGTCGCTACAGGTACTGTGCGATACATCACGTCTAAAATGTTGCCCTCCTCACTGATCAGCACCCTGCACCTAGAGTGAATACTAGAGGAGGTACTGTACACAGGTTTACGTTTAAAGACTCTCTGCTTTATCTGACTGGGCACAGCCATGAAATCTATTCAACTGGAAGGTACTGTGCAGTATATGTGGAGACCATATAAAGACCCAAATTAGTCGAAATGTTTTGCTTATGCAGATTTTTTAATGATCGCTAAAGAGTATGCAAAGTTCTATTAGTAGTACACAACATCTGATTTGTAGTATTACTAAATAAATAACATACCTTAAATAACCAGAGAACTTCTACTTAATTATGCCCTATGTACCCAAGCAGCCGGATGAACTGTTAGAACTAAAAGAGGCTTGTCTATCTGGACAGGATGATAGATGGAACGATTCTTAGTTGGGAGCAAATTAAAATAAGTAAGCAGCTTTGTATCTGGAACAAACAGTGTTGAATGCAGGGGTGCAAATACATCTAAATCTCTCTGCACCTTTTAAATCTGCCCCACCTGCAGTGCAACATTTTGCTTTGCTCCCACTAGGAATCAGCCCCAATGTCTCACAGGCTTGGGCTGTATAACTGCACTGTGTGGTGTGGTTTGGTGGATTCATACAGTTACATCACAGCAACTGAAATTACTATTTTGGGACCTGCATCAGATCCCATTATGACCCTGTCCTACAGACGAGGGGGAAGGAGGAGTGTTTAGCTTCCTGAAAAGAAGATTTCAGGTAAAACTTTACTTTACTTTTTAAACAGAGGTGCAGTAAACACTGAACAATGCATTTGATCTTCTTTCTTCATATCCAAAACTGGAGGTTTAATTCTCATAGAAAGCTCTAGAAAGCAAGAAGTCTGCTCTTGTATACAGTGTTGCTCAACAGAGATGTTTATTGATCCACATCAATAATTAAGGGATTTGGGGAGAAACATATAAGAAGGAACCGGGATAAAACTGGAAGGATAAAAAAAGATCTTATAGCATTAGAGTACAGACTCCTCCACAACATTTTCAGACTAACAGCACTGTATGTTCTAAAAATGAATGTAATTTAAAATGTATGTTGAACACTTACCAGTTGCACCTGAGTTTGCAGTGCTGCTGGGTTGTCATAGCAGAAATAGCTACCTGTAAGAAAATATAAATCTATTAGTAAACACAACTACACATCATAAGAATAGGGAGAAAACACCAGAAAAAATATATTTTCCTTAAAAGAGAACCTATCACCTACACCCAATGGTGGAAGCCCCTTTGTTGGACAAATTAATACTACAGGTTGAGTCTCCCATATCCAAAATGCTTGGGACCAGGGGTATTTTGGATAACGGAATATTCCGTAATTTGGAATATTTGCATATCATAAAGAGATATCTTGGGAATGGGACCCAAATATACACACAAAATGCATTTATTTGTTATATACACCTTATACACACAGCCTGCAGGTAATATTATACAATATTTACAATAATTTTGTGGCTCAAGCAAAGTCTGTGTACAGAAATGAAATTAATTTATGTTTCATATACGCCTTATACACACAGCCTGATGGTTATTTTATACAATATTTGTAATAATTTGTGCATTAGACAAAGTTTGTGTACATTGAACCATCAAAAATCAAAGGTTTCACTATCTCAGTCATGCTAAAATAATTCTGTATTTCGGAATATTTGGATATGGGAGACTCAACCTGTAATAATATATCTGTGGAAGCAATCTATCTCACTAGGAACTGGGAGCCCTCACAAGGCACAGGTGGTGATGTCACTAGATCACAATGAAGTGATACATACATTGTTATTATTAATTTAGCCCACAACAAACTACTCTCTGCAACATTCGAACAATGGTTACAGTACATTTATTTAAGCAACAGTTTGTACAAAGTGCTTCAAAGTGGTAACAAAGAATCTAAGAATGAGTAACATTTTCCTCCAATGTTTGTGTATCAACTAGTAAATGAATACTAAACTGGATCCACCCATAATGACAACAGCAAATAGGCAGAGATAAAACACCTTGAGCATTAAGTTCTTGGGTGGTTTGTGTAAGAACGAGCACCTTTATTTAGGTTTTATTTTCATATCCAACAATATTTTAGTTTATTTGTGATGGGAAGCTGGGAACAGAGTGTCAGATTAATGGGGCATCCCAGGGCATTATGCTGTGGTTTACATAATCAGTGATTTTATATATCAGGTTTATAAAATAGTGCAACTTTTGCCTTATGTAAGGACATTTATACAATTACAATCTGCAAATTTCCTTGACAAACATACTTCAGCTTTAGACATAACACAGACAGTTTCCTTTTACTTTATCAACTTTAATAATTTTAGGACCCCATGCGTGCACCCACAAGCATCCCATACCCATCCTTGTTCATTCTAGCACCGTGCAACTGTCACAACCTGTGCAGTTCCTCTTTCCTGCCTGTGGTGTCACTCTCTGCTCTAGTGCTTCAAGTGCACACTGGTCTATATCTTAGCAATTTTGTGCTAGAAGCACCAGAGGAGAGAGCGATACCCCAAGAGGAACTGCATGGGTTGTGACAGATGCATGGTGATAGAATGAACACTAGAAGTAATTCCCTTACATTACCAGGTTTTCATTCCAACCAGCCGGATTGGACAGATATCTGACAGATAATTGTATAGAGTATGCCCAGCATAAGTGTGTCACAGCAGCAGACTGGTTATCTCATGGAAATCTGTAAGTAAGACTTAAGGTGCATACACACAACGATTTTGTTACCAACGATTTTATGAACGATTTTCTGTCAGATTATCTGTCAGATTTTTTAAAGTGTAATGAACGATTTTTTTGAACTACAAATGATTTTTGCATATTCCCTTAATGAAAATCGTTGACTTGACAAGCCTGACTGAACTACAAACGTGAACGTGCATGAACGATAATCGTTCATCATTCAATTTAGCGTGATGCTGAATAGCCCTGGGAGAGAGCTCCCGGGCTATTCAATTCACCGCGCTGTTTGGTTGGACTCAAGGATTTCTTCTCGCACCCCGAGGGTGCGAGGAGAAATCCAAATAGAGTGGCGGCCGTGTTGCTTATTTCCTGCTTAGCGTGGCGATGACAGCCACGCGGCCAGGACTTTAGTGGGAGAATGACGGTTCTCATGACTAAACACCCAGATTAAGTCGCGAGAACCGGCATTCTCCTACTTAACCTCTTCCCGACTAAGCAAACACAGCAGTGAATTGAATAGCTGCGGGAGCTCCCTCCCGAAGCTATTCAGCATCTCGCTGAATTGAATCGCCCAAATTGTATAAAAGAGAATTACAATAACCCTCTTTCTTTTGGCCAATGAAACCACAAGCACAGGGAATCAATGCTTCAATAGATACTCACAACCCCCAGAATGGGTAACCAATGCCAATAGCATCAAAAGTTGTAACTTCCCCCCCTCCCCCAATTGATATTCCCCATTGAACGATGCTAACTAGAGATGTGCAGTTCGGTTCTCCAGAAAACTGAACCCACACGAATTTTGTGAATCTAGATCAGTGGTTCTCAAACTCGGTCCTCAGGACCCCACAGTTCACATTTTGCAGGTCACCCAGCAGGTGCACAGGTGCATACATTACTCACTGACACATTTTAAAAGAGCCACAGGTGGAGATAATTATTTCACTTGTGATTCTGTGAGGAGACTTGGAAAACATGTACTGTTTGGGATCCTGAGGATCGAGTTTGAAAACCTGTGATCTAGATAAATCTGAGTCGCGGTTCTGATCTCCTGTGGAGATCAGAGTAAATCAGAGTTGTGATTATGATCTTTTCGCGGTTCGGAATTCGGAGTTTAAATCCAGGTTTTGGATTGCATAAATTACATATTTTTAGCGGTTTTAAAAACTTTTTATCTATTTTTTTTTTTTTTTAGATCTAAAACACTTGAAGATGAATTTGCAAAACGAAAACACGAAGATGAATCCAGATATAAATATGGGGGTCAGCGCACATCTCTAATGCTAAAAATGTTTGTTATTAATTCATGATATCCTCCATTTCCTTCATTAGTGGTGCTTATACAAATATTAGAGGAGACAGTGTTCAGATAAACCAGGAAGGTAAAATATATTGTTAACCACTTACCTGTCGACAATGACAATACGGCATTCATAAAGTTGATACCACAATGTCGGCAGTGATGATGACTGTTAAAATGTCAACATGTCATTGTCAAAATCGACATTAGGGGAGAAATATTCACGCCAGAGTATCATAGCTCAGACCTGGAAGTCACAATCACTAGACTGCCAGGACCCAAAAGGCACGCTGGACTCGCTACAGCCATTGGGAGGACTTGACAAGTAAGCGCTGGCCACCAGGTACGGTATGCAGATAGCGTCCCCGCTAGGCTGTTTTAGCCTGCTCTTATGGCGGTGCCCTGCTAAAACAGCGTGCCGGGTGCAGTACACAACCGCAGGGCGCAGTGTCCCGCACGGGGGGGGGGGGGTTGCGGTGAATAGAAGCGGTGCGCATGTCATCTTTTCATGGGATCAGTATGAATCAGCTCATATCTGAAAACCCTGATCGGTAAGCACACTAACAAACCTAACCCTCCATTACGGGTGCCTAACCCCAACTATCCCGGGGGAGGGTGGGGGTGCCTAACCCTAAGTCACCCCTGAGAGCCCCTAGCTTAACCCTCCACCCCCGCAGCTGTCCGCGCCTGCCGCCCTTCTCCTGACGTAGGGATAATGATGGGCAACTGGATTTCGACGCCTATCATTTGTCCCGTCGGGATTGGACAGTCGGAAAGCAGGTGGTCGGCATTTCGACCGTCTGCTTCCTGACTGCATACCCTTTTCACAGTGAGTGACGAGGAGTCAGCCCAGCATGTCCGTAAATTCTGGGCACGGCTCCAAGAGTAATGAAAAGGGGGCGCGTCTTAGGGGTAATAGTTATTTCATGTATCTAAATCAAACTGGTAACACACAGCCTTTGATATATACAGTAGTATATGAAAGAGAGGCTTTAACTTTTCATTAGAAGTGTTTAGTCAATAGTTTTGGGGAGAGGGATGTGAGAATGACTAGTAGTTCCTTTCTGATAGCAAAGTGGAGAAATCCTGATACATTGCAAAACCAATGTGGTCTATGCATTGCTAAACTCACAATTATATCAGAGAGCAGTTTTAAAGATAGGACAGCTTCTGTGATCTAGAAATGCACACTTTACCCAATAATAATACAGTCACCATCTTTCATTTAGCCTCATACATGAAGCTAAATCCACTAGGAAGATGACCGTAATCAAACTCTGGGAAAAGGGATATAAGCAATTTACAGTAGAGATGAGCGGTTTTGATCTTTCTGCCAAGTTCAGAAGT
The DNA here is from genome assembly GCA_031769625.1 of Taudactylus pleione. Taxonomy (NCBI): domain Eukaryota; kingdom Metazoa; phylum Chordata; class Amphibia; order Anura; family Myobatrachidae; genus Taudactylus; species Taudactylus pleione. The sequence continues at coordinate 157,033 of JAUIMM010000435.1, forward strand.
CCGTGAAAGGTGACATTTTGCCTTGTTTTTGCATCTGAACTTGGCAAGAAGATCTCAGCAAAAACCGAAACGCTCTTCTCTACTTAACTGTATACTGTACATGTCATGCATGCGCTGATGGTCCAGGTCTTTAATGGCTGCTAACCAATATTACCAGGGAGCAGAGTATCACTCAGCTGTCCCAGCAAATATTTTCATAGTATTTTGGGTAGAAAAAAATTAATGGAGTCCTCTAGGAAATGCTCCATTTAAGAATGATATATAACCCCTTTACCAATCGCTAAAGGGATTATGGCCTCCGTTCTATATTTAAAAAAAACAGCACTAACAGCTTACCGCTGTTTGTCACTGTAATGTCGTGTATCCGCTAGCAGATATTAAAGAGCGATTGCACGATTACGACATAGTAATCGTGCCCTTTAATGTCGGAAACGACCAGCGAAACGCGCTCCCGCTGATTGTTTCCGACAATCATCGGCTGAAAATGACGGTCAATCTGCTGATAATGACAGATTGACCATGTTCGGGGATGATGGAGGGTGCCTACACTGAATGACTAATCGTTCAGTGTAGGTACTGCAGGGGATGGGGAACGATGGTACGATTACGATGTTGTACTGTCGTTACCTTATCTGCTAGTGGATATGCGCCTTAACACTTACACATTCTACAGTATAGATAAAATTAGCGGTACGCTCTCCATTGCCGGCAATAGGGGCCCAGCAAAAGCCTTTTTGGCTTCAGTGAAGCCTTCCTGGCTTTGTTTAGTCCCTTCCAGGCTGAAGTGCAATTTGCAAAAACAGCCATTACACATTTCTTAGCAGCCAGTTGCTTGCAATGGTAGTCTGCCAGCAACATAGCAGAGAATGACACTGATGCTGGCCATACACAGGACGATTGATCACACGATTTGGGCAGTTTCTACAGGTTGGACAGACCAATCATTTGAAAATAGTTGTATTGTGTCTTCTGCGACCCCGATGCACGTCCCCGCTGTTGTCTAGTTGGATCGCAGATCAGGTGGGTTTGCAGAGAGATCTCAACTGATCGTGTAGGAATTGACACACATTATGTGATGCGATTGATCAAATCGTATGTACTTATGTGAAATAGTTGCATTTTAAATACAAATCGTCCTGTATCTGAAGGGAAGAATTTTCAAGGGAAATCGTACAACTGATCAACTGATGGCCACCTTGAGTAGGACGATGTAGCTGGACCTGACTGAAGAGGGGAGTATTGTTAAAAGCCAACGGAATATTCGTTGGTATAACTGTGATGCTAAACAAAATATGCAGCCGGCCATAAGTATCAGTATTAAACGGTGCCTCAGCATAACAGAAACACAAAACACCACATCCATGTGCAAACTCTGAGGTGTTCTACCCAGAAACTGTTTCCAGCCAGGTGGCATCAAGAAGTAGCCGGGTGGGGGCCTTCGTAATAATGTTTTAAACCCTGACCTTATAGTCCTTTTTATACAGCTCCCTGATACTGTCCCCACTTGCAGGCAAGTGCCGGGTGGTAGGCTGTTTCTAGCCAGGTGGTGCACCCGCAAAAAAACAGCCTGGGGAGAACACTGCCCTGTGTGATACATTGCGGCTAAGCAGGAAAAGAGATTAGTACAGGGCTAACTGTATGGTTAAAACAGATGCTCAGAGTAGGTGCCAATGGCACATGTGCAACACCAGCTGTTGTGTGACTACAGGTCCCAGAAAAATCTGCAAGCCTCCAAGCTGCTAGATGCTGCAGAGCCACTGCTGACTACCCCTTTACTCACTGAACTCTCACCACCATGCCGATGGACTGGCTGATGACATCAGGGTCAATCTACGGAAGGGGATCTAGCTGCTTCCACATGCCCATACCTTGGAGAAAGGGCATACAGGCTGTACACACAACTCACCGAAGCCCAAGAAGCACATGAGGATCAGCACCACGATCCGATGCGCGAACCTACTAGGGTCACAGATTGCCGACATCTGCCCCCGACTCATGTTGCTGGGGCTTTCATCTCCCGCCCCGGGTAGCAGCGCTTCCTGCTCCTCTCCCACCGCCATCTTCCCTGTGCTCTGGTCACGTGATAATACAGAGCGGTCATGTGACCAAGGGGTGATGAGAATTGGGGAGGGAGCATAGGCGGGAGTGCTGCTGGGCTGGCTGACTGTACAGAGTGAGTGCTGCTGTCTGCTAGCTAGGGAGGAAGGAGCGCCACGCATCAGTTTCCCCCTACGCATAGCAATGCTGGACATGGGGGCTACCTGCAGCCACAGAGACCCGGCAGAGACTGATTCCACCTGGGACCTGGAGGAGTGCAGAGAGTGCCCATACTACAGCAGAGGGGCTGTGCCATGGGAGCACCCACCACTATACCTACTGTATACCTGCTGGGAGGGGATGTGTGTGTGCACACGTCACTGTATCTATCATACTGACTATATGATGAATGGCACACACGTATAAATGTGTATATAGTATACATTGTTTTTAGACTGCTTACGTTCTCTGTAAGTATACAGCATGGTTGGCGTAGTGGTTAGCATTACTAGCTCACATCACTGAAGTCTTGGCCCCAACAGTGTGGGATTTGTATGTTCTCTCCACAATTTGAAAACATTGGTAGGTTAATTGGATCTGGCCAAAAAAAATAACGTGTATATGTCTGCATGTGTACAGATGTGGTAGGGAATATAGGCCCTGATTCAGACCCACTCGCGAGCGGCTGTCCGCTCGCAAGTGGGTCGATGTTCTGCACTGAGCATGCGCACGACGGAGGGAGCTCCGTCATGCGCCAGACGCGACGAGCGAAGGACTTTCCTTCGCTCGTGTCTGATCAAAGGGGGCGTGCTGTCGATGTTGATTGACAGCACGCACCCTTTGGTGGGCGTGCCTCCCTGACGGGGGCATTCCTAAGGGAACGCCTCCCGTCAGAAGCCGGCCCACTGACATCACTAGTGATGTCAGTGGGAGTGATTTTGGCTCTGATAGAGCCAAAATCACTCCGGGGCTTGCGGTTGAAAACCTCAACCGCGGGCTCCGGCTCGCAGTTGCGATGGTCACGACCATCGCGGCCATCAAACTGCATGCTCGTATAGGCTGTGGGTGGTGACCCACAGCTATACGAGCGTCCAGGAGGACGCTCCATAGTTATGGAGGCCGGCCCTCATTCAGAGCGTGCGCTCTGCTCAGAGCGTACGGCTCTGAATGAGGGCCATAGTTTGTAAGCTCCACTGGAGCAGGGACTGATGTAATTGAATAAATATTCTCACTAAAGCGCTGCAGGATATATAAATAACTCATACTTGCCGACATTCAGCCCCCTCCTTCAGGGAGGGAGCTGAATGCCTGCATACAGCGGGGGACGTGGCCGGGCTATGATGCCATTTGGGGGCGGGGCCAGGGGTGTGCCTGCACAATCACGTCATCGTGGCCCCACCCCCTCTTCACAATGCCGAAAACAAAAGCATTGTGAAGCAGGGGGCGGAGCCATGATGACGCAATTCAATGCAAATCGCGTCATCGCCCCCCTCCTCCCCCTGCTGTGGGGGTTTCTAGAAGTAGTCCGTGGGGCGGCTGCCTTTCCGGGGGTCGGGACCGGCACCTGATATTCGGGAAGCTCCCGATCAAATCGGGAGGGTAGGCAAGCCTGAAAAAACGTAATAAATACATATACGCTGTTGCTACATGCAACACTGGCGATATTTAAAGCCGTTAGGCTAAAGAATGTTACCTCTATTTTGTTATATGCTACTTGGAACTGATAAATAATATTATTCACCTGGATTGGAATGCAGAGTAAAGCTGGGTACACACTATGCGATCCCTTGTACTATATAGTGGATCACACAGTGTGTATACCGGATCGTGGATGCCCGCGGGTCATTAATCTCATCGTCCCATCTGCTGTGCTGCACGGCAGCTGGAACGATGCAATGAAGGACCTCATGCTGCAACACGCAGCATGGAACCACATTGTTCTGTTGTGCACCGTATCCTGCAGTGTGTGTATGGATGGCACAATGTGTTGCTCCATTGCATTGCTGAGTACACACATTGCATAGTGTGTGCCCAGCTTAAGTTAGAGATGGACATCGGAATCCCGGCATCAAATGGTTGCCGGGCTTTCAACATCAAATTCACTAAATTCCATTAAACAGTATAACCATCGCGATGGTCATACTTGCGGGGAAGACTGGGGGCAGAGCATATGTGAAAGGGGCATCTTGGAGATTGCTGGGCTGCCCCCGGGTTCCCCCCTATACTGAGATGCGCACAGCTTCTATTCTGCTGCTCATGTGTGCTCCCCCCCCCCCACAGCCAACCATCGGATGGACATCGGAGTGCTGCGAATTTCCGGTATTTGATGAAAAAAGTACTTCTGTCGAATCGGAAACATTGATGGTTGCTAAAATTATATTAATTCACCCCAAAACAGACATGTCAGAAAATGTAAAAAGTGTTGGAAAATGGGGCTAAAGTACTGGGATAGGTATTTTGGGGTGCTGTATGGATGGGATAGGGGTTTTAGGATTGCAGGAGGCTGCAGCAGGTGTATTTTTTTTCTTCTGCACTTTACAAACCCCAAAATATACTAGTATCCATTTACATATACCATCAATTTCACTACAGCAATCATTTTTCATAAAAGACATTGCGTAATATAATTTTTCCACTTATGGAAATATGCATATAACAGCCCTTTTACTCATAATAAGATCCCTAATTACTTTTATTATGGCTAATAATACACTTCTATATTGATTCCCCGGGTGAGTTAGGCTTTATTGGGGGTACAGACTGTTTTCCACAAAAAAAACACCTTTTCGCCAGTTCCGCTATTCACTGCATTTGCCCATATGCGTTTTCGCCTGTTTTCCAATTGAATAGGGCAAAAAGCAGGTGCGCACATTGAATAAACTGGCAAAAACTTAGCTTGAAAACACGCGAATGAGAAACTTGCTTTTCGCCTACCTTGGCATTTTGCAGCTGAATCCTCCCCTTAGACTGAAGTCCTGACTCCATGTTTGTGCACCGAGCAGGTTTAAATACCCTGATTTTCTAATAAGGGGTAGACCTTGGCCATTTGTGGTCATGTGACTGAACATTTTAAAGAACAAGAATGTGCGGATACACAACGATATTGCAGCCAGCTGTAGCAGTAAATACAAGCAGCGCCTGAGAATTACCTGCTCAGCGAGCACCAAGTGGCGCATAAGATACCAGTCAGTACGCTGGAAGGTCCAGACAACAGCATGACTACACCTTTCAAGAGACTGCTGGTCTTGCATTAACAGTGCCCAGGCACTACATTACCAGCTTTGGTGGTTAGTGTGAGGTAGTGTAAAGACTAGAATCCACTCAGTGGCAACAGCAGTGATACTGGTATCATTGACACCGGTACCTAAAAGCTCTGAATAAATAGAGTAAAAAGAAGTAAAAGCACAGACCATTTTAAAATGTATAGAATAAAAAAAAACTCTCAAAACTCTTGATCATCACTTTTATTTTATTAAAAAAATATCTTAATCTGTTGTAATTCAAATGGGAAATAAACAATTTTTTTCTTTCTTGATCTACTGTAGTCTAAGGGCCGTATTCAATTGGAAGCGAAAAGCCAGTTTCGGGAGATACTTTTTCGCCGATGACATCATTTTCGCCGATTCCACATTTACCCGTATTCAATTTGGCCGGCTTTTCGCCAGTGCAAAAAGTCAATGCAATAGACCTGGCGAAAAAGTATCCCCATTGAATAGGTGGCGAGAAAAAGAGCAGAATTGGGGTTTTGGGGTGCAGACTTCCAAAAACCACCCTGCACCCCTTGGACAGTCCTCTAAAGGTAATCTGTCAAAAAAAAAAAAGTACCTTAGGACACCACAAAAAAGTACTTTCGTTTTGGGGGCGAAAAAAAAAACAAAGATGGGGGACAAACTTCTAAACTAGCTAAATAGACTCTGGGGGGTCCCAAGTATGCCACAGGTAGTTGCAGCAGGTGGATTTGTGACGTTTTATAAAACTTCATATTAGCAACTTTAAAATATGCTAGTACCCATTTTCAAGTACCCCAAATGGGACACATTCTTTTTTTCAAAAAGTTGCTAAATGCTATTCTTCACCACTTTACCAAAGACGCTATATAGCACCTATTGAGACCTTTAGCAGGGCTATTCGGGGGTACCCATAGTGATTCCCCCTTTCAGTGCATCTTTTGCGGGGTGTCAGCCTGATTTCCCCAAATCTGACAGAACTTTTCGCCGATTTAAGTTTCACCGGGTCCCTTTTTTGCCGATTTGGAATTTAATACGGGGATAAGCTGGGATGAGTGCAATACTTTTTCGCACCCAAAACCAGAGATGATGGCGAAAAATCCGGCAACAGACTATTCGCTCCAAATTGAATATGGGCCTTAATGGGTGAAGAAAAACAATGGGAGAAGGTACTGCCCAGTCAATTCATCACATTAAGAAAAAAAAGCTTAAATGTTTGGGCTTTTTCTCCATTTCTATCTCTACTGCTAGAAAATTGAAATGCATGAATTGATGGAAATTGTTACAGGTTGAAAGTCACTGTTTAAGAATGCGAACATGAATTCCTAGTATTAGTGACTTATGATTTTGAAGTAGAAATATCGGACAGACACTTGACATCTCGTAGATTTCCATATTAAAAAATTAAAAACCCAGTGCTCTTCAGCTAAATTACTGTGTAGGTCCAAGATAGTCTTTCTGTTTAATTTCTGGTCACTTCTAGTCATTCCCATACTTGTAGATGTTCCATACATACAAATGCTGCAATATGTGGACACAAACTAGGGGTGTGCACCGGCCACTTTCGTGTTTTGGATCTGGATCTTTCTTCGTGTTTTGGATCTGGATTGGTTTTGCCAAAACCACCCTTCCGTGTTTTGGGTTTTGTGTTTTGGATCTGTATTTTTTTGAAAAAAAGCATAAAAACAGCTAAAATCACAGAATTTGTAGGTTTTTCTGCTCCTATGCTATTATTAACCTCAATAACTTTAATTTCCACTCATTTCCAGTCTATTCTGAACACCTCACAATAGTGTTTTTATGTCCAAAAGGTTGCACCGAGGTAGCTGGATGACTATGCTAAGCGACACGAGTGGGCGGCACAAACACGTGACCCATCTAGGCGTGAAACTGCAGTGGCAGACAGGATGGCAGTTTGAAAAACTAGGCCCCAAACTGTACATAATGCAAAGAAAAAAAAGAGGTGCAAGATGGAATTGTCCTTGGGCCCTCCCACCCACCCTTATGTTGTATAAACAGGACATGCACACTTTAACAAACCAATCATTTCAGCGCCAGGGTCTGCCACACAACTGTGGCTGAAATGATTGGTTCGTTTGGGCCCCCACAAAACAAGCTGGCAATTAATCTGTCCCTGCACAAACTGGCTCTACGGAGGCAAGATGTCATCCTCATCCACCGATTCCTCACCCTCTTCAGTGTGTACATCCTCATCCTCACAGAGTATTAATTTGTCCCCGCTGGAACCACAGGTCCCTCTGTACGTTCTGGAGGCTGGTCTCCCTGGAAGAGTTGATAATTCATTTTATGAACATCATCTCCACATTTTGTGGAAGCAACCTCCTACGCCTTTCGCTGACAAGGTTCCCGGCTGCACTAAACACTCTTTCGGAGTACACACTGGAGGGGGGGCAACTCAGGTAAAATAGAGCCAGTTTGTACAGGGACCTCCAAATTGCTTCTTTTTCCTGCCAGTACAGGTACGGACTGTCTGACATGCCTACTTGGATGCTGTCACCAATGTAATCCTTTAACAGACAGACGCACGCTTGTCGCTGCTGCTTTGAGGATGCAAGTGCGGCTACAGCCCACACAATTCACAAAGACAGAAAAAAGAAGAATATTTTTATTGTTTGTGGAGCGCACTTTGAGGGTTACACCACCCTTTAACAGACAGACGCACGCTTGTCGCTGCTGCTTTGAGGATGCAAGTGCGGCTACAGCCCACACAATTCACAAAGACAGAAAAAAGAAGAAGAATATTTTTATTGTTTGTGTAGCGCACTTTGAGGGTGTCACCACCCTTTAACAGACAGACGCCCGCTTGTCGCTGCTGCTTTGAGGATGCCGGTGGAATCTAGACAGGATTTGGAACCGGGGACACACTACCTCCATCAATTGTCTAAATCCCACTGCACTAATGGCGGATACTGGACGCACGTCTAACACCAACATAGCAGTCAAGGCCTCAGTTATACTTGCTTCAGGATGACTGCTGTCGTACTTCATCCTCATCGCTAGGGACTGTTGGAGGGTCAATTGTTTAGTAAAAGTAGTGATGTTCCTACTTCCTCTCTGGGATGATGAACAACTCCCAGCAGCAGCAACAGCACTAGGAGGAAGTGGTTCTTGATCTTTCCCCATTTTATTTTTATCGGAGAAAGTTTGGTCCTCCATTTATGTTATATTGATATATACGTGCGGCTAAAGCGCACACAAACACAGAAAATATTTTTTTATTTTTGCTGGAGAGTAGTGCACTTTGTGGGTTACACCACCCTTTAAGAAATGAGCCAGCCGGCTCTTTACTTATGGGACACAGGCGCACGCTTCGCGCTGCTCCTTTGTTGATGCACGTGCAGCCACAGTGCACACAAGTCACAAACACAGAAAATATATTTTTTTTTGGTTTGGACTGGAGTGTACTTTGGGGGTTACAGCACCCTTTAACGGTCAAGCCAGCCGGCCCTTTACTTATGACACAGGCGCACGCTTGGCACTACTTTGTTGATGCACGTGCGGCTACTGCGCACACAATTCACAAACACAGAAAATATATTATTTTTTTAGCACTTGGGGGGGAGCACCCCTGATGGACAGAGCACCCCCTGGACAACACTACAGCACCCCTTTAGGACTGGGACACTGCACAGGACTTTGGAGTGGACACAGCCCCTATGGAGAACTGACTGCACAACACAGTCCAGCCAGCCCCTATGGACTTTGAAGTAGTGGACACAGCCCCTATTAACAACAGCAGCACAACACAGCCAGCCCCTATGGACTTTGAAGTAGTGGACAATAGCAGCACTACACTACACAGCCCTAACTCCCACCCTCCCTCTTCACTGTCCACATCCGAGTGAGAAAATGGCGCCGACGCGGGTACCTTATATAGGATCCAAAACCCGCGAGACTCGGAAGGCGGGATGATGACGTTTTGCCTCGATTTCAGATCAGAGTCAGGCGGGAAAAGTCGAGCCTGACTCGGATCGGGGGGGTTCGGATTTCAGAAATCCGAACCCGCTCACCCCTAACACAAACCACCACCGCTGCCTGCAAGTTATAGGCAGGGCTGCCATCAGAAATTCTGTGGCATCGGACTGACAAAATAGGAAAGGCTCCCTGGGGGCGGAACTGTGGATAATGTGGGTGGAGCTAAATCATGTGGGGACATCAATTGGTGCATAAACCAATTTAAAATTTTTTTAAAAGTTTGGGCTGTGGGGTGGGTGTTATTATTACCTGTCATTCTATCATATAAATTATATGGTGCCCTTTAAATACACATACCCCATACTGTGCAATTTTCTTTGAAAAAGTCCAGAAATGCATAAAACACATTGGTTAGACATTTTCTCTCTGGGATGTCTACGTTCCACCAACGCCATGGTGCCTTCCACCAGACGAAAGTCACATAACTGTAGAGGAAGAAAGTGGTGTACACAAACATTCACATGGGGACTAGCCAGGGTGAGAGTATAGAATAAGAGTGAATCCCTAAAAGAATATCTTGTTTTATCCCTAGCAACCCGCCACTCCACATAACATTACCGCATTTCACTGCAAAACTTGACTGCGTCTGACACTTTTTACCAAATGTGATTTCCATACTTATTAGTTGCCTATTCTTTAATGTGAGAATGGTAACAGCACAGATATTGCTTTTATATTGTCATATATTAGCACACACGCACGCAGGGGGGTTCTGAGTAGCTAGAAACCCCCCCAGCCCATTCGCCCGAGCAGCTGAACAATTTAACTTTTTTTTTTTTTCTTTTCAAGAGGCCCTGTTATACTGCCTGGGCTGGCTGTTGGGGGAGCCCCTCCCAGTCAGTTCTTGTAGGATCGTGACCGGCATGTGAGAGCGAGGATGAGCGCGCCTATCGCCGGGTGACACTGTATTCCTCTGCTGCCAGTGCTGTTGTGTCCCGGAGCCGGGCGCCATAGGTGGAGGTGCGGCAGGAGCGGGGGTGGTGCCAGACTGTATTTATTTGGTTAAGTCTGCATTCGGGTTTTTAGGTAAGCGCTGGCTACGTTGCAGCGTGTGTGTGTCCGTGTTAGTGTGTGTCTATGAGTGTGTCAGTGTGTGTAGGCTAAGGGGGGGAGCGAGAAAAGCATGGCAGGAGGACCTGTAGGAGTATGTAGCAGCAATACACTGTAGAACAATTTATTATAACAGTGTAAGTATTAAGGACTACAACTGGGGGCACTGCATAGGGGGGACCACTACTGGGGCACTGTATAAGGGGCACTACTGTGTGCACTGTATAAGGGGCACTACTGAGGGCACTGCCTAGGGGGACCACTACATAGGGGGGTGCTGTATATGGGGCACTACTGGGTGCACTGTATGAGGGGCACTACATAGAGGGACCACTACTGGGGGCATCTATATATTTATTTCTACTTCAGGGTCCATAGGGTATCCACAGGATACCTTGGGGTATAGGTGTGACGTCAGTCATCGGGCACCATAGAGTTAAGCTTTCAGCCTCCCAGGATGCACTAGGGTCCCCCTCCTATACCACGCCCCCGAGCCAAGGCACCTCAGTTTAGTTTGGTGCCCGGCCGGAGTCGGGTGCACCTGTTGGAGTGGGGGCTAAGAAGAGTCCTGACGTCCATGCTGTCTTCCCTACAACCCCGCCGGTGCCAGAACGCCGGTACCGATCCGGGGATGCTGGTGAGCATCTGGGGTCACAGCTAGCGGTGACCCCAGATGCTCCGGACCATGGCCGGAATCAAGGGGGACAGCAAGGTAAGCAGCGGGATCCCGCGGTGGGTCCCCGCTGTTACATGGTCCAGAGTCCCCAGGCAGGGGGCTCCCTGGGGACTGGCTGCAGCGTGGAGCCGGGTATATAACCTGCGCTTCCACTACCCCCCCTGGGACAGCGGACCGCAGCAGAGCGGTAGCGCTGCGGCATCCCGGGGTTAAATGCATGCCAGGGGAGCGCGCCTTCCCTGTCTCACAGCCGGCGCCTCCCCCACTGCACACAGCCCTCTCTGCAACACGCTGACTGGCCCTGTGGCAGCGCTCCTCCCCCAGGGCATCTTCCAGAACACATGGTGAACGCTGCTGGAAGTCTGGACGGAGGCATCGTGGTCTGGGTCCCCCCGCATACCTCTCCTCCGCTGTGGTCAGGTCTGTGTATGCAGCGCTGTGTCCTACCAGACTCTGTGTCTGTGTAGTTGATTTATCAGCGCTGGTTAGTGCAGGAATTGAGTTTCTTTGGATTGTATGTGACTGTGCTAGCGCTGCTGCCTGTACTTTCCATTTCTGACTGTCAGCTTTATTACTGTCCCTGTTCTTTCTGCTAAAGCCCTTGCGGTGCGGTGCTGCAGGGTGATCTCTCGCCTTTTTAAAAACAATTGGTGAGAGGGGTCACATACTTTGTACCATCATATCTGAAAGTGACTTTCCTCTCTGGCTACAGTGTACTACGTGTAAAGTACCTTTAGCGGAGGGGGAGGGTAGCGCGGAGGGCCTCTGCCGGCAGTGTTTGTCAATGGCGCGGCCTATTACGGTTACAGCACCGGTACAGGAGCCGACCTGGGCTTGTTTCGCTCAGTCGCTTACAACCTTAGTGGGCCAGTTAGCTCCGCAGCCCACATTTATGCAGATGGGTTTGTCCCAGCAATCAGTGGTGTCGCCACCCATGCAGGGTTTCCCAAGACAATTGGTGGTACCCCGCAGTCTCCCTATTTCCCCTCTCCCGGTTTCTCAGGAGCCGGCGTGGGTTAACTCCCTGACGAGTTCTGTACAGCACTTGTCGGATGTGTTGCAGGGGGAGGCTGTGATGCGGCCACATAAACGGCCGGTGGCGTCTCTGTCGGCTCCTTATGAGGATGACGAAGGGACGTCTGATGATGGGGAGATTCAGGATCCTTACGATCAGGAACCTTTCCATACTAAGGACGCAGATGCTAGGTCCAAGGTGTATATTCCTGGAATTATTCGGGCAGTCCGCACAGCTTTGGTGATTGAGGACGAAGTTCCCCCAGCGGCTAAATCCAAGTATGCCTTTTTTAAGGATGTGAAGGGTGATGCCACAGTCTTTCCTCTTTCAGGTCAGTTGGTGGACCATTTAGAGGAGGCGTGGAAACAGCCTGGCAAGCGATACCAGCTGCAAAGGCGCCTGGCGGTGGCTTATCCGTTCGCGGATAATTATTTTGCTAAGTGGGAATCCCCTCCACAGGTGGATTCTCATGTGACACGTCTTGTCCGTAGTGCCACATTACCAATGCCATCCATGTCCTCCCTTAAGGATGCTACGGACCGCAAGGTGGAGATCTGCCTGAAGTCCGCTTATTCCCTTGCGGGGGGGGCAGCGCAGCCGGCTATGGCCATTTGCTGGGTTGCCAGAGCTATGGAGCGCTGGGCGGATTCATTGGAGGCGTCCTTCGATTCCGACTGTCCGGCTGAACAGGCGGAGTTGATTAGTAATCTCCGTGATTCGGCCACTTATATCAATGAGGCGGCCTTAGACATTAGTACCCTGGTGTCTCGAATTTCTTCAGCAGCGGTGGCTGCTCGTCGCACCTTGTGGTTGCGATCCTGGAAGGCGGATGCTGATTCCAAAAAGAGTTTGGAGGCATTGCCCTTTAACGGAGAAGTTCTCTTCGGTCCAGATCTGGACAAGATTGTGGCCACGCTGGCGGCAGCCAAATCGGCATGTCTCCCGTCGGCCGCTGTTCTTTCTGGTTCAGGACCATCGTCCTTTCGGTCTTATAGGGCCCAGGGCAGGCCCAAACCACAATCTTTTCCCCGACAGGCTGGTCCCAAGAAATCGGCCAAGCCCCGGAAGCAGGCATGGAGTACCAGACGTCCGGCCCCTAAGCCAGATGACAAGCCTGCGGCCTGACGGTCCGGGCCTCCCTTTGGGGGATCCCAAAGTGGGAGGCTGCCTGCTGCAGTTCGCCCAGTGTTGGTCGGTCACCACGACAGACACTTGGGTTCTCGAGGTGGTCTCCCACGGGTACGCCCTCTCTTTCCGGCACAGACCCCCGGCTTGATTTTTCACCACGGGTCTGCCATCAGACCGGAACAAGGCCACGGAGCTGTGGAAGGTCTTGCACACTATGCTCCAGGCTGGAGTTATAGTGCCTGTTCCATTCTCCCAGAGGGGCCAGGGTTTCTATTCCAATCTCTTTTTGGTGCAGAAACCCAATGGGTCGTATCGTCCGATTCTCAACCTCAAAGCTCTCAACAAGTCTTTGCGGGTGCTGAAGTTTTGGATGGAGACCCTACGGTCCATCATTCTGGCGCTGGAACCTGGGGACTACATGGTGTCATTGGACATACAGGACGCTTACCTGCATGTCCCTATTCTTTTGCGCATCTACAGTTCCTCAGGTTTGCAATCCGCAACGACCACTTTGTTTCGGGCGTTGCCTTTTGGCCTGGCGACAGCACCGCGTGTGTTCACCAAGGTGATGGCGGTCATGGCGGCTTCTCTGCGGCTGCAGGGAGTCCGCATGTTGCCGTACTTGAACGACCTTTTATTAGTGGCAGGATCTCCGGAGCTCCTTCTGCGCCACTTGGACCTGACCATTGCGCTAATACAATGGCACGGCTGGTTAATAAACTGGCAGAAGTCCACTCTAATCCCGTCTCGGCGGATTCTGCATCTCGGAGCCTTACTGGACTCAGGACAGCAAAGGATCTTTGTGACGGGGAAAAGATCTCTGCTTTACAGTCGAGGGTGCGCAGTTGTCTGCACAGCCGCCGGGTGTCTCTACACTCGGCGATGAGGTTACTGGGCTCCATGGTGTCGGTGTTCGACATAGTGGAATATGCCCAGTTTCACTCCAGACCTCTGCAGCACCTGATCCTGTCCAAGTGGAACGGGCTGCCTCAGTCTCTAAAGTCCCAGACCATAGTGCTCACCCCGGAGGTTCGCCTGTCCCTTGCCTGGTGGTTGCAGACGACCCATCTCAGCAAGGGACGTCCGTTCTGGGTACCAAAATGGGTCCTGTTGACAACGGACGCCAGTCTTCGGGGCTGGGGAGCAGTTTCGGGTACACACTTGTTCCAGGGCAGGTGGACTCCGACAGAAGCGGAACTTCCAATAAATATCTTGGAACTCCGTGCGGTCTTCAATGCTCTCCAGCAGGCACATCGGGTTCTCCAGGGTCGCCCAGTGCAGGTCCAGTCAGACAACGCTACCACCGTGGCCTACATAAACCGGCAAGGAGGAACCCGAAGTCGGGCGGCTCTCGTAGAGGTGTCTCGGATCCTGGTATGGGCGGAGCGCAATCTTCCGGCCATTTCAGCTGTCTTCATCCCGGGAGTACTAAATTGGGAGACGGACTTTCTCAGTCGCCAGGACGTTCATCCGGGGGAATGGTCCCTGCACCCGGACGTTTTTCAACTGCTGGTGGACAAGTGGGGTCTTCCAGAGATCGACCTCATGGCGTACCGGCACAACAACAAGTTGCCGGTGTACGGGTCTCGCACAAGAGACGAAGAGGCGTCTCTGGTGGATGCTCTGTCCGTCCAGTGGATGTTCCGGCTCGCTTACCTGTTTCCTCCGGTTTCCCTTCTTCCACGGGTAATCCGGAAATTCAAACAGGAAGGAGGGACGCTCCTGTTGATAGCTCCCGCGTGGACCTGACGGCACTGGTTCTCAAACCTTCAGGGTCTGTCCGTGGACAGTCCTCTGCGGTTGCCGCTACGACCGGACCTTCTGTCGCAGGGTCCTTGTCTTCACCCGGACCTGACTCGGCTGTCTTTGACGGCGTGGCTGTTGAGACAGCCATGTTGAGGTCCAGGGGGTTTTCCAGCTCTGTAGTGCGTACCATGTTACGAGCTCGGAAACAGTCTTCCGCGAGGATATACCATCACGTGTGGCATACGTTCTTCCAGTGGTGTCGACCGAGAGGTTATGCACCGCGGGAGTTTCGTCTGTCTCAGATACTCGCCTTCCTACAAGCGGGACTAGATCATGGGCTTCGCCTTGCTTCTTTGAAGGTACAGGTTTCGGCCCTGTCTATCTGGTTTCACCATAGGATTGCTACAATCCCGGATGTGCGCACCTTTATGCAAGGTGTTCTCCGCATTCAGCCGCCCTTTGTTCCACCTGTGGCGCCTTGGGATTTCGCTGTGGTCCTGAGGGCTCTCCAGGGACCGCCGTTTGAACCACTGGGCTCAGTGGATCTTAAATGGCTAACAGCTAAGACTGTTTCCCTTCTGGCCATTGCTTCGGCCAGAGGTGTTTCTGATTTAGGGGCTCTTTCTTGTAGACCCCCTTGATTTTTCATGGGAACAGGGCAGTGCTCCGCACTCGGCCTGAATTCTTCCCAAGGTTGTTTCCCAGTTTCATGTTAACGAGGAAATAGTTGTTCCGGCCTTTAACTCACCTGGCCTTTCAGTGAGTGAGGCCACTTTGGATGTTGTGCAGGCCTTAAGGACTTATGTTGACCGCACTTCTTCGTTTAGGAAGTCGGACGCCTTGTTTGTCCTCTATGGCTTCCATAAAAAGGGTTGGCCTGCTTCAAAGCAAACTTTGGCAGCCTGGATCCGTATGGCTATTTCTGAAGCTTATCTTCATGAAGGTCTGCCGGTTACTCCTTCTCTGAAGGCTCATTCCACTAGGTCTGTGGGTCCTTCGTGGGCAGCTCGACGTGGTGCCTCTGCAGTCCAGATCTGCAAGGCTGCTACGTGGTCCTCTGTCCATACCTTCATGAGGTATTACAGGTTTGACACCTTCGCCTCTCAGGATGCTTCCTTCGGGCGGCGGATTCTCCTTTCAGCACAGGAGCGTCCCCACCCTTAAAGGATACTGCTTTGGGACATCCCCAAGGTATCCTGTGGATACCCTATGGACCCTGAAGTAGAAAATATGAGATATGGTAAGAACTTACCTTTGTTATCTCTATTTCTACGAAGTCCATAGGGTTCCACAGGACTCCCGCCCTGTCGCACCTGTGCTGCAGATGGGCTTTGTTCTGGTCACCGGTTTTTCCGTCTCCCTCTGGTGAGAGTGTGATTCTTGTGTGTATCCAGATCTTCTTTCTCTCTCTTCCTTCTCCTCCTCCGGCCTATGGCTTGGTACAAAACTGAGATGCCTTGGCTCGGGGGCGGGGTATAGGAGGGGGACCCTAGTGCATCCTGGGAGGCTGAAAGCTTAACTCTAGGGTGCCCGATGACTGACGTCACACCTATACCCCAAGGTATCCTGTGGAACCCTATGGACTTCGTAGAAATAGAGATAACAAAGGTAAGTTCTTACCATATCTCATTTTTTGGCTAGATGTTTTTTTGGTAACCAAGAATTTGGAAACCCCCCTTTCAAAATCCTGCATTTGCCACTGATTAGCACGCTGCAGGAGTACTCTACCCCCCTATCCCACCAGGAGCACAATATTATTGTTTGCATAAATGCAGTAGCAACACAGAGATTCTTAGCTTCAGCAATACATTTACTGCCTGAGATTGTCAGGGTCGGATTAAGGTCTGTGGGGGCCCCTGGGCAACAAATGTGTGGGAGCCTATATATATATATATATATACCCCCACACGACACACATTATATATATATATATGTGTGTCGTGTGGGGGTATATATATATATATATATATATATATAGATGCACAAAAATGTGTTGGCGCCACCTTCAAGTTTTTTAGAGGATTGATGAAGAATATATGTAATGATACGTACTCCCTTAATATAAAAAGTGTCGGCTAAGCCCAACGTGAGAAGACTTTTGGAAGAGCCCTTAAATGTGAAATATTGCAAGTATGTTAGGTGATAAGCGACTGACGTATATTCTGCAATGATTTGTGAAGTGTGCAAATATTAACCATCAAATATATCACAGAATGTGGAATAAAAATAAATATATCACAATTTAATATTTAAAGTAATTGAATGAAACATAACAAAAGACTGTGCATACAAGCACAGATAATGCAGATAAATTGAATTAATTTCCCACAATGTGCAGAGTGCTAATAAATATTTAAGATGTTAAAAATGCAATTCATACATTTACATACATCTAAAAAGCGAATGGAGTTCATATATTTAAAATAGCCAGTCACACCTAGGAATCAGTGGATAAAAACAAGTAAAACTAAAATAATCTTCAAAGTTTGTTTACACCTAGGGGACAGTGGCCCTGATTCAGAGCCGGATGCTCTGAAAGAGCGCCCGCTCTGAATCAGGGCGTTTTTGTTTTTTTTGGAGCAGCCTCCTGGCTGCTCGCATAGCTGTTGGTGACCACCCACAGCTATTGCGAGCGGCCAGGATGATGGTCAAGACCATCGGGCTTGCGACGAGACCCTTGTGGTAGGGTCATGTGGCCGCAAGCCCCAGAGAGCTTCTGGCTCTAATAGAGCCAGAAGCTCTCCCTCTGACATCACTGGTGATGTCAGTGGGGCCGCCCACAAATGGCAGGCGTTCGTATGGGAACGCCTCCGTTTGTGAAGCCACCCCCACGCCACGCCACCACAACAGTGCGAGATGTTGATCAAAATCGACAGCCGCCCCCTTTTGGTGCGAGACCTGGAGCAACGGAGTGCCCGTCGCTAGCTGGGTCTCGCGCATGCGCACGTTGGAGCCGGCTCCGGCATGCACAGTGGCCTAACCTCGACCCGCTCACGAGCGCATAGCGCTTGCGAGCGGGTCTGAATCAGGCCCAGAGCATACAACACAATTACATTAATACAAAACCAATTACAGTCAATGTCACAAAATTACATATATGCATAACTACAGCCTGCAGGTTACATGTTACATAGATAAAACAAAGGAAAAAGACCCCTGCTCAGAAGAGCTTACATTCTAGAGGATGTGTGGGTGGACACATAGATGGAGAGTGGAACAGAGATGGGGATTGAATGAATGAAGAGATTAGTTTTAAGGGCATGTATAAAGTTAGGTAGGTCATGTTCCAGAGATTGGGCGTTGCACAAGAGAAATCCTGAAAGAATGAATGGGAAACCAGGATCAGGGAGGAAGTCAGGCAGTAGGCATTGGCTGGCGCCACCATTAGGCAGCTGCCTAAGGGCACTGCAGCCTGCCACTGAATGTTTTACAAATAAAATTACATAGTGCTGGCCTAACCTGGCAGCAGCCGCAGGGCATGTCTAGCAAGCCACAGCCACCGCTGTTAGACATCTCACCACCGGCAGTAGTGCACTGGTCACGTTAGGTATCCTCTGCCTTCCACATTATCCACCCGTGTTGTGTCTGTCAGCGGCGCTGAATCACCCCCAAGGCGCCCGCCCCCTGGTGTGCTTTCTCATTCCCTTAGCTCCTTTACTTTTAAAAGCTGATGAGCAGGACTGTCTGACTACGAAGAGTTATTCACACATCACTGTAGTGGTGCCCACCGATCCTTTGCCGCAGCTGCACTGCTGGGTTTTTTTTTGTGAGCCAGAGCTCTCATCGGAGCCCTGAACGACCTTGGCTTATAACTAGTAAGATGGCTGAATCATCCAGGGGAGCTGTTGTGATGCGCAGCTCAGCTCCTCCTAGGCATCATCACTGCACTACACTCCTCCTCTTGAGTCCAGGCACCTGTAGCATTAACATATTAAGCAAGCTGTGTCTGGCTTTGTAGGAGGGGTGGAGAACTTACAGTTTGTTAAGGTGTATGTGTGTTGCCGCATTTTAACCTTAATATGTGTATGTGTGTGCATCTGTGGGAGCAGTGGTGGACCCAGGTACAAGAATATGCTTTGGGCCCCTCTATGCAGTGCCCCCGGTAGTGGTCCCCCTATGCAGTGCCCCCTGAAGTGGTCCCCCCTACGCAGTGCCCCCAGTAGTAGTCGTCCTATGCAACGCCCCCAATAGTAGGCCCCCCTATACAGTGCCCCCAGTAGTAGTTCCCCTATGCATTGCCCCAGTAGTAGTCCCCCCTATGCAATGCCCCCCAGTAGTAGTCCCCCTATACAGTGCCCCAGTAGCGCCCACCCCCTCTATACAGTGCCCCCAAGAGTCACCCCCCTATACACAGTGCCCCAAGTAGTGCCCCCCTATGCAGTGTCAGTGCCCCAGTAGCGCCCCCCTGTGCAGTGTCAATGCCCGTACCCTTTACACACACACAAAAAAAAAAAAACTTACCTAAATCCCCGCTCCTGCCGCGACTGACTATGTCCGCTCCTCCTGGCACGCTCTGCACTATGGGAGAGACGTCATGATGGCGCGCCCATCACCCGCTGCTGGGGGAGCCGGAAGGCGGAGCTCATGAGTGTCTGACTCTCATTGGCTGCTATAACAAACACACTGCCGCCGCTGGTGGCTGTGTATTTGTTACTGTGTAGTGCAGACCGCTCTCACTGTGGTCTGCACTATGCTGGCGGCTGTGTATTTGTTACTGTGTAGTGCAGACCGCTCTCACTGTGGTCTGCACTACGCTGGCGGCTGTGTATTTGTTACTGTGTAGTGCAGACCGCTCTCACTGTGGTCTGCACTACACTTAAATACTGTGGGCCCGGGGGGACACTGGTGGCGGGTGAAGTGGCGCTGTTGGATGGTGGTAGCTATAGGCCCCTGCACCACAGCGGGCCCCGGTGCAAGGCACCGGCTGCACCGCCGCTAGTTACGTCACTGCATGGGGAAATTTACAAAATAAGAAGAACCTTACTGACTGGGAAGTGGGTAATTGGTGTGTGGGGAGAGGGGACTTACAGTATTAGATGCTGTAAGTCTCACTTTACTGGCTGGGAAGTGTACAATTTGCGTGTGTATCGGGAGGGGTATGCTGACATTTTGCAGAGGGTGTCAGGAAACCTTGCACCGGCCCTGATTGGCAGATCAATGTAAGTGGAAGGGAGTCTGTAAATGTAGGAAAGTGGCTGATGAATTTAAAACTTTCTGTATGGGATGGGGAGACAGTAAGATGACTGGGAGAGGTAAGCAGCAGCACGGTGCACCAAGAGAGGACATTAGCATAAATGTGCCGTAGTGGCTGTGACAAAAGTCATAGCCACTAATGCATATCCTTCCACCATTGAATCCTACCCTGACTGTCATTCACTCTGCATCCAAATACTCACTATGGCCGCCAGACGTATGCACAGTACAAAAAACAACGGGCAACTGCGCCAACATCGGCATAGCATCCATCTTGGAATCAAGCCCTGAATCAAGGAGGCCGATTTGCAGGAGGAGGAGGTGGTCAGTGGTGTTAAATGCCACCTAGATGTTGAAGAGGATAAATATAGAGATATTGACATTTCCCTGCATTACACCAGCATTATTTTTAAACCGGATTCCTGAACGCAGACTCTTGTGACCACTCCAGGTATCATTCACAGGTGGGTGTTTTTTGGCAAGGATGAGTGGGGGAAAGTACCCTGCAGTGCACTGTAGCATTAGGGTCTCCCCACTATCCCTGGAACACTACACCCTACCTGCTATAATCTTCCTTCTCATGTCTAATACAGCATGTACCGCTCACTCTCCACCAATACTATATAAAGCAGATGGAGAGCAGCAGCACACACTGCTGATTTAAGTTAGGCATTTTCTCATCTATTTTCATATCTTTCCATACTTTATTTTTATACTATTGTAATTTCCTGGGACACTCTCATTGAGTCGGTGACCTGGGAGGGCTCTGCGCTGTATAAGACCTACGTTGCAAAAGCAGATGCCCGTGACACTCATTCACATCCTATGACCACCTGAGGGGTACACTCACCTGTATTAATGCAGGTCACACCGCATTCAGCAGCTGCCCATTAGATGTGTTACGAGGTAGTAGCTTTTCTTTATTTTTGTGATATCTTATCCCTCACTCCCATTATGTTTTTCCCTGCCGATTCCTCAATCACATTGATTTTAATTAGCGTTAGGCACCCCCGGGGGGGGGGGGGGGGGGGGGGGAGTTAGGTTTAGGCACCACTAAGGGAGGGTTAGGGGGTAGAAATAGGTTAGTATATACTTACCTTTGACGATCGGGACTTCCTCCTCTGCCGGGATGCTGCTGTCGCGATTCCAACCGCGAGGCATGGGTCCGGCGGTAAATCATACCGATTCTCTATAGAGCACTCAATGAAAACAAATAGTACTGGTTTTCTTGACACAGATAATGTGTTTATTTTATTCTATGCTGGCTGCAGGGGATGCTGGTATAATATACATTAGCATCAAGAACTAGAATGTTTAGTGATATATAAATTATTTGCTAATTTACTACGTAGAGTTTTCTAAACCATACTATAGATGCTGTCACAATTGGGGTCTGCGAGTTACCTGTCTCAGGTGGTGATCGGGTTTCAACGGAGGCCGACATGACTGGAATCACAGATAATGTACATAGCTCTATTTATAAGACTTGTGTAGCAGTGAAAACTGCCTTTGATGATAAATGACAGAAACTGGAGGGACCGGACTGGGACCGGCAGGAAGACTTGTTGAATTGAACTGATGAACTAAGAACTTGACTCTGGACTGGAACAACGTGGACTGAACTGTTGAGCTTGGAACTTGACTGGAATGTGACAATGGCGGAAGGGAAGTCAGGTAATGCTGAGATGAGGGCTAAACAGGGTAATCTGGAAATGCTGTGACAAGGTTGGAACTCAGGTGCAGGCTGGATAGGATAATTGGGAATAACAGGTTTCAGGAAGGAATGGGTAGGTTTGGGAATTTTAGGTTCAGGGAGGGAGTAGGTAGGTAAAAGGGGCAGGAGTTGATCCACAGCAGGAAGCAAGGCAGGGTGACACGATGCAGGTTTACAGAGTGCCAGGGACCAACCAGGAGTAGGACTAGCAGCAGAGCACAGGCCAGGTATTGCTGTAACAGGACGTCTGGATGCCAGGTATTACTGTAGCAGGTTTTCGGGATGCACCAGGGGTTGCTGTCAGCAGGCTTACTGGATTGCCAGGTTTGGCTGTAACAGGTTTTCTGGAGGCACCGGGGGTTGCTGCCAGCAGATTTACTGGATTGCCAGGTACAGCTGAAACAGGTTTTCTGGAGAGCTCCAGGGATTGCTGTAGCAGGTTTCAAGGATATACTTGAATGCAGGAACAGCATGAACCATACACCACGGGAAGACGAGATGTTCAGGCCCAGAATGTTATCAGGAGAGGATATATATACCATGGCTCTGGCAGCAATTGGTGGATACGGACAGGTGGTCTGGTAGTAGCATTCTGAGTGGTGGAAGGCACAACATGCAGAGGGACTATTCATCACTGCAGCTCTGAGAATCAGAACCACACCTGCGATTCCAATCAGGGCTAGCAGTGCTCACAGACAGAGGAGAGGCCAGGTGCAATAATCAGAGCAAATCCTCCAGGCAAATTACACACACAGATCCATGGGGAAGCTGACAGGGGTAAGTCCCAAGGCAAAAGGTGACAACTAGACAGGGTCGTGACAGATGCCTAATATACAATTATTTCCTGTGTATATAGGCTGTGAAAGTCTGCTGCTTTAATCATTAAGTATTGAGACTTGAATAATTTATCAATATTTGCTGTATTATCGCCTATAAATTCTATATCTGTCTATTTTCATGTTTGTCTTAGTATTGACTTAATATTTTTTTAAACATAATTTAATAAAAGTTGGAGTTTACATCTACTACTAATACCCTGGTTGCAGCTCAGTGTAAAAGGGTCCCTGAAAAATTACCCGGGTCAAGTGACCCAGCAATCAAACCCAGGTAGCTACCAGGGTTGGACCCAGGATGGACCCGGGTAATGGTGCAGTGTAAACGGTGCGACCCGAGTTATCCGACCTGGATCATACCTAAAATTAGCTGATTGGTGCTTGTGGAGCAGTCACCTCCCACTTTTTATGACCTCACAGGTTTAGCAGGGCAGACCTCAGTTCAGTGTGAACAGGGCTGACCAGGGAGTAACCATGAAGGTGCAGTGTAGATGGGGTCTGACCTTGGTTGGAACCATGTCCAAAAACCCAGGTGGGACCCGGGTTTTTGGTGGAAAAGAGGTATTGGTGTGCCCCCAAAAAAGATGAGTTATTTTCTTCTTTTTCCCCCCTTGTGATTTTAGTGAGGAAGTTGTCAGTACCGTTGGTGTAGACCAGGGATGGGGAACCTCAGGCCCGGGGGCCGTATAAGGCCCGCGGAATCATTTGGTCTGGCCCTCTGAGCTTTTTTCTGCTAGCCTCATCTGGCTAGCAGGGTATCTAGAATGGCACCCTGCAGCCAGAATCTATGCAGCAGTGTCGCCTGGAGCATCCTTAGAACGCTTCAGATGGTCACACCGCTGCCCTTAGAGCTCCCCGGAGTATCCTCAGGATGTTCTAGGCATTGCGGTAATAACTGGCGATTGTGACCCACCCACGTGTGACATCACACTGAGGCATGGCCGGCATCGGGCCCGCAAATAATGATATATACTGTGTATCAAAATGGCCCTTAGCAGAAAAAAGGTTCCCCACCCCTGGTGTAGACAGTTGGTTGAATGGAGAGATCAGTAGCCTGATTGTCATGGGTCTGGGACAGGGGTGGGGAACCTTTTTTCTGCTGAGGGCCATTTTATCTGTGGGCCTAGTGCAGGTCACGTCCCCTTTGAGTGATGTCATACGGGATGGGGCCACAATCAGCAGTGATTACAGCAATAACCGGAGCATCCTGATGCTCCAGGGAGCTGTAAGGGCAGCGGTGTGACCATCTGAAGTGTCCTAAGGACGCTCCTGATGGCACTGCTGCATAGATTCTGGCTGCAGGATGCCATTCTTGCACCATGCTAGCCATATGGCTAGCAGAAAAAAGATCTGAGGGCCAGACCAAATGATTCTGCAGGCCTTATACGGCCCCTGGGCCTGAGGTTCCCGATCCCTGGTCTAGGATGACATGGGAGGAGAGGATGGAGGTGTAGGAAACTCACAAGGAGCTTGGAACAGTAAGAGAGCAGAGAGAAGGGGCCAATGGAAAAGTTTCTTAAGAATGGGTGAACTTAGGCCATGTTTAAAATGTGAGCGGAAGGTACTAGAGAATAGCCATAGGTTGTTCAAGTGGGCACCTTCATCAGGAGAGGGACCGGAGGAGAGAGGTGGGAGGGGATAGGAGTACTGAGCTTGAAGAGCATTTTCTTCAGACAGAAACCAGCGGAAAGAAGAGAAGGGAGTCTATTCAATCACTCGCAATTTGCCGTTATTTAAGCGTGCACGGAAAATTTCCAAACAATACAGCACAGATGGTGTAACAATTAGCATTATTGC
Organism: Taudactylus pleione; assembly: GCA_031769625.1. NCBI lineage: Eukaryota > Metazoa > Chordata > Amphibia > Anura > Myobatrachidae > Taudactylus > Taudactylus pleione. Next base: position 181,445 of record JAUIMM010000435.1, read on the forward strand.
CTCACAAGATTGAGGTCGCGGGTTTGATTCTCACCATGGCCCTACCTGTGTGGCGTTTGTATATTCTCCCTTTGCTTGCATGGGTTTCCTCCGGGTAAGTCATTCACTATATCGTCCAGTGGACATGCTGTCAACGACTTGCAAAGCGCTCCCGCTGGTCGTTGACGACGTCGCTCATCGCCTGAACCTGCTGTACAACCTGACGATATCGTCATGTTGTGCAGGTTCGGGGATGAGGGAGGATACCGCCACTGAACAGTATCGTTAATAATATCGTTCAGTGTCTGTGCTCAATGTCGTTAACGACATTGAGCACACCACTACCGGGGACACACTAAACGATATCGCTCATGGAGCAAATCGTTTAGTTGATACGTAGCATTACTTGGGGATGCTTAATAACACGTAATCCAAGTACAAGGCAGGAGATCAGATAATCACGTTGTTTGTTAGTCCCAGAAATTGCAGGGGGTTTTTTATCTATATTTGTGACCAAGGTGCAGATTATACTCCTGATTAGGCCCCATTTTGCTGCACAATTAGTTCAGAACAAACTGTCCAAAAACCGCGACTACGCAATATGAAAAATGAAGTGAGTGACACCAATAACTAAGACTATTACTATTACCAATTAATCTTGTTTATGCTAATCTTGTTTATGCTATAATGGGATGCACAGCCGTCGGCTAGTGCATGCCCGAGCCTTGAGGGACCCTGGTAGGGATCCTATTGGATCCCTCTCGGGTAAAACTCTGATAAGCTTCTATTAGGCAACGCCATCTCCGGAAAGTGCATGGAGATGGGCCAACATATCGGGCAACCGGTAGACATTAGACAATTAGACAGCGTGAATCGTGTCATCGGCCTCCCCCACTGCGGGGGTTTCTCTGTTAACCGTGAGGGGGGGCGGAGGGGTCGTCAGCCGCTGCTAGGCTTGCCTGCCTTTCCGGGGGGGCCGGGAGTGGCACTCGATTTTTGGGAGGCTCCCGGCCGAATCGGGAGTGTAGGGAAGTATGCATTAAAGGATTTCTAGAACTGGCGGCAGGGCCGGATTAAAGTTTGTGGGGTCCCCAGCAGAGTTGTCACTGGGTCTAGTGACACCCGTTGCACACTCTGATTATCCCTGTGTGCCGAAGGCATGCCTGCGGCCGAAAATGGGGTGTGGCCTAAAGTAAATGGCCGTTGCCTCGAGGGGCATTTCCGATTACATCACTCCGGGGGCAACCCAGCATCACCGGAGATGCTGGGCTGCCCCCAGAGACTGGGCAGTCTACACTGTTGGCTCCTCTTATAGGACATGAGCCTAGTGCCGCAGGAGAATGTCACATTTCAGCACCTGGCTCCTGTCGCTGCAGAGGAGCCAGCATTTTGGTGTCACCTTCTCCGAGGGTGGCACTTGGGTGCAGCCCACAGGGGTGCATGACACCACTGGTCCCCAGGGTAACTAATTTGTGGCGGTTCTACCAATTATTATTTATTATTTTATTACCAGTTATTTATATACTGCACACATATTCCACAGGACTTTACAGAGAATATTTTAGTCATTCACATCAGTTCCTGACCCAGTGGAGCTTATAATCTATATTCCTTACCAAATCTACATGCACACACTAGGGTTCATATTTGTCAGAAGCCAATTAAGGTGCACATGGAATGGAAAGGAATGTTCCCAGAGTGACGAGAAATGGGTAGTGTGTCATATTGGCACGTCCCATTTTCAGTGGCCACGCCCCTTCTGAATGTGGCCACGCCCTTTTTTGCCACACTCCTTTGGCGCAAAAATATGTTTTGCTATGTATTTGTGTGTGTGTATGGGAGGGGCGCCGTTGTTCAACTTGACTCGGGGGCCAAAGACCCTAGTTATGCTTCTGGAACAGATGCACCTGTTCTCAGTAATTGGTGGTTCAGACGGAACCTGTCGGAGGAGGGGGCAGCTAAGTCGGTAAGTATGTCATAAATGTTTTGGTGTGGGTCCTGACAATGTATGGTTTGGCACCAATACATTGATAAATAAAACATTTTTTTCTGAAGTAAACTGAAGTGAAGAATTTTTTTTCACTCAACAAGGTATTCTGTGAAAATCACAACCAGAATGGGAACTTCAAATATTAGGGGTGTAAAAGAGGGTGCCCACTGTCTGTAATATTTCCTGAAAGCCTCTATAAGATACACAAAACTGCTTTAGGAACATTTCCCATCAGAAAGTCTAATTACACCAAACTATGAAATTATCATTAAGATAAGTATGAAAAAGTAGAAGTATAAAAAATTTGAATATACAGGGGGAGATGTATCATCGGCAAAAATGCGGTAAAACCCCCGAAAATGCAGTTTTCAGGGGTTTTACCGCATTCCCCGTATGTATTAAGCAGCAGAATGCGCTGCATTCTGCTCCTTCGCGTTGCTAGGTAATGCCACCTTCAGGTGGCGTTACCCAATAGAAGCCTATGGGCTTCTTAGCGCGACGCTCGGGGCTGGGAGGGATCCGAACGTGTCCTTCTGCACATGCGCAGAAGGACTTCTGGGTGTTAAACCCGGAAGTCCCTCTGCCCAGCAGCATCGCAAAGGACAGCTCTCATCGAGTGCAATATTCTTGGTACATACCGCGGTAATTAACTGCGGTATGTACGCGAAGTCGGGGGGGATGTACCGCATCGGCGATGTCGCCGATACTACATCTCCCCCACATTCTCTTTAAGGCAGGGCCGGCCAATATGTCGATCACGATCTACCGGTAGCTTGCAGCGCTTTCGCCAGGGGCACTGCATAAGGGGCTCTAATACAGGGGGCATTGTATAATGGAATCTAATGCAGCGGGCATTGCATAATGGGCTCTAATACAAGGGGCATTGCATAGTGGGCACAACTACAGGGAAAACTGCATAATGGGCTCAGCTACAGGGGTCATTGCATAAGGGGCACAACTACAGGGGGGCACTGCATAATGGGCACAACTACAGGCGGTATTGCATAGTGGGCACAACTACAGGGGGAACTGCATAATGGGCATAACTACAGGGGGTATTGCATAAGAAGCACTACTGCTGGGGGCATTGAATAAGGGGCACTATTACAGGGTGCATTGCATTAGGAGCACTACTACACTAGTCATTGTATAAGGGGTACTACTGTGGGCATTGTGCATAAGGGACACTACTATGTGTCATAACATGAATAAGGGACACTACTATGTGGTGTAATGTGAATAAGATTGTGCTGCTGTGTGGAGCAATTTGAATTGGGGATACTATGTGATTTCAGCAGGACTGACCCCACGTTCCTTTCTGCAAGGTCACGCCCCCTTTTTGCATGCCACGCCCCCTTTTTCAGGCTTGGTAGATCACAAAAGGTTTTTCATTTTAAAAGTAAATCACCAAGTCCAAAAGTCTGGCCACCCCTGCTTTAAAGGTTGTTAAAACATACTAAAGCATTCAGATTTATATTAATAATTTGGCCACCGTGTCGCACTGTTCAGCAGCAGTCTACGTTGATATGATTTCTTGAGGACAAACATAAGTTATACGCATGTCCTTTATATATGAAACAAAGGTAAAATGCAAAACTTAACTTGACTTTCCGCTGCAGCTCTGGTAAATGTAGGTCAGTGTGTGAGTGTGAACGATCCTTTTCCATCACAAACAGCAGAAGAAACATCTATTTAACAAATTTTAAGTTGTAAAAATACTGGTATGTGTGGATGTATAAAGCTGTACACACACTTATGCAGTCCTGTTTGGCCCAAGTGGCAATTGGTAGGGAAACTATCCTATTTCACAACACAGAGTTCAGGGCAAGTGGCTAAATCACTTCCAGACCACATGGGCTACAGTTTCTGTTTTTGGAAGGGAATGGGTATGAAATACCGCCGGCCGCAATTCCTGTCAGCGGCAGCCCGACAAGAGCAGAGTTAGAAGCAGCAGAAGCCCGACAGCGCTGGAAATCCCGATCGTGGATAGGTAAATATGTACTAACCTAACCCTAACCCTCCTTAGGGGTGCCTAACCCTAACTTCCCCCCCAAGTGCCTAACCCTAATCCCCCCTCTAAGTGCCTAACCCTAACCACCCCCTTCCCTGCTGCCTAAACCTAAGTCCCCCGGGGGGGTGCCTAACCCTAAGTCCCCCCCAGGGGTGCCTAACCCTCCCTCCCCCTAGCCTAGCCCTCTGGGGGGTGCCTAACCCTAAGTCCCCCCCGGGAGCCCTAAACCTAACCCTCCCCCCCGCGGCTGTCCGCTCGCGGCGCCCGGCATCACTACGATCGGGATGCTGGGCGCCGGTCTCCCGGCATCGGGGAAATGCGGGCGTCTACATCTAGACGCCCGTCATTTCACCCTTGCCGGGATATGACAGTCGGGAAGCCGGTGTGCCGGTATTTAGGCAGTCGGCTTCCCGATTGCTTCCCATTGGAAGATGGCCACACACACAGGGTAAAGCTGGGTACACACTATACAATGTACAGTACGATATATCGTTCCGATGTAGATTGGAACAATATATAATACACATCGGATAGTGTGTACGTCTGATCAGTCGTTTATCGCATCGTCCCATCTGTTTTTCTGCATGGCAAATGTCCGATGCAATGAACAATGTGGTGCTGTTACATGCAGCATGTAATGATACATCACGCGTTGCACATTGGATCATGCAGTATATGCAGTGCGCGTGATGTATCGTTACATCACATCGATAGATCGCTGGATCACACAGCCGTGTGGTGTGCACCCAGCTTAATTGTGCTTGTTTTTAAGCAACATTGTGATATTAAGTCAACTCCTGAACCATACTTGCCGACTATCTGGCTGCTCCTTCCGGGAGGGAGCAGCCAGATCAGCAGGATAGGGGGCGTGGCTGGCAAAAGGGGGTGTGGCTGGATGAACAGATGATGTTTTGTGGGTGTGACAGGGGCTGGCCACACCATCGCATCATTTTTGCCCCGCCCCCGCTACACAATGCCGAAACAAACTGGCATTGTGAAGCAGGAGGCTGGGCCATAATGATGCAATTCGGCGTGAATCACGTCAGTGCCCCCCCCCCCGCTGCGGGGGTTTAACAGGCATTGGCGGGGGGGCCAGGGAGGGATCGGCGGCAGGCGGGAGGCTTGCCTGCCTTTCTGAGGGGGCGGGAGCTGCACCCATTTATCGGGAGGCCCCCGCCCGAATCGAGAGAGTAGGCAAGCCTGCTCCTGAACAATGGTTGGACTTTCACAGCATTTGTGGCCAGCATAGGAGTTTATAGCTAAATCCAATATATTTTTCTTTTTTTGTTATCTGAATAATGAGTAACTTCAAATCCTTTATATTCTTTTGAAGAAAAGTATAATACCAACATTACATATTAGCACAAACCATCAAATATCATTTATTACAGAACACAATTAAAACCCATATGGCTGGCCAATCCAACTGGGAAATCATCCTATGATAACTATTCTCATTTGTGTGTACAATAAATTCTAGATTGTATTACATGTGGATGCATGTTTGCTTTCATTCTATAAAACAGAGGCAATATTTATTAATATAATCAATTACTTATATTAATTGTTGCATTAAACAGAATGTGCCTGTACACTTGTATTTTTCATAGAATTGCTTTGATCAGGATAATGACAGGATTATACTCTAACAGGGGCGGATTGGGAATTTAGAGTGGCCCTGGAAAAAACTCTGAAAGTGGCCCTATGTGCGCATGCCTGGAACAGTGGGTGTGGCCTTGTGGCAGGGGGTGTGGCCTAATGTGAAATGCCGAACCCGCAAGCCACTCCCCCAATTTTCATCAAGCTGGGGGCATGCCCACCGCTCCAGGAACTGATAGCCATGCCCACAGTCCCTCTCTCTAGTGAATAAGCACAGCAAGCATGTGAATAAGTATTTTCCTACCTATATGATTTCTCTGCAAGGAGGTGTCGAAGTCAAATGATTGCATGCAACCGCAATTCAACTGTTATCGGACGATTTGGTCATCCACTGCACGATTTATGTTGGTACAATCCACGATGTAACATTGCGTGCGAACAAACCCAGTGTGTGCACGTATCCACACATTCGCACAACACTAAATAGTGAATAATATACAGCACTCTCACACTGACAAACACAATATTCATGCAGGGTTTAGTTAGTAACAAGAAACAGCTTCTGTATACATGCCTGAGAAAAGTAATTAAAAAACAATACACCAGGACACTGTGAGTGTTTTACATATAAATTGGGAAGCCCTGTATTTAGACAAGTATGGCTGTGGCAATTGAAATATAACCCAGGCATTGATATGCACAATTGAATTTGTCTGAGTTAACATTGGATTTGCTTACCAGACGCAGTGGCAACGACAATCAGCTGGGGGTCCCCACCCTGCTTGAAAGTGAACCTAGCTGTTTGTAACACCTTGCAATATAGTTTTAAAAATATGTTAGGAAGGGATAAATATATATATATATATATATATATATATATATATATAATAATACAAGATAAATGGTCCGGCTCTCCCTGGAACAAATGATAGTAGCCGGGTGCCTGCACAAGCAGAGGACAATGCACAGCAAACAAGTAACGTGCAGCACTCCTGGCAATAACAGAACTCACAGTCTTACAGCGGCATGTAGATCAACGTTTCAGTGCTTTATTTACAGTTGCACTTTCATCAGGACTAAAAAACATATACATATAGCTCATCTTATAACCCTCACCATAGTTGCGCTGTTTCACTCTACAAATAAACGCACCACGCATATTAGCAACTTTATGCAATATTTTCTTACACAAATTACATGAAAGGTTCCCTAGTATTAAAGTGTAATATTCAAGGTTTATTCAGTGATTATTAATGTTGTGTAATAAAGGTTATTTGATATCTAAGGTTTAGTACATGGTAAGCAGACCGTGTCTGGTGTTGTACTGATCCACTGTGTCTCCACAGATTTCCGGTACCATCGGTGATAAGATCGGAACCTGCGTCTGCAAACTATGGACTATAGAGAGTTAAAACATTAAAAATGTACTCTGTAATGTTAGCAGCTTAGATTTGCATGCAGGGGGAAAAAGGATACAAAGGGCGGTTGTAGGCCATTGTGTCCATTTGAAATTGTCCTGTAACCAAGACACCTTTAAGAAGAACCAATGGAATCATGCCAAACTTATCTATTGTATTTCCAAATCCCTGCAAGGGTATATATGTGCGCTCTCTGACCCCAGTCTTGAGTCTTCTTGCTGATGCTGTTGACGGAGGTTTCTTGCTGATGCCAGTATCTGGGCCAGAGCGCGTGCTTATATATAAACTGTACCTTGGGTTTGTATGATTTATTTGCGCTAATTGTCTTTAGATCACAGAGTATAACCATCTGTTTTTATGTTGAATAATAACTTATTGTGCTTTGGAAACACATTCAAAGTCTGAAGGCATTTATTTTACTGTGCGACTCATTATGCTAAATTGCGACAATTCTAGAAGGTATAGGCAGGATTTAGAAGGTATAGGCAGGATTGTACCAAGGTTTGATCAGGATATAACAGAGGGAACCTCTGAAGAAATTGTTTCTCCCTGGACAGGCAGTGTCTTGAGTCGGTATTCACTATTCATTCAGGAGATCCCATGGTCTGGAAGCCGCCTGTTTGTGTTGTAATAAAGCTAATGCATACTTGTCTACTTTTGAAAAAGCATTTCAGAGAGATTGTGAAAGCAACACCTATGAGCACGGCGGTAAAGTGGATGTGTACTGCTACATCTGAGAGGCGTGTCATATAAAAAATACTTACATCCAAAGCAGTTAGTAAGATCTATTTGTTGATGAAAACACACTGATACTTTTCAGAAAATTCATAGGGATGACTGTGCTTTATACCCAATTCAGGGAAATGGTCCCATTTAAATGTATATATAGATATCTGTCCTTTTTTTATATAACAGCTACATAATGGGGGTAAGGTGCAATCAGGGAGCCTGCTACACTCTTCAGGGACAGGGAGAATGCTACTATTTCAAGGAGTCTCCTTGACAATCAGGGAGAGTTGGCAAGTATGAGCTAATGTCATCATCATGGGAATCGGTATATAATACCGCCGGCCGCATGGCCAGCAGTTCGATTCCTGGCAGTGTCAGGCCGACACTGGAACAGATCCCGGCAGCATCAGCCCGACAGCGCTGGAAATCCCGATCGTCCCCAGGTAAGTATGAACTAACCTACCCCCTAACCCTCGCTTCCCTAACCTCCCCCCAAGTGCCTAACCCTAATCCCCCCTCTAAGTGCCTAAACCTAACCCCCCCTTCCCCTCTGCCTAAACCTAAGTCCCCCGGGGGGGTGCCTAACCCTAACCTCCCCCCGGGGGTGCCTAACCCTCCCTCCCCCTAGCCTAACCCTAACCTCCCAGGGCGGTGCCTAACCCTAAGTCCCCCCCGGGAGCCCTAAACCTAACCCTCCCCCCCGCGGCTGTCCACTCGTGGCGCCCGGTATCCCTTCGATCGGGATGCCGGGCGCCGGTCTCCCGGCGTTGGTAAAATGAGCGGCGTCTACATCTAGACGCCGGTCATTTCACCCTCGCCGGGATATGACAGTCGGGAAGCCGGCTGTCGGTATAATGTCAGCCGGCTTCCCGATTGCATACCTCATCATGCAACAGCGGTTCAACCAGATAGTAACAGAAGTTTTGGGGCAGGACAAATGTGAGTTTCCAATATCAAACAATTTAATATTATTAAAATATATTTGCTCATTTGGTTCCATTTGTATCAGTAATATGGTTTCATTGGAATTGTTGTCTTGCTGAAGATTACTGTCCCCAGTCTTTTCTTCTAATAGTACCAGTTATCCTACTGTCCTATATGTGTGTCTCAAGCACCATTGCCTTGGGTGTCCCCAATGCCATCATCCTGCGTCTCCCCAGTGCCATCATTCTGCGTCTCCCAGCTCCCTTATCCTGCGTCTCCCCACCACCATCATCCTGCCCTAGCATATAATAGCCCTCCCTCCCCCACACACAGATCATATTCCCTTTGCACAGAATAGCCCCCCTCCCCACAGATCATCATCTCTCCCTAACACAGCAGATCCCCCCAGAGATCATCCCCCCTTAGCATAGTATAACCCTCCCCCAGACAGATCATCATCTCCCCTTAGCACAGAGTAACCCCCCCAGGACAGATCATCATCTCCCTTAAGCACAGAATAACCCCTCCCCACAGATCATCATCACCCCTAGTAGAGCAGATCATCATCATCATCATCATATCCCCTTAGCAAAATAAAATAGCTCCCTCCCCCACAGACAGATCATCTCCCCTTATTACAGCCCTGTTTGTTTCCACTGCACTGCGGCTTCCCCGGGGCTCTCATGATATTAACTAACCCCAGGTCTGCCTGAGTCTCCCAGACAGCCAGCCCAATTGTCTCCACTCCACTCTGCCCCCTCCCCAGGCTGTGAAGACATACATACACACACACACACACACACAGGCAGAGTCACATATAGCTTGTGACTCATGTTACATTTCTGTCCTCAGTCAAAGGGCTCTGATACAAATTACTCAGACCTGTAGAATTCACGTAACCTAATCAATGTAGGCCTGTTTATCTTCCTGATTAACTGTGAAGATGTATAAAACATTTCATCTGGTGATGATGGCCAGTTCCTGTTGCTGGCAGCTTGCTCCATTGTGCTCACTAAGTATTCACCATATCTAATGTCCTTGATCTCACCTGGGTAGCTCTTTCCATAATATTCAACATAGAACCAGTCACCAATGTTAACTACATTCTCTGAAGTCACTGTGACAGTTACATTAAGTTCATCAATAGAAAGAAATGAAGTTGAAAAGTCTTGGCATCTGCTGTGATACAAATTAATGTTCATTATTGTGTCCTATATTTCATGGAATGCATACACACATACAGGCAGGGTCATACATAGATACATACATACACACACACAGGACACAGGCAGGGTCACACATAGGCATACACATACATAGGGTCACATGTAGACAAATACATACAAACAGGTAGTGTCACACTTATACACATACATACATACATGCAGAGTCACACAGATATACATATATACATACATACATACAGGGTCACACACATACATATATACATGCAAACACTTGTAAGTACATACACATACAGGCAGGGTCACACAGACATACACATACAGTCAGGTGCATAAATATTGGGACATTGACAGAATATTCATATTTTGGCCTCTATTCACCACCACAATGGCTTTGAAATGAAACAAACAATATGTGCTTTAACTGCAGACTTTCAGATTTAATTTGAGGGTAATTACATCCAAATCAGGTGAACGGTGTAGGAATTACAACGGTTTCTATATGTGCCTCCCACTTTTTAAGGGGCCAAAAGTAATGGGACTATCAACTCAAAAGCTATTTCATGGACAGGTGTGGGCTATTCCCTCGTTATTTCATTATCAATTAAGCAGGTAAAAGGTCTGGAGTTGATTCTAGGAAGGGTATTCAATTAGGTGCGAATGAGTGTCGAATGTGATTTTGTCTAAATTTTCGCCAGCGAATAACGTTTCGCCAAATTCAATTTAACTTGCGAATATTGTGAAAATCTCCAGTTCGCCTAAAATACTAATCTATCCACTTTTGAATTGTGAAAGTTGAACGTTGCTATTCAATAACAAATATGCGTATATCATTCGCCAAAATAAAAGCGAATTTTGCTGTGAATTCGCAAAAAACTGTCCGCATCTCTTGGGGTGAGAGTTTTAAATCAAATGGTTTAAAATTACATATTTTTCAGGTAAAATAAGTATGTTACAGCAAATATGCTTTCCCAAACATTATTTGTTTTAGGTGTTGATTATATATTTTTAAAATGATCTATTGGCTTGTTACAATAATGGTTCAGTCCATTACAGTTGGTTCATTCCAAAGTTAGAAATAGACCAGGTATTTTTTAATCACTCTTTCCAGCAGCAGCATCAGCAGCAGCAGCAGGTGGAGGAGCAGGAGAGAGAATATTATTACCTGTCAAGGGACTACGCACCTGAATCTGGAGAAGAAAGAAGAAGACACCTGACACAGATAATAGTATCCTTATAATTTGATTGATTATTATCATATAGAATTTTCCGTTTTTTAAAATGGAGCGTTTTCCGGCTCAAGTGTGGGAATTCATGTTTGCAGCATGTGTTCAAGCTAGTAGGCTGCAGTTTAGGGCGCAGATGAGTATTGCAGCCACTCCTGATGAATCAGCTGTGAATGTGGGTATTTCTGCAGGTGCACCTGAAAGTACTCCATCTTCCTCGGGTGTTGCGAGAATCCCAAGGCCACGTCTATATAGACAAAGACGGTTGTTGGATGGGATTCGAGAGGATGAGGTGATAAAATGTTATCGCCTCTCCTCTGCTGCCATTTACCAGCTGTATGATCTGCTGGAGAAGGATCTTGAACCGCGTGTTCCTACGAACAGAGCAGTTCCAGGCTTGGCAAAACTGCTAGCCACACTCCATTTTTTGGCGTCGGGAACATTCCAACCGACCCTGGCGATAATTGCTGGCTTTTCACAAGCCACTTTTTCTCGCTGTTTGTCACAGGTCCTTCTGGCAATGTGGAAACATGTTTCTGAGTTTGTACATTTTCCTCAGACCGAACATGAATGGAATGCTGTGAAGGTGGGTTTTTTTGCCGTGGGACGAATCCCCAATGTTTTGGGTGCAATAGATTGCACCCATATTGCTCTCATGGCCCCCCGCCAAATGGAAGAGATTTTTCGGAATCGAAAATCTTTCCATTCTCTAAATGTACAAATGATTTGTGATTCAAAAATGCGTTTCATGCAGGTGTTTGCTGGCATGCCAGGGGCTTCTCATGATTCATTTATTTTGCAGCAATCTAGCCTCCTTGAGATGTTTCAACAACAACAGATGCCTCACGGATGGCTGATTGGTAAGTAAATAATTTATTTAACTTTTAATATTTTTTAATGTTCTTTTCAAAGTTAAAAATATATATATTTTTTATTTTAGGCGATCAAGGATATGGAAGTTTTCCCTGGCTGCTAACTCCACTGGCTAATCCTGACACCCCTGCAGAACACAGGTTTCAGGCAGCTCACATTAGGACTAGGGGAGTGATAGAAAGCTCCTTCGGTCTGCTTAAAACCCGCTTTCGCTGTCTTGACAAGTCAGGGGGTGTGTTGCTGTATTCGCCAACAAAGGTTTGCAATATAATTATTGCTTGTACAATTTGACATAATATTTGTATTGCAAACCGTTTGGAGGCCGAGATTGATCCATTGATCAGTCTCGATTCTGACCTGTCTCCTGCAGTGGTTGATGATGCTGGCCTTGGGCAAAGCACTCGCCGTGATCTGATAGCATAATTTTTTCAATGTAAGTTTTTAGAACAATTATTAATCGATGTTAAACCCATTTCCCAGATTTGTTTTTCATGGTTTTTTTATTTTCCTTTCAATAGAACATCAACCTTGAGTCACCAATCATTGAAGTTTTGGCCTCTACTGGAACAGTTTAAGTATTCCTAAAGTTTAAACACCATTTTAGATAAGTGTTACATGTGTTACAAGTGGTTTGGTCAAGTTGGATCAGTTTTTCATTGTTATATGTTTGTTTTTTATAGTATTAGTTGTCAAGTGTAAACATTAGTAATTGTTCTTGCATAAGCAAATCCCTTAATCTCCGGGATCTCCAATGGACAGCTGAGCAGCGGGCCATGTGCTAGCCATCCCCAAAAAACCATGTAAGTATCAACAAACCTCATGCTGGTGTCATGTAACCTGTGTCTTTCCCTCCCCTCCTGAGTATAAACTTTTCACTGGAGCAGAGCTGACAGCTTGAAAACCTGCTCATGCTAATCACCTTTCTTCTTCTCTCCCTCTTAGGGAAGTGGACCGGACCTTTTTTGGAGACCCAGGATGCAGACCAGCCCCATCCTCCCGGATCTCCACTGGACAGCTGAGCAGCGGGGCGATGTGCTAGCCATCCCCAAAAAACCATGTAAGTATCAACAAACCTCATTGCTGGTGTCATGTAACCTGTCTCTTTCCCTCCCCTCCTGTGTATAAACTTTTCACTGGAGCAGAGCTGACAGCTTGAAAACCTGCTCATGCTAATCACCTTTCTTCTTCTCTCCCTCTTAGGGAAGTGGACCGGACCTTTTTTGGAGACCCAGGATGCAGACCAGCCCCATCCTCCGGGATCTCCACTGGACAGCTGAGCAGCGGGGCGATGTGCTAGCCATCTCCAAAAAACCATGTAAGTATCAACAAACCTCATTGCTGGTGTCATGTAACCTGTCTCTTTCCCTCCCCTCCTGTGTATAAACTTTTCACTGGAGCAGAGCTGACAGCTTGAAAACCTGCTCATGCTAATCACCTTTCTTCTTCTCTCCCTCTTAGGGAAGTGGACCGGACCTTTTTTGGAGACCCAGGATGCAGACCAGCCCCATCCTCCGGGATCTCCAATGGACAGCTGAGCAGCGGGGCGATGTGCTAGCCATCTCCAAAAAACCATGTAAGTATCAACAAACCTCATTGCTGGTGTCATGTAACCTGTCTCTTTCCCTCCCCTCCTGTGTATAAACTTTTCACTGGAGCAGAGCTGACAGCTTGAAAACCTGCTCATGCTAATCACCTTTCTTCTTCTCTCCCTCTTAGGGAAGTGGACCGGACCTTTTTTGGAGACCCAGGATGCAGACCAGCCCCATCCTCCGGGATCTCCAATGGACAGCTGAGCAGCGGGGCGATGTGCTAGCCATCCTCAAAAAAACATGTAAGTATATTGTAAGTAATCAATTTTGAAATGATTTAAAATAAAACCAATGTCAGAACATTATCATTTTTTATTTTTTTCAACAATCTGTTTTAAACAGAAATCTTTTATACCGGGAATGTTTTTTTAACAATAATTTCTTTCCCATTTATATAATAATTGTTTTTTTATTAAATTTTTTATTTTTAAACATGTCAAAGTTTTTACATTGATTTTTTTTCTTGCATTCAAAAAAACAACTTTGCCATCTTCTTTTTAACTGGAACATTTGAAACCTATAAGACAATGGAAAAATTTCTAATTTTAAAACAATTAATTTTGACAACCTCATAAACACTAATTTAACTCCTATTAACATTATTTCACTGTTGAAGTAGTAAATGATTAGAATTAACTTGCATATTAAATGTTAAGAAAATATCATATATACATGGTTGCCAATCAGCTGAACGAAAGTGGCGGAGTGGGGTCCTTAGCAATTATGCGTGCACCAATAACAAATCCAGCCTCACAGGTCTCAGGCTGATCCCCCACTTGGCTCTCATGTAAAAAAATCTCCATTATGGTGTGCCCCTTGGCTGAATTACTGTCCCTATGTAGTGCCCCCAGGCTGTCCCCTTATGCAGTGCCCCCAGGCTTTAATAGTGCTCCTTAGCCAGTGCCCCCAGCCCAACACTTACCTTTACTTGCTCAACACTCGCGCTCCCACTGCCACTGCCTTGCTCTGACTGGATCTAACTAGGTCCAGCAAGTGTGCGTGGCAGGCTCCTGATGTCACGGGTGACGTCCCCCATGCAGTGCCTCACTGGGAACGCTTGCCTCTGAAATGATCAGAGGCTTCTTTAGCCTCTGGTCACTTCAGAGCCCAAGCTTCTACAGCGGTGGTCGGCAGGGGAAAGTGGCAGGTGGTAGGCTTTTTCTGCCGGGCGACGCATCCGCAGAAAACAACCCGAGGAGAACACTGCCTTGCCAGGATTAGACGGTCGGGAAGGCGGCGTTTGGGATTCACTCTGTCGGCTACCCTACTGCATCCCCATATGTTCTATGTCCCATATATCCAATAATTAAGATAATCTGTTATTTAAATAAATATACATGAAAACAGTAATTTCTTTTTTAAACATGGATTTTTAACTGATTAAGGGATGTGAACACTGTGACTCAAAAGAGTCTGGGTAGTTTAAAACAACATCCTATTACAGGATATAGATAGTCTAAAAAAAGTTCCAAATTGTGCTGCTAGCACATATAGGGGGTCATTCAGACCCGGTCGTTAGCGCCGATGCGCTCGGACCGGGTCGATGGCCCCCCACAGAGCATGTGCACGATGGCGCTGGTCGTGAGACCCGCTACGACCAACAGCACTGGTCGTAGCGGGTCTCGATCCAAAGGGGGCGAGCTGTCGATGTTGATTGACAGCTCGCCCCGTTTGGAAGGCGGGCCGGGGGGGTGGCAGCCCAAATGGAGGCGATCCCATGGGAATGCCTACCATTTGGGGGTGGCCCCACTGACATCACTAGTGATGTCAGTGGAGAGCTTCCGGCTCTGACAGAGCCAGAAGCTCTCCGGGGCTTACGACAAGGGAGACCCTACCCTAGGGTCTCGTCGTAAGGCCCGATGGTCGCGATGGTCTCTGACCATCGCGACCATCACCGGAGCGGTCGTTAGAGCTGTGGGTGTTAACCCACAGCCTAATGACCACAACAGAGGCGGGCGGTCAGGATGCAAGTGGCCGCCCAGTTTCTGAGCGACCGCTTGCATCCTCCGACCGCCTCGGAATGAGGCCCATAATTCCTGCTGGTTCCTATTACTGAGGGGGCGTGGCCCAACGCGTTTCATCCAATAGCTGGACTTTGTCAAGGGTGACCATTAACAGGATTCTTTACATACAAGAAACTTATGCGTTTGTGGACATTGGACATTTAAGAACACCCAACCTACAGATTCAAAGTCGGGACGTTTTTTACCCATTTGGAACATTAGGAACATATAGGTTTTTTCATAATTATAGGGTCACATCCCTTAGTCAGCACACACTAAGATTGCCCCAAAGCGCACCACTACTATCTCTACTCATTGTATTAATTAGAGGTTGGGATAACTCTACAAGTGGAGCAGCTAGGGACGACCTTGAGATAAGACCAAGAGCGCTGGATACCCATACTCTTATAATATGGATTTTTAACTGTATAATTAACGCTAATAATTTTTTTTGTAAATATATACCTTAAATCCAAATTAGGCAAAAGGCATCGTAGCAGGGATTACTTCGGATTCAACAATCGATTCATTTTCCGGGAGAAGACGTCTCCGTGTTATGGAAGTTGAGTCATCCAGCGCAGGAGTTTTTAACAATGAACCTGTTTGGATTTGATTTGGAAGATTGGTTAGGCTTTGAACTGGGTTTAGAATATTCGGTGGACCAACAACGTGGTCAAATCTGTTGGATGGAAATAATTCAGATTCAGTTTGCGAAAAATAATCCTGTCTCATGACTGGTGTTCTCAATAATGAGCTTGAAAAATCAGGAACATAACTACTTATTGGTGTGTTTCGACGGACAATCTGCTCCTCCATTAAGAATTTTATTCCAGTTGACATAACTAATAAAGCAGAAGACAGAACCTCTTGTTGTTCTGAAATTTTCTCAAAGGTCTTTGACATTTTTGAAAGTTCACTATTCATTGCACTTGCTACTTGTAGGGATTCTCTATGATGCTGATCTATTTGTGTATGTGAAGTATGGATTTCTTCATAATGTACTCGACTAATGCTTTTCAAAGCATCTTTAACCTGGATTAATGCTTCAGTTATAACTTGTAAATCACCCTCAACTCGGAGACGATGATCTTCTTGTTGATCATTCATAGACTTGGCAAAATCTGTGATTGCATCAAATGGAGTCTCAACCTGTGTTTTTTCACCTGGTGCTTGTGGTCTATCTGCAGGGGTAGACCTTACCATTAGATTTCTAAAAGCTTTTGCCAGAATTTTAAAAGCAAGAATAGATCCTAGAAAAAGTAAACTATATTGAATGAAAAATTATCTAAATTTTCAAAATTGACCTAAAATACAAAAATAACTAACTACCTGGAGTAACAGAAGCTGGTGAAAAAGTCAAGGATTCCACTTCAATATCCAAATCTTTATAGAAATAGAAATACATTTTTTTATTGTAAAACGCATTTATTAGCATAGTGCATTTTTCAACATTCAACCTTCACATACTAGGTGAAATACCTCCAACATCTCCAACGTCAGGAATAATTGGAGTTATAGGTCTTTGTTCATCCATTTGCATAATCATATTTTTTTAAACTGTTGAAATTAAAAACTTTTAACATTAACAACATTTAAATGAAATAAAATAAAAAAAAAATTAGCTTAAAAAAATACTTTCTTGTGCTCTAGGATTGGCTTTGAATATCTCAGAATCAGTATTCTCCAGATCTATAATGTTTAAATTTTATTATGACAAATCTTAAAATTGTATCAAATATATATTTAAATAAAATAAATTAATACACTTACATGGTGAAGATATTGTAAAACGCTCAAAAAGATTTTCCAGGGAGTCACTTCAATTTGCAATTCCTGACCTATGAAGATTAATATATTTGGTTCAAAATAAAGTATACCTTACCTTAGCAAACCCATTACAATTTACGTTGTCTTTTTGAATTATTTGATGCAGTGGAGGAATTTATATTTTCTACAGATTGTATGACTTCAGGCATTGAAATGGGTAAAGATGAAATAGCCGTTTGGGGCAAAGATTCATTTGTTAATGTCACTATAGGATTATCGTTTAAAACCCTTTTCAATCCTTTGTCAGATGAAGTTTTTCCAGCTGGAGTTGTTTCTTTTCGGGAGGCTTGAGAATTAGTTTTTTTACCTTTTTACAAATGAAAATAAAAATTATAATCTGTTCATTGCCAATACACATTTTAATTATACTGTCCAAAAAACATACCTGCTATCACTCTTTTAGGACCTCCAGAAACAATCCCTGTAGATGTGGTGGCTGGTTGTGAATCATCTTGCATCTGGATCTGTGTTTGTTTACGCAATGTTTGGACAACTGCCCCACCAAAAAAAAAATAAAAGAACATTTACATACATATCTTCAAAAAATAAACTGATATAAATATATATACACAAGCTTCAATACCTTCCAATGGAATAGATGATTGGTTTGTCGTATCAATACTTCCAAGTACTCCCTCAACCAGGACTGGAGAAAGATGTTTCCTTAATTTCTCTTCCCAAACATTAAAGATTAAATTTAATGGTGGCCCACCACCAGTTCCACGTTGGTGATTTGAAATTTTGGCCATTTTTTTCTTTGCACTACGTTTGCAGTCATGAAATCGCTTTTTACAATGCTTTGTCGTGCGTGGTTGCACAGCGAAAGAACTAATTTGGTTTGCTATATTTTGCCATATTGCAGTTTTACATCTTCCTGGGGTACTTTGTGCTCTTTTACCAAAGAGACTGTGGTATGATTCTAGTACCATCGTAACCAGTAAATCACTCTCTTTAAAACTGAACTGGATATTCCTAGGAAGAGACCCATCTTCCCCATCCGAACAATTGCCATCATCATCTTTGTCTTCTTGTATTTTGGTTTTCTTTTGTCTGGAACCTTTAAAAAAAAAAATTGAAATTAATACATTTGTATTTATTTAATTATATATGAATATACATGTAGCATGTAGAACACGGACGGCACTCATGGAGACTCAATGAAAAAACAACGATGAAGCAACTGTGCTGAAGGTCAACGTTTCAGTGTAATAACACTTTTATCAAGACATACAGAGAACAAACAACAAAACATACCTTAAATACTATTCACCCAGTGTGACAGCATCGTGCGGCTCAGTCCAAGCGGGAGTCCCATGACATCACATGCGGCGCCAAGGCACCGACGTCATCCCCAAGGGGCGTATCCGCATCAACAAGTGCAACCATCACCAAGACAACCTGAGTAAACATGGAACAAAGAAACGCAGAGCATATAATTGCAATATAGGGACAAATCATGTCACAAATAATCATGAGCTATATGATGCCACATAAGCAGGCAACAAGGAAATATAAAAACTGGAAACAGTGAGCAGCATATAGGCAAAACAACCACGAACACAGTAGTACCTGTAGCCATTTGGAAACGGGCAATGTATTTCTGCATCCTTGTTCGGGCAAGAAGTTTTTTATACGTCATGCAGTTACCTGCACTAGTCGTTATGTTGTGTATTACATAAGGTGCCCATGTGGGCTCCTTTATGTAGGTAAAACTACTCACCAGCTTAAGAAGCGCATGGCCCTCCATCGCTCTAGCATCAGAGCAGCTTTGGAAGGCAGACCCATGGATCAACTGGTCGCCAAAAATTTTAGGGATTTCAAACATGGGCTGGCAACACTTCGTTGCAAAATAATTGACTGGATTCCACCTCATAACATAGGTGGTGATAGGGGTCGTACTCTTTTACAGCAAGAGTCCAGATGGATACACGTCTTGCAGACTTTGAAACCACTAGGTCTCAATGAAATGAATTCCTATTCTTGCTTTTTTTTAAGTCCTCACGGACTACTAATCTGTCTTCCAGGTGGTTTCTTGGTGTCCTTATGAATTTTCGGCAGGTGGTAATACACCGGAATAATGGGATCTTCTTTCCTAATGTACTTGTATTCTTGTATAGTCAGGATCCCTGTTTCCAAACCTTTCTCCAGTAGTATTCCCAATTCTTTTTTATATTCTATAGTTGGATCTCTTTTCAGTGGTTCGTATGTAGATTTATCCTGAAGTTGGTTCAATGCTTCTTCATCATATAATTTCCTGTCCATAAGGACAATGCCTCCACCTTTATCCGCTGGTTTAATAACCACACTATTATCGTCTTTTAATATATTAGCTTCTCTTTCTTTCTTGGTAATGTTCCTTTTGCTTCTGCTAATTTGGGATGTCATATTTTCTATATCTTGTTCTACCAGTCTCTGGAATGTTTTCTTGGTGATGGTTGCACTTGTTGATGCGGACACGCCCCTTGGGGATGACGATGACATCAGTGCCGAGACGCCGCATGTGACGTCATGGGACTCCCGCTTGGACTGAGCCGCATGATGCTGTCACACTGGGTGAATAGTATTTAAGGTATGTTTTGTTGTTTGTTCTCTGTATGTCTTGATAAAAGTGTTATTACACTAAAACGATGACCTTCAACCCCTTCAAAACAGTTGGCCAAATCAAGAACACTCTACAGGAGGTAGGTGTATATGTGTCAAAGTCAACAATCAAGAGAAGACTTCACAAGAGTGAATATAGAGGGTTCACCACAAGATGTAAACCATTGGTGAGCCACAGAAACAGGAAGACCAGATTAGAGTTTGCCAAACAACATCTAAAAAAGCCATTACAGTTCTGGAACAACATCCTATGGACAGATGAGACAAAGATCAACTTGTACCAGAGTGATGGGAAGAGAACAGTATGGAGAAGGAAAGGAACTGCTCAAGATCCAAAACATACCACCTCATCAGTGAAGCATGGTGGTGGTAGTGTCATGGTGTGGGCATGTATGGCTGCCAATGGAACTGGTTCCCTTGTATTTATTGATGATGTGACTGCTGACAAAAGCATCAGAATGAATTCTGAAGTGTTTCGGGCAATATTATATGCTCATATTCAGTCAAATGCTTCAGAACTCATTGGACGGCGCTTCACAGTGCAGATGGACAATGACCTGAATCATACTGCAAAAGCAACCAAAGAGTTTTTTATGGCTAAAAAGTGGAATGTTATGCAATGGCCAAGTCAATCCCCTGACCTGAATTCGATTGAGCATGCATTTCACTTGATGAAGACAAAACTGAAGGGAAAATGCCCCAAGCAGGAACTGAAGACATTTGCAGTAATGGCCTGCTAGAGCATCACCAGGGATGAAACCCAGTGTCTGGTGATGTCTATGCGTTCCAGACTTCAGGCTGTAATTGCCTGCAAAGGATTTGCAACAAAGTATTAAAAAGTGAAAGTTAGATTTAGGATTGTTTAGTTTGTCCCATTACTTTTGGCCCCTTAAAAAATGGGAGGCACATATAGAAACCATTGTAATTCCTACACTGTTCACCTGATTTGGATGTAATTACCCTCAATTAAATCTGAAAGTCTGCAGTTAAAGCACATCTTGTTTGTTTCATTTCAAAGCCATTGTGGTGGTGAATAGAGGCCAAAATATGAAAATTCTGTCAATGTCCCAATATTTATGCACCTGACTGTATATACATATATACATACATACACACATACAGGCAGGGTCACACATAGACATACACAGATCTATAGATAGATACATACATACATGGCAGGCAGGGTCACACATACATACATACACACACATACAAGCAGGGTCACGCATACATACAGGCAGGCAGGGTCACACATAGACATACACATACATGCACACCAGGGTCACACATACAGGCAGGGTCACACACACAGGCAAGGTCACACATAGACACATACATACACAAAGGCAGGGTCACACATAGAAACATATATACACATACAGGCAAGGACACAAATATACATATACATAGTATACACATACAGGCAGGGTCACACATACATACAGGGTCACACATAGACATAAACATACATACATATATACAGACAGGGTCACACATGCATGCATACATACATACACATACAGGCAGTGTCATACATACATAGGCAGGGTCACACATAGACATGTACATACACACAGGCAGGGTCACACATAGAAACAGGCAGATACACACATAGACATACATATACACATACAGGCAGGGTCACACATACATACAGGCAGTGTCATACATACATAGGCAGGGTCACACATAGACATGTTCATACACACAGGCAGGGTCACACATAGAAACAGGCAGATACACACATAGACATACATATACACATACAGGCAGGGTCACACATACATACACATATACATACATACATGGTCACACATAGACATATATACATACAGGGTCAAACATACATACATACATACGCACATGCAGGTAGGGTCACACATCCATACAACATACATACAAACATACATACATACATGCACACACAGGTAAGATCACACATAGACACATACATACACAGACAGGGTCACACATAGAAACATACATACACACAGGTAGGGACACACATAGACATACAAATACATATACACATACAGGCAGGGTCACACATAAGCATACAACATACATACATACAGGGTCACACATACATACACTCATACAGGCAGGGTCACACATACATACATACACACATACAGGCAGACTGGTATACCTATCTCACCTTGCTCGATGTGGAGCCAGCAGTTCCTTCCTCCATGCTGCTGTAATCCCACCCTCTGCTGGGGTCAGAGGAGCATGTGCTGAGCTCCACCAATCACATGCTCCTCTCCTCTGACCCTGTAGTGTCACCAGCATAGAGCAGCTGGAAGGAAGGACTGGAGCTACTGCTTTGTATTCAATTTCCAACCCCAACCTGGCTCTTCCTTAATGTGGTTCTCCCAAAATCGGAAGAGGGAGTACTGCATGGCCCAAGAGACTGGCTAGGGAGAACTGCAGCCTACAGTCTGATTCTCCTGTGCCAAACGGAGCAATTCAATGGCTGCTCCGTCTGAGTGCGATAGCCGTTGGCGCCGACATTTCTGCTCGCACCCTCAGGAGGGTGCAAGCAGGAATGAGCGAGAAACCCATGGTTAGGACGTGCTAACCGCAGTTAGTGCACCCTAACTAGAACTTTAGACGGGTTTAGCCATTTTAGAGGGTGATAATTAATGAGCTCCCAGAACAATTGAATTGCAAAACTGGGTGTTCATTAATTATCACTTGCCACTCAACATTTGAATTTCCCTCGGAGAATCTTACAGGTCCCAGTGGGCAGGAAATTTGGGTGACCTGGATGATGAGGCTTCCATATATGTCTCACCATCCTTGCCAGAGTTACTAATAAAAAAATAGATACAAGATAGATCCTATTTTCCATGTCACAACTATTGTTATAATGGTTGTTGCAAGATATGCAGTTTAGGAGATGTAGTTAGATTACCAGCAGCCGGAATGCCGGCCGTCAGAATCCCGACAACTGAAGCCTGACCCGAGACTAGAGATAGGCATTGAAATCTCATCGCCTATCTTTAGCCCGATGCCGAAATCCTGACGGCCGGCATCCCAAATGAAGGTAAGCGGCGCTTTGTAGCTGTTAGCCGCAGAGGAGGAGGATTAGGTTTCGGCACCCCTGGGGGGAGTTAGGTTTAGGGTGCAGGAAAGGGGGGGTTAGGGTTAGGCACCCCTAAGGGAGGTTTAAGGAGGGGATAGGGAAGGGTTAGGGTACTAACCAGCCCCTGCCGGGATGTAAACCTTTTGGGCTGGCGGCTAATGAGCCGCTGGCATTACATACCGATTTCCAGTTTAACAGGGAATACTTCCATTTAAAATAGACATGCCTTAATATTTTCTAGTGCAAGTGATTTGATTTATAAATGACAATATAGGGACATCGGTGTCATTAGTTTGTCTCCTGGAGATAGTCTCCACACTTATCAGGCCCACAGCTTTACATGGTATTTTATCATATAAAATATGGCTGGAAGCAAGATGCAATATCCAGAAAAATGTTCTAAAATTTGTTATACATGGATAAGAGAACCTGATTCTGAGTCAGACACATCCGCGGCTGCTGTTCTGTACGGTCGTGACAGCCTGCTTATTATCTTATGCTAATGTTAGAATATGCCCGTCTATGCTGAGCATAAGTGTGCTTAGAGCCGGTGCTAGGGTGTTTGGCGCCACCCCCTGCAAACTCACATTATTTTAAAGACACCTTTGGCTCACACCACAAAAAAGGGGCATGGTCTCACAAAAAAGGGACACAAAATAGTACCCCCAATTCAATTTGTATAAAAATCTTATTCACATTACACCGCACATTGGAGCTCATTCACACCTGTTCGCTAGATGTGTTCGCTTGCACCCAGCGTATGCAAATCCAGCGCATGCCCAGCGAGGCAGGCAATCGCACGGCAAGACATTAGCACGCCCACTATGTCTTGGCGTGCGATCACTTTGTGTATGCAGACGCCCACCAGCCATTCTTAAGACGCCCACTTGCGCACATCATCTCCTGGAAGTGCATGAAACCATCCAGCACCATGGGATGCGATTGCAGCGCTTGAGGTTGACTATACCCTGCCGCAAGTACTGCGATCACTTCAGTGTGGAATACAACCAGGTGACGTGTACAATGACGCTGCCTGTTAATCATCTCTGAAACGGCGTTATTTCAGTCAGGCACGCCTGCGTTCTCATCTGCACTCCCCCGTTTGTATTGGCCTGCCCCTGTTACCACCCACATACGGCCTCTCCTATCACTCATTCAACTGGGCTGTCTATGCTGGGTGAGCGAACACTCCCGATCTTTCGCAGTGGTTCGCGCACACGGATTGCAAATATTGACCAGCTACGAGCAAACGCATCTTAGCCAATGGGTCTGAATCAACTCCCTAGTGTCCCTGATTCACATTACACCACACATAGTGCCCCTGATTCACATTACACCACATAGTAGTGTTCCTTATTCACGTTATGACACACAGTAGTTCCCCATATACACAATGCCCACAGTACTTGCCATTATACACATAATACCCACAGTAGAAGTGCCCCCAGTGGCGTAACTATAAATTTTGCTCCCCCATGCCATAAAAGTTTCAGGTGCCTCCCCCCCCCCGCCCAAAATACAAACACACCCAAAGACGACATTTAAGCTGTTGGTTTCATGATACAGTAATGTGCCTAAAGGCCCCCATACATCAGAGATTGATTGCAGCAGATTCTGCAATTTGCAATCGATTGTGTATAAAAATCTTTCCCTTTTTCAATCAATTGCAGAATTGCCACAATCGATTGAAAAAGGGAAAGAAATGTATACACCATCGATTGCAAATTGCAGAATTGCTGCAATCAATTGCTGATGTATGGGGGCCTTTACACAAGAGATTCCCAAACGCAGTCCTCAAGGCTCCCCTACAGTTCAGGTTTTAGTGATAACCATGGTTAAGCACAGGTGGTTAAATTTTATGCTCAACCATGGATATCACTAAAACATGAACTGTTGGGAAGCCTTGAGGACCGTGATTGAGAACCTCTGCATTACACATTATGACACACTAAGTAATGCCACTAAATAACACATTATGCCACACCGGAATGCCCTTATAACACATTATGCCACACCGTAATAACCCTTACAACACATTATGCCACACAGCAATGCCCTTTACACATGCCACACAATAATGCCACGTATAACACATAATGACACGCAGTAATGCCCTTATAACAAATTATGCCACGCTGTAATGCCACTATTTCACATTATACCACACCGTAATGCCCCTTATAACACATAATGCCACACAGCATGCCACACTAATACCCCTAACAGCAAATTGTGTACACAGTAATGCCCATTGCACATTATGCCACAGAGTAATGCCCATTACATTCCACCCTGACAAATCTACTTCACCAACCCTTCTCTCCACTCCTGCCAGTTTGTCACCTCAGCTCAAGACAGGTTGCACAGTTTTTATGTCCGTGTAGAATCAGATTATTTAGAACATAGTTTATAACCTGTAAACTGCGTATATCAAGTTACTGCCCCTTATACAGTTTCCCCTGTACTAGTGCCCCTTATGCAATGCCCCCTGTACCTAGTGCCCCTTATGCAATGCCCCCTGTAATAGTGGCCCTTATACAGGGCCCCCTATAGTAGTGCCCATTATGCAGGGCCCCCTGTAGTAGTGCCTATTATGCAGGCCCCCTGTACTAGTGCCCCTTATGCAATGCCCCCTGTAATAGTGCCCCTTATGCAATGCCCCCTGTAGTAGTGCCCATTATGCAGTGCCCCCTTATGCAGGGCCCCCTGTAGCAGTGCCCCTTATGCAATGCCCCCTGTAGTAGTGCCCATTATGCAGGCCCCCTATGCAATGCCCCTGTACTAGTGCCCCTAATGCAATGCCCCTGTAGTAGTGCCCATTATGCAATGCCCCCTTATACAGTGCCCATTATACAGGGCCCCCTGTAGCAGTGTCCCTTATGCAGGGCCCCTTTAGCAGTGCCCCTTATGCAATGCCCCCTATACTAGTGCCCCTTATGCAATGCCACCTGTACTAGTGCCCCTTATGCAATGCCCTCTGTAGTAGTAAAGCAGTGCCCCCTGTAGTTGTGCCCCTTAAAGTAATGCCCCCTGTAGTTGTGCCCCTTATGTAATGCCTCTTAAAGTAGTGCCCATATGCAGTGCCTGCTTAGTTGTGTCCCTTAAAGTAGTGCCCCCCGTAGTTGTACCCTTTAAAGTAGTGCCTCCTGTAGTCGTGCCCCCTCCCCTCCCCACCCCAGTACTTACCTGACTCCGTGCGTCGTCCGGGCTGTCACTTCTGCTGCCGTGCTGACTGGATCTAAATTGATCCAGCAGACGCAGCCGCACAGGTTCCCCTTCTTACTGGGAACGCTGGCCTCTGAAGTGATCGGAGGCTTCCTTAGCCTCCGATCATTTCAGAGGCCAGCGCTCACAGTTGCAGTGGCGAAGCTATGGCCCCTGGCGCCCCCAAGCCACCCGGCGCCTCCAAGCCACCGTATTAGTGCCCCTTACACATACATAGCCAGATAAAGAACCAAATAGATTTGAACTAAATAGCATTTGCAGTGAATTTTATGAATGAAAAAGTAAAACAACTCAGAAGTGGCATCACAAAGGAGTCCGGCCTTTTACCTGTTATACTCATTAGTGGGGTATAAATAGCCCACAGGACACACATCCCCTTGAAGATGTCTTTTAACCTGGCAAAACGCGTTGCTACTGTGCAACTTTGTCTTCATGGACCTTCCTGATTTTTTTTTTATCTTAGAATTTTTTATTGAGTTTTTGAAACACACCCGAACAAAATAAAAGATAATTACAATATAGTAACAATATCAGCAGATATAGAATATACCTTACAGTAATTCACAATACAACATAGAATAATAATCAAATCAAGTGATGTTTAGAAAGAAAATATTAGTCATAATAAATAACAAAAAATATAGATCTCAGCTTTCTCAAACTATACGGATATTTCAACATATTTCAAACAACCCTTCCCATAACCCCCCACCCTGTATAACCTATACTAATAACCTAATCTAGGTATACCTGGATCCCCTAATGCCCTACCCCACTACTTACTAATCTAATCTAAATACTGAAATGCTCGCCCCCCCCCCCCCCCCCAAATACCAAAGAAAAACATAACAGGGGAAATAGACTAGATGGCCTTAAGCTAGTGAAAGCTAACCCCAGCTCACAATAGGCCCCCGACATGGATTTAATAAAAAAACCTTTTCCCCCTCAACAGACATACAAGGATATAAAGAGCACTTATATAACAGAAATAAATTCCCCACCACCTTCCAACCCAGATAAAAGATAATTGCACTGGATAATTGACAGGGCCAATAGGCTAAGTGGCCAAAAATCAGACATAACTCGGCTCCCGGGCATAAAAAAGGAATAGAATTCCTCCCACATTGAAGCAAAATAAAGTACAATTGTAACATAAGAAATATAAACATTAGGAAAACCTGGGTATATTTGTATATACCAGAGCAGAGAAATAAAAACATACATAAAAGACAACAAAAGTGTGACAAACACAATGGACTCCAGAGTACAAATCAGGCCAAGCCTCAGCCTCTTGCAAAACAATAAATAAAGAACAATAAATAAAGAAAAAGAGTCTCGGGCCAACCCACCCAAGAACAAACAGAAAAGTACATATAGTACTTAAATGATAAATCCTGAATCTTCGCCACACCCTGCAGAAAAAAGATGGGCTTTTTGTATAGGCAACACAAAATCGAAGCACGCGTAGACTGAGAAATCAGCGACCTTGGATGTAATCGCAAATTTCATGGAGGATAGATCCATATATTGATCCTTGGTAGAAAAAATGATGCCTACAGAGTTAAAGATCAGGGAGGAAGATTAAATATTAACGAAGCAACCGGCAATGGCGTCGGATAATGTCAGATATATATCATTCTCCAAAACTTGAAGGCGGTTGAACTATCAACAAAAGCGGTGTCACCACCCTCCAAAGTGGGAATGCATGTCTCCATATCAGCGAGTCGAGTCTCGGTATACGCAAGTCATAACATGGAAGAGACAACACAACATGCAGGTGCACCAATCGAGTCTCGAGCCTCTTTTCGGAATCAACAATAGCTTTGAAGAGATGATCCATATTATTCAGAGAGGTTATAGCCACAGAAGGAGGTAATCAAGGTACTAGATAGGTATCAAATCAGGAGATTAGGGTAATACAAAACTTCCAGGATATAATCCCTAAATATAACATAGGGAGTCACAGAGGCCTGCAGACAGGAAGATTAGGCAGTGAAGATCCAAAAAATAAGACACAGCAGCAGTCTCGGTTACAACACTTTCACTCCGGGGAGCATAGGAGAAAAAAAACAATGGATGCACCTTCAGCCCAGAGGCAGTTATTGACACAGAGCAGCACTCCAAGATGGCGGCCGAGGCCGGGGGATGCGGGACTGTAAAAACCCATAGAGAGCTGTGGTTTGACAGGGCCGGGATTTGCCACCTATCCACCTACCCCAAAAATTTGGCATATATATATATATTTTTTTTTAGAAAATTTAAATACACATTTATATATAGGACAAGTGCCATATTTAAGACAACCCAGTATTGCAAACGGTTGCAGATTGCACACGATCCTGTCTTGACACAGATCTCTATTGGCATGTCCACATTTTGCGGATGACATGATAGGGCCTGAATGAGCTGTACGCTATGCTATGTTGAATGATTATTGTCCATCTACGCAAGCGTCTGAGTCGCACTGTGCACGTGTCAAGGTATATTACCGAAATCACTCACAGCAACTATGTACTCGCAGTGTGACTGACAGTCAGGGAGCGTTTGGGGCAGGTAACAGGGAGTAGCGGCAAAGACCATTTTGGGGATGTGGCTCACCCTGCGGCTGCAAGCCTGTACACAAGAAATTCAATTCCCACGTCCATTCTGCGGGACCATAGGCTTACTCAGGACTGCTAACATCGAATGATCTGTGACTGATGCTTTTGTATACAGATGCTGCGACATGTTACACAGATGCTTGCAATTGCAAAGCTACAGGTGGGCATCTCAATACATCTCCCAGCTGCTGCGACATTTCCATATTTTGCATCACAGTTCGTACACATACGCAGCAGCAGCGGATTAGCGCACAGCTCTGAATCAAGCCCATGACTCCATCCATTGATAACTGAGGGGACAAATAAGGATAATTGAACCCTATGGCCACTGCATGAGATACAACAAGCATATCTACATTGTCAAACAGCAAATCATTGAATGTTGTAACTGCGCCACAGTTATTGTGGAAAGTGCGCCCAAATTGTCAGTTACATCTCCAGTAAGGAGTTTATAAATGGAGAGATCTGCAAATAGTTGTGAGGAATACACCCAGGCCACAGGCTGCAACCTGGGCAGAATTGCTCTGGATCATAAGTGCAATGGAAATAATAAATAGTTCTTTTTATCACAGGTTTATAAAGAATAAGGCCTAGTTTTATACTGAAATCCAGATTCTAGGTTTATCATTGTAATTAAAAACTTCAAGCACACAAACATTAAATATGATTATATGTAATTTAAAAGGTGTCACAAGATATCTGCAGGACCGTAAACAAGGTAAACATAAAAGGAAATTAGAATTACATAGAATACGTATAATATACAACAGATAACCATAGCACAAATACAAAGCATAAGTCAAAACATTACAGTAAAATACTGATGATAGTCCTGATGTCGATCTCACTCAAGTTTCATGTCAGAACAGGCTCTTTCACAGAGGTGCAAAGTTCCAGTCATACAGTCTTTGAGTTCCATGTTTGCTTCTTAATTCAAAATTGTATTTTTAAATTCTGCTATTTAGAGTCTATAAATATAGCTGTGGTGTTGACCGTGTGTAATATTCCCCCTTAGTGTGGCCTGCCGTAATATAAACGCAGGGACGTATTAAGAGAGGAGGAGGCCCGTGTTCACGCCCCGTCCGTGACCCCCTCCTCTCTCCCAGGTTGCCGCCAGTGATCTGACAACAGTAGACTCAGGGTACTAGAGTGTACCCGGAGTCTACTGCGCATGCGCAAATCACAGGGAAAATGGTGTGGCAGCCATTCTCCCGGTGATTTCTTACTGCGCATGCTCAAAGCACCCGAAAAATGGCAGTGGCGGACATTTTCCAGGCGTTTTGTGTAGCGCTACTCCGTGGGACTTCGGAAAGGTAAGTATAAAAAGTATGGTTGCAGGGTGAGCGATGCGGACCCCCCTGGACCCAGAGCCGGCCCGCCCGTTACGCGAACTGTGCAGCTGCGTAGAGCGCCAGCCAGCAGAGGGTGCTGTGGGCGGCGGTCCCCAGCGCCACAGTCCTTCCCGCACCCTAGCGCCACCGCCACACTGCTCCTCCTCCCCCCCACCCCCTCTTCGCCACCGCCACACTCCCCCCACCCCCCGTCCGCGACAGCCGAAGCTCGCTCCTGATCTCCGGCTCCCCCCCCCCACGAGCACTATGGGAGAGACGTCATGCCATTTCTCCCATAGTTCCGAGGAGCGGTGGATGGCAGCGGGCTTAGGTTCGGGGCTAAAGGTAAGTATTGTTTTGGTTTTTTTGTGTGTGGGCGTGGTACACTAACGGGGCATTACTACTTGGGGCACACTAACAGGGGGCATTACTACTGGGGGCACACTGACAGGGGCATTACTATTGGGGGCACACTTAGGAGGGGGCACACTAACAGGGGCTTTATTGGGTGCACCGTGTGTTACTGCAGCCAGTGATGTCACCGAGGAGTCCCAGCTTGTTTATCCTGCTCAGACACCACCATAATGTGTTACCAATAGAATGCTACACTCTGTTTAAACATGTTAAGAGAAGCCATTTTTATCTATGGAAAAAAATGTAGTATGAATACTGAAGCCTTGTTTCCTGCAGATCCTTCAACAGCGGGTAGACACAAAAAAAATAGATATGCCTGGGTGGTGCCACACCTGACATCCAGTACAGTAGCAATTTAAGAACTTTCTGATTTGTTCCTTTAGATAAAGTGAACAGGTTTCTCTGTGTGTTCATCCTCTGTAGTGTGTACACATTGATATATATATACTGTATATACACATTGATATATATTGATATATAATACCATTGGCAGGAGTTTGCATGTCTTGCAGACAACGAGATAAGCACACAGTGGCTCTCACATCAGCCTCAGTGAATCGGACCAGGTACTTTTAATTACTTCCCTACTATTTGTAATAGATAATGTTAATCTTTTTTTAGCGTTGCCATTTGATAGTTAACCAGAATTTCATAATGCTCAGCTCAGATGTAAATGCAGCCACTGTCAATAAATATCTGTAGACTATGATAAGTATGTTACACAGACTGATTATCCCCATGGAAAGCATGGATAATTTTAATAAGAGAATTCATTGAGCACCTTATCAAAAACATGTTTCCTGTGTTACTGGACTTATCATTTTATCAGTCTGGCTTTAGCTCCAACCGCACATTTACCCAGCGTGTGTACACTTTTCAGGTCTGTTCATTAATCTTATTTATTTCATATTTACAGAAAATTAAAGTCTAAACCTGATATTGCATTGCAGCATTTGTTGATTGTTTTATTGTGTCTGTTACCGGTAGATGTATTTTATCTTTTACAATACCTGTCATCATCGTTACTAAAGGTTCCCTGAAGGTTTTACCTACTATAGTCATTTATCTGGATTTTTGTTATGTCCTTAAAGCCTCCCAGTGCCTGTGCCATGGCCTAAAATCTCAGTTGCTTTGCTGCAGGAGATGAATGTTATACCGCAAGATCTATCTACACATGTCAGAAACAGGCATCTGGTGCATTTTGTAGTGCAATGTCTGCAAGTACCACGTTTCTGCACTTTGTACGACTACCCTTCTAGTTTTTGATCCTTGGCTATCCTTAGACTTTTCCTCTCAGACGCGGCATTACCATTAAGCAGAGTAAGGCAGCTGCTAGGATCTGGGGGGGCACTGAGAGAATTCCTAGTTGGCTGGTCGAAAGATTGCAACACCGGCGCCTCAACAGTTACTGGAGGCTGCAGTGACACACTAGCAGGTGCGGTCCTTTCTGCTGCTCTATCGCAGTCTTAATGTTATATGATTGATGCTCTTAAATCATGGGATCTCAAACTCGGTCCTCAGTACCCCAAACAGTGCATGTTTTCCATATAAGCAATTATGCAAAGAGGCAAAAAGAACAAAGAAAGTCTTGCTGGTGCACTCTTAAAACGATTTGAACAAGACAAATGAAAAAAAAAGATAAATGATTATGAACATAAAACTTAACTTTTACTAGTGAATTTTTTTTTAAAAAGGAGAAAAAGACACAAATAATATGTGAATAGATGCACATCTAGGTGTCTAAAATCTCAGATTAAATTTTAGCTCCTGTATTTATTTACGTATTGTTTTTCAAAGGATTGCTTTTGGGAGCTTTCATTTTCCATCTTCTGATACACAATTAGTGTATCACCTTTATACATGTATCTATCATATCTCTTCAGATTTCACATCTCATTTTTTTAAATTTTTTTCTTTTATATTACTCATTACCACTTATCTTTCACTAGATATATTGTTATCATTTTGTTTTTCCTATTTTGTTTTATCTTATATTATATTCACTTTTTAATTTATTTCACACATATCATTGTGTGGAATTTATTTACACATTTTCACATTGTACACATGCACGCATATAGTTATGTAGTTTAGCATGCTCACATAAGAAAATACTTATATACACTCATATATACACACACATATATGGTTCATATATGCTCTTAAGATTTTAGGCAGGTGTTACCACCTTAGTGTTTTACTATGGAGTGGTTTTTGTTTTTGTTTTGATTTTTCACTATGGCGATTCTTTTGTGCAAGGTTTGGTGGTATCATTAGCACTTTTCACTGTTTCTATATTATTTATTTTTAGGATTGTGTATGGTATATTTTTGAGATATGTCATGGCATTTCAATTCTTATTATTTTTTTAATATTCATATTTATTCTATTATTATCAAACATTATTACTTATATTTATATGAATGCATATGTAGTTATCTATTGTGTCCCGTGCACACATAAGGACACAAATCATCATTTGTATATTATTAAGTTTAGATTATGAGTTCCACGTGGTGTAATATTAATCCATTAGATAGATTTCTTTCTGATACACCATTTTATTATTTTTATTATATTCATTATAAACCTGGTTTATATTATCAATACTCTTGGTTTCCCTGTTACACCATTTGCTTTCTTCCTACTTCTGGTTTATTTATGGTAATATGGATAGGAATCCACGATACATGTAACTCTGGTAGATTGCTCTCTTTGGTCCTGATGATTCCATCTGCTGGTTGGCTGTAAACTATGTCAATCTCAAGCCATACCATGTGCTTTCCCCTTCTTTGTTTATATATGGTAATGAGGACAGGAATCCACGATATACGTAACTGAGTTACATTGCTTTCTCTGGCCTTGACGATTTTATCTGCTGATTGGCTGAAAATTATGTCTATCTTATACAAGAAGCGTGATTGGATGGACCAAGATAGATTAAGGGGGAGGGAGAGGAATGTTACCTCATGACGATCAGGTGATCAAGCCCTCAGAGGCGAAACGCGCGTCCATCCGACGGGCTCTTTGTGCTCTACAGCTCAGCTGATTCACAGGCAGCTGCATCTCCTACCTACGACACCCGGCGAGCTGCACGCACTCCTTAGCCCAGCTGATATACCACCATCAGCCGGGCTTGGTCTATTACATGACCATACGAGGTATCTCTTCATTTTCTCTCTATCCCTATAGCGCTCTCTCATTCAAGCCGGGCTGACACTCCTCCTCTGCAATGCTTTCATAGTATCAGAGGGGAGACACTGCCAGGAGCGGGGACAGCAGAGGCGCTTTAGCTGTTGTTTCCCTGGGGTTCTATGTTTACCTCTCTCTCATCCCTTGTTTGAAATTTATTTGACAAGGGACAGCAGAAGAGGTATGACATTTCTTCTCCTCAGGCTTTTTCTTTAACTATTTCCTTTGGATATACATTTATTGAGACATTTACAAGGCTCTTATTTTTTATCTGTTTTTGTTAGGGCATCCAGCCCTTAATATTTTGTATTAATTATTTATGTATGACTTGCTAGCACTTTAACACTTCAATGACCTTTCAGGTTGTTAATATATCATGTGTTGTTTATAAGCATTGATCATGGGTTATTGATTATCACTAGCACGTTGCACTTTGATTTGTGTTTATATAAGAACTCTTATTAGAACAACTTTTTTGAAGTAATTACTTCAAATCCAGGACACTTGTCACTGAATCTTTCTAATCATTTATCCACGCGACTATTAGATCATTAATATGCAGATACATTAAATCTACTGTTCTGAGTATTGATTCAGACTTTCCTGTTAGGTACCAGATTTAAGTGAACATCTACAGTTGTCTGAGTATATTTGAATAGTCGCATCTATATGATTTCATTTATTTTTCTTTATTCCATTTACTTTATTATGATCACTGTAAGCATTCAACACTTTAATTAGAGGTATATTTATTTGTGTATGTTTGTGAATCGATCTATTTGTGATTTACAGGCATCAATTTTTGTGATATCAATTATTGTGGGCACGTTACACGTTTATTACCAATGTGTTCACTTATGATATCTCATATGGAATGATCAAATTGGGACAACAACTGTAAATCATTTTTGTATTTAGTACCTCGTCCAATTAAACACTACGACCTGTGAGCGTTTATGTATGTACACTTAGATCTAGATGCGGCTGAGTTTTCTCTTTCTTTGTGTGTTTAAACCAATTATTGGTAGAGCAATTACTTAGCTCACACATGTTACATTTGAAGAAGGTGGGCTTGTATCTCCAATTTCCTAGCAATATTACGCACTAGGAATTGGGTACCTATATTTTCGCCAAGATCTTTTCTCATATGTATGAATTACTGATATCAAATGTATTCTGAAATGTTTTCTAAAAATTATTGATATCATATGTATTCTAATATGTTTATCTCTGAGATTTTAGACACCTAGATGTGCATCTATTCACATATTATCTGTGTCTTTTTCTCCTTTTTTTAAAAAAATTCACTAGTAAAAGTTAAGTTTTATGTTCATAATCATTTATCTTTTTTTTCATTTGTCTTGTTCAAATCGTTTTAAGAGTGCACCAGCAAGACTTTCTTTGTTCTTTTTGCCTCTTCGCATAATTGCTTATTTGTGATTCCTACAAATGTGTCTGGTAGCACCACCAACCATAGTATAAGTCTTATTACAATTTATTCCAGTTAAGACTCCAATGTTGGTTTTTGAGTATTGTTGTTACCATTACTATTTTTATATATGATCTAACTGGTTGTCGAGTGCGGACCCCACCCAACCCCTTTTTCAGTGAGTAATAAATACACATGTACCTCTGCTAAGTGACCTGGAAAATGTGAACTGTTTGGGATCCTGAGGACCGAGTTTGAGAACCACTGTGTTAAATGATACAGTGCAGATGGTTCCTGTGTAGCCATAATGGAGAATAAAGTAATTAGAATGGGTACAGTGGGTCACAATGTCAGGTAGATGGATAAATATGCAGTGACACAACTCACAGAAGCAACAGAAGTGTTCACCTCCGGGCGCCAGGTACAAGGGGTACACCAGCAGGGGCACTGAGAGAGATGAAGGGCAGTCTAGGGCGCCAGGTCTGGGCTGCGCACTGCCAGTAGCATTAGAGAGGCAGTGTGCATCCATTTTCACAGGCTTTACTGCGTGCACTTGTTCATTCCTGCCGCCAGATGCTGGGTCTAAAGTTGCGATACTTGTGATATGTGAGGGAAAAGCTGATGGACAGAGGGCCATGTGGGAGAAAAGCTGATGAGCAGAGGGGCATTTGAGAGAAAAGTTGGTGGGCAGCAAGCTAGTAAATATATTCATTATTTCATTGATTTTCTCTGATTTGGTGAAGACATACTTTCTGTATGTGTAGTTATACAGACATTAAGTGTGCCTTCAAACAAGTACATAATGGATAAACAAGAACTCAAGCAAGTCATCACAACAAAATTGTTTCTGGCTTATATTGACAGGTTTTGCCTTGTTCCAAATCGATCATTTGGAACTCACCCTCTAGAAATCCTTTGCCACTAGACCGCAGTGGAGTAAGGGCAGCAGTGTATTCTGGGCAGTAGTCTGCATCAGATATCAGTGCACATGTACTGCAGCATTGCCAGTCAGCCGAGAGGAAAAAATTTTTAGTTTTATTTGATGAAAGTGTGTAAGGAGCTATAGGAAGTGGGGCTTAGTGGGAGGGGGGCCGGTAGACTGAAGCTCTGCCTAGGGCATTGAGAATCCTTTCACCGGCCCTGATTCTACTGGCTGATGATCAACATTCCATTTCAGAAACAATCTTTGAATATGCAGGTACTGAGATTGTTGATTGAAATATTGTTCACGACTGTTATTTTTCATCCTCCTGGATAATATTTTGTCATATTATCAAAATATCATTACAATACCACAACAAGCCAAACATATATTGTAAATTATAACTTTTCTGTGCTTCCAACATAATTTTCCTTAATGTGTAACACACACAGTATTGTACCTATCAACGTTGGACATCCTTGTTAATTGCAGTTGAGAAAATCAATTCCAATGACAATTACTGGGTCAAAAGTTAAATAACATATGAAATCCAAACGTTCACAATATTCAAAATTACTCCTTAAATACATTAAGGGCTTGTTCCCACCTACCTGATTTTTAATGCAGCAATGTCATGTATAAAACCTTGCAACCAATACAATAGATTCTATTTGTACAAGGGCAATGCCTGCTCATTACTCAGCTCTAATAAGCCATAACCTCTTTTGCCTTTTCATCCTTAGGGTAGTTTGCACACCTCGTTGGAAGAGTACCATTACAATGTGGTACCAAATAATTGTAAACCGATGACTTTGCAGGAGGCACCTGTCATGCTACTCACCTTGAATCCCTCTGTGGGTTGCTGACCAGGTGCTGACCAGGTGTTACCTTCCCCCTGATCATCAGAAATGGAGCCCAACTGATTGCTGAAGTGCGGAGGGGTTCTGCATTAAGGAAGATCTTTTCCACATTCTTTTTGGTCTTTTGCAAATTATAGAATAGGTGAATCCCTGTGTGACATTTAGGGCCTGATTCAGAGGTGGCTGCTGCTGCGTCCCTGCTTCTTGACACGTCGCCATCGGCTCATCATCACGGCATCACGCACCTCACGCCCAACATGCACACTTGTACCATCCCTATAGCAGGTGCTGTATCTCTGCCTGAACATAGCCGCTATGGCTGTGGTTGTGCATCTGAGAACGCAGCAACTTTCACTGACACGCACAAAACACTCCCATAACATGCCTAAGAGACAGACATTTTTCATGTTCACTTCAGGCCACCTCCCAGTCACAGCCCAGGAACGCCCATCACTATGCAGCCCAATATCTGATGTAATATGTTCCCATCCCAACAGCATTAACATTTCAATAATTTTTCACACATGCGCAGTTGCAAATATTTGCTAAATTACGTGAACATCGGCTTTGTGTGCACCAGTGTACCAGGCCCTTAGCCTCTGCAAATTCACCATTGTCTTATTATTTATTCTCACTTCATGATTACAGCTTGTTAGTGCACAGTTCGGGTATTAAACGGTTCATATCCGCCAGAGACCGATAACCATGAAGACGTTACAGGCCGTGTAGCATAAAGTCCTTCCTTGACAGTGTCATTAAACTGCAGAATTGATTGCTGTTATTATTCATGTTTGACTGTGTGTTGCAATAAATGAATTACTTATATTTTCATCATTATTATAACAATGGCTGTTTAAAAAGGCCAAATGCCCAGTTAATAACTTTAAAAACTAATGAGCCAAAGGCGGGGGAGAAAGATGATATCCCTTTCTGCATTGCTGGCCACTGTCCATGTTACAGAAACACACAATTCCACACTACTAAATGTGCATTTATATCTCCTCCCCCCGGTTCTCCCTTCTGAACAATTTCTTGATGTAAATATTTAGAGAGAAAATATCCCAAGAGAGGATGTTTCCTTCTACGTTGTGGTTTATCTAGCCAAAAATCAGGATGATTATGAAAATAGAAAATAAGTGCATGTAAGTGAAACTTAAGGAAACACATTGACACTAGCTGACACACACATTAAAATATCACATATTGGTAACACTGAGCAATGTAAAAAGCAAAACCAGGTTCAATGACACTTATAAGACCAATCCAAAATATAGCAATGTAACACCCAATGCAGATTCCCCATTAAAATCTCCCCAAACATTTTGGATACACATTTATTCATAAATTTGAAACCAGTTAGAACATTTTACATTCTGTCTTATTTGTAATAGCACATTTCATTTTGCTCAATTGCACTTACCTGACCACCAATCCCAGGAGCACAATGGGGCTGAGTCGCATACAAAGTGTCTGTAGTGCAGGCAGCCGCGGGAGCCTGTTTTACTACTTTATACTAATACGAGAATGCGTTCAACAAATTTGAGAGTTCATGAGTGTGCAAGCCTCCCCTCCTGCCAATACATAATTGCATACTTGCCTACCCCCCCGGGACCTGCGGGAGGATCACAATTTTTTGGGTAACTCCCAGCACCAGCGGGGAAAGTAGACAATTATCCTGCATTCTACCCACTTCCTAGTGAAGTGGGCAAAATTGGGTACATTTTCTTGACGGGTCCGTGAGTAGGGGGCAGGGTCTAATGGCGTAATTCTATTATAAGCGCGTCATTTAGCCTTGCCTCCTATTCAAATATGCGGGATTCTCTGCATTTTTACCATGAGGGGGTGGGGCTTAGTGATGCTGATAGTCTGCCCCCCCAGCGCCGCCCACCTGCTTCTCCTCCCCGGGCTTCTCCCAGGGAGGAACTTTTAGAAGTCGGCAAGTATGCATAATTGACATTTTGGAGGTGCAGTACTATCATGTAGGGCCTCTCCCAAGCAGCCTGTAGCTTGATCTGCTGCTTAGGGCTCAGCTCCAGGCCCATTTGGCCAACCCAGGGGCATCTGCACTAGGACCAGTCCCATGCTATGGACGACTCAGAATCGCATGGAGCTTTTGATTCAGGCCCATGACACTACCAAAAGTTAGGGTGGTTCCATGCAAACGCTTTGCCGCCTCAGAGTTCCCGCCCTGAAATGCCCTATTTCATGGAAAGACATCCAGCCAAGTTGCATCTGACATACGGAAAAATACAGTCGCTACTGTATGCAAATTGCAAATACTTGTCGATTGTGTCCGGGAAGAGAGATTTGTGCGACAGAATCAGCCCCACTATGGGCGACTAGTAGGTGTGTGAGCCAAGAGGAATATGCCCATGGAGACGAAAAACATCAATTGCAATTGATGTGTACTATTATTTTTGGTCCATTTCCTAACTTTTTTATATTTTTTTCTACAATATTACTTTTGTACATCTCAGTGTATGTGGCCTATTTCAGTTTGTATCTATGGGGGGAATTCAATTCAATGCGATGATGAATAGCCATGGGAGGGAGCAATTCAATACACCACGCTGTTTACCTGTGCGGGAATTGGTTAAGTCAGAGACTGCCAGTTCTCGCGACTTAACCTAGGTGTTTAATTGCGAGAACTGGCATTCTCCGACTAAAGTGCCGGACGCGAGGCTGTTAGCGCCACGCTAAGCCGGCAAACAGCTTCGCAGCCAGCACTTTTCTCGGATTTTTCCTCTAGTCCCAAGGGGGGTGAGAGAAGAAATCCTTTAGCCCGCCCAAACTTCACGTTGAATTGAATAGCTTTGAGAGCTCCCTCCCGTGGCTATTCATCATCGCATTGGATTGCATTCCTCCCTTTGTTAGTGCAATTTTCTAGCACATGAATTAGATCAGCACTGTACCAGATGGGAGTCACCACAACATTCTATCTGCAAACACCAAGGCAAACACCAAGGCCAAGAAAGTAGTGTACACTTATGTTGTTTATAGGGGTTATCTGCTTCTCTCTGCCACAGCTCACCCAGCATGTTCAGTTCTCTTAATACTTTCCAGTTTTCTGTCTTCTGGCAATGTACCTACTGCTACTATACACCAACCATTTATTACTTCACCATGTTCCCCCATGCCACAAAGACTTCCCCACATGCTGCTCAGACCTCCCCACATATCCTCCATGCCACCAAGACCTCTCCACATGCTACTCAGACCTCTCACATGCCACCCATGCCACTCAAACCTCTTTATATGCTCCTTATGCTACAGAGACCTCCCTGCATGCTACTCAGGACTCTTCACATGCCTCCTATTCCACTAAGAACTCTCCACATGTTACTCAGACCTCCCATATGCCTCCCATTCCACTCAGATCATCCTACATGCTACTTAGATCTCCCCATATGCCCCGTTGCCACTCTGATCTCCCCATATGCCCCCTATGATTCTCAAACCTCCCCACATGCCCCCTATGTTGCTCAAACCTCCCCACCTGCCCTTCAGACTTTTCCATCTGTCCTAGAAAACTTCCTCCACATGCCCTTTAGATCTCCCCGCATGCCACGACCACACCCACATGCCTCCCATGCTACCCAGACCTCCCCCACATGAGACCTAAAACCACACATCAACAATCAAAATGAAATCGCATAGACCTCACTTACATACAAATACATATACAATATACACAAGAACATATATTTGTGAACCTTCTCCATACAATTTGTGAACCTTTTCCATACATACAAATAATCCTCTCCCTAAACTATGATCCCTAACTTTCTCTATCCACTCATTACCTTTCCAAATGTGAGGAATGTGGGTGCATTTTGGGAAGGGTATTGTGTAACCCATACAGAGGTTGGAGGACAGGGACATGGAACAGTTGAAGTATATTGGCTTGCCAATCACTGACCTAAATTATGTCTTCCCTATTGTCAAAGCAACGCCTGTCAGTAAGGTGCTAGTATATAGTTGGCTGCATATTGCATTTAGGCCTAATTTAGAGATGTACAAAAACCTGATGGTTTGCGTATGTAAGTACAAGCAGTCATGCACATGACTGGCCTGCTTCCAAACACCCGGCAGGTCACTAATTGCTGGCCTTCCCAATCAGAAACCTCAATGGAACCCAGCTGGGCTCAGCCCTAGGCTGGAGATGACATAACACCTTGCACAGGTGTTACCGCTAACCTCCAACACTGATGATTCATGCAGGGAATCACCTATCAACCAACCACTATAAAAGATCTCCCGTGCCTGAGTATCATTTGTGTTAACATACATGCTCCTGCTTTAAACTGCTTCCAGTGTTGTTTCAATTTTGGTGTATGGTCTCCTAGCCAGCAACACTCTACCAGCTAAGTTGCTTTCATGGTGGGAACCAACTACACTTGGCCATGACCTGAGTGCTCACTGAGTAAAGTCCATATCCTCTTGTGGGGATTCCTGGTGCAGTCCAGATAGGGTCTTAGGGCTCTATTTATTAACATTATTTTTACTAAAATAAAGTGAAAAGGGGTGTTTTCACACCCTTTTCACATTATTTTAGTATCACCTAAAGTTACTAAAGGGCAATTGGAGTAGAATTCGTAAAATTCTACTTCAAGCCCTAATTATCACTTATTTTTAGTAAGCAGATCGCATTTCCCATAATTGTAATGGGAAATGTGATCTGGTCAAAGTTACTAAAAATAAATTGTAAAAAAATACTGGGGAAAGCCCTGTGATAATAACGCTAGCTGGAGGTGGCGTTATCCAGGGTCTCCCCTGGTAACTGGACTCCTGCTCTGCTCTAACGGGCAGAGCAGAGCCCGGAGCCAGCCCCAGTGATCAGCTGTCTGGTCTAAACAGACCACACTCTGGGCCTGATTCAGAGCCGCTCATAAGCGGCCGCTCATTCGCTACGAGCGATGTTAGCACATCTGCGCATGCGTATGGGTCGTAATGCGCATGCGCCAACCAGTCAGTGCAGTTGGAAATCGTGTTCTCGCAAAATAGCGAGTGCCTGCTAATTTGAGTGACAGAATGAGGCGTTTGTGGGTGGTAACAGGGGAAGGTGCTTGAAAACCGGGAGTGGAGATCCGAACGCAGGCGTGCCAAACGGTCAAAACGGGTGTTTTAAGGGAGTGCATAATTAACAAAGCAGCGTCATCGACCACGTCACTTGGTTGTCTTTTAGCCTAAACTGCTCGCATGATTGCGGTAGGAAAATGCTACCACAAGAATAGCGAGCAGTTCATATGCATTTTGATGTACTCGATTAATCAAATAAATAGCGGAGATGACGTATGATGCGAGCGGCCAAGGGGCGTCTTTACAAAATAGCGAGCGAATGTTTCGGACGCTCGCTCTGACATAGAGGCGTCAACAGACTGCAAAGAGCGAGCGCTCAATTTAAATAGCCAGCCCCTTTTTATGAACAAGCGAGCTCAAATAGCGTCCGGCTCTGAATCAGGCTCTCTGATCACTGCTAAAAAAAAAACTTACCTGAGTCCAGGGACCGGAGATCGGGGCTCCAGTGATTTCTCCCCTCCGGTCAGCTGGTCTCCCAGCAGGTCAGTGAGAGAAGACCGACAACCATGTCTGCTGGAGGCAGGGAGGACCTTGAGACTGTGAAGTGCGCAGACTAGCTGTCCTGTTAGGGATGAAGAAGTGAGATAGTGCCCTCAATGAGGGCTAGGTGGTT
Organism: Taudactylus pleione; assembly: GCA_031769625.1. Classification (NCBI taxonomy): domain Eukaryota; kingdom Metazoa; phylum Chordata; class Amphibia; order Anura; family Myobatrachidae; genus Taudactylus; species Taudactylus pleione. The sequence goes on from JAUIMM010000435.1 coordinate 224,151, forward strand.
TGACATTTTCTGTTGCTGTATGCTGACGACATTAAGGCACCCTTATGTTTGTTTTAACGTAGACAAGCTGCGTGGTGACCCTTATTTTGAGCACCTAGACACTGCACCACTGACCACTCTACTGAGCAAAATACCCCAGAAAGTCACATTACTTTGAAGGGACAGTTTACATATGTTAGGGAGATTTATCAAATCTTGAAGAAAGATACAGTACCAACCAATCATCTTATGACTTTCATTTGAAAAGGTCGACAATGATTTGGTCGACACCAGAAGGTTGACATGAAAGGTCGACGTGGCAAAAGGTCGACAGTACAGAAGGTTGACAGATACAAACGGTTGACAGGTTCAAAAGGTCGACACAGAAATGGTCGACACAGGAATAGTCGTCATTTCTTTTTTTTTTAGGGTTAGGTTTAGGGTTAGAGTTAGGCACTTACCGGAGCATTAGGGTCAAGCATTAGGAGTGATGTTTAGGGTTAGGCACTTACCCCGACGGTTAGGATTAGGCACTTACCCCGACAGTTAGGGTTAGGCACTTACCCCGACAGTTAGGGTTAGGCACTAAGAGGGACGGTTAGGGTGAAGATTATGGTTTGAAAAAAAAAAAAAAAACATGTCGACCATTTCTGTGTCAAGCATTTCCATGTTGACCTTTTAAACCTGTCGACCTCCGGTACTGTCTAACTTGTCATGTCGGCTTTTTTCCATGTTGACCATTCAGTGTCGACCAATTTATTGTCGACTTTTTGTATTTTCTTCTCTCCTCTCCAACTCCTCACTGACACCGTTCCAGATGTCACATAACTTAATTACTTTGGAACGCAGGCGTGGTCAACCTCGACCTTGCCCCCTTAAGATACTGTAGAAGGCAGGATCCTCAAGCAGTAGGGCACACCAGAGATTCCAGGTACCCAAGTGGGCCAGTCCAACACTCTTCATTTTCTGTTAGTCACTATTCTCTGTATATGACACTTCAGCATATAATTATATTGCATAGAATAGGATAATGGAAATACACTGTAATGCCACATTTCTATGCTACACTTGTTACACTGGGCCTGAATTAGTGATGCAAGCAATGCCCGTCGCTGCTGCGATCCCGTACGCAGTGGACTTGCACAGAGAAGCTGACTGCCTGCATCTCACTTCAGTGTGTATGAACAACCATCATCTGCAGCTATATCTGCAGATCAGTCAATCTGCAGATACAGTGGCGTAACTAGGGCAGGGCGGGCGGGGTTCGTGCCCTAGGCGCCGTTGGACCGGCGGCGCGGGGGGGCGCCGCCAGCCACGGTACCGGCCCGCCCGCCCTAGTTAGCCGGTGTAGCGCTGACCGCAGTGAGTGCGGTCAGCGCTACACATTTACACAGGACCGGCGCTAGGCTTCCAGCGCCGGTCCTGTGCTGCACGCCTGAGCCCGTTCCCTCCCCCTGAGCGCTTGCCCAATAGCGCCAGGAGGCGGGCTCAGGCTGTGCATAACACACGCATCGCCGCCAGCGCTGGCGGCGATGCGTGTGTTAAACAGCAGCCAATGAGAGTCAGATAGATTCTCATTGACTGCTGCAGCACCCACTGCAAGAGCCGGACATCCGTCCGGCTCCTGCAGTGGGTAATGGGACTGACGTCATGACGTCTGTCCCATAATGCTGAGCGCGCCGGCCCGGGCGGGAGCAGCGTCGAGAGCAGGACCAGGACCAGGAGCAGAGATTTAGGTAAGTATAATTTATATATATATATATATATATATATATATATATATACATACAGTCAGGTCCATAAATATTGGGACATTGACAGAATTTTCATATTTTGGCCTCTATTCACCTCCACAATGGCTTTGAAATGAAACAAACAAGATGTGCTTTAACTGCAGACTTTCAGATTTAATTTGAGGGTAATTACATCCAAATCAGGTGAACGGTGTAGGAATTACAACGGTTTCTATATGTACCTCCCACTTTTTAAGGGGCCAAAAGTAATGGGACAAACTAAACAATCCTAAATCTAACTTTCACTTTTTAATACTTTGTTGCAAATCCTTTGCATGCAATTACAGCCTGAAGTCTGGAACGCATAGACCTCACCAGACGCTGGAATTCATCCCTGGTGATGCTCTGCCAGGCCTCTACTGCAAATATCTTCAGTTCCTGCTTGTTCTTGGGGGATTTTCCCTTCAGTTTTGTCTTCATCAAGTGAAATGCATGCTCAATCGGCTTCAGGTCAGGGGATTGACTTGGCCATTGCATAACATTCCACTTTTTAGCCTTAAAAACTCTTTGGTTGCTTTTGCAGTATGCTTCGGGTAATTGTCCATCTGCACTGTCAAGCGCTGTCCAATGAGTTCTGAAGCATTTGACTGAATATGAGCATATAATATTGCCCGAAACACTTCAGAATTCATTCTGCTGCTTTTGTCAGCAGTCACATCATCAATAAATACAAGGGAACCAGTTCCATTGGCAGCCATACATGCCCACGCCATGACACTACCACCACCATGCTTCACTGATGAGGTGGTATGTTTTGGATCATGAGCAATTCCTTTCCTTCTCTTCTCTTCCCATCACTCTGGTACAAGTTGATCTTTGTCTCATCTGTCCATAGGATGTTGTTCCAGAACTGTAATGGCTTTTTTAGATGTTGTTTGGCAAACTCTAATCTGGTCTTCCTGTTTTTGTGGCTCACCAATGGTTTACATCTTGTGGTGAACCCTCTATATTCACTCTTGTGAAGTTTTCTCTTGATTGTTGACTTTGACACATATACATCTACCTCCTGGAGAGTGTTCTTGATTTGGCAACTGTTGTGAAGGGGTTTTTCTTCACCAGGGAAATAATTCTTTTGTCATCCACCACAGTTGTTTTCCGTGGTCTTCCGGGTCTTTTTGTGTTGCTGAGCTCTCCGGTGCGTTCTTACTTTTTAAGAATGTTCCAAACAGTTGATTTGGCCACACCTAATGTTTTTGCTATCTCTCTGATGGGTTTGTTTTGATTTTTCAGCCTAATGATGGCTTGCTTCACTGATAGTGACAGCTCTTTGGATCTCATATTGAGAGTTGACAGCAACTGATTCCAAATGCAAATGTCACACCTAGAATCAACTCCAGACCCTTTACCTGCTTAATTGATAATTAAATAATGAGGGAATAGCCCACACCTGTCCATGAAATAGCTTTTGAGTTGATAGTCCCATTACTTTTGGCCCCTTAAAAAGTGGGAGGCACATATTGAAACTGTTGTAATTCCTACACCGTTCACCCGATTTGGATGTAATTACCCTCAAATTAAATCTGAAAGTCTGCAGTTAAAGCACATCTTGTTTGTTTCATTTCAAAACCATTGTGGTGGTGAATAGAGGCCAAAATCTGAAAATTCTGTCAATGTCCCAATATTTATGGACCTGACTGTATATATATGTATATATATATATATATATATTTTTTTTACCTATCTGCATAAACGGGGGAGGGGGGTGGCTACTACTGGGGGGACCTCTACTGGGGGAGGGGTGGCTACTACTGGGGGGACCTCTACTGGGGGAGGGGTGGCTACTACTGGGGGGACCTCTACTGGGGGAGGGGTGGCTACTACTGGGGGCACCATTGGGAGGACCTACTCTACTGGGGACTACTACTTGGGGGGGAACTACCACTGGGGGCATTATAAAAGGGGCCTACTAGAGGCACTGCACTCGGGGGACCACTACTGGGGGAAATAATAGGAAGGGCCACTACAGGGGGCACTGGATAGGGGGGATCACTACAGGGTGCCTGCATAAGGGGACCACTACTGGGAAAACTGCATGGGGGGGGGACTACTGCTGGGTCACTATATAAAGGGCACTGCATAGGGGGGGGACTACTACTGGGGGCACCATATAAAGGGCACTGCATAAGGGGCTACTGCTACTGAGCGCACTGCATTGTGGGGACTGCTACTGGGGGCACTGCATAAGGGGGAACACTACGTGGGGCACTGCATTTGGGGGGCCACTACTGGGGGTACTGAGTAAGGGGAACTAATTGGGGGCTGTGTAAGCGGGACCACTACTGGGGACACTGTATAAGGGGCACTACTATGGGCCTGCATAAGAGGGACCACAACTGCATACTGGGGGTACTGTATAAGGGGTACTACTGGGGTTAAGGTGCATATGGATAGGAATGTTCAGCGTGAAAATAAAGGGGTGTGTCATGTTGACACGCCCCATTTTTAAGTGACCACGCCCATTTTTTCCGCACGCGCCTTTGGCGCGCACACATATCAGTTTGTTAGTGGGGGGGGGCTCCGTTTTCAAATTTGCCCTGGGCTCCAAATACCCTAGTTACGCCACTGTGCAGATATATCTGTCAGGGAATGGGATTGTATTACCGCCGGTTCAAATCCCGACAAGGAGAGACCGACAGGCTGCAATCCCGACAGGCTGAGGTAAATACTCTAACCCTCCCCTCTCCCCCCCTAACCCTAACCCGCCTTTAGGGGCGCCTAACCTCCCCCCTAGTGCCTTACCCTAACCTCCCCTGTTAGTGCCTAAACCTAACCGGCCCACCCCGCTCCCTAAACCTAACCCTCATGGGGGGGTGCCTATAATGCCCAGAGTCTATAACTCAGTGCGCTGCCGGCCGCCGGAGGGGGCCCGTGTCGGAGACTGCACACGGGCCCCCTCCTCTCTAGAAACGTAGACATACATCGTCATGTGTGCTGAGAGGACCATAAATATTTTGACTTGTATGTCAAATATGCCTCGTACTGTAAATGGCTTACAGAAAATGTGATTTACATCAGATTCTCTTCTAATTATATTCTTCTGTTGTGAAGTTCTGTTGGGAACCTCTGGGGGACCCTAAGACACATGCAATTAAAGGAAATACACCTAACTTTTCAATCAACCTGTGATGTAAATACTTTTACAAATAAACCAGGAATAGCACACTGAGTTGTAGCTAACTACTTCCCGTAAATATGACTGGTCATCTGCCAGAGGGATCCCTTGCTTTGAAATAATATATTAGCAACATTTAGAATTAATGACAGGAATCTGGAACTTGTCTTCATTGTCAGTGATACTGATGGAAACATCCTGCATAAAGATATGGGTAAACATTCCACAAACTCACCTCTGACTGGTCATTTCATTTGTATGCAATGCCTCATTTATGTTATGCTTTTATACATCCTGCTATCAGTACTCTGCTGAGTGTTACTAAATCAAGGTTCTGTGACGTCACGTGGACACTGCACAGCTGTAGCTGGGGGGGGGGGGGTGCAGCACAATCACAGCAGTAACCATGTGGGTGCTAGTAACATACTGGTCATGGGTGTCAGGCAGTGTTATATATTTTTTTTTTAGATCAGTTAAAAAAAGGCAAATCTGTAACCATGAGTAAAACATATACTGTATTTATCTGTAAAAGTATAACATCATACGGATATTGCAAAACTACACATAACATGCATGGGGTCATTTATGTAGGCCTCATTTGGGCAATCTGTTAAATCCTTTTTTCAGAGCCCCTTGCTCTCCATAATACTTTTAATGTAATTTCACCATATGTATTCATATTGCATTAAACGACTAAGGAGTAATTTATGAAAGCAGATTTGACAGAAACAGAGCAAAGAGTACAGGGGATGCTGAACAGGAAGGGACAGAAGAAGCACATTTACATTTTTCTGGGGATCTGTAGTATTTAAGTATGGCGGCTATAAAATAGTGGGGGGTCCCTCTGTTTTCAATCACTTAAGCAATCCACATAGTTTTCTATGGGTACTATGAAAATGGACATATAACCAAGATCTGAAAAGCTGAGATTACAGTAACACAAATGGCTGCATATGCTCTGTAGGCCAGAGAAGTGGTAGCACAAGCCACAAGCTATCACTTTCTACTCTAGAGGGTAAATTTACTAAAGTGAGAGTTTTTAGAAGTGGAGATGTTGCCCATAGATGCAACCAATCAGATTCTACTTAACATTTATCTAGCACCTTCTAGAAGATAATAGCTATAATCTGATTGGATGCTATGGGCAACATCTCCACTTCTAAAAACTCTCACTTTAGTAAATTTACCCCCTAGGTTTTACTTTACTTATTACTTTTCACTGGGATAGAATTTTGTAGCAGCCACTGTCCTGGCAAAATAAGTTTGATATATTTTGAACAAAAAAAAAAGTCTTATTACCGCGATATGCAGCTATATAAAATGACAGCGGGGGAAATTTGCAATAAATAATAAATGAGTATTCCAAGCTGTGCCTGATTATTCATATTTAAAGGGACAGTACACATTAAACTGCACAATGTTAAAGATATTCCAAGTTTACCAGGTGCCTTGGCCACATTTTTACTGTAGTTATTGGGGGCAGAATTATTACCGTCCCATCAGATACTTGCCTTGTACAATATTTCATGTGCTAACTGTAGGTGAAAACACACACACAGTATATACTGACTTAAACTATTAATCATGGTGATTTAGGCATATTTACTAATAAATGATGTAAGGATCATGTTGCACATAGCTTTTTTTGCAGAAACGTAGTAGTAGGAAATCTATGGCTGTTTATGATTGGCCGTTTGGAGTGTTTTATATTACACGCTGTGACTGATGGGACCTTCATAGACCGACTAGAACTGTTTCACCTGTCCAGTACCTGTGACAAAGCTAAATTGATGGAGGGCAATATCAGTATGTCACGTTATCAATAGAATGCGTGAAAACAAGACAAGAAAAGACAAAGACAGCCCTGTGGGATGCCAGGAAGGAAGGAATAGCTCTGGGAGGCAGAGGGCAGCCAAGCATAATCTGATTTATGGGAAAAGACGCACAGGGGCTGGGGGATGTCACGTCAGAGCCCTGGCATCGCTCACAGAGATAAGAGGCAGGAGGAGGATTTCTCTCCCCTGTATAATGACACCGTTATGGGAGGAGCTGCCCTCAGCACAGGCTCTATTAGTAGCAGCAGTCGGGCACAGCGGTATACATCACAGCATCACCATGCAAGGTTCTCTGTGTCTGCTGCTGGCGCTGATGCCCTGTGCCATACCAGCCCTGCCCTTTGTAGTGTCCCCGGGCTCTTGGTCTTCCCGGGAGATACCCAGCAACAACAGAGAAGCCAGGCAAGCTGCCCGCCTAGCGCTCACCTACCTTAACTACCTATCCGGCTCTCCCCACCAGCTTCTGGAAGTGGTTGATGTCAAGAAAGCAATTCTGAAGGTAAGTGGCCACTAGATCTATAAGTGACTGCCAACAGTGCATGTATGATGACATCATGATGCTGCGAGCCAGTCGCAGTGGGGGCGGCTGTGTAAGCAGCAGGACCAGTGCTGGGGGCAGTGTTAGACAGGGTTACTTACTGCATACAATATTGTAGATTAGGAAGATGGACAAGTGTCAGACTCTACTGCCCACCTCCCACACATTGTCTTTGTGTGTGTGTGCAGGGGTATTTCTCACGTGTCTCTACTGCCCACCTTCCATGGTCTTTGTGTGTGTGCAGGGGTATTTATCATGTACATCTGCTGCCCACCTCCTACACATGGCCTTTGTGTGTGTGTGTGCAGGGGTATTTCTCATGTGCCTCTACTGCCCACCTCCCATGGTCTTTGTGTGTGTGCAGGGGTATTTATCATGTGCCTCTGCTGCCCACCTTCCACATATGGTCTATGTGTGTGTGCCGGGGCATTTATCATGTGCCTCTGCTGCCCACCTCCCACACATGGTCTTTGTGTGTGTGCAGGGGTATTTCTAATGTGCCCCTGCTGCCCACCTCCCAAACATGGTCTTTGTGTGTGTGCAGGGGTATTTATCATGTGCCTCTGCTGCCCACCTCCCACATATGGTCTTTGTGTGTGTGCAGGGGTATTTCTCATGTGCCTCTGCTGCCCACCTCCCACACATGGTCTTTGTGTGTGTGCAGGGGTATTTCTCATGTGCCTCTGCTGCCCACCTCCCACACATGGCCTTTGTGTGTGTGCAGGGGCATTTCTCATGTGCCTCTGCCTTTCATAGGCAACAATTACCCTATTAGCATAAAATAAAAAAGCTGTGAATTCATGAAAAACGAGCTGGTTGCTATAGTATTAATTGCATAGTTGAAGGGTTGCCATAACAAGCAGTCATGGTTTTCTGATGGATGCACTGGCATTGATTGGGCTGCAAGGCTCTGCTTAACCAAATGCTTTTGCTTTTAGTTTAAATAGAATACATATCTCTATCTAAAACAATTATTGGGTGAATCTTCACTGTGTAGTTTGAGAACTAGAGATGTATGACAACAGGTAATAATAGAGTAGAGAAGTGATGGGCAATAGACGGACCTGGGTCCGGATTCTGCTTCCCGTTCCAAGTACTCTCTTGCTTCCCCCAGTTCATTTCTATGTGTTGTCATATTTGTGTTATATAGCTTATAATGCTTTTTTAGAAGGCCTGCTAATATTGTTGATCAGTGTTATAGATAGCTTACTGCAGCCTGACCGGGTCCCGGCAGCTTGCGAGGCCAGGAAGTCTGCGTGCACCGACGCAGTCCCTCGTTTCCAGGAACGCTGCTCAGGAATGCCCTCGTTCCACTTCCCAAACGCCGCAGCCTGTCAACCAGCTGGGAGGCTCGGAGGGCTGCTCATTACATTCCCATATCATCCACATGGGTCAGTGTGTACCCGCTATGTCGCTGATGATGCGCGCTCCCGCTCATCATCAGCGTCATCGCCCATCAGACCTGCACGCGCTTGCTGATGCCGGGACCTTCCGCCTACAATATCGTCCTGGGTACACAACGGTAATTGTGTACCCAGCATAAGAGTAACTTGCAGGCCTTTTCAAGGGTAGAAGTCCACCCAATGCCCTCCCTAAAGTGAATCACGTTGCCTATCATAAAGCATAAATAAAGTTGGGGATCCTGTAAGAAATTCTACACGGGAAGATAATTCCCTGAAGGGGGAAAATTGGTCAGTGGAGTAAATGGAGCATCACAATTGTGCTTACAGCCAAAATATGAAGGATACAGGGAAGAGCTTTGCAGGAGTTGGCAGCAGAACAGTAACTCATGTTTACAACCATTAAATATCATTCCGCCATACCTTTGAAATATCTGCCACTACCATGTTGTTCTCCTTTAAATCTGCAGTTGTTCATGAACTGAGAAGTAATAAATTCCCTAACTTTGTTTTAGAAGGTTTATAAGGATGAACTGCTATGTAAAAATATTTGTATATGTATTGGTCTAGGGGTGATTATAACAAGACCGTGTTCTGTAACATTCTATAACGATTAATTATCATAGTCTGCTAGTGACTGGTATGGAAGGCAAAGGCTATACGCTGTCATGTTCAGAACATGTACCAGAGTCATAATCACAATATACTGTGGCATTTTTTGGCACTATGATATCAAAATGACAGATCTTTAGGATTAAGACCCCTATCTACTAAGCCTTGGAGAGATATAAAGTGGATGGAGATAAAGTGCCAACCAAACAGCTCCTAACTGCCACTTTACAGGCTGCATTTGAAAAATGACAGTAAGGAGCTGATTGGATAGTACTTTGGCCCTCATTCAGAGGCAGTCGTTAGATGCAAGCAGTCGCCCTGAATCAGGCCGCCTGCATCCTGAACGGCTGCCTCCTTGTTGATCGTTAAGCTGTGGGTCACCACCCACAGCTTAATGACCGACCAGGTTGATGGTCGCGATGGTGATCACCATCGCGACCATCGGGGCTTATGATCAGACCCTAAGGTTGGGTCTGGGCACTCGTAAGCCCCAGGGAGCTTTCTGCTCTGATGGAGCAGGAAGCTCCCCACTGACATCACTGATGATGTCAGTGCGGCCGCCCACAAAACGGTAGGCATTCGTAAAGGAATGCCTCCATTTTGGAAACCACCCCCCCGGCCCGCCTACCAAACGGGGGCAGCTGTCGATCAATATCGACAGCCGCCCCTTTGGTAGTGAGCTCCAGAGCGACAGAGCTTCTCTGTCGCTCCGGGGCTTACGCTCGCGCAGTGTGGCTGCTGCGCGTGCGCAGGCCTAACCATGGAGTCGGTTACGAGTGCATCGGTGCTCGCGACCGACTCTGAATAAGGTCCTTTATCTCTAACCACTTTATCTCTCTCCAAGGCTTAGTACATAGACCCCTTTGTATTTTGGAATCTATTTTATTTTTGTATCAGATGTGGTAACAGTAAATCATCCACACATGGCGACATCCTTTGCATGGTCTATTTGCTTGACGTATTTTGCCTCTTGATAACTAACTGACACTGAACTCACAACATAAGTCAGATTAAGTTATATATTGAACAATTCAAGTAAGATATTCTCTTCTGGTATGAAGAACCCTTATGTTACTTATTAAACTGACACTTGGATCCTATGGTGCAGAACTTTCCAGTAAAGGACAAGGTTGTAGTTAGGCCATGGTTGAGAGGTGAGCTGTCAACACAAGTCCTAGATAATGAGGACACATGAGATGCTGCTTTGTTCTAACATGAAGGTCACTGTGCCAATAGTTTCTAATCTGCTTCACTATAGTAACTGTAGTATGTGTCTGAATTGTTATCATAGGGCCTGACTTATACCCCTTTTACACTGACTGAAAAATCCCGGGTTGATGCACGTGAACACGCATCAACCCAGGATTTTAGTCGGTGTAAATGGATCAACCCGGGTCCAGTGACCCGGGGATCTGACCCGGCTAGCTTGCAGGGTTGAGCGCGAGTCGTTCCCATGTCACCCTGCAATGCAAACGGTGCAGCCCAGGTCACGATGACGTGGGTTGCGCCACATGCCACCTGATTGGCCGGCTTCAGTGGTGCTTGGAGATGACATCATCTCCAAGCATCCACTGCCTGGCCGACCAGAGCGGAGCAGCGCATCCCACCCCACCTGCCCTTCCTGCCACCGGACCGCTTCGGAATTAGGGAAGTAGGTCGCAGAGGGGGAGGGAGGGGAAGAAGCGCTGCTCACCTGCGTCGGAGAGCTGGGTCAGTGCTGACCCGGGTCCGGTGTGAACGGTGCTGGCACTGCGGTGTTAAAGGGGGCCTGTCCCGGGTCTGCTCCGGGTTGGAAACGTGTTCCAAATCTCAGGTCAGACCTGGGACTTTGGTGTAAAAGTGAAGTTGTACGCTATTACATTCGCAGCTGCAATTTCTCACGCAGTTTATGTGCGAAAATATGTAAATGCCTGCCAACAGACAGCCTGAAGTAGCATATATCGGACTGAGCAAATGCTGCTACACCCACTTTTCTTATCTGCATTGTGAGTAGATCCGCCAGAACCGGGGGTTGAAAACACACCACCATAAATGCAACATCGGACGAACATCGACTCCTCGAGTAAGTCCTGGGTTGCGCAGATTTGGGTACATCTCTCTCTCTCTAAATATGGCCTCTGAGACTGGTTCTGCGATTGAGAATGCAGCCACAATCGCAGACACATCCTTGGAACCTATAACAATGTCATGGACCGGCCCCTTTTTGCGTTCACTTTCGTCCACCTCCCTGACTCCCGGGAATCCCCATGGATCGCAGTGGTCTTCTCAGAATGTTGCAATTACAGACATTTGTGAATGCCGTCTCAAACATTAGCTCGCACGTGCACAGTAATACTTCCCACTATGTTTCGTGCATGCGCAGTTGCAAACCATTGCTGAACTGTGAAAATATCGCCATTGCGTAAAACTCTGAATCAGGCCCTTAGTCCACATACCAATTTTTTCCAAGTCCCCCTATTTCTTCTGTGCAAAACACTTGCAGCTCATCTCAAGGGGAGAACATGGCCAGGATTAGGGAACACATTAGTAATGGCCATTGATGGTTGATGGTTTTAAACCATCGTTAGAAGACCACCGATGTTTTCTGAACACCAACACTGCGGCACCCATTTTCCAGCCGTTTTTTGCAGTACAGACACCGGCACCGACGTGGGACTCCGGAGAGGTAAGTATAATATGGTTGCAGGGTGTGCGGTGCGGGCCCTCCCTGGACCCTGCACCCATTATAAATTCGCCCCTGGCAACATCTCCATTTCTAAAAACTCTTACTTTAGTAAATATACCCCTTACTGTCTGTTGTCAGAGTTTTGCCAACAATTTGCTAATTTAAAACAGAGTGGTCCATTGCAATTAATGGCACCTGTTATTCCTCATAATACTTAATAGGTTCTGCTTGTAACTTGTACACTAAATATGGTTCAGTGTGCCAGCCTCTTATATTAGTCTTTTTATGGAGAAATAATAGTCTTTCAATAACTCACCTGAGCTGGCTGCACCTGGCTAGTAATCGCCATGCCTGGTGGTAATTATGCCACCTTGTATTAGGTTGGTTCTATATGTATGCAGTAAGACAGTTACTATGGGTTTGGGTCTCCAGAGCTCTTGGCATCACCACTCAGCTGTAAGTAGGTTAGGGACTTGTCTATTCCTTGGCAGAGCTGTTGCCATGGCAGAGAATGCTCTCTGCAGTTTGCAGCCACAGTTCTAACTTGTTTTTTTTATTAAATAATGACTTAGTTGATATATTTATAATATCTTTTTACAGCAGATTTGAAGCATTACGTACACCTCAGCGAGGGGGCAGCCAGGTCAGTGCAGCAGGGGGGCGTAGCAGCGGCGTAAGTGGGTGGTGCGGGAGCATGACGGCGTCATCGCAGCCCTGACCCCTGTTTTACTATCCCCATATTACCACATTACATAGACGAAAACTCGTGCAGACTCGCATAATGTAATAGCCTCGAACTCACAAGTTTGCAGGCTATTACATTTGGTGAGTTGTGGGACAAACTCGGACCTTAAATGCGTAAGAAGGTCTGAGTTTGTCTCGCAATTAAAACTCAGACCCTATAACATTTACCCCTTGATATCTGATTTGTGTCAATAGAAAAATGGAAACGGAACATATTAATTATGTATGATTATATTCTGCCTTTGTATTTTCCCCATTCCCTTTCACAACTACAAGTTAGATGTTCTCCTTACTGTACAAACTAATTTCACAGACACGTAATCGGTTCTAATACTTACACCCATGTTTGATAGGGGCAGTAAGAGATGGCAGGCATTTTTTTTTAATTTTTGTTCACCTACAGCATAAATATGCCTCATGCAAACATGGTTGTTAAAACTGTAAGCACTTGTTTTGCACTTCACGGTACAGACTGGAGTGTAACTAGGAATACAGGGGCCCTAGAGTAACATTCTGAAGGTGCTCCATTCCCTCACTTACTGGAGCTGGACAACCTTGATACCTGTTGCTTATGGTAATAACAATGACATAAACATAACTTGTACTAATTACTACAATGTGCACCTCATGTGCAGTAGTCATATCATTTGACCTGTTCATTTCATACAGGTTATGTATTGTGTGTCACCAGAATGAGCTCACAAAATGGATTTCATCATTGTGCAGCGATCAATAGAATGGGCAATATGCAGTGATCACCAGAATGGGCTCTGCATTTTACAGTCATCATAGGATGGGCTCTGCAGTGTGCAGTGGTCAAAGAATGGCTCTGCATTGTACAGTTGTAACAGAAAGTCTCTACACTGTGCAGTGGTCAGCAGATTGGGCTCTGCATTATGTAGTGGTCACCAGAATGGGTCCTGCATTGTGCAGTGGTCAGTAGATTGGGCTCTGCATTATGTAGTGGTCACCAGAATGGCTCCTGCATTGTGCAGTGGTCAGCAGATTGGGCTCTGTATTATGTAGTGGTCACCAGAATGGGTCCTGCATTATGCAGTGGTCAGCAGATTGGGCTCTGTATTATGTAGTGGTCACCAGAATGGGTCCTGCATTATGCAGTGGTCAGCAGATTGGGCTCTGTATTATTTAGGGGTCACCAGAATGGGTCCTGCATTATGCAGTGGTCAGCAGATTGGGCTCTGTATTATGTAGTGGTCACCAGAATGGGTCCTGCATTATGCAGTGGTCAGCAGATTTTGCTCTGTATTATGTAGTGGTCACCAGAATGGGTCCTGCATTATGCAGTGGTCAGCAGACTTTGTTCTGTATTTTACAGTCATCACATCATTTGTCTGCATGGTGTTATAGTCACAGAATGAGCCTGATATTGTGCAATGGTCACAGAAGGTCTTTGCATTATGCAGTGGTCACCAGAATGGAATCAATATGAGATGCCGGCGCTCAGGAACCCGGCTGTTAGAATCCCGGCGCCGGCATCTCGAAAGGGTTAATATACCAACACTTGTTGGTCGTTATGCTAACTTTTCCCCTCTCCCTACCCTAACCCCCCCCTCTTTGGTGCCTAACCCTAACCTCCCCCTCTAGTGCCTGAACCTAACCTCCCCCTCCCCAGTGCCTAAACCCTAACACTCCCCAGTTGGTCCCTAACCCTTCCCGTAGTGCTTAACCCTGCACCCTAAACCTAACACCCCAATACTTACATTCGGTATCCCGGCGGTCAGGATGACAGCGCCAGGCTTCTGACCAGCGCCAGGATTTTGGCGCCGGTAATAGGAGTGGCGGCATTCAGACCACCGGGATGCCGGACGCATATCACCAGAATGGTCATAATATTTTGTAGTGGTTACAGAAAGCCTCTACAAATTGTGAGTGGCCACAGAATGGATTCTGCATTGTGCAATGATCACAGAGTGGGCTCTGTATGGTGTAGCGGTCACATAATGGTCTCTGTATAGTGCTGAGATTACTAAAATGTGCACTGCATTGTACAATGATCACAGAGTGGGCTCTGTATGGTGTAGCGGTCACATAATGGTCTCTGTATAGTGCTGAGATTACTAGAATGTGCACTGCATTGTACAATGATCACAGAGTGGGCTCTGTATGGTGTAGTGGTCACATAATGGTCTCTGTATAGTGCTGAGATTACTAGAATGTGCACTGCGTTGTGCAGAACATCATCCTCCCTTTCCCATTACTTTGGAAGTCACTGGTGCATTGTGATATTGCTTTGTATGTTGTTGTGTGCTTCTACTTTTTGTGATTATGCAAGGAAGATATAGATGCTGGTGAGGGGAGACACCTTGAGATGATTGGGTGAAGGGTGTAGTCTTTAAACTGGGTACATGCTTTCCCAACCCAGCGGACGACTGGCCATCACACCGAGTGAGCGGCCGATTTGGTAAGCTTTACACACTTTACCAATCAGCCACTCAATATTTCTGGCCAGATATCACAACTGGGCTTACATTTAAAGTTGCTCAAGTTGCTGATGCTAGTAAGTCTGCTTGTAAAGCTCACCATTTGGGATGTAGTTCGCCGGTCTCAATACCGACATCGGAATCCCGACAAGGGACTTGAGATATGCATCAAAATACCAACGCCTATCTTAATCCCGATGCCGGAACACAGAAGGACGCCATCCCAAATGAGGTAAGTCCGGGGCACCCTTAGAATTAGGAGGCTAGGATTAGGCACCTTAGGGTTAGGCACATACAGGGGGGAGGTTAGGGTTAGGCACCCCCCAGGAGGGTTAGGTTTAGGAAGCTGTAAGGGGGGGATTAAGGTTAGGCATCCCCAGGGGGAGGTTAGGGTTAGGCACTAGGGGGGGAGGTTAGGGTTAGGCACCACTAAGGGAGGGTTAGGGGGGAAGAGGGGTAGGGATAGAGTACTTGCCTGCCATTTCGGGATCTTCTCCCTTCGGGATGCTGGCGTCGGGACTTCATACCCATTCCCACCATTTAGTACAGTCCTATTGTTCCACTATATTTTTATTTCCCTTTAATAGTCATGTTACATCACCTAGCAGAAAGTGACATGTGTGACGTAATTGGTCAGGATTGAATGTAATTTGGGGTAAGACCAATCTATTTACTAAGCCTTAAACGGAGATAAAGTCCCAGCCAATCAGCTCCTAACTGCCATCTTTGAAAAATGTAATATAGGAGCTGATTGGCTGGCACTATATCTCAGTCCATTTCATCTCCATCCAGGGCTTGGTAAATAGACTCCTCAGTCCAGAAAGGATTGTAAATATGACAGTGAGCAGGCAAAGAGATATTGGACAATCAGATAATTTATCTCTCATATACATTCCCCTGTGCTAGACAAAAAATTAGCTTCAGTGTGAAAATGAAGTACAAAGCAATTTCCAAAAAATTATATCAAGAAACATTAATGTGACAGACTGACTATGAAAGCCTTCATTCCAGTAAAACAGTATTATACCAAGAAATGCTGTGGGGAAAATTTGCAGTGTGGTAGCGCCCTGCTTGTTTCAAACACGACTGATATAATCATATTCATAATTGACGCAAACATCTTTCCTGAATAATGCGATAGTAACTCCAATTTAAATTGCAAAATATGTAAATAATCCTTTGACATTAGCAATCTGCAGGCTGAATGATTTAACCTCACATTCACAAATCTGGGAAATTCATGTGCTATTAACATTTGCTGTTTCAATATTATTTTTGTCATTTTCAATTTAACAGTATTTGTAAATAAATTCTATAGTGTTTCTATAACAAAATACATTCGTAACAGACTTTGGGTCGATGTTTGGCCACTGCACATGCGCACGCCGGAGCCTGCTCCGACGTGGCATGCGTGAGACCCGGCTAGCTACGGGTGCTCCGTCGCTACGGGTCTTGCACCAAAGCAAGGCAGCTGTTGATTTTGATTGACAGCTTGCCCCGTTTTGGAGGCGGGCAGGGGGGGGTGGCTGGCCAAACGGAGGCGTTCCCGAAGAAACGCCTGCCGATTGGGGGTGGCCCCACTGACATCACGAGTGATGTCAGTGGGTGAGCTTCCGACTCTAATAGAGCCGAAAGCTCACTGGGGCTTGCGGGAACGAGACCCTACCACAAGGGTCTTGTCGCAAGCCCCGATGGTCGCAATGGTCGAGACCATCGCGACCATCACCTGGCCGCTCGCAATAGCTGTGGGTGGTCACCCAGCATCCAGCTCTGAATCAGGGCCTTTAATCTGGACAGAAAAAGTAGGTGGCGCTTAGTTCACACAGCAAGGGGTAATATATACTGTTTTTATTTAAATAATTTTAATAATAAGCAATCACCATTTATAAAACTCCCGGGAGTGGGGATATACATACATCAGTATGGTTACAATAAAATCACAATAAAGAAAACAAAAAACACAAATCCAGAATACAAAATCCACAGATATAGACTGTTTTGTGCCAGATTGCTACCAAATGATGTAGCTGGATACACGTTTAACCAACAGACTCTTATTATATAACAACCAGTGTTATGGAAATTAGCAGTTCTCCTTAAGAGCATAAATGCCACTGGAAAAGGCAACAAGTGTAGCAGATAGTTATTGTGGTAACGGGCTCCCAAATAGAGCTAGTAGATTCCAATAATCCACAGTGCCTCAGAGTGAAATTCAGAGTAGTTAAAGTGTAACAATATGTGGTGTGAACAGTTCAGTTCTCCAGAGTACTCACTATCCTCCTGCATGTGACACCGCTCCAGCGGGCCTCACGCTGTATGTGCTTCGGCAGTGTGAATATTCCTCCCGGCACAGTATTTGGACGTCTCTCTCCACGGGTCTCTCCAAACACAGCTCTCTGAGTCTCTGACTCCCACAGGGCTGTGCGGGTCACATAGTGTGCCGACTACTGCAGATGGGTTTCACGGGGAAGCTCTTTGGTGAGTCCCGGGTGGTAAATGGCAACTGTCACAAGGCCATTAATATCGTATCCTCAACGCTTTTCACCGCACTCCGGCGGCTTTTTCAAGAGGCGGAAATACTTGTCAGTGAACCAGGTCCTAGACTTTAATCTAGCTCCACTTTTCTACATTTGGACCAATGTTTTTATGTTTTGTGTAATTTCATCTCTTCTCTCTATATATATATAACTATTGCCCCGCTGTGGCTTCGCACAGGAGCAAATTCATCTCACCATAATCCCCTGCATCTCATAACAACCTACGCTATGTCACCACAGTCTCTCACAAGAGCCTCCTTCTTACTCTGCCCCCTGCATCTCAGAACAGCCTCCTGCTTTTCACTACTGCCCCCTCCATTTCACCACAGCCCCTTGCATCTTACCACAGGTCCCTGCTTCTTACCACAGCCCCCTGCACCACACTACAGGCCTCTGCATATCACCACAACCCCCTGCTTCTCACTCTATGGCTATGGTGAGATGAAATTGCTCCCGTACGAAGCCGAGGCGGGTTGCTAGTATATTTATAATAATACAATTCACTGGAGACAAATTCATATATTTTCAGGATACATAAATGCTCTTTTGTAAAAGTAATAACACTGCACAACAATGAAAATGTTTCCGATGTGAAAATAGTTACTTCTAATTGATTTCAGCATGCAAAGAATGAATATGACATTTAAAACTCTCAGTTAGCTCTGAGGTCCTGATTCAGACCCGGATGCTATTTGCGGACGGCCGTTCAAAAAAAGGGGCCGGCTATATAAATTGTATGCTCGCTCATTGCGGTTTGTTGACGCCTCTATGTCTGAGCGAGCGAACAAAAAATGCGCTCGCTATTTTGTAAAGACGCCCCTTTGCCGTTCGCATGACACGTCATCTCCGGTATTTATTTGATTAATCGGGTACATCGAAAGGCATCTGAACTGCTCGCAGTGCTTGTGGTAGGTTTATCCTACCGCAATCACTGCGAGCAGTTCAGGCTAAAAGTCAACCAAGTGACGTGGTCGATGACACTCCTTTACTAATTATGCACTCCCATTAAACGCCCTTTTTACTGTTAGGCACGCCTGCGTTCGGATCTCCACTCCCCCGTTTTCAAGCACCTTCCTCTGTTACCACCCACAAACGGTACATTCTGTCAATCAAATTAGCAGTCCCTCGCTGTTTTGCGAGCGCTCGATTTCCGTCCGCAATGACTGGTATGCGCATTATGACCCATATGCATGCGCAGTTGTGCGAACATCACTCAGATCGAACGAGCGGCCGCTTACAATCGGCTCTGAATCAGGCCCTGAGTTCCGAATGGAGAGAATCTTACCAGCAATCTGCGTTCCGCACAGAGGGGGCGCGGCCTAATGACCCAATTAAATGAATCAGTTATTTGTCCCCTCCCCTATTCAAATATATGCGATTCGCGGGATTTCCCACACAAGATAACTGTGGTGCACTGAGTGATAAACATAGTGAGCGATTCCACCAAGACATTTCAGCAATGGAACAAAGATATCAGGGTAGGTCAGTCACTACTGTTGGACAGCGACACGAGATGCCCCAGAAGAGGAGTACAAGCGACAAGCAAAGAGAAAGCACCCCGATGAATAAGCCACTATATTAGATAGTACTTTCGTATGCTGTATGTTTGTTTCGTATGCTGTATGTTTGTTTCATATGCTGTATGTTTGTTTCGTTTTGTGTTCTTATTTGTGATTGATTGAATTAAAACAACTGTTATTTATTTTCTATCAAGAAAATATCACATTATTTTAAAATAGCTTTTCACTATGACTATATTACTAATGTACATACAGTATAGTGCAAGTAGTGTAGCTCAAAAAATAGAGCTAGTAAAAACATTCTGAAATCATTTTAGTTTTTCTTGACCTCAAATTAGTAATGTATGACTATTTTTAGAAAGGAAACAAAAGTATGAATTTGTTGTACAGTGTAATCAGTAGTTGCTAATACTGCTAGAAATAATAAAACAAAGAGTGCATGTAAAATATTTGTAAACAGGCATCCCAGTTTCTCTCTAGAGATGACGTTGCAGTAACAGAAATACAAGAAACACTGCAACCTATTCCGTCCCGGACATGTTATGTAATACACTGCAAGCCTTTCCTATGCTTGCCATTGTTACTCATTCAGCAGAGGTTACTGCATTTCTGCATAAAACAGCAATTAAGTATCAGTCTGTTCAGAGAAACGTAGGCGGAAAATTAGAGGTCAAGGGATAAAGTAGAGAGAGAGACATATCTGGATGTCAACCCAGGATTATCTCTGCACAGATCTCACCAGCGTTTTCATTCAATGGATTGAAAAACTGGTATTGTGCTCAGACTCAGTAATAGGCCTAGAACCTGAATGGGGTGGCACAACATTTGCACTTGCTGTTGTATCCTTCTTGTAAGGCAGAATTATATCTATAATGATAGTTTCTTCAGGAAAACTAATTTTACAACGGTAAAAGACATAGGAACAATCATTCTAACCATACAAAACATAAATTCAATGTGCTAATTTCAGTACCATTGCAGAACATTTTGCCAGTGTCCTTTCCTTGCCATATTCTATTGGACACGTCCTGAGAAGTGATGAGTTTTTATTTAATGAGTGTTCTGTGTATATAAAATTCAGCTCCGTTACCTATAGCGCAGAATAGGCTGAAATTCCACATGGAAATCTTGTAAGCTGAAGCTGGACAATAGGATACTGAAGGTCTAGAACTTGAGCAATCTATCTTACGCTCCTTTGGGAAGATGGTGTATAGTTCTTGGTGGAACTAAAGTTCACAGCTATTAATATCTTCAGCACATTGAAAGCATCAGGGATTAGAGAAACAGGGACATACATTATGTAATAGGCACCCCAGAGCTGCATGTTATTTTGCTTGATGTATTACTAAGTTTTATAATGCGTGAACAATCACTTTCCCAACCTGCATAAATAATATATGAAACCGATTTTGTAAGTTTAAGCAATATTATGCAATTGTTTTGACATTAGAACATTCTGTTTTCTTTTTCCAAGGATTATTCTTTTCCTTGTCAGTTTCTGCAAACAATGTTTCCTCTAGGGGAGTAAACATTTCACATGGACATAAAAAACAAGCCTTTTCCATGTGTAAAAGCATCATAACCTTTCCTTCATTCATTTCTTATCAGTTCTGCTAATTATGCTATTTACCCTGCAACCTTGTATCCCAGACGCCTTGCTGTTCCTGTGACCTGCCTGGGTCCTGGGCAGATTTGCAGTTTGAAGGTCTCCAGTGCAGGCCAGTGTAGTGTAGCATAGCAGGATTTGGATTATATAACTTTATTACTGCATTTGTTATAACTTGGTTGGCTTTTTTTACAATGAGGTCATCCTAATTTTGAGAACCACTGTTCTAAACCAATGCTTAGATTATACGTACACCACTGATTACAGGTTTGCATAAGAGGGATGTAAGCTTTTTCATTTTGTTAAAAGGATAAGTACACCCATAACTGTGTAGCACATATTAATCCATGTGCTAAGCATATTGGGTGTGCTTGCTTTTTTAGGACAAAACACATCAGAAACTCTTTCTCGCCGAGGGAATTGTACAAGCTATACATTACAGAATGTAGGGTAATCAATACATAATATACTCATTAGAATGTGCTACTTTTTTCGAGTCTTATGGTGCATACACACGGTACGATCAGTCAGCTATAACGATATTGCTTACTGATCTCCCTGCACCTTCCCGGTGTGCTGGATGATCGATATCAATCATCCAGCACACCACCAACCCTCCAACGACGGGCCCGTCCCTATGTAACCTGGTTGATATCGACCAGGTTGGCCTGCATGCATGGCCGATGGATGATATCGTTATCGTCCATACATGCCCGCGCATCGCTGGTCGTTTGAGGGTTGGAAGGCACCAAAAAATTAACGCTAATGATATGAACTATGGGCCTGATTCACACCCGCTCGCTAGATGCGGCCGCTCGCTCCCAGCGTATGGAAATTCATCTAAGTGACGTCAAGGCAGGCGGTCGCACAGCAAGGCATAAGCACGCCCACTATGTCTTGGCGAGCGATCACTTTGTGTATGCAGACGCCCACCAGCCTGTCTTTAGCTGCCCATTAGTGAAGTCATCTCCAGGAAGTATATACAACCATCGGTGCATCGGGTTCCATCAACTCTGACCGCAGCGCTTGCGGTTGACTGTACCTTACCGCAAGCACTGCGAGCACTTCAATGTAAAATTCAACCAGGTGACGTGTACTATGACGCTGCCTGTTAATTATCCACGCCTCTGAAACAGCGTTGAAACACTCAGGCACACCTGTGTCCGCAACTCCACACCCCCGTTACTACTGCCCTGCCTCTGTTACCACCCACAAACAGACTCTCCTGTCACTCCACTGGGCTGTCTTTGCAGGGCGAGCGAGCGAGCGCATCCCGGTCTCTCATACTAGTTTGCACACGCGCACTGCGAAGTATACGCATGCGCACATTCGCGAACATCGCCAGCAACAAGCGATCGCTTGCTAGCGAGCAGGTCTGAATCAGGTCCAATATCTTTATCATTCATATGGTGCATTTTTATCGTATCGTGTGTACGTACCATTACTTTCTCTTTTACATTGATGAATATACAGTCAGCCACACTACAGTTAAGGGCTGTATAGTCATCGTGCTTTTACAGCAGGTCACTGATTTTGACAACCAGCTGCCACCTACATCGCTATTTTAATAAGAGCCAGGCAAATGGGTGCGGCGCCAGTTTAAATTTGCCACTGTCCACGAGCTGTGATTGGCAGTTAATAGGCAGCAGAGGATATTTGAACTTGGCACCGGGTACGAGACAATCACAGCTCATAGACCGGCAGCCAATTAAAAGCAGCTGTCATAGCTCCGCCTGTTCACTGTGTCTGACATCAGACTGCCGAGCAGAGCCTTCAGTATAGCGGTGATCAATAGCAGAGGATTAAAGAGCTCTGGCAGCCGCGAAAGAGGCCAGAAAATGGCACCATTGGCCAGGACGGGCCAGTGACAGAAGAAAGAAGATGAAGAGCGGAGAGTGCTCCAGGTGGTGAGAACAAAGAGCTAAACAATGCTCCCCACTGCAGCTCTCTCAACTTACCGGTAGGTGGCCCTGGCTACCGGTAATTTACCACTCCCTCTCCCTAGACCATGAGGTGTCAGCATTAGGCCCATGTATGCAATAAGGCCACATGCCTGTGGGGCATGTTAGGTGGGCAAATTGCCCATGCCACATGTAAAAGTGACTCTGGGCATTAGGATCAGGTCACTTTATGCACCCTAAAGTAGGCAGGCAATAGCCTAAGCCCCTGGTGAGTGGCTGGGCATTAGGCCCAGTCCACTATTTAGTAACAGATAGATAAGGAGGGGCACCTCCTTTGTGGAATGTGTATAAGGGGTATTACTATGTGGCATAATGTGTATAAGGGGTATTACTATGTGGCATAATGTGAATAAAGGGCTCTATGTGCATAATATACATAATGTGTATAAGCGGTACTACTTTGTGGCATAAGGTGAATAAGGGACTCTACTGTGTGGCATAATGTGTATAAGGGGTATTACTATGTGGCATAATGTGAATAAGGGGCTCTATGTGCATAATATACGTAATGTGTATAAGCGGTACTGCTGTGTGGCATAATGTGTATAAGGGGTATTACTATGTGGCATAATGTGAATAAGGGGCTCTATGTGCATAATATATATAATGTGTATAAGCGGTACTACTGTGTGGCATATTGTGAATAAGGGGCTCTATGTGCGTAATGTACATAATGTGTATAATCGGTACTACTGTGTGGCATATTGTGAATAAGGGGCTCTATGTGCGTAATGTACATAATGTGTATAAGCGGTACTACTGTGTGGGATAATGTGTATAAGGGGCTCTATGTGCATAATATACATAATGTGTATAAGGGGTACTACTGTGTGGCATAATGTGTATAAGGGGCTCTATGTGCATAATGTATATAATGTGTATAAGCGGTACTACTGTGTGGCATAAGGTGAATAAGGGGCTCTACTGTTTTGGCATAATGTGTATAAGGGGTACCACTGTTTGGCATTATGTGTACTACTGTTTGACATAATGTGTATAAGGGGTACTACTGTTTGGCATAATGTGTATAAGGGGTACTACTGTTTGGCATTATGTGTACAACTGTTTGGCATAATGTGTATAAGGGGTACTACTGTTTGGCATAATGTGTATAAGGGGTACTACTGTTTGGCATTATCTGTATAAGGGGTACTACTGTTTGGCATAATGTGTATAAGGGGTACTACTGTTTGGCATTATCTGTATAAGGGGTACTACTGTTTGGCATTATGTGTATAAGGGGTACTACTGTTTGGCATTATCTGTATAAGGGGTACTACTGTGTGGCATTATGTGTATAAGGGGTACTACTGTTTGGCATTACCTGTATAAGGGGTACTACTGTGTGGCATTATGTGTATAAGGGGTACTACTGTTTGGCATTATGTGTATAAGGGGTACTACTGTGTGGCGTAACGTGAGTAAGGGGGGGGGTAAATATGAGACATATCAAGAGGACATATATGTAGGTGGGCTCAAATTTATAGTTTGCACCGGCCCAGCTCCTAGCCACTGTTGTAGGTTTATAACTAACCCTGATGGAGCATTGTGCTTGTGTTCAGATTTTTTTGGTACTGTGTCCGCACAAACATCCCTAAACACTAATACACTGCATGTGTCCTACGGTGTGTGCGCAGAGAAGCGAAGTTTCGATTGAGTCGCATGGTGACTGGGAGGTGGCTGTTTAGACGCATGAAGATGATTCATCCTATTGTCACTAAACTGTTAGTGATCTCAGATGGTTAATTGCACACATTGGAGGCCTTATTCCGGCAGGCACTCTGCACCTAGCATGGGGTTGGTGCAAGTTTTGATGGGGCGACTGATAGTTGCGTCTAAAGACTCACCAAGTGGTATTACAGCATGGAAAGATGCTCAAAGTGGGCGTCTCGGTGCTTGCACAGTCAGACACACATTTGTACACCAGAGGAAGGGCTGATAATAGCATTAGCATAAAGTCGCAGACGCAGCTACAGCAAAAGATGCTAATGTCCTCCCGGCAGTACCGGGCAGCTTGCTGGGAGTACTGAAACAAAGCTCCATAGTGGAGCTCAGTGAATTCTGTCTGCCAGGGATTCCAGGCAGAGCCCCTTCTGAAGCCATATTTGCTTTGGAGGTGGCATTAGACCTGGTAATAACGACCTCGTAGTTATGTATGGGTGGGAGATGTAGAGAAAATATCCCCTTGCCCAGACTTAGAGCCAAGAGTGCCTAAAGGGGACTGAGCCTCCCTGGCAGCTGTATGCACAAGAAGTGGGGTGAACCCTCCTCATACCTCTAAATTAAATGTGTATTTAAAATAACATTACTAGGCTGTCTCTCATGCAAAAATGAGAGCGTCAGCCAAAATTGGTTAAAGAGTGGGGGCTGGTTTAACCCCCCCTCTCCCTTCCCAGCACTGTATGCAAAAACTGCAGAACAGAAAGGCTAGTAACTTATGTAACCATCACTACATTCAATTGGTGTAGTACAGTGTTGGCTAACCTTGACACTCCAGCTGTTGTGGAACTATATATCCCAGCATGCCGTGCCACAGTTTTAGCATGCCCTAATAGCAAAACTGTAGCAGTGCATGCTGGGTTATGTAGTTCCATAACAGCTGGAGTGTCAAGGTTAGCCAACACTGGTGTAGTATGTACATACAGGAACATTTCCTATAAGAGCTGTATGAGTCAGCTAGTACCATTCCAAATAAGATCCACTTGTTCTTTTAATACGCCTCTCTCTGCTGTGTCACTGTAACCAAGATATTGAGGGGTCTATTTACTAAGCAGTGTTAGGAGAGAGTGAAAAGAGATAAGTAAGTGATAAGGTGCCAGCCAATCAACTCCCAACTGTCATCTCACAGGCTGTGTTTAAAAAATTACAGTTGGGAGCTGATTGGCTGGCACCTTATCACTTTCTTATCACTTTTCACTCTGTCTCCTAACACTTCTTAGTAAATAGGCCCCTAAGGGCGGTTTAATCCATCCCTGACTGTCCTGCTTTGAGCCCTGGACTCCTGAGCCAACACTCTGCCAGGTACTCAGCTGTCCTGATTCAAATGGTCAGGAAGAATATAGCCAAAGTGTGCAGCAAAAAGGTGCTGCAGCAGCTACATGTTACCCAAGAGACGGAAGTGATTCCTGGTACCAGTGAAGAAGCCCGGTAGTGACAGAATTGTATCTCCTACCATTGACACTACATTGGGGTGCAGTTGTTATTCACACTTAGTGCATGACTGAATGGGCCAATCAGCACTGGTAGATAAAGGTCAGTGACAGCTTGTTACTGACAACCAATGGGTCTATGTGGCAGAGAAGCAAATCACAGCATCAATTGGATTTTTCCCCAAGTGGCCCATACAATTCCTTTATGCCATGAGGGTGTTATTATGTGGGTTTGTGTAGTCTGGAATACTACTAACTGCATAAATTACAATAGCTGACAAGAGGGCAATTATGGAAGTGGTGTAATTTAATGTACTACTTCATCAATGCTTTCCAGCTCTCATCCTAACTTGCTGCTACATGCTCCCTCCTCCCTGTCTTCCCCATCGGTATCATGCCTGTCTGTCTGCCCCTCCCCTTGAGAATGTAAGCTCTTGCGAGCAGGGCCCTCTACCCTCTTGTGCTTCTCCTTACTTTATTTTCATCTACTTCTTACTCACCACTAGGACGGTATGCAGTCGGGAAGCTGGCGGACCTAATCCCGATAGCCGGTAACGACTGCTTAATCCAGGCAAATCTAGACGCCTGTCATTTTACCGGCGCCCGGCATCCCGATGAAAGTGATGTGTGATGCCAGGCGCCGAGGGCGGGCGGCTGTGCGGGGAGGGGGACAGGGTTAGACACCCCCCTGGGAGGTTAGCGTTATGCTAGGGGGAGGGAGGGTTAGGGTTAGGCACCCCCCGGGGGACTTAGGTTTAGGCACTTAGAGGGGGGGATTAGGGTTAGGCACTGGGGGGGAAAGGTTAGGGTTAGGCACCCCTAAGGGAGGGTTATGGGGTAGAATAGGTTAGTGAATACTTACCTGGGGGCGATCGGGATTTTCATCCTTTTCGGGCTGCCGCTGTCGGGATTTGAACCGCCGGCCAGGGGTCCAGCGGTAAATCATACCGATTCCACTGGGACACCTAACACTTGGTTGCTTATGCTCTGTTGCTTATTTGGGTGTTATGGCCACCAATGTATTAATGTATATTATCTATGTCCTTGTCCTGCATTGTACTGTAAGTCACTTTTTTGATTATGTACTTTTTAAGGCACTGCAGAACACTTGTGGCGC
This sequence comes from Taudactylus pleione, assembly GCA_031769625.1. NCBI lineage: Eukaryota > Metazoa > Chordata > Amphibia > Anura > Myobatrachidae > Taudactylus > Taudactylus pleione. The sequence goes on from JAUIMM010000435.1 coordinate 251,160, forward strand.
CATATAAATAAATAATAATAATAATAATAATAATAATGTAATCATTATAACAGAGCTGTAAGTAGACTTTTTGATGCCCTGGGCCAGAATGAGCATTGCGCCCTCCCCCCTGGTTTTTAAATAGGGACATAAGACGCATGCCTCAAAATGTGGCATGGCCTTATGGGGAAGGGGCATAACAATTATGATTTGCCACATACAATGCTGAAGGTGTATTGATCCCTCTGTACCACTGTTATCCAGGTGTCACTGCCAGATACAGTGTGAAGCCAATGGCTGCAGTAATGATACACAGTAATTATACAGTATAACTCACCAGCTCTAGATGTAGGAGAGCACTGGTGATGTTGCACCTGCAGCAGGATTGTTCATCAAAACAGCCGTGCACAGGCCTGAAGCCGACAGTGTAGATCACCGACTGAAGGTTTAGAAAGAGTGCTGCTTGTAGTGTATATGCAGCAAATATCAGCTGTGGGGAGGTACGTGTACTGTACGTACCCTGTGCCAGCAGCTGAACTCACCGGCAAGAGTACTCAAGGTGTGCTGGTAAAACCTGGGTCAAGAATCAGTGCCTGTGTTCAGGGCTGCCATTAGAAATTGTGGGGCCCAGTATACATTTAGCAGACAGGGACCCCCTTATCCTTCCCCACCCGGTCTGTTGGATGCAAAGTTCTAACAAGCCGTTCTAGCTTTCTATGCAGGAGGGGATAGCTCCATTTGTAAGGTGTCTGACTGCCATGTGAGAGGTGATGGGTTTGAGTCCCTGGTATGTCAGTTTTTTTAAACGTGTTTGTTAAAGAAAAGAGGATGTGTCTGAATGTGCTTGGGTAGGTGGCCAGATGGAGAGGGAGTTGGCCGAAATGAGGAAGCTACAAGTGAGAATGATTATAAACAGAAAATTGACAGGTGCCACCAAACAGTGCCCCCTGCCCTGCGGTGCCCTGTGTTGTGGTAAGTCGCACCACCCTAGTTACAGAATTATAATTCTACATTGTAAGCTAATTAATCATTTACAGACATATTGTATCGGCTGTGCAGCACAGTCAATGACCGATATATCTGCAGATATATTTGCTCATTGTGCTGTGTTTATGGGTCAGAAGCTGCGGGTTACTGACAGGTAAATGCCCGCCCAGTTGTGACATCAGGCATGGCTGTAGAGAGCTAGCCTGGGCCCTGTTACTAATGGTGGGGGCTTGGCCTAATCGCAGGAGGTGTGGTCACGCCCCCTTGGAAAGAAAAAAAAACCCTATTTGGGTAAGAGGAGGGGGGCGGCGTCGGACCCGGGCCTCTGCCGGACCCCTCCATCAAGGAGTACCTGCTTCCCCCTCTCTCGACATAGTCAGCCACAACACATCGAGCCGACAATTGGTAAGTGTGTATGCACACTAGCCGTCGTCCTAGTGTTTACCCACCTTAAGTTTGGCATGAGGAGAAATTGTAAAAAATTTTGAAAGTTCATAAACATTACTCCAGCTACTTAACTTCTTTGTTATAAATAACATACACCAATAAGTTCTACAGTATTTAAATGTTCATAGCTTTCAAGGGTAATTTAATCATCATCAAACTACTTAAGTTTGTAGTCAAGTAAAAGAGATTATACCTAAACTCCACATTTTCCACATTATCTTGGGACAAATAGATATCTACACAACTTTATAGCACAGACTGACATAACAGTATTTGAAATTATATCTATATGTTTAATGTTGTACCTAAATGCAGTGTATATTTATTGTACATGATATAAGCGTAAACAGTGATTTGTGGCTCTTTTTAGTATGCGAAGTGGCATCAATGGACATTAACCCTAGTAATTATTATTCTTGTCTTGTGTTGCGGATAAGCGGATGGAACACGCAGAAACAAAGCTTATTACATTCCACACTTCTGCCAGATTCTCAGTTACAGATTGAGAAGAATCAGTACTTTCTTTAAGGAAAAAAACTAATTAAAATGAATACTGCACTGACATACAATTGTAACATTCATGGTTTTGGATGCAACATATTATGACATACAGTCATATCATGACCTACAGTCATATCATGACCTACAGTCATATCATGACCGACAGTTATTTTTTCACGTTTCATTTTCTGACATCATGGAATTTTCTTGATTAATTACAAATAAAAACAATAATTAATGACATAAGTATTCACTGTCCTTGTTCTAATACTTGCTGGAAGCACGTTTATGCTTTGGCAATTGTTGTGAATCAGGCCCTTAAGCTGCATACATACGGTACGATCTGCACAACCAACGATATCGCTGAACAATTTCCCTTGAACTTTCTGTAGTGCAGGACAAACGATATTGGGTGTACACACTGATAGATATGATAGATATCTTTCAGTAAAGTCATCCTGCCACATCTCTGAACATGCAAATCTTGATGAAATCGTCCAAGTTGGCCTGCATGTACGGACAACCATAGATATCGTTATCGTCCATGCGGGAACGGGCATCGTTGGTCATTCGCTGCATAAAATTTAATGATATGAATGATTTATCGTTGAACAATATCGTTATCGTTCATTGATATTGTACCACGTGTACGCACCTTTAGTGAGATTCATGTCAGTTTTCTTATACCATTGTTTTATTTTTGCCACCCTGCAATAAGTGCAGATTTAATGTGCCCAGGCTGTTCATCCCATTGTAGATTGTAACTGGGGGTTGCTGATTTTCGTGCTCTCTCTCTATGAAGTGCCCTTCTTGCAGAGATGTTCTGGACAAATTCTCTGGTGTTCCATATATTCTCCATTCCTTTATAATTGTCTTTTACACTGATCTGGGGAGATTTTATAAGTCATAAGATTGTTCTTATAGTTATAGTCTGATTGTTGCATTTCGGAAATGCACTTACCAACAGCCATAGTACAGCCATCCATCGACGTTCCGGTCCCATGCTTGGACCTTTGTCAAGATGCCTCTTATGCATCTTGACAAAGGTCCAAGCATGGGACCGAACGTCGATGGATGGCTGTACTATGGCTGTATTTTTAAAATGATGTAAATAAAACAAATTTTTTTGATATCTATGAAGTCTGGTGAGTACACCCTCATTTTGTTTGGAGATTTTATATATATATATATATATATATATATATATATATACATACATATGTTTTTATGTTTTGTGAATAATACAATAATTTTGATTAAGATGTAATTATTTATAGAACAGCCTGATGGGAGGATTACACATAGGCAATAGTGAACTTTGGGTTTATAGTGAACTTAAGAGTTTATGGTAGTGAAAGGTGGTAAAATGACCCACATATTTACATATATATATATATACAGCTTGAATATTAATGGCTTACCTCATTTTATCTTGCAGTCCGTTCCAGAAATTGGGAATAAATATTATGTGGAATTTACAGCCAGAGTCTCCCAAACTATGGTAAGTCTGTAATGTATCATGATTGAACAGAAAGTGAATACATTCTACATGTCAGGCTAAGTCTGACAGCTGTGTCAGAGACGTTACAGTGCCCCATACACTACATGGTGTAACCACTGAGAACTCTTCTGTTCTGCAGGAAAATATTGGACTGTGCACAGCAACAGTTTTCTTCCAACAAGAGAAACCGCGACCTGCCATTAATGTCAACTGTTCTAGCAACAAAATCCAGAAGCAAGCCAGTGACGATGACTACAATTTCTACAAGCTGATGAAGGAACAGACTACACCTATTACTGCAGGACACATACCTGGTGAGACCTTTACTTTTACAGTGTCACGTCAGATTTAGGAGGTAGCATTAAACACCAAACAGAACCCTAGTATGTTAGGGACCTACCCTAAAGAGGTTACCTGGATATGGTGGGTAGGCCCATAACCTTGGCCATGATGATGCTAAAAACGTCTATTTATTGCAACATTTTATTGTATTTATATATTATCAGTAATTTGGAGTTGTGCACCTGAGATTTGTCTGTTTCTGTGCCTGCAATACGTCTCATCAGGTAGCACCTCCCATTATATACAGACAGGTGCATAAATATTGGGACATTGACAGAATTTTCATATTTTGGCCTCTATTCACACCCACACCTGTCTATGAAATAGCTTTTGAGGTGATAGTCCCATTACTTTTGGCCCCTTAAAAAGTGGGAGGCACATATAGAAACCGTTGTAATTCCTACACCGTTCACCTGATTTGGATGTAATTACCCTCAAATTAAATCTGAAAGTCTGCAGTTAAAGCACATCTTGTTTGTTTCATTTCAAAGCCATTGTGGTGGTGAATAGAGGCCAAAATATGAAAATTCTGTCAATGTCCCAATATTTATGCACCTGACTGTATATATTCAGGGTGTGCAGTCCGGGAATCTTTTGTTAAACACTAAACAGACAAGATAGAAATATATGATAACTTATACCACTATACTTTAACATTTGGCTATATCTCAGCACTCTGAGGTCATGGGTTACTTGGTCATTAACTATTAATTTATGCAGTTATGTTAATGAGTCAGTAATCTTATTACTTAATACATTTGTAGTTAGATGTATTGCAGATGAGATCATGTATTTGTATGTACCAATATTATCTACCAGCTATATGTATACTTGCTCTCAGTGACCTACAGTCAGGGCAGTGATAAGACAACACAGAGCCCAGAACATCTTTCCCTAATGCCATATGTAACCATACTGTAACTGAGCCTCTGCTGTAAGGCTGGGTATTAGGAAATTATGCTGTATGGAAAAAGTTAAATATGTATATCATATAGTACTGGATCAAAACACTGTAATGGATATATGGGTATTGCAATGTATTATATACAAAGCCACTTATATTACAGAATAAACATCCAAATCAATATAACATTTTGGGCATGTTTCTCTTCACTGTGTTATTATGTATATAAAGTACAGATAATCATGTCTTGCCCTGTCTGACATCATGGCATAGATGTCTGATCAGTCCCCATCTGCTTTCTCAGACAGCTTTGGGTACATTGACCCACAACTTGAACCTGTGTGGAACCTGGCTATTTTAGGAAGCAGCTACCTTATATGGGAAAAGACCACAGAGAACCGGGAATATAACATGGCACGAATCAGAAGTGTAAAGCAATTGGTAAGAATCAAATATACTTTTCTTATCATATTATGGTTTTATTTCAGCATTGTACACAATGCTAATGCAATTCTCCAAATAAAAATTAGACTTGATCCTTTTTCAGATCCCATTCTGCTTTTTTTAGTGGTTAGAGCCTGGGGTTAAGCATGAGAACCTCTACAGGTGCAAGCACTCAGCTCCTTTTCCTTTGGGGCAGTTACAAGGCAGCTATGCTCAATAGGGTCCTGGAGTGGGCAAGACAGGATAGCACAAAATAGTGGGTTTATACTGCAGTAGTGGATTCCGATCTCTTATCATGACTCCTCAATCATTTCACATTTTTATCAGTCGACCATTGGCCCTCCTCAGCAATGTTGCCGTTGACTGACGGAATCCAGGGGTATCAACCTTAACTCCCTTTACTTACAAGGAGACTTTTCACTGGTACTGCACCCAGCCTCTGCTGCAGGTTGGACTGAGTTGGGCATCATTATGTTGGGTGACTTAGTATGTTCCATTTGCTACTTTTCTTCATTGTGTGAAAATCTGCTTCTTCCCCTCACTGAACTCTGGAGATAGAGAAAACTGTGTTCTCCCCTTACAGCAGTAAGCAGACCGTTGTCCCATTTGAGAGTTTTGCACGTGGTACCTCCACAGCATTCAATCTCTACTACTTACAATCGTATTGGAACATACATTCTCTCATATGCAGAGTTTTATAGAAGACTGGGAGAGGGATCTTATTGGCATCCTCCACCATATAAGATGGGATAAGGTGTGCCACGTGACCCATGCCTCGTCTTATAGTGCTGCAGTAGTTGAAACTCAGTACAAAAATTCTAAACAGATGATAGAGATGGCATAAGGAGGTGCGATAGTGCTGTGGGATCTTCCCTACATATATGGTGGAGGTGCCCTAAGATCATACTTATTGGAATTAAATCATTGAAGTGTCCAGGGCGATACTGGGAGCGGAGATGCCAGCTGGCTGTGGGTTCTGGTTCCTGGCGTTACCTGAGACACTGCACTTGGGAAACGCATCTAATGGCTCCAGTGCCTTGATTTTTATATGTCCATGGATGATATTACTGTTTCAGCAGCTGACCTGGCTTAGCTGGCTTGAATGTGAAGAATCTCCACAGTATGCATCCCAAATACGCCATCTGTTTCAAGGTCTATTACTTGCCCCCACACTTTCTTTGTGACAATTACACAGCCTTGGCAACACCACAATCCTTATATAGGTTTTGTCCTTCTTTGCTGCCCTTTCCCATCTTGGCTTGTTGGCTATCTTCTCCCATGTTGATCTTGTAATCCTTTACTATTACTGCTGTGCCTATATTTATTCATTGGTTTTACAAAATGAATTAGAAAAATAAATCATGCTTCTTTCTTTTTTTTTTTTCCTTTAAGATCCGAAAGGATGATCTAATTGCTTTTGATTATGATATTGATCTTCATGAAAAACCATCACAGGTAAGTAACAATGTAGAGATTGAATGTATTTGAGAAAATAATGTTTAGTGGAAAGACTGTTATTTAACACTGGATAGGTTACATGCCATTGTTTCCGTGGTACTATCCTTGTCACCTGTCCTGCTCTGCTCTGCTGTCTCCCTCTCCGCTTCAGCAGAGCAGGATTAAGCTTTTGGGGGGCCCGGAGCACTTAAGACAGGGTGCCTGCCCCACTCCTCTGGACTTCCCCCTTGTCAGCACAACCCCCCACTCGTCAACCTGCCTGCCCTCACTTGTAAACTAATCAAATTAAAGAGTGGGGAAGGGGTAACAGCAATTAAAAAAAGTGAGCAGGAGGGTAATGCAAGGCAGTGAAGCAGTATTTTTACATATACAGATATACACACACACAATACTGTGCAAAAGTTTTAGGCAGGTGTGGAAAAAATGCTGCAAGGTATGAATGCTTTCAAAAATATGTGTTAATAGTTTATTTTATCAATTAATAAAATGCAAAGTGAATGAACAGAAGAGAAATCTAAATCAAATTAATATTTCGTGTGACCACCCTTTGCCTTCAAAACAGCATCAATTCTTCAAGGTACACTTGCACACCATTTTTGAAGGTACTCGGCAGGGAGGTTATTCCAAACATCTTGGAGAAGTAACCACAGATCTTCTGTGGATGTAGAAATCCTTCTGTCTCTTCCTGTAATCCCAGACAGACTCAATGATGTTGAGATCATGGCTCTGTGGGGGCCACATCATCACTTCCAGGACTCCTTGTTCTTCTTTACGCTGAAGATAATGACATTGGCTGTATGTTTGGGGTTGTTATCCTGATGCAGAATAAATTTGGAGCCAATCAGACACCTCCCTGATGGCATTGCATGATGGATAAGTACCTGTCTGTATTTCTCAGCACTGAGGACACCATTAATCCTGACCAAATCCCCAACTCCTTTTACTGAAATGCAGCTCCACATTTGCAAGTAACCTTAACTATGCTTCACTGTTTTCTGCAGACACTCATTATTGTACCACTCTCCAGCCCTTCGGCTCAGAACTGTCAGAAAACAGTGGGACCCAGGTACACCAATCTAATGTTCAGAAAAGTCTGGCCAGAAGTGGTCTTCATAGAAGAATTGTGGCCAAAAGCCATACCTTTGACGTGGAAACAAGGCCAAGTCACTGAACTATGCACATACATAGGAACTGGGGTACAGAAAAATGACAGCAGGTGCTCTGGACTGATGATTCAAAATGTGAAATATTTGGCTGTAACAGAAAGCAGTTTGTTCGCCGAGGGGCTGGAGAGCGGTACAATAATGAGTGTCTGTAGGCAACAGTGAAGCATGGTGGAGGTTCCTTGCAAGTTTGGGGCTGCAATTCAGCAAAGAGAGTTGGGGATTTGGTCAGGATTAATGGTGTCCTCAAAGCTGAGAAATATAAGCAGGTACTTATCCATCATGCAATACCATCAGGAAGGCATTTGCTTGGCTCCAAATTTATTCTGCAGCAGGACAACAACCCCAAACATACAGCCAATGTCATTAAGAACTATCTTCAGCGTGAAGAAGAACAAGGAGTCCTGGAAGTGATGATATGGCCCCCACAGAGTCCTGTTCTCAACATCATCAAGTCTGTCTGAGATTACATGAAGACTCAGAAGGATTTGAGCAAGCCTACAACCACAGTAGATCTGTGGTTAGTTCTCCAAGATGGTTGGAACAACCTCCCTGCCAAGTTCCTTCATAAACTGAGTGCAAGTGTACCTAGAAGAATTGATGCTGTTTTGAAGGCAAAGAGTGGTCACACCAAATATTACTTTGATTCAGATTTATCTTCTGTTCATTCACTTCGCATTCTGTTAATTGATTAAAATAAACTATTAACACTTCTATTTTTTAATGCATTCATACTTTGCAGCATTTTTTCCACACCTGCCTAAAGCTTTTCCACAGTACTGTGTGTGTGTGTGTATATATATATATATATATAATATAATATAAAGAGGTTTATCAGCCAGACAGCAGAGCTTAGGTGCCCGGCAGGGATCTGTGCAGTTGGTGCTAATATGTCCCTCCACACACAGGTACACATCGGCTCCTCGTTCCTCACTTGACCCTCACTCACGGCACATGTACAGCTATAGGGCGCAGGGTGAGAAGATAGTACCGCTTTCCTGTGGAGCCCGCACCAAGCCCAGCTGCACCATCACACTTTAGCCCAGGGAACCCCCTGGTCTCCTCTTGTCCTCACAAGGATGATAGGAGCGGGGGGAGGGGGGGGGATCTTTGGGCCAACACAGATGCAACCCATGTGGTGGCAGCTGCATGAACCAATCTGAGGGAGGTCATCGCACCCCCTTGACCCCCCCCACTTAATCTGGCTCTCTCCTTCAGTGGCTCAACACTGTTTGCTCACCCATACATTACAGGATCATTGTATACAGAATTTACTCTTCTTCTCCAGCTACTTACTACTAGATGCTCCTTCAAGCTAGAGAGAAAGTTGCTTTACCCTTGTCCCTGCTATTTGTTCTACCCAGCCTGCAGGGGTATAGTAATAATATGGTTTGTGGTCATGTATTATACTTATGCTTTTTAGCTCTGTTATTTTTAAATGTTTTATGTTATGGACACTTTGTGGGGCCTTATAAGTAAAAGATAATAATAATAATGCTTTATTTCAGGAAATGGTGCCCTGTAGTCTTCATGTTGTCTGGATGTCCGGAAAGTCTCCCAAAGTGGACTATAGCTGTACAGAGGATCCGGAGAATGGATCTGGAAACAAACCAGAGGAAGGATCAGCTTTCCTGGGGAACTTTAAATAATATAGAATACCCTACAATATGAACCAAAACGTTAGGAGTCATTTATGAATATTCATAGTGTCTAAAGTAAAGTTGCAATTTTTATTATTTGACAGCCCAGTATTAGGTTTAGATTTCAATATGCTTTGTAACTTCTACATTGTTCTCATTGTACATCTTTCAAATGTTACCATCGCCATAGTACTATCTCCTTGTGTCTCTGTTCTGGAAACAAAGCACAAGATCAGATGACAAAAACACACACGTTTACCTGGGTTCTATTTTCACATTACTTAAATCCCTACTCTACTCTATTCTGTGGGATATTTACTCTAGCTGCTGCTTGTGCTCAGCATAGTGTATGCCTCTGCCAGGACTCACTTATAAACTGTGGTCATAGTACATGGCCTATCATATCTTTTCATAGTTAAAGTGTTTCCTACATTTTGAAAACCAAGGGCTAAATTTACTACTCGTCACGTTTCAGAATCGCCACGCCTTCTTCAGTTTTGCCTATTGAATTTAAAGGAGCAATTATATTTGATATGAAGCAAACCTTAAATGTAGCGGCTGAAGGCATGGTGGCTGTGAAGCGCTGCTTAGTAAATGTAGCCACAAGCACCTATACACATGGACGGTATACACATACAAGATGCCTTCTTAAAGCCTGGTAAGCGTCTTGTAGATCTGATAGCTAAAAAAAACCGTAATGTAAGTGCACAAGCCCGTACACAGAATTTCTTTTAGATCGGTTCAGCATTGCCAGCAGCGAACAGAAGTGCCAACGCCCGGTAACATATAATTGTGTTGTATGAGAGCGCTCATTACGTACGTGTTACACTAAGATTTTGAGAACACTCTTAAGCAAAAAGTACAAGGTTTGGTCAACATTTTTTAAATCCCCATGTGTACGAGCCCTAGACATCATATCGGTTTTAGTCCCATAGCATTGAAGATGCAGTTACTCATGTAGGTTTTGCTGTACTACTGACCCCTTGCACATGATGACTGACAGGTTATAGGTACCACTGACTCTAGCTATAGGCAGATGTAAGCAATATAAAAAATAAAGCAACAATTAATTATGAAAATGATGCCTATTCATAGTTAGAATTGCAGAAGACTAATTTACTAGTGTACGATGTATATGTAATTCAACCGCACATAGTAAAATGAGTAACAAGAAATTCAAGTCAGGATAAAAATCAGTCAAACAATCTGAAATGAATGTTTAGAAAAATATATAGAATTTCTGCTGACCATACAGACACTAATGCAGTTAGTGCAGTTCTAGTGCTGGTAATACTTCAGTCACTTACATACAGTGCAGATAGTCATATATTGAGACACACAATTATACATGGAATTCAGGAGCTCGTGCCACCAGTGAGACAGGAGGACACATCATGGCTGCATGCACTGTGCACGTGTAAGTGACAGCTTCACTCTACAGCATTCCTGTCTATCTGCTTCTGGGTGTAGATTTTCTATTTGTTCCTTTTGGTACTAGAATGTGCAGATAATAGCACTGTATGGCAAACGTCAGGTACAGTACATCTGTATTAACAAGCTTAGGAAAATCATTGCACAATAACAGTTTGCACTCACGTGTGCACAATATAAGACTTATATTGTGCATGTTTCTGTGACTTTTGTCGCTAATCACATAAAAGTGAAAAGTCCAAAATTGTGCCCATTCTTAATGCACACAAGCACAAATGTACATGTAAATATACTTGCACAAAAAAGCTCTTTAAATGAATGCCAACTGCAACGTAGTGTAATCAGCAACCATGTCACTAACAAAACCAGCTTCTCTGAGACTACAGCGTTGTCTTGTTATAAATCACTGGCAACTGCCAGAGAGTAATTTTATTAAGAAGCTTTAATGATTTAGCAACTTATTTAGACTTAAGCTGTTTATACAGAGTTATACACAGTTCAGCTTTGGCTGCTAAAAGTAACTGAGCAATGTAAGTTGTGTGGTCTCCAAAACACACAAAAGTCTGTCCAATCTGATTTGATCAGGTATAAACTCCTATTGCTGCATGAAGAAATAGTTTAACTTGGATATGCATAAGGCATTCATTAGTACTGTAATCCAGTTGTTTAACCAAGCAGCTAAATCACTGGATCAGTACAGTCTGGCATTCTCCGGATATGGCAAACATGCGCACACACAGTATATTGGCGTTCAACACTGGGCCAAAAAATTGCGTACTCACCAATTGTTTGCCATGCCTGTTGTTGATTGTTGAACATGACAAGATTATTTTTTCACACTGCTCTCTATTGAATAAACCTCTACTTAAATTAAGTTATGACGCTGTAGATTCGCAAATGAAATTTGAAGCACTAAAAGAGGCACACACACATGCATGCATGGGCTGAATGTAGCACATTCTCAGCATTTATAATGGGCTAGTCTATATTGAGCACATAAAAATGGTTAATTATAAAGAATATAAGCAGGTTTTAAGAGGAGATCAATACCTGTGGTTAGACAGCCAGCTGTAGTTTGCACTTTATATAACCATTTATCACTTGTTTATTGAAATGTTCCATTAATCTTTGTCCAGAAACCACACTTCATGTAAACCGCCAAATAGAAATATACGAAATAAAAGGTCTATTATTTTAATTAAAAAGTATGGTTGTACTTTTAAGACTTGTGTGTGAAGTTTTAGCAAACATACACTATATATTTTGTACTTGCTTAAGCTGGCCATACACGCTACAATCGGCGTGTATAACAATTACGATATAACACAATGATTACTTACCTGAAACCCCGTTCCTGTGCCCGCCATGTCCGCTCCTCTGTCTGTCTGTCCGCCCGCCCGCTCGGCCCTATAGGAGAAACATCATGACGTCTCTCCCATCACCACTGCAGGAGCCGGAAGGCGGAGCCCATGAGTGAGCTCCGCCGGCTCCCTCCTTGGATAAAGCAGCTAATGAGAGTCTGACTCTCATTGGCTGCTAAAACAAACACATCGCTGGCGGCTATGTGTTAATGATCGGCGGACAGGGGTGGGTTTCTGTTTACTCAGAAACCCCCCCTGCGCTCACGTCGGGTGCTCAGGCGGGTCATGGCGGTCACATGCTATGTGACGTCCGCGACCATAGAGCATTCCGGCAGCAGCAGGTCATGGAGGTGGCGTACCGATCAGCGGCGCTCCTCCTCCATGCAGCTCCTCCTCAGCAGTGCGTGGAACGGCCGGGTGACAATGGAGCCAGGTGCCCCCTTCAGGGCTGGTGCCCGGCGGCAAAAGACTCCATTGTCTCCAGGAGTTCCGCCACTGGTTATCATATTGTCAAGAAAATTTAAAGGGGAAGACAAAGAAAACATTGTACACAAAGAAGAAGAATAAAATCAGCACATATAGGGAATCAAGTGAGTGCCTTTGAAGAGGTTCTCTACTGTAGTATGTACAAACAAATTTAAATTTCATAGCGTTAGACATGCCCTCAGCGATGACCCTGTATTTGGGATTTAAAGTAAATCTAAATATATTTTTTTTTCAAAACCGGCACTGCGCAGTCACCCTGAAAAAGAATAAAGAATTTGGTACAGTGCTATCACAGAGGGCTGCCCAATCTATAATTAGCAATAACACATTTAGAGGAGGATTACACACAAGGACAAACTTTTTTTTTTTTTTAAAGTTGCTGTCCTTTAAAGCCATTACAATTATCTTTCAGCGTTCGTAGTGCTATACATGACAAATTGAAATGGTATAATCAGATAATACGATATAAAAAGGTTCAGACAGTACATAGGGAAAAATCAGTGAGAAAATTATACAACTGAGTGACGGTTGTAAACTGTAGCACTCAATGACCCAGTACACTCAATTATCCCATCTTTCAGATGCATTATGTCACAATTCTTTCTATTTCACATTTTACAGTCTTTTTCTCAGCAGTAGTAAAACTTCACTGTCAATAAGAACTCACTATTTTATTAAAAGGGTAGTTACTAGTCAAAGATATGTCCTTTCTATCCTTGATAGTGATGAATCAGTGGCGGATTTTACCTAGGGGCTGCGAGGCTGCAGCCCCCGCAGTAAAATCCTCCACTTCAGTGAGCCAGTGCAGCCCGGTACTGCACTGGCTACACTGTGACTGGAGGTGGCTTTCCACTGGAAGCGCCACCTGCCAGTCATGCACAGGACTGCCAGTCCGCTAGAATTAGCAGAGAGCGGACTCCATTGGAAGCCGCTGCTCTGCCTTTCGGGCAGGGAAGTGAATAGATCCCCTTAATTTTTTGTACCCAGACGCCATCAGCTACTGTCCAACGTCATTCCCTACCATCCACGTGGGCATAGAGGGGGAATATAATCTTGTGGCGAGCCCAGCGAGACACCGAGCCCGAAAGGTGGAGAGCAAACAACTTTCTTTTTTTTGGTGGACTGGGAACCGCACAAATACTTATAAAAGTCAGGTACACCAACTTCATTGAATTTGAATCGCATTGAATTGCTTCCATTTGCATCCATAGCCTCACACACACGCTGCCCCCAATTCTATAACTGTGAAAGGTAGGCAGCAGCTGTGTGACTGCACAGACAGTGGCACTAATCAGAGCATGGCAGCACTTACAGGTGTGATATCATGAGCGACTTCAGTCATCACGTGACACTGTCGGCCACATAAAATGTGCATTTCGGGCCTCATGTTTGACATGTCTGGTGTAGAGGATATGTCACTTTAAAAAGAGGAAAACTAGGGAAAAAGGACAAACAAACATGTTCGGAGTAACACCCCTCTTATGACATTATTGGCAGTCCTTGTGCTTGTTAAACAGAAAAACACTTTGCGGAGAAATTTTCTTGGGTTATGTCACAGGCAAACAATCTGTATTCCAAACCTCGCACCAGAGGCTCACCCCTGTGATCTAAACACAATGATATAGCCTTTAAAAGTTTGTAAGACACAACTACCCTCTCTGCTTATTGCCCACCCCTGCTCTAGAGAATGCTAAACATACTACTATATTGCTAAATAAAAGAGCTATTTGTTAACTTAGTGCAGACTTGATTATACAATTGTATAATCCAGAGGTTCCCAATCACGGTCCTCAAGTCTCCACAACAGTTCAGGTTTTAGAGATATCCATGGTTGAGCACAGGTGACTTAATTAGTACTTCAGTCAATTTGATTTAACCACCTGTGCTCAACCATGGATATCACTAAAACCTGAACTGTTGGGGAGCCTTGAGGACCGCATTTGGGAACCTCTGGTATAATCAGTTGTACTCTATGATAAGCAGTTGGAGACCAAATCTAATAGTTCGGACTTCAGGAGACAGTGGATATACAGCACATTTAGTGGTCATATCAATTACAGGTGATGTGATGCCAGGTTTCACCGCAATGCTCACCTGTGCACATATTTGTCATATACTTTAACTGCAACATCGCGAGTTTTCCTGCACAACCTTATGGAGTGTGAAGAAAAACTTGCAATATTTCTGGATATGAGATTCTGTTCTGTGACATAGTATTGCATGTAACTGTATCCCCACTTGTGAGATTACATCTTCTTTAGGTGTAGAAAATGGACTTCCTAAGACTGGTCCCTTTAAACAAGAATAAGCTGCTGTTGTGCACTGTGTGTGTTTCGAATATATTTTAGGTAACGCTGTGATAGAACAATGCTGAATGGGTTGGCCAGTGGGTGGATAGTGGTCCAACTGAGGTGATTATTAATTTTGGCCCTCATTGAGAATAAAGGTGCATACACACGTAACAATTTTGTAACCAACGATTTTCTGTCAGATTTTCCCTTGAAAAGTGAACAATTTTTTGAAGTGTAATGAATGATTTTTACATAAAAATTAACCAAAAAGGTTCCTTCCCTTAATGAAAATCGTTATGTTGGACAGTCTGAAATGGACGATGAACTACAAACTACAAACGGGAGCGCGCTTGAACGATTTTTGATCATCGTTATAACTCAGAAACTGAACGATTTTTTGAACAATAACGATGTAGTTAACGACAAATCGTTAAAAAAATTGTTACATGTGTATGCACCTTCAGGAGTAAATCCAACTAGAAGGTACAATTTTGTACCATGGCGAAACTTTGTTGCAATGTACAGTGATCACATTGACCTAAAAAAATTGGGGATACCAAGGATTTCTCACTTTAAAAAAATTGGGGCCTTTCTTCCCTGTTTCTGGGTCCCATCACAATTTTTTTTTTAGCTCCCCACATAGCATCAGACCATCCCACATGCTCTAAAATGCCTATCTGATGCCCTACATAGCATCAGACTACACCACATGCCCCTATAATGCCCAACAGACTACTCAACATGCCCCTTAAATACATGTTTAACATAATCGTGTATGTGTGTGTGTGTACAGACAAGCAATGCGCACACTCCTCTGCCACAGTCACAGAGCACACTCCTCTGCCACAGTCACAGAGCACACTCATCTGCCACAGAACAGTCACAGCGCACACTCCTCTGCCACAGAACAGTCACAGCGCACACTCCTCTGCCACAGTCACAGAGCACACTCCTCTCCCACAGAGCAGACTCCTCTGCCACAGAACAGTCACAGCGCACACTCCTCTGCCACAGAACAGTCACAGCGCACACTCCTCTGCCACAGAACAGTCACAGCGCACACTCCTCTGCCACAGTCACAGAGCACACTCCTCTCCCACAGAGCACACTCCGCTGCCACAGAACAATCTCAGCGCACACTCCTCTGCCATAGTCACAGCGCACACTCCTCTGCCACAGAGCAGTCACAGCGCACACTCCTCTGCCACAGAGCACACTCCTCTGTCACAGAACAGGAACTGCGCACACTCCTCGGCAACAGAACAGGTACAGCACACACTCCTCTACCACAGTCACAGAGCACACTCCCCTGCCATAGTCACAGAGTACACACTCCTCTACCACAGTCACAAGAGCACACTCCTCTGCCACAGTCACAGAGCACACTCCTCTGCCATAGTCACAGAGCACACATTACTCTACCACAGTTACAGAGCACACTCCTCTGCCATAGTCACAGAGCACACACTCCTCTAGCAAAGTCACAGAACACACTCCTCTGCCACAGTCACAGAGCACACTCCTCTGCCACAGTCACAGAACACACTCCTCTGCCACAGTCACAGAGCCTACTCCTCTGCCACAGTCACAGAGCACACTCCTCTGCCATAGTCACAGAGCACACACTCATCTGCCACAGTCACAGAGCACACTCCTCTGCCACAGTCACAAAGCACACTCCTCTGCCACAGAGCACACTCGTCGGCAACAGAACAGGTACAGCACACACTCCTCTACCACAGTCACAGAGCACACTTCTCTGCCACAGTCACAGAGCACACTCCTCTGCCACAGTCACAGAGCACACACCTCTGCCACAGTCACAGAGCACACTCCTCTGCCACAGTCACAGAACACACTCCTCTGCCACAGTCACAGAGCATACTCCTCTGCCACAGTCACAGAGCACACACTCCTCTGCCATAGTCACAGAGCACACACTCCTCTGCCACAGTCACAGAGCACACTCCTCTGCCACAGTCACAAAGCACACTCCTCTGCCACAGAGCACACTCGTCGGCAACAGAACAGGTACAGCACACACTCCTCTGCCACAGTCACAGAGCACACACCTCTGCCACAGTCACAGAGCACACTCCTCTGCCACAGTCACAAAGCACACTCCTCTGCCACAGAGCACACTCGTCGGCAACAGAACAGGTACAGCACACACTCCTCTACCACAGTCACAAGAGCACACTCCTCTGCCACAGTCACAGAGCACACTCCTCTGCCATAGTCACAGAGCACACATTACTCTACCACAGTTACAGAGCACACTCCTCTGCCACAGTCACAGAGCACACACCTCTGCCATAGTCACAGAGCACACACTCCTCTAGCACAGTCACAGAGCACACTCCTCTGCCACAGTCACAGAGCACACTCCTCTGCCACAGTCACAGAACACACTCCTCTGCCACAGTCACAGAACACACTCCTCTGCCACAGTCACAGAGCATACTCCTCTGCCACAGTCACAGAGCACACTCCTCTGCCATAGTCACAGAGCACACACTCCTCTGCCACAGTCACAAAGCACACTCCTCTACCACAGTCACAAAGCACACTCCTCTGCCACAGAGCACACTCGTCGGCAACAGAACAGGTACAGCACACACTCCTCTACCACAGTCACAGAGCACACTTCTCTGCCACAGTCACAGAGCACACTCCTCTGCCACAGTCACAGAGCACACTCCTCTGCCACAGAACAGTCACAGCGCACACCCCTCTGCCAGTCACAGCGCACACTCCTCTGCCACAGAGCAGTCACAGTGCACACTCCTCTGCCACAGAGCACACTCCTCTGCCACAGAACAGTCACAGCGCACACTCCTCTGCCACAGTCACAGCGCACACTCCTCTGCCACAGTCACAGCGCACACTCCTCTGCCACAGTCACAGCGCACACTCCTCTGCCACAGTCACAGAGCACACTCCTCTGCCACAGTCACAGAGCACACACCTCTGCCACAGTCACAGAGCACACTCCTCTGCCACAGTCACAAGAGCACACTCCTCTGCCACAGTCACAGAGCACACTCCTCTGCCATAGTCACAGAGCACACATTACTCTACCACAGTTACAGAGCACACTCCTCTGCCACAGTCACAGAGCACACTCGTCTGCCATAGTCAAAGAGCACACACTCCTCTAGCACAGTCACAGAGCACACTCCTCTGCCACAGAACAGTCACAGCGCACACTCCTCTGCCACAGTCACAGCGCACACTCCTCTGCCATAGTCACAGAGTACACACTCCTCTGCCATAGTCACAGAGTACACACTCCTCTGCCACAGTCACAGAGCACACTCCTCTGCCACAGAACAGGTACAGCACACACTCTGCCATAGTCACAGAGCACACTCCTCTGCCACAGTCACAGAGCACACTCCTCTGCCACAGTCACAGAACACACTCCTCTGCCACAGAACAGGTACAGCACACACTCCTCTGCCACAGTCACAGAACCCACTTCTCTGCCACAGTCACAGAGCACACTCCTCTGCCACAGTCACAGCGCACACTCCTCTGCCACAGTCACAGAGCACACTCCTCTGCCACAGTCACAGAGCACACTCCTCTGCCACAGTCACAGAGCACACTTCTCAGCCACAGTCACAGAGCACACTCCTCTGCCACAGTCACAGAGCACACTCCTCTGCCACAGTCACAGAGCACACACTCCTCTGCCACAGTCACAGAGCACACTCCTCTGCCACAGTCACAGAACACACTCCTCTGCCACAGTCACAGAACACACTTCTCTGCCACAGTCACAGCGCACACTCCTCTGCCACAGTCACAGCGCACACTCCTCTGCCACAGTCACAGCGCACACTCCTCTGCCACAGTCACAGAGCACACTCCTCTGCCACAGTCACAGCGCACACTTCTCTACCACAGTCACAGCGCACACTCCTCTGCCACAGTCACAGCGCACACTCCTCTGCCACAGTCACAGCGCACACTCCTCTGCCACAGTCACAGCGCACACTCCTCTGCCACAGTCACAGCGCACACTCCTCTGCCACAGTCACAGCGCACACTCCTCTGCCACAGTCACAGAACACACTCCTCTGCCACAGTCACAGAGCACACTCCTCTGCCACAGTCACAGCGCACACTCCTCTGCCAGTCACAGAGCACACTCCTCTACCACAGAGCACACACCTCTGCCACAGTCACAGCGCACACTGCTCTGCCACAGCGCACACTCCTCTGCCACAGAACAGGTACAGCACACACTCTGCCATAGTCACAGAGCACACTCCTCTGCCACAGTCACAGAACACACTCCTCTGCCACAGAACAGGTACAGCACACACTCCTCTGCCACAGTCACAGAACACACTTCTCTGCCACAGTCACAGAGCACACTCCTCTGCCACAGTCACAGCGCACACTCCTCTGCCACAGTCACAGCGCACACTCCTCTGCCACAGTCACAGCGCACACTCCTCTGCCACAGTCACAGAGCACACTCCTCTGCCACAGTCACAGAGCACACTCCTCTGCCACAGTCACAGCGCACTCTCCTCTGCCACAATCACAGCGCACACTCCTCTGCCACAGTCACAGCGCACACTTCCCTGCCATTATCACAGCGGACACTCCTCTGCCACAGTCACAGCGCACACTTCTCTGCCATAGTCACAGCGCACACTCCTCTGCCACAGTCACAGAGCACACTCCTGTGCCACAGTCACAGCGCACACTCCTCTGCCACAGTCACAGCGCGCTCCTCTGCCATAGTCAGAGAGCACGCCCCTCTGCCACAGTCACAGAACACACACCTCTGCCACAGAACAGGTACAGCACACACTCCTCTGCCACAGTCACAGCGCACATACCTCTGCCATAGTCACAGCGCACACTTCTCTGCCACAGTCACAGAGCACACTCCTCTGCCACAGTCACAGAGCACACTCCTCTGCCATAGTCACAGCGCCCACTCCTCTGCCACAGTCACAGCGCACACTCCTCTGCCACAGTCACAGTGCACACTTCTCTGCCACAGTCACAGCGCACACTCCTCTGCCACAGTCTCAGCGCACACTCCTCTGCCACAGTCACAGAGCACACTCCTCTGCCACAGTCACAGAGCACACTCCTCTGCCACAGTCACAGAGCACACTCCTCTGCCACAGAACAGGTACAGCACAAATTTCTCTGCCACAGTCACAGCGCACACTCCTCTGTCACAGTCACAGCGCACACTCCACTGCCACAGAACAGTCACAGCGCACACTCCTCTGCCACAGTCACAGCGCACACTCCTCTGCCACAGTCACAGCGCACACTCCTCTGCCACAGTCACAGCGCACACTCCTCTGCCACAGTCACAGAGCACACTCCTCTGCCACAGTCACAGAGCACACTCCTCTGCCACAGTCACAGAGCACACTCCTCTGCCACAGTCACAGCGCACACTCCTCTGCCACAGTCACAGCGCACACTCCTCTGCCACAGTCACAGTGCACACTCCTCTGCCACAGTCACAGTGCACACTCCTCTGCCACAGAACAGGTACAGCACACACTCCTCTGCCACAGGCACACATCTCTGCCACACACCAGGTACAGCGCACACTCCACTGCCACAGAGCAGTCACAGCGCACACTCCACTGCCACAGAGCAGTCACAGCGCACACTCCTCTGCCAGTCACAGTGCACACTCCGTTGCCACCGTCACAGTGCGCACTCCTCTTCCACAGCGTGCACTCCTCTGCCACAGAGCGCACTCCTCTGCCACAGAACAGGTACAGCGCACACTCCTCTGCCACAGAGAAGTCATAGCTCACTCAATTCTGCCACAGAGCAGTCACAGCACACACTCCTCTGCCACAGAGCAGTCACAGTGCACACACTTCTGCCACAGAACAGGTACAGCGCACACTCCTCTGCCACAGACCAGTCATAGCTCACTCATTTCTGCCACAGAGCAGTCACAGCGCACAATCCTCTGCCACAGAGCAGGTACAGCGCACACTCCTCTGCCACAGTCACAGAGCACACACTCCTCTGCCACAGTCACAGAGCACACTCCTCTGCCACAGTCACAGAGCACACTGCTCTGCCACAGTCACAGAGCACACTGCTCTGCCACAGTCACAGAGCACACACTCCTCTACCACAGTCACAGAGCACACACTCCTCTACCACAGTCACAGAGCACACACTCCTCTACCACAGTCACAGAACACACTCCTCTGCCACAGTCACAGAACACACTCCTCTGCCACAGTCACAGCGCACACTTCTCTGCCACAGTCACAGCGCACACTTCTCTGCCACAGTCACAGTGCACACTCCTCTGCCACAGTCACAGCGCACACTCCTCTGCCACAGTCACAGCGCACACTTCTCTGCCACAGTCACAGTGCACACTCCTCTGCCACAGTCACAGAGCACACTCCTCTGCCACAGTCACAGAGCACACTCCTCTGCCACAGTCACAGAGCACACTCCTCTGCCACAGTCACAGAGCAGACTCCTCTGCCACAGTCACAGCGCATACTCCTCTGCCAGTCACAGAGCACACTCCTCTACCACAGAGCACACACCTCTGCCACAGTCACAGCGCACACTGCTCTGCCATAGAGCACACTCCTCTGCCACAGAACAGTCACTGCGCACACTCCTCTGCCACAGTCACAGCGCACACTCCTCTGCCACAGAGCACTCTCCTCTGCCACAGAGCACACTCCTCTGCCACAGTCACAGAGCACACTCCTCTGCCACAGTCACAGAGTACACAATCCTCTGCCACAGTCACAGAGTACACAATCCTCTGCCACAGAGCACACTCCTCTGCCACAGAACAGTCACAGCGCACACTCCTCTGCCACAGTCACAGAGCACACACTCCTCTGCCACAGTCACAGAGCACACTCCTCTGCCACAGTCACAGAGCACACTCCTCTGCCATAGTCACAGAGCACACACTCCTCTACCACAGTCACAGAGCACACTCCTCTGCCACAGTCACAGAACACACTCCTCTGCCGCAGTCACAGAACACACTCCTCTGCCACAGTCACAGCGCACACTTCTCTGCCACAGTCACAGCGCACACTTCTCTGCCACAGTCACAGCGCCCACTCCTCTGCCACAGTCACAGCGCACACTCCTCTGCCACAGTCACAGAACACATGCCTCTGCCACAGTCACAGCGCACTCTCCTCTGCCACAATCACAGAGCACACTCCTCTGCCATAGTCACAGAGCACACTCATCTGCCACAGAGCACACACCTTTGCCACAGTCACAGCGCACACTGCTCTGCCACAGCGCACACTCCTCTGCCACAGAACAGGTACAGCACACACTCCTCTGCCATAGTCACAGAGCACACTCCTCTGCCACAGAACAGGTACAGCGCACACTCATCTGCCACAGTCACAGAGCACACTTCTCTGCCACAGTCACAGCAAACACTCCTCTGCCACAGTCACAGAGCACACTCCTCTGCCAAAGTCACAGCGCACACTCCTCTGCCACAGTCACAGAGCACACTCCTCTGCCACAGTCACAGAGCACACTCCTCTGCCACAGTCACAGAGCACACTCCTCTGCCACAGTCACAGAGCACACTCCTCTGCCACAGTCACAGCGCACTCTCCTCTGCCACAATCACAGCGCACACTCCTCTGCCACAGTCACAGCGCACACTTCCCTGCCATTATCACAGCGGACACTCCTCTGCCACAGTCACAGCGCACACTTCTCTGCCATAGTCACAGCGCACACTCCTCTGCCACAGTCACAGAGCACACTCCTGTGCCACAGTAACAGCGCACACTCCTCTGCCACAGTCACAGCGCGCTCCTCTGCCATAGTCAGAGAGCACGCCCCTCTGCCACAGTCACAGAACACACACCTCTGCCACAGAACAGGTACAGCACACACTCCTCTGCCACAGTCACAGCGCACATACCTCTGCCATAGTCACAGCGCACACTTCTCTGCCACAGTCACAGAGCACACTCCTCTGCCACAGTCACAGAGCACACTCCTCTGCCATAGTCACAGCGCCCACTCCTCTGCCATAGTCACAGCGCCCACTCCTCTGCCACAGTCACAGCGCACACTCCTCTGCCACAGTCACAGCGCACACTTCTCTGCCACAGTCACAGCGCACACTCCTCTGCCACAGTCTCAGCGCACACTCCTCTGCCACAGTCACAGAGCACACTCCTCTGCCACAGTCACAGAGCACACTCCTCTGCCACAGTCACAGAGCACACTCCTCTGCCACAGAACAGGTACAGCACAAATTTCTCTGCCACAGTCACAGCGCACACTCCTCTGTCACAGTCACAGCGCACACTCCACTGCCACAGAACAGTCACAGCGCACACTCCTCTGCCACAGTCACAGCGCACATTTCTCTGCCACAGTCACAGCGCACACTCCTCTGCCACAGTCACAGAGCACACTCCTCTGCCACAGTCACAGAGCACACTCCTCTGCCACAGTCACAGCGCACACTCCTCTGCCACAGTCACAGCACACACTTCTCTGCCACAGTCACAGCGCACACTCCTCTGCCACAGTCACAGTGCACACTCCTCTGCCACAGAACAGGTACAGCACACACTCCTCTGCCACAGGCACACATCTCTGCCACAGACCAGGTACAGCGCACACTCCACTGCCACAGAGCAGTCACAGCGCACACTCCACTGCCACAGAGCAGTCACAGCGCACACTCCTCTGCCAGTCACAGTGCACACTCCATTGCCACCGTCACAGTGCGCACTCCTCTTCCACAGCGTGCACTCCTCTGCCACAGAGCGCACTCCTCTGCCACAGAACAGGTACAGCGCACACTCCTCTGCCACAGAGAAGTCATAGCTCACTCAATTCTGCCACAGAGCAGTCACAGCACACACTCCTCTGCCACAGAGCAGTCACAGTGCACACACTTCTGCCACAGAACAGGTACAGCGCACACTCCTCTGCCACAGACCAGTCATAGCTCACTCATTTCTGCCACAGAGCAGTCACAGCGCACAATCCTCTGCCACAGAGCAGGTACAGCGCACACTCCTCTGCCACAGTCACAGAGCACACACTCCTCTGCCACAGTCACAGAGCACACTCCTCTGCCACAGTCACAGAGCACACTGCTCTGCCATAGTCACAGAGCACACACTCCTCTACCACAGTCACAGAGCACACACTCCTCTACCACAGTCACAGAGCACACACTCCTCTACCACAGTCACAGAACACACTCCTCTGCCACAGTCACAGAACACACTCCTCTGCCACAGTCACAGTGCACACTTCTCTGCCACAGTCACAGCGCACACTTCTCTGCCACAGTCACAGTGCACACTCCTCTGCCACAGTCACAGCGCACACTTCTCTGCCACAGTCACAGTGCACACTTCTCTGCCACAGTCACAGCGCACACTCCTCTGCCACAGTCACAGAGCACACTCCTCTGCCACAGTCACAGAGCACACTCCTCTGCCACAGTCACAGAGCAGACTCCTCTGCCACAGTCACAGCGCATACTCCTCTGCCAGTCACAGAGCACACTCCTCTACCACAGAGCACACACCTCTGCCACAGTCACAGCGCACACTGCTCTGCCATAGAGCACACTCCTCTGCCACAGAACAGTCACTGCGCACACTCCTCTGCCACAGTCACAGCGCACACTCCTCTGCCACAGAGCACTCTCCTCTGCCACAGAGCACACTCCTCTGCCACAGTCACAGAGCACACTCCTCTGCCACAGTCACAGAGTACACAATCCTCTGCCACAGTCACAGAGTACACAATCCTCTGCCACAGAGCACACTCCTCTGCCACAGAACAGTCACAGCGCACACTCCTCTGCCACAGTCACAGAGCACACACTCCTCTGCCACAGTCACAGAGCACACTCCTCTGCCATAGTCACAGAGCACACACTCCTCTACCACAGTCACAGAGCACACTCCTCTGCCACAGTCACAGAACACACTCCTCTGCCACAGAACACACTCCTCTGCCACAGTCACAGCGCACACTTCTCTGCCACAGTCACAGCGCACACTTCTCTGCCACAGTCACAGCGCCCACTCCTCTGCCACAGTCACAGCGCACACTCCTCTGCCACAGTCACAGAACACATGCCTCTGCCACAGTCACAGAGCACACTCCTCTGCCATAGTCACAGAGCACACTCATCTGCCACAGAGCACACACCTCTGCCACAGTCACAGCGCACACTGCTCTGCCACAGCGCACACTCCTCTGCCACAGAACAGGTACAGCACACACTCCTCTGCCATAGTCACAGAGCACACTCCTCTGCCACAGAACAGGTACAGCGCACACTCATCTGCCACAGTCACAGCGCACACTTCTCTGCCACAGTCACAGCAAACACTCCTCTGCCACAGTCACAGAGCACACTCCTCTGCCACAGTCACAGCGCACACTCCTCTGCCACAGTCACAGTGCACACTCCTCTGCCACAGTCACAGAGCACACTCCTCTGCCAAAGAGCACACTCCTCTGCCACAGAACAGGAACTGTGCACACTCCTCGGCCACAGAACATGTACAGCACACATTCCTCTACCACAGTCACAGAGCACACTCATCTACCACAGTCACAGAGCACACTCCTCTGCCATAGTCACAGAGCACACACTCCTCTACCAGTCACAGAGCACAGTCCTCTGCCACAGTCACAGAACACACTCCTCTGCCACAGTCACAGTGCACACTCCTCTGCCACAGTCACAGCGCACACTCCTCTGCCAAAGAGCACACTCCTCTGCCACAGAACAGGAACTGTGCACACTCCTCGGCCACAGAACATGTACAGCACACACTCCTCTACCACAGTCACAGAGCACACTCCTCTACCACAGTCACAGAGCACACTCCTCTGCCATAGTCACAGAGCACACACTCCTCTACCACAGTCACAGAGCACAGTCCTCTGCCACAGTCACAGAACACACTCCTCTGCCACAGTCACAGTGCACACTCCTCTGCCACAGTCACAGCGCACACTCCTCTGCCACAATCACAGTGCACACTCCTCTCCCACAATCACAGCGCACACTCCTCTGCCACAGTCATAGTGCACACTCCTCTGCCACAGTCACAGCGCACACTTCTCTGCCACAGTCACAGTGCACACTCCTCTGCCACAGTCACAGCGCACACTCCTCTGCCACAGTCACAGAGCACACTCCTCTGCCACAGTCACAGAGCACACTCCTCTGCCACAGTCACAGAGCACACTCCTCTGCCACAGTCACAGAGCACACTCCTCTGCCACAGTCACAGCGCACACTCCTCTGCCAGTCACAGAGCACACTCCTCTACCACAGAGCACACACCTCTGCCACAGTCACAGCACACACTGCTCTGCCATAGAGCACACTCCTCTGCCACAGAACAGTCACTGCGCACACTCCTCTGCCACAGTCACAGCGCACACTCCTCTGCCACAGAACACACTCCTCTGCCACAGAGCACACTCCTCTGCCACAGTCACAGAGCACACTCCTCTGCCACAGTCACAGAGTACACAATCCTCTGCCACAGTCACAGAGTTCACAATCCTCTGCCACAGTCACAGAGCACACTCCTCTGCCACAGAACAGTCACAGCGCACACTCCTCTGCCACAGTCACAGAGCACACTCCTCTGCCACAGTCACAGAGCACACTCCTCTGCCACAGTCACAGAGCACACACTCCTCTACCACAGTCACAGAGCACACACTCCTCTGCCACAGTCACAGAGAACACTCCTCTGCCACAGTCACAGAACACACTCCTCTGCCACAGTCACAGAACACACTCCTCTGCCACAGTCACAGCGCACACTTCTCTGCCACAGTCACAGCGCACACTCCTCTGCCACAGTCACAGCGCACACTCCTCTGCCACAGTCACAGAACACATGCCTCTGCCACAGTCACAGAGCACACTCCTCTGCCATAGTCACAGAGCACACTCCTCTGCCACAGAGCACACACCTCTGCCACAGTCACAGCGCACACTGCTCTGCCACAGCGCACACTCCTCTGCCACAGAACAGGTACAGCACACACTCCTCTGCCATAGTCACAGAGCACACTTCTCTGCCATAGTCACAGCGCACACTCCTCTGCCACAGTCACAGAGCACACTCCTCTGCCACAGTCACAGCGCACACTCCTCTGCCAAAGAACACACTCCTCTGCCACAGAACAGGAACTGTGCACACTCCTCGGCCACAGAACATGTACAGCACACACTCCTCTACCACAGTCACAGAGCACACTCCTCTACCACAGTCACAGAGCACACTCCTCTGCCATAGTCACAGAGCACACACTCCTCTACCACAGTCACAGAGCACACTCCTCTGCCACAGTCACAGAATACACTCCTCTGCCACAGTCACAGAGTACACACTCATCTGCCACAGTCACAGAGCACACTCCTCTGCCACAGTCACAGAGCACACTCCTCTGCCATAGTCACAGTGCACACTCCTCTGCCACAGTCACAGCGCACACTCCTCTGCCACAGAGCACACTCCTCTGTCACAGAACAGGAACTGTGCACACTCCTCGGCCACAGAACAGGTATAGCACACACTCCTCTACCACAGTTACAGAGCACACTCCTATGCCATAGTCACAGAGCACACACTCCTCTACCACAGTCACAGAGCACACTCCTCTTCCACAGTCACAGAACACACTCCTCTGCCACAGAACACACTCCTCTGCCACAGTCACAGAGCACACTCCTCTACCACAGTCACAGAGCACACTCCTCTGCCATAGTCACAGAGTACACACTCCTCTGCCACAGTCACAGAGCACACTCCTCTGCCACAGTCACATAGCACACTCCTCTGCCACAGTCACAGAGCACACTCCTCTGCCACAGAGCACACTCCTCTGCCACAGAACAGTCACAGCGCACACTCCTCTGCCACAGTCAGAGAGCACACTCCTCTGCAACAGAACAGTCACAGTGCACACTCCTCTGCCACAGTCACAGAGCACACTCCTCTACCACAGTCACAGAGCACACTCCTCTGCCACAGAGCACACTCCTCTGCCACAGGACAGTCACAGCGCACACTCCTCTGCCACAGTCACAGCGCACACTCCTCTGCCACAGAGCAGTCAGAGCACACACTCCTCTGCCACAGAGCACACTCCTCTGCCACAGTCACAGAGCACACTCCTCTGCCATAGTCACAGAGTACACACTCCTCTGCCACAGTCGCAGAGCGCACTCCTCTGCCACAGAACAGTCACAGTGCACACTCCTCTGCCACAGTCACAGAGCACACACTCCTCTACCACAGTCACAGAGCACCCTCCTCTGCCACAGTCACAGAGCACACTCCTCTGCCACAGTCACAGAGCACACTCCTCTGCCACAGTCACAGAACACACTCCTCTGCCACAGTCACAGAGCATACTCCTCTGCCATAGTCACAGAGCACACTCCTCTGCCATAGTCACAGAGCACACACTCCTCTGCCACAGTCACAGAGCACACTCCTCTGCCACAGAGCACACTCCTCTGCCACAGAACAGTCACAGTGCACACTCCTCTGCCACAGTCACAGAGCACACTCCTCTGCCACAGTCACAGAGCACACTCCTCTGCCACAGTCACAGAGCACACTCCTCTGCCACAGTCACAGAGCACACTCCTCGGCCACAGAGCACACTCCTCTGCCACAGAACAGTCACAGCGCACACTCCTCTGCAACAGTCACAGAGCTAACTCCTCTGCCACAGAGCACACTCCTCTGCCACAGAACAGTCACAGCGCACACCCCTCTGCCAGTCACAGCGCACACTCCTCTGCCACAGAGCACACTCCTCTGCCACAGAACAGTCACAGCGCACACTCCTCTGCCACAGTCACAGCGCACACTCCTCTGCCACAGTCACAGCGCACACTCCTCTGCCACAGTCACAGCGCACACTCCTCTGCCACAGTCACAGCACACACTACTCTGCCACAGAGCACACTCCTTTGCCACAGAACAGGAACTGTGCACACTCCTCGGCCACAGAACAGGTGCAGCACACACTCCTCTACCACAGTCACAGAGCACACTCCTCTGCCATAGTCACAGAGCACACACTCCTCTACCACAGTCACATAGCACACTCCTCTGCCACAGTCACAGAACACACTCCTCTGCCACAGTCACAGAGCACACTCCTCTGCCACAGTCACAGAGCACACTCCTCTGCCATAGTCACAGAGTACACACTCCTCTGCCTCAGTCACAGAGCACAATCCTCTGCCACAGTCACAGAGCACACTACTCTGCCACAGAACAGTCACAGTGCACACTCCTCTGCCACAGTCACAGAGCACACTCCTCTACCACAGTCACAGAGCACACTCCTCTGCCACAGAGCACACCACTCTGCCACAGAACATTCACAGCGCACACTCCTCTGCCACAGTCACAGAGCACACTCCTCTGCCACAGTCACAGAGCACACACTCCTCTGCCTCTGCCACAGAGCACACTACTCTTCCACAGAGCACACTCCTCTGCCACAGAACAGTCACAGCGCACACTCCTCTGCCACAGTCACAGAGCACACTCCTCTACCACAGTCACAGAGCACACTCCTCTGCAACAGAGCACACCACTCTGCCACAGAACATTCACAGCGCACACTCCTCTGCCACAGTCACAGCGCACACTCCTCTGCCACAGAGCAGTCAGAGCGCATACTCCTCTGCCACAGAGCACACTCCTCTGCCACAGAGAACACTCCTCTGCCACAGTCACAGAGCACACTCCTCTGCCATAGTCAGAGTACACACTTCTCTGCCACAGTCACAGAGCACACTACTCTGCCACAGAAAAGTCACAGCGCACACTCCTCTGCCACAGTCACAGAGCACACTCCTCTACCACAGAGCACACTCCTCTGCCACAGAACAGTCACAGCGCACACTCCTCTGCCACAGTCACAGAGCACACTCAACTACCACAGTCACAGAGCACACTCCTCTGCCACAGAGCACACCACTCTGCCACAGAACAGTCACAGCGCACACTCCTCTGCCACAGTCACAGCGCACACTCTTCTGCCACAGAGCACACTCCTCTGCCACAGAGCACATTCCTCTGCCACAGTCACAGAGCACACTCCTCTGCCATAGTCACAAAGCACACTCCTCTGCCACAGAACAGTCACAGCGCACATTCCTCTGCGACAGTCACAGAGCACACACTCCTCTACCACATTCACAGAGCACACTCCTCTGCCACAGTCACAGAGCACACACTCCTCTACCACATTCACAGAGCACACTCCTCTGCCACAGTCACAGAACACACTCCTCTGCCACAGTCACAGCGCACACTCCTCTGCCACAGTCACAGCGCACACTCCTCTGCCAAAGTCACAGAACACACTCCTCTGTCACAGTCACAGCGCACACTTCTCTGCCACAGTAACAGCGCACTCTCCTCTGCCACAGTCACAGCGCACATTCCTCTGCCACAGTCATAGAACACACTCCTCTGCCACAGTCACGGAGCACACTCCTCTGCCACAGTCACAGCGCACATTCCTCTGCCAGTCACAGCGCACACTCCTCTACCACAGAGCACACACCTCTGCCACAGTCACAGCGCACACTGCTCTGCCACAGAGCACACTCCTCTGCCACAGAACAGGTACAGCACACACTCTGCCATAGTCACAGAGCACACTCCTCTGCCACAGTCACAGAGCACACTCCTCTGCCACAGTCACAGAACACACTACTCTGCCACAGAACAGGTACAGCACACACTCCTCTGCCACAGTCACAGAGCACACTCCTCTACCACAGAGCACACTCCTCTGCCACAGAACAGTCACAGCGCACACTCCTCTGCCACAGTCACAGAGCACACTCAACTACCACAGTCACAGAGCACACTCCTCTGCCACAGAGCACACCACTCTGCCACAGAACAGTCACAGCGCACACTCCTCTGTCACAGTCACAGCGCACACTCTTCTGCCACAGAGCAGTCAGAGCGCACACTCCTCTTCCACAGAGCACACTCCTCTGCCGCAGAGCACATTCCTCTGCCACAGTCACAGAGCACACTCCTCTGCCATAGTCACAGAGCACACTCCTCTGCCACAGAACAGTCACAGCGCACATTCCTCTGCGACAGTCACAGAGCACACACTCCTCTACCACATTCACAGAGCACACTACTCTGCCACAGTCACAGAGCACACACTCCTCTACCACATTCACAGAGC
The DNA here is from genome assembly GCA_031769625.1 of Taudactylus pleione. Lineage (NCBI taxonomy): Eukaryota > Metazoa > Chordata > Amphibia > Anura > Myobatrachidae > Taudactylus > Taudactylus pleione. Next base: position 282,373 of record JAUIMM010000435.1, read on the forward strand.
ACACTCCTCTGCCACAGTCACAGCGCACACTCCTCTGCCACAGTCACAGCGCACACTCCTCTGCCACAGTAACAGAACACACTCCTCTGCCACAGTCACCGTGCACACTCCTCTGCCAAAGTCACTGAACACACTCCTCTGTCACAGTCACAGCGCACACTTCTCTGCCACAGTCACAGAGCACACTTCTCTGCCACAGTCACAGTGCACTCTCCTCTGCCACAGTCACAGAGCACACTCCTCTGCCACAGTCACAGAGCACACTCCTCTGCCACAGTCACAGAGCACACTCCTCTGCCACAGTCACAGAGCACACTCCTCTGCCACAGTCACAGAGCACACTCCTCTGCCACAGAGCAGGTACAGCACACACTCCTCTGCCACAGCGCACACATCTCTGCCACAGAACAGGTACAGCGCACACTCCACTGCCACAGAGCAGTCATAGCGCACACTCCACTGCTACAGAGCAGTCACAGCGCACACTCCTCTGCCAGTCACAGTGCACACTCCGTTGCCACAGTCACAGTGCGCACTCCTCTTCCACAGCGTGCACTCCTCTGCCACAGAGCGCACTCCTCTGCCACAGAGCGCACTCCTCTGCCAGAGAACAGGTACAGCGCACACTCCTCTGCCACAGACCAGTCATAGCTCACTCATTTCTGCCACAGAGCAGTCACAGCGCACACTCCTCTGCCACAGTCACAGCGCACACTCCTCTGCCACAGAGCAGGTACAGCGCACACTCCTCTGCCACAGTCACAGCGCACACTCCTCTGCCTCAGAACAGTCACAGCGCACACTCCTCTGCCACAGTCACAGCGCACACTTCTCTGCCATAGTCACAGCGCACACTCCTCTGCCACAGTCACAGTGCACACTCCTCTGCCACAATCACAGAGCACACTCCTCTGCCACAGTCACAGGGCACACTCCTCTGCCACAGAACAGTCACAGCGCACACTCCTCTGCCACAGTCACAGAGCACACTCCTCTGCCACAGTCACAGAGCACACTCCTCTGCCACAGTCACAGAGCACACTCCTCTGCCACAGAGCACACACCTCTGCCACAGTCACAGCGCACACTCCTCTGCCACAGTCACAGTGCACACTCCTCTGCCACAGTCACAGAGCACACTCCTCTGCCACAGTCACAGGGCACACTCCTCTGCCACAGAACAGTCACAGCGCACACTCCTCTGCCACAGTCACAGAGCACACTCCTCTGCCACAGTCACAGAGCACACTCCTCTGCCACAGTCACAGAGCACACTCCTCTGCCACAGAGCACACACCTCTGCCACAGTCACAGCGCACACTGCTCTGCCACAGCGCACACTCCTCTGCCACAGAACAGGTACAGCACACACTCCTCTGCCATAGTCACAGAGCACACTCCTCTGCCACAGAACAGGTACAGCGCACACACCTCTGCCACAGTCACAGTGCACACTCCTCTGCCACAGTCACAGCGCACACTTCCCTGCCACAGTCACAGCGCACACTCCTCTGCCACAGTCACAGCGCACACTCCTCTGCTACAGTCACAGCGCACACTTCTCTGCCACAGTCACAGCGCACACTCCTCTGCCACAGTCACGGAGCACACTCCTCTGCCACAGTCACGGAGCACACTCCTCTGCCACAGTCACAGAGCAGACTCCTCTGCCACAGTCACAGTGCACACTCCTCTGCCAGTCACAGAGCACACTCCTCTACCACAGAGCACACACCTCTGCCACAGTCACAGCGCACTCTGCTCTGCCATAGAGCACACTCCTCTGCCACAGAACAGTCACAGCGCACACTCCTCTGCCACAGTCACAGCGCACACTCCTCTGCCACAGAGCACACTCCTCTGCCACAGAGCACACTCCTCTGCCACAGTCACAGAGCACACTCCTCTGCCACAGAACAGTCACAGCGCACACTCCTCTGCCACAGTCACAGAGCACACACTCCTCTACCACAGTTACATAGCACACTCCTCTGCCACAGTCACAGAGGACACTCCTCTGCCACAGTCACAGTGCACACTCCTCTGCCACAGTCACAGTGCACACTCCTCTGCCACAGTCACAGCGCACACTCCTCTGCCACAGTCACAGCGCACACTCCTCTGCTAAAGTCACAGCGCACACTTCTCTGCCACAGTCACAGAACACACGCCTCTGCCACAGTCACAGAGCACACTCCTCTGCCACAGAACACACTCCTCTGCCACAGTCACAGCGCACACTTCTCTGCCACAGTCACAGCGCACACTTCTCTGCCACAGTCACAGAACACACGCCTCTGCCACAGAGCACACTCCTCTGCCATAGTCACAGAGCACACTCCTCTGCCAGTCACAGAGCACACACCTAGGCCACAGTCACAGCGCACACTGCTCTGCCACAGCACACACTCCTCTGCCACAGAACAGGTACAGCACACACTCCTCTGCCATAGTCACAGAGCACACACCTCTGCCACAGAACAGGTAAAGCGCACACTCCTCTGCCACAGTCACAGCGCACACTTCTCTGCCATAGTCACAGCGCACACTCCTCTGCCACCGTCACAGAGCACACACCTCTGCCACAGTCACAGCGCACACTCCTCTGCCACAGTCACAGCGCACACTCCTCTGCCACAGTCACAGCGCACACTCCTCTGCCACAGTCACAGCGCACACTCCTCTGCCACAGAACAGGAACTGTGCACACTCCTCGGCCACAGAACATGTACAGCACACACTCCTCTACCACAGTCACAGAACACACTCCTCTGCCACAGTCACAGAGTACACACTCCTCTGCCACAGCGCACACTCCTCTGCCACAGAGCACACTCCTCTGTCACAGAACAGGAACTGTGGACACTCCTCGGCCACAGAACATGTACAGCACACACTCCTCTACCACAGTCACAGAGCACACTCCTCTACCACAGTCACAGAGCACACTCCTCTGCCATAGTCACAGAGTACACACTCCTCTGCCACAGTCAGAGAGCACACTTCTCTGCCACAGTCACAGAGCACACTCCTCTGCCACAGAACAGTCACAGCGCACACTCCTCTGCCACAGTCACAGAGCACACTCCTCTGCCAAAGTCACAGAGCACACTCCTCTGCCACAGTCACAGCGCACACTCCTCTGTCACAGTCACAGCGCACACTCCACTTCCACAGAACAGTCACAGCGCACACTCCTCTGCCACAGTCACAGCGCACATTTCTCAGCCATAGTCACAGCGCACACTCCTCTGCCACAGTCACAGAGCACACACTCCTCTGCCCCAGTCACAGAGCACACTCCTCTGCCACAGTCACAGAGCACACTCCTCTGCCACAGTCACAGAGCACACTCCTCTGCCACAGAGCACACTTCTCTGCCACAGTCACAGAGCACACTCCTCTGCCACAGTCACAGCGCACACTTCTCTGCCACAGTCACAGCGCACACTCCTCTGCCACAGTCACAGAGCACACTCCTCTGCCACAGAACAGGTACAGCACACACTCCTCTGCCACATCGCACACATCTCTGCCACAGAACAGGTACAGCGCACACTCCACTGCCACAGAGCAGTCATAGCGCACACTCCACTGCCACAGAGCAGTCACAGCGCACACTCCTCTGCCAGTCACAGTGCACACTCCGTTGCCACAGTCACAGTGCGCACTCCTCTTCCACAGCGTGCACTCCTCTGCCACAGAGCGCACTCCTCTGCCACAGAACAGGTACAGCGCACACTCTTCTGCCACAGAGCAGTCATAGCTCACTCATTTCTGCCACAGAGCAGTCACAGCACACACTCCTCTGCCACAGTCACAGCGCACACTCCTCTGCCACAGAGCAGGTACAGCGCACACTCCTCTGCCACAGTCACAGCGCACACTCCTCTGCCTCAGAACAGTCACAGCGCACACTCCTCTGCCACAGTCACAGCGCACACTTCTCTGCCATAGTCACAGCGCACACTCCTCTGCCACAGTCACAGAGCACACTCCTCTGCCACAGTCACAGAGCACACTCCTCTGCCACAGTCACAGAGCACACTCCTCTGCCACAGTCACAGGGCACACTCCTCTGCCACAGAACAGTCACAGCGCACACTCCTCTGCCACAGTCACAGAGCACACTCCTCTGCCACAGTCACAGAGCACACTCCTCTGCCACAGAGCACACACCTCTGCCACATTCACAGCGCACACTGCTCTGCCACAGCGCACACTCCTCTGCCACAGAACAGGTACAGCACACACTCCTCTGCCATAGTCACAGAGCACACTCCTCTGCCACAGAACAGGTACAGCGCACACACCTCTGCCACAGTCACAGCGCACACGTCTCTGCCATAGTCACAGCGCACACTCCTCTGCCACAGTCACAGCGCACACTCCTCTGCCACAGTCACAGCGCACACTCCTCTGCCACAGTCACAGCGCACACTTCTCTGCCACAGTCACAGCACACACTCCTCTGCCACAGTCACAGCGCACACTCCTCTGCCACAGTCACAGCGCACACTCCTCTGCCACAGTCACAGCGCACACTCCTCTGCCACAGTCACAGCGCACACTCCTCTGCCACAGTCACAGAGCACACTCCTCTGCCACAGTCACAGAGCACACTCCTCTGCCACAGTCACAGAGCACTCCTCTGCCACAGTCACAGAGCAGACTCCTCTGCCACAGTCACAGTGCACACTCCTCTGCCAGTCACAGAGCACACTCCTCTACCACAGAGCACACACCTCTGCCACAGTCACAGCGCACACTGCTCTGCCATAGAGCACACTCCTCTGCCACAGAACAGTCACAGCGCACTCTCCTCTGCCACAGTCACAGCGCACACTCCTCTGCCACAGAGCACACTCCTCTGCCACAGAGCACACTCCTCTGCCACAGTCACAGAGCACACTCCTCTGCCACAGTCACAAAGTACACAATCCTCTGACACAGTCACAGAGCACACTCCTCTGCCACAGAACAGTCCCAGCGCACACTCCTCTGCCACAGTCACAGAGCACACACTCCTCTACCACAGACACAGAGCACACTCCTCTGCCACAGTCACAGAGCACACTCCTCTGCCACAGTCACAGAGCACACTCCTCTGCCACAGTCACAGAACACACTCCTCTGCCACAGTCACAGAACACACTCCTCTGCCACAGTCACAGAACACACTTCTCTGCCACAGTCACAGCGCACACTTCTCTGCCACAGTCACAGAACACATGCCTCTGCCACAGTCACAGAGCACACTCCTCTGCCATAGTCACAGAGCACACTCCTCTGCCAGTCACAGAGCACACACCTCTGCCACAGTCACAGCGCACACTGCTCTGCCACAGCGCACCCTCCTCTGCCACAGAACAGGTACAGCACACACTCCTCTGCCATAGTCACAGAGCACACTCCTCTGCCACAGAACAGGTACAGCGCACACTCCTCTGCCACAGTCACAGCGCACACTCCTCTGCCACAGAGCACACTCCTCTGCCACAGAGCACACTCCTCTGCCACAGTCACAGAGCACACTCCTCTGCCACAGTCACAAAGTACACAATCCTCTGACACAGTCACAGAGCACACTCCTCTGCCACAGAACAGTCCCAGCGCACACTCCTCTGCCACAGTCACAGAGCACACACTCCTCTACCACAGACACAGAGCACACTCCTCTGCCACAGTCACAGAGCACACTCCTCTGCCACAGTCACAGAGCACACTCCTCTGCCACAGTCACAGAACACACTCCTCTGCCACAGTCACAGAACACACTCCTCTGCCACAGTCACAGAACACACTCCTCTGCCGCAGTCACAGAACACACTTCTCTGCCACAGTCACAGCGCACACTTCTCTGCCACAGTCACAGAACACATGCCTCTGCCACAGTCACAGAGCACACTCCTCTGCCATAGTCACAGAGCACACTCCTCTGCCAGTCACAGAGCACACACCTCTGCCACAGTCACAGCGCACATTGCTCTGCCACAGCGCACCCTCCTCTGCCACAGAACAGGTACAGCACACACTCCTCTGCCATAGTCACAGAGCACACTCCTCTGCCACAGAACAGGTACAGCGCACACTCCTCTGCCACAGTCACAGCGCACACTTCTCTGCCATAGTCACAGCGCACACTCCTCTGCCACAGTCACAGCACACACTCCTCTGCCACAGTCACAGCGCACACTCCTCTGCCACAGTCACAGCGCACACTCCTCTGCCACAGTCACAGCGCACACTCCTCTGCCACAGAGCACACTCCTCTGCCACAGAACAGGAACTGTGCACACTCCTCGGCCACAGAACATGTACAGCACACACTCCTCTACCACAGTCACAGAGCACACTCCTCTACCACAGTCACAGAGCACACTCCTCTGCCATAGTCACAGAGCACACACTCCTCTACCACAGTCACAGAGCACACTCCTCTGCCACAGTCACAGAACACACTCCTCTGCCACAGTCACAGAGTACACACTCCTCTGCCACAGAGCACACTCCTCTGCCACAGAGCACACTCCTCTGCCACAGTCACAGAGCACACTGCTCTGCCACAGCGCACCCTCCTCTGCCACAGAACAGGTACAGCACACACTCCTCTGCCATAGTCACAGAGCACACTCCTCTGCCACAGAACAGGTACAGCGCACACTCCTCTGCCACAGTCACAGCGCACACTTCTCTGCCATAGTCACAGCGCACACTCCTCTGCCACAGTCACAGCACACACTCCTCTGCCACAGTCACAGCGCACACTCCTCTGCCACAGTCACAGCGCACACTCCTCTGCCACAGTCACAGCGCACACTCCTCTGCCACAGAGCACACTCCTCTGCCACAGAACAGGAACTGTGCACACTCCTCGGCCACAGAACATGTACAGCACACACTCCTCTACCACAGTCACAGAGCACACTCCTCTACCACAGTCACAGAGCACACTCCTCTGCCATAGTCACAGAGCACACACTCCTCTACCACAGTCACAGAGCACACTCCTCTGCCACAGTCACAGAACACACTCCTCTGCCACAGTCACAGAGTACACACTCCTCTGCCACAGTCACAGAGTACACACTCCTCTGCCACAGTCACAGCGCACACTCCTCTGCCACAGAGCACACTCCTCTATCACAGAACAGGAACTGTGGACACTCCTCGGCCACAGAACAGGTACTGATCACACTCCTCTACCACAGTCACAGAGCACACTCTTCTGCCATAGTCACAGAGTACACACTCCTCTACCACAGTCACAGAGCACACTCCTCTTCCACAGTCACAGAACACACTCCTCTGCCACAGAACACACTCCTCTGCCACAGTCACAGAACACACTCCTCTGCCACAGTCACAGAGCACACTCCTCTGCCATAGTCACAGAGCACACTCCTCTGCCACAGAGCACACTCCTCTGCCACAGAACAGTCACAGCGCACACTCCTCTGCCACAGTCACAGAGCACACTCCTCTGCCACAGTCACAGAGCACACTCCTCTGCCACAGAACAGTCACAGTGCACACTCCTCTGCCACCGTCACAGTGCACACTCCTCTGCCACCGTCACAGAGCACACTCCTCTACCACCGTCACAGAGCACACTCCTCTGCCACAGAGCACACTCAACTGCCACAGGACAGTCACAGCGCACACTCCTCTGCCACAGTCACAGCGCACACTCCTCTGCCACAGAGCATTCAGAGCGCACACTCCTCTGCCACAGAGCACACTCCTCTGCCACAGTCACAGAGCACACCCCTCTGCCATAGTCACAGAGTACACACTCCTCTGCCACAGTCACAGAGCACACTCCTCTGCCACAGAACAGTCACAGCGCACACTCCTCTGCCACAGTCACAGAGCACACACTCCTCTACCTCAGTCACAGAACACATGCCTCTGCCACAGTCACAGAGCACACTCCTCTGCCACAGTCACAGAACACACTCCTCTGCCACAGTCACAGAGTACACAATCCTCTGCCACAGTCACAGAGCACACTCCTCTGCCACAGAACAGTCACAGCGCACACTCCTCTGCCACAGTCACAGAGCACACTCCTCTGCCACAGTCACAGAGCACACTCCTCTGCCACAGAGCACACACCTCTGCCACAGTCACAGCGCACACTGCTCTGCCACAGCGCACACTCCTCTGCCACAGAACAGGTACAGCGCACACTCCTCTGCCACAGTCACAGCGCACACTTCTCTGCCATAGTCACAGCGCACACTCCTCTGCCACAGTCACAGCGCACACTCCTCTGCCACAGTCACAGCGCACACTCCTCTAACACAGTCACAGTGCACACTCCTCTGCCACAGTCACAGTGCACACTCCTCTGCCACAGTCACAGCGCACACTTCTCTGCCACAGTCACAGCGCACACTCCTCTGCCACAGTCACAGTGCACACTCCTCTGCCACAGTCACAGTGCACACTCCTCTGCCACAGTCACAGCGCACACTTCTCTGCCACAGTCACAGTGCACACTCCTCTGCCACAGTCACAGAGCACACTCCTCTGCCACAGTCACAGAGCACACTCCTCTGCCACAGTCACAGCGCACACTCCTCTGCCACAGTCACAGCGCACACTCCTCTGCCAGTCACAGAGCACACGCCTCTACCACAGAGCACACACCTCTGCCACAGTCACAGCGCACACTGCTCTGCCATAGAGCACACTCCTCTGCCACAGAACAGTCACAGCGCACACTCCTCTGCCACAGTCACAGCGCACACTCCTCTGCCACAGAGCACACTCCTCTGCCACAGAGCACACTCCTCTGCCACAGAGCACACTCCTCTGCCACAGAGCACACTCCTCTGCCACAGTCACAGAGTACACTCCTCTGCCACAGTCACAGAGCACACTCCTCTGCCACAGAACAGTCACAGCGCATACTCCTCTACCACAGTCACAGAGCACACACTCCTCTACCACAGTCACAGAGCACACACTCCTCTACCACAGTCACAGAGCACACTCCTCTGCCACAGTCACAGAACACACTCCTCTGCCACAGTCACAGCGCACACTCCTCTGCCACAGTCACAGCGCACACTCCTCTGCCACAGCGCACACTCCTCTGCCACAGTCACAGAGCACACTCCTCGGCCATATTCACAGCGCACACTCCTCTGCCACAGAGCACACTCCTCTGCCACAGAACAGGAAATGTGCACACTCCTCGGCCACTGAACAGGAACAGCACACACTCCTCTGCCACAGTCACAGCTCACATTCCTCTGCCATAGTCACAGCCCACACTTCTCTGCCACAGTCACAGAGCACACTTCTCTGCCACAGTCACAGAGCACACTCCTCTACCACAGTCACAGAGCACACTCCTCTGCCATAGTCACAGAGCACACACTCCTCTACCACAGTCACAGAGCACACTCCTCTGCCACAGTCACAGAACACACTCCTCTGCCACAGTCACAGAGTACACACTCCTCTGCCACAGTCACAGAGCACACTCCTCTGCCACAGTCACAGAGCATACTCCTCTGCCACAGTCACAGCGCACACTCCTCTGTCACAGAACAGGAACTGTGCACACTCCTCGGCCACAGAACAGGTACAGCACACACTCCTCTGCCACAGTCACAGAGCACACTCCTCTGCCACAGTCACAGAGCACACTCCTCTGCCATAGTCACAGAGTACACACTCCTCTGCCACAGTCACAGAGCACACTCCTCTGCCACAGTCACAGAGCACACTACTCTGCCACAGTTACAGAGCACACTTCGCTGCCACAATCACAGAGCACACTCCTCTGCCACAGTCACAGAGCACACTCCTCTGCCACAGTCACAGAGCACACTCCTCTGCCACAGTCACAGGGCACACTCCTCTGCCACAGAGCACACTCCTCTGCCACAGAACAGTCACAGCGCACACTCCTCTGCCACAGTCACAGAGCACACTCCTATGCCAAAGTCACAGAGCACACTCCTCTGCCACAGTCACAGAGCACACTCAACTGCCACAGAGCACACTCCTCTGCCACAGAACAGTCACAGTGCACACTCCTCTGCCACAGTCACAGAGCACACTCCTCTGCCACAGTCACAGAGCACACTCCTCTGCCATAGTCACAGAGCACACACTCCTCTACCATAGTCACAGAGCACACTCCTCTTCCACAGTCACAGAACACACTCCTCTGCCACAGAACACACTCCTCTGCCACAGTCACAGAGAACACTCCTCTGCCACAGTCACAGAGCACACTACTCTGCCACAGCCACAGAGCACACTCCTCTGCCACAGAGCACACTCCTCTGCCACAGAACAGTCACAGCGCACACTCCTCTGCCACAGTCACAGAGCACACTCCTCTGCCACAGTCACAGAGCACACTCCTCTGCCACAGAACAGTCACAGTGCACACTCCTCTGCCACAGTCACAGAGCACACTCCTCTACCACAGTCACAGAGCACACTCCTCTGCCACAGAGCACACTCCTCTGCCACAGGACAGTCACAGCGCACATTCCTCTGCCACAGTCACAGCGCACACTCCTCTGCCACAGTGCAGTCTGAGCGCACACTCCTCTGCCACAGAGCACACTCCACTGCCACAGAGCACACTCCTCTGCCTCAGTCACAGAGCACACTCCTCTGCCATAGTCACAGAGCACACTCCTCTGCCACAGAACAGTCACATTGCACACTCCTCTGCCACAGTCACAGAGCACACACTCCTCTACCACTGTCACAGAACACACGCCTCTGCCACAGTCACAGAGCACACTGCTCTGCCATAGTCACAGAGCACACTCCTCTGCCACAGATCACACACCTCTGCCACAGTCACAGTGCACACTGCTCTACCACAGCGCACACTCCTCTGCCACAGAACAGGTACAGCACACACTCCTCTACCACAGTCACAGAGCACACTCCTCTACCACAGTCACAGAGCACACACTCCTCTACCACAGTCACAGAACACACTCCTCTGCCACAGTCACAGAACACACTCCTCTGCCACAGTCACAGAACACACTCCTCTGCCACAGTCACAGAGCACACTCCTCTGCCACAGTCACAGAGCACACTCCTCTGCCACAGTCACAGGGCACACTCCTCTGCCACAGAGCACACTCCTCTGCCACAGAACAGTCACAGCGCACACTCCTCTGCCACAGTCACAGAGCACACTCCTATGCCAAAGTCACAGAGCACACTCCTATGCCAAAGTCACAGAGCACACTCCTCTGCCACAGAGCACACTCCTCTGCCACAGAACAGTCACAGTGCACACTCCTCTGCCACAGTCACAGAGCACACTCCTCTGCCACAGTCACAGAGCACACTCCTCTACCACAGTCACAGAGCACACTCCTCTGCCACAGAGCACACTCCTCTGCCACAGGACAGTCACAGCGCACACTCCTCTGCCACAGTCACAGCGCACACTCCTCTGCCACAGAGCAGTCAGAGCGCACACTCCTCTGCCACAGAGCACACTCCTCTGCCACAGAGCACACTCCTCTGCCACACCACAGTCACAGAGCACACACTCCTCTACCACAGTCACAGAGCACACTCCTCTGCCACAGTCACAGAGCACACTCCTCTGCCACAGTCACGGAGCACACTCCTCTGCCACAGTCACTGAGCACACTCCTCTGCCACAGTCACAGCGCACAAATCTCTGCCACAGTCACAGCGCACACTCCTCTGCCACAGTCACAGCGCACACTTCTCTGCCACAGTCACAGCGCACACTCCTCTGCCACAGTCACAGCGCACACTCCTCTGCCACAGTCACAGCGCACACTCCTCTGCCACAGTCACAGAGCACACTCCTCTGCCACAGTCACAGAGCACACTCCTCTGCCACAGTCACAGCACACACTCCTCTGCCAGTCACAGAGCACACTCCTCTACCACAGAGCACACACCTCTGCCACTGCCACAGCGCACAGTCCTCTGCCACAGAACAGGTACAGCACTCACTCCTCTGCCATAGTCACAGAGCACACTTCTCTGCCATAGTCACAGAGCACACTCCTCTGCCACAGTCACAGCGCACACTCCTCTGCCAGTCACAGAGCACACTCCTCTACCACAGAGCACACACCTCTGCCACTGCCACAGCGCACACTCCTCTGCCACAGAACAGGTACAGCACTCACTCCTCTGCCATAGTCACAGAGCACACTCCTCTGCCACAGTCACAGAGCACACTCCTCTGCCACAGTCACAGAACACACTACTCTGCCAGAGTCACAGCGCACACTCCTCTGCCACAGTCACAGCGCACAGTCCTCTGCCATAGTCACAGAGCACACCCCTCTGCCACAGTCACAGAACACACTCCTCTGCCACAGAACAGGTACAGCGCACACTACTCTGCCACAGTCACAGCGCACACTCCTCTGCCATAGTCACAGCGCATACTTCTCTGCCATAGTCACAGCGCACACTTCTCTGCCACAGTCACAGAGCACACTCCACTGCCACAGTCACAGAGCACACTCCTCTGCCACAGTCACAGAGCACACTCCTCTGCCACAGTCACAGCGCACACTCCTCTGCCACATTCACAGCGCACACTTTTCTGCCACAGTCACAGCGCACACTCCTCTGCCACAGTCACAGCGCACACTCCTCTGCCACAGTCACAGAGCACACTCCTCTGCCACAGTCACAGAGCACACTCCTCTGCCACAGTCACAGAGCACACTCCTCTGCCACAGAACAGGTACAGCACACACTCCTCTGCCATAGTCACAGAGCACACTCCTCTGACACAGAACAGGTACAGCGCACACTTCTCTGCCACAGTCACAGCGCATACTTCTCTGCCATTGTCACAGCGCACACTGCTCTGCCACAGTCACAGTGCACACTCCTCTGCCACAGTCACAGCGCACACTCCTCTGCCACAGAGCACACTCCTCTGCCACAGAACAGGAACTGTGCACACTCCTCGGCCACAGAACAGGTACAGTGCACACTCCTCTGCCACAGTCACAGAGCAATCATAGCGCACACTCCTCTGCCACAGAGCAATCACAGTGCAAACTCCTCTGCCAAAGAGCAGTCACAGTGCACACACGTCTGCCACAGAACAGGTACAGCGCACACTCCTCTGCCACAGAGCAGTCATAGCTCACTCATTTCTGCCACAGAGCAGTCAAAGTGCACACTCCTCTGCCACAGTCACAGCGCACACTCCTCTACCACAGTCACAGAGCACACTCCTCTGCCACAGTCACAGAGTACACACTCCTCTGCCACAGTCACAGAGCACACTCCTCTGCCACAGTCACAGAGCACACTCATCTGCCACAGAGCAGTCACAGTGCACACAATTCTTCCACACAACAGGTACAGTGCACACTCCTCTGCCACAGAGCAGTCACAGTGCACACACGTCGGCCACAGTCACAGAGCACACTCCTCTGCCACAGAACAGGTACAGCACACACTGCTCTGCCACACTCACAGTGCACACTCCTCTGCCACAGTGCACACATCTCTGCCACAGAACAGGTACAGCGCACACTCCTCGGCCACAGTCACAGAGCACACCCCTCTGCCACAGTCACAGCGCACACTCCTCTGCCACAGTCACAGAACACATGCCTCTGCCACAGAACAGGTACAGCACACACTGCTCTGCCACACTCACAGCGCACACTCCTCTGCCACAGTCACAGAGCACACTCCTCTGCCACAGTCACAGCGCACACTCCTCTGCCACAGAGCACACTCCTCTGCCATAGTCACAGAGCACACTCCTCTGCCATAGTCACAGAGCACACTCCTCTACCACAGAGCACACACCTCTGCCACAGTCACAGCGCACACTGCTCTGCCACAGCGCACACTCCTCTGCCACAGAACAGGTACAGCACACACTACTCTGCCATAGTCACAGAGCACACTCCTCTGACACAGAACAGTCACAGCGCACACTTCTCTGCCATTGTCACAGCGCACACTCCTCTGCCACAGTCACAGTGCACACTTCTCTGCCACAGTCACAGCGCACACTCCTCTGCCACAGTCACAGCGCACACTCCTCTGCCATAGTCACAGAGTACACACTCCTCTGCCATAGTCACAGAGTACACACTCCTCTGCCACAGTCACAGAGCACACTCCTCTGCCACAGTCACAGAGCACACTCCTCTGCCACAGAGCAGTCACAGTGCACACAATTCTTCCACACAACAGGTACAGTGCACACTCCTCTGCCACAGAGCAGTCACAGTGCACACACGTCTGCCACAGTCACAGAGCACACCCCTCTGCCACAGTGCACACATCTCTGCCACAGAACAGGTACAGCGCACACTCCTCTGCCACAGTCACAGAGCACACCCCTCTGCCACAGTCACAGCGCACACTCCTCTGCCACAGTCACAGAACACACCCCTCTGCCACAGTCACAGCACACACTGCTCTGCCACACTCACAGCGCACACTCCTCTGCCACAGTCACAGAGCACACTCCTCTGCCACAGAACAGGTACAGCACACACTACTCTGCCATAGTCACAGAGCACACTCCTCTGACACAGAACAGTCACAGCGCACACTTCTCTGCCATTGTCACAGCGCACACTCCTCTGCCACAGTCACAGTGCACACTTCTCTGCCACAGTCACAGCGCACACTCCTCTGCCACAGTCACAGCGCACACTCCTCTGCCACAGAGCACACTCCTCTGCCACAGAACAGGAACTGTGCATACTCCTCGGCCACAGAACAGGTACAGCACACACTCCTCTACCACAGTCACAGAGCACACTCCTCTGCCATAGTCAGAGAGCACACACTCCTCTACCACAGTCACAGAGCACACTCCTCTGCCACAGTCACAGAACACACTCCTCTGCCACAGTCACAGAACATACTCCTCTGCCACAGTCACAGAGCACACTCCTCTGCCACAGTCACAGAGCACACTCCTCTACCACAGTCACAGAGCACACTCCTCTGCCACAGTCACAGAGCACACTCCTCTGCCACAGAGCACACTCCTTTGCCACAGAACAGTCACAGTGCACACTCCTCTGCCACAGAGCAGTCACAGTGCACAGTCCTATGCCACAGAGCAATCACAGTGCACAGTCCTATGCCACAGAGCAGTCACAGTGCACACACGTCTGCCACAGAACAGGTACAGCGCACACTCCTCTGCCACAGAGCAGTCATAGCTCACTCATTTCTGCCACAGAGCAGTCAAAGTGCACACTCCTCTGCCACAGTCACAGCGCACACTCCTCTACCACAGTCACAGAGCACACTCCTCTGCCATAGTCACAGAGTACACACTCCTCTGCCACAGTCACAGAGCACACTCCTCTGCCACAGTCACAGAGCACACTCCTCTGCCACAGAGCACACTCCTCTGCCACAGTCACAGCGCACACTCCTCTACCACAGTCACAGAGCACACTCCTCTGCCATAGTCACAGAGTACACACTCCTCTGCCACAGTCACAGTGCACACTCCTCTGCCACAGTCACAGAGCACACTCCTCTGCCACAGAGCACACTACTCTGCCACAGAACTGTCACAGAGCACACTCCTCTGCCACAGTCACAGAGCACACTCCTCTACCACAGTCACAGAGCACACTCCTCTGCCACAGTCACAGAGCACACTCCTCTGCCACAGAGCACACTCCTTTGCCACAGAACAGTCACAGTGCACACTCCTCTGCCACAGAGCAGTCACAGTGCACAGTCCTATGCCACAGAGCAATCACAGTGCACAGTCCTATGCCACAGAGCAGTCACAGTGCACACACGTCTGCCACAGAACAGGTACAGCGCACACTCCTCTGCCACAGAGCAGTCATAGCTCACTCATTTCTGCCACAGAGCAGTCAAAGTGCACACTCCTCTGCCACAGTCACAGCGCACACTCCTCTACCACAGTCACAGAGCACACTCCTCTGCCATAGTCACAGAGTACACACTCCTCTGCCACAGTCACAGAGCACACTCCTCTGCCACAGTCACAGAGCACACTCCTCTGCCACAGAGCACACTCCTCTGCCACAGTCACAGCGCACACTCCTCTACCACAGTCACAGAGCACACTCCTCTGCCATAGTCACAGAGTACACACTCCTCTGCCACAGTCACAGTGCACACTCCTCTGCCACAGTCACAGAGCACACTCCTCTGCCACAGAGCACACTACTCTGCCACAGAACTGTCACAGCGCACACTCCTCTGCCACAGTCACAGAACACACTCCTCTGCCACAGTCACAGAGCACACTCCTCTGCCACAGAACAGTCACAGTGCACACTCCTCTGCCACAGTCACAGAGCACACTCCTCTACCACAGTCACAGAGCACACTCCTCTGCCACAGAACACACTCCTCTGCCACAGGACAGTCACAGCGCACACTCCTCTGCCACAGTCACAGCGCACACTCATCTGCCACAGAGCAGTCAGAGCGCACACTCCTCTGCCACAGAGCACACTCCTCTGCCACAGAGCACACTCCTCTGCCACAGTCACAGAGCACACTCCTCTGCCATAGTCACAGAGTACACATTCCTCTGCCACACTCACAGCGCACACTCCTCTGCCACAGAACAGTCACAGCGCACACTCCTCTGCCACAGTCACAGAGCACACACTCCTCTACCACAGTCACAGAACACACTCCTCTGCCACAGTCACAGAACACACTCCTCTGCCACAGAACAGGTACAGCACACACTCCTCTGCCACAGTCACAGCGCACATTCCTCTGCCACAGTCACAGCGCACATTGCTCTGCCATAGTCACAGCGCACACTTCTCTGCCACAGTCAGAGAGCACACACTCCTCTGCCACAGTCACAGAGCACACTCCTCTGCCATAGTCACAGCGCACACTCCTCTGCCACAGTCACAGAGCACACTCCTCTGCCACAGTCACAGAGCACACTCCTCTGCCACAGTCACAGCGCACACTCCTCTGCCACAGTCACAGCGCACACTCCTCTGCCACAGTCACAGCGCACACTTCTCTGCCACAGTCACAGCGCACACTCCTCTGCCACAGTCACAGCGCACACAGCTCTGCCACAGTCACAGAGCACACACCTCTGCCACAGTCACAGAGCACACTCCTCTGCCACAGTCACAGAGCACACTCCTCTGCCACAGTCACAGAGCACACTCCTCTGCCACAGTCACAGCGCACACTCCTCTGCCACAGAACAGTCACAGCGCATACTCCTCTGCCACAGTCACAGCGCACACTTCTCTGCCACAGAACAGGTACAGCACACACTCCTCTGCCACAGTCACAGCGCACACTCCTCAGTCACAGTCACAGCGCACACTCCTCTGCCACAGAACAGTCACAGCACACACTCCTCTGCCACAGTCACAGCGCACACTTCTCTACCATAGTCACAGCGCACACTCCTCTGCCACAGTCACAGAGCACACTCCTCTGCCACAGTCACAGCGCACACTCCTCTGCCACAGTCACAGCGCACACTCCTCTGCCACAGTCACAGCGCACACTCCTCTGCCACAGAGCACACTCCTCTGCCACAGAACAGGTACAGCACACACTCCTCTGCCACAGCGCACACATCTCTGCCACAGAACAGGTACAGCGCACACTCCACTGCCACAGAGCAGTCACAGCGCACACTCCTCTGCCAGTCACAGTGCACACTCCTTTGCCACAGTCACAGTGCAAACTCCTCTGCCACAGCGCGCACTCCTCTGCCACAGAGCGCACTCCTCTGCCACAGAACAGGTACAGCGCACACTGCTCTGCCACAGAGCAATCACAGCGCACACTACTCTGCCACAGAGCAGTCACAGTGCACACAATTCTGCCACAGAACAGGTACAGTGCACACTCCTCTGCCACAGAGCAGTCACAGTGCACACACGTCTACCACAGAACAGGTACAGCGCACACTCCTCTGCCACAGAGCAGTCATAGCTCTCTCATTTCTGCCACAGAGCAGTCAAAGCGCACACTCCTCTGCCACAGTCACAGAGCACACTCCTCTGCCACAGTCACAGAGCACACTCCTCTGCCACAGAGCACACTCCTCTGCCACAGAGCAGTCACAGCGCACACTTCTCTGCCACAGAACAGGTACAGCACACACTCCTCTGCCACAGTCACAGCGCACACTCAGTCACAGTGCACACTCCTCTGCCACAGAACAATCACAGCGCACACTCGTCTGCCACAGTCACAGCGCACACTTCTCTGCCATAGTCACAGAGCACACTCCTCTGCCACAGTCACAGAGCACACTCCTCTGCCACAGTCACAGAGCACACTCCTCTGCCACAGTCACAGTGCACACTCCTCTGCCACAGAACAGGTACAGCACACACTCCTCTGCCACAGCGCACAGATCTCTGCCACAGAACAGGTACAGCGCACACTCCACTGCCACAGAGCAGTCACAGCGCACACTCCTCTGCCAGTCACAGGGTGAACTCCTCTGCCACAGCGCGCACTCCTCTGCCAAAGAGCGCACTCCTCTGCCACAGAACAGGTACAGTGCACACTGCTCTGCCACAGAGCAATCACAGCGCACACTACTCTGCCACAGAGCAGTCACAGTGCACACAATTCTGCCACAGAACAGGTACAGTGCACACTCCTCTGCCACAGAGCAGTCACAGTGCACACACGTCTACCACAGAACAGGTACAGCGCACACTCCTCTGCCACAGAGCAGTCATAGCTCTCTCATTTCTGCCACAGAGCAGTCAAAGCGCACACTCCTCTGCCACAGTCACAGCGCACACTCCACTACCACAGTCACAGAGCACACTCCTCTGCCACAGTCACAGAGCACAATCCTCTGCCACAGAGCACACTCCTCTGCCACAGAACAGTCACAGCGCACACTCCTCTGCCACAGTCACAGAGCACACTCCTCTGCCACAGTCACAGAGCACACTCCTCTGCCACAGAGCACACTCCTCTGCCACAGAACAGTCACAGCGCACACTCCTCTGCCACAGTCACAGCGCACACTCCTCTGCCACAGAACAGTCACAGCACACACTCCTCTGCCACAGTCACAGCGCACACTCCTCTGCCACAAAACAGTCAGAGTACACACTCCTCTGCCACAGTCACAGCGCACACTCCTCTGCCACAGTCACAGCGCACACTCCTCTGCCACAGTCACAGAGCACACTCCTCTGCCATAGTCACAGAGCACACTCCTCTGCCACAGTCACAGAGCACACTCCTCTGCCACAGCGCACACATCTCTGCCACAGAACAGGTACAGCGCACCTCCACTGCCACAGAGCAGTCACAGCGCACACTCCTCTGCCAGTCACAGTGCACACTCTTTTGCCACAGTCACAGCGCACACTCCTCTGCCACAGTCACAGCGCACACTCCTCTGCCACAGTGACAGAGCACACTCCTCTGCCACAGTCACAGAGCACACTCCTCTGCCACAGTCACAGAGCACACTCCTCTGCCACAGTCACAGCGCACACTCCTCTGCCACAGTCACAGCGCACACTCCTCTGCCACAGTCACAGCGCACACTTCGCTGCTATTATCACAGCGCACACTCCTCTGCCGCAGTCACAGCGCACAATCCTCTGCCGCAGTAACAGAGCACACTCCTCTGCCGCAGTCAAAGAGCACACTCCTCTGCCACAGAACAGGTACAGCACACACTCCCCTGCCACAGTCACAGCGCACATTCCTCTGCCATAGTCACAGCGCACACTTCTCTGCCACAGTCACAGAGCACACTCCTCTGCCACAGTCACAGAGCACACTCCTCTGCCACAGTCACAGAGCACACTCCTCTGCCACAGTCACAGAGCACACTCCTATGCCATAGTGACAGAGCACACTCCTCTGCCACAGTCACAGAGCACACTCCTCTGCCACAGAACAGGTACAGCACACACTCCTCTGCCACAGTCACAGCGCACACTCCTCTGCCACAGTCACAGAGCACACTCCTCTGCCACAGTCACAGCGCACACTCCTCTGCCACAGTCACAGAGCACACTCCTCTGCCACAGTCACAGCGCACATTCCTCTGCCACAGTCACAGCGCACATTCCTCTGCCATAGTCACAGCGCACACTTCTCTGCCACAGTCAGAGAGCACACACTCCTCTGCCCCAGTCACAGAGCACACTCCTCTGCCCCAGTCACAGAGCACACTCCTCTGCCAAAGTCACAGAGCACACTCCTCTGCCACAGTCACAGCGCACACTCCTCTGCCACAGTCACAGCGCACACTCCTCTGCCACAGTCACAGAGCACACTTCTCTGCCACAGTCACAGAGCACACTCCTCTGCCACAGTCACAGCGCACACTCCTCTGCCACAGAACAGTCACAGCGCACACTCCTATGGCATACTTCTCTGCCATAGTTACAGCGCACTCTCCTCTGCCACAGTCACAGAGCACACTCCTCTGCCACAGTCACAGAGCACACTCCTCTGCCACAGAGCACACTCCTCTGCCACAGAACAGTCACAGTTCTCACTCCTCTGCCACAGTCACAGAGCAATCACAGCGCACACTCCTCTGCCACAGAGCAATCACAGCGCACACTCCTCTGCCACAGAGCAGTCATAGCTCACTCATCTCTGCCACAGAGCAGTCAAAGTGCACACTCCTCTGCCACAGTCACAGAGCACACTCCTCTGCCACAGTCACAGAGCACGCACTACTCTGCCACAGTCACAGAGCACACTCCTCTGCCACAGTCACAGAGCACACTCCTCTGCCACAGAGCACACTCCTCTGCCACAGAACTGTCACAGCGCACACTCCTCTGCCACAGTCACAGAGCACACTCCTTTGCAACAGTCACAGAGCACACTCCTCTGCCACAGAACTGTCACAGTGCACACTCCTCTGCCACAGTCACAGAGCACACTCCTCTACCACAGTCACAGAGCACACTCCTCTGCCACAGAGCACACTCCTCTGCCACAGGACAGTCACAGCGCACTCTCCTCTGCCTCAGTCACAGTGCACACTCCTCTGCCACAGAGCAGTCAGAGCGCACACTCCTCTGCCACAGAGCACACTCCTCTGCCACAGAGCACACTCCTCTGCCACAGACACAGAGCACACTCCTCTGCCATAGTCACAGAGTACACATTCCTCTGCCACACTCACAGCGCACACTCCTCTGCCACAGAACACACTCCTCTGCCACAGAACAGGTACAGCACACACTCCTCTGCCACAGTCACAGCGCACATTCCTCTGCCACAGTCACAGCGCACATTCCTCTGCCATAGTCACAGCGCACACTTCTCTGCCACAGTCAGAGAGCACACACTCCTCTGCCACAGTCACAGAGCACACTCCTCTGCCACAGTCACAGCGCACACTTCTCTGCCACAGTCACAGCGCACACTCCTCTGCCACAGTCACAGCGCACATTTCTCTGCCACAGTCACAGCGCACACTCCTCTGCCACAGTCACAGAGCACACTCCTCTGCCACAGTCACAGAGCACACTCCTCTGCCACAGTCACAGCGCACACTCCTCTGCCACAGTCACAGCGCACACTTCTCTGCCACAGTCACAGCGCACACTCCTCTGCCACAGAGCACACTCCTCTGCCACAGAACAAGTACAGCACACACTCCTCTGCCACAGCGCACACATCTCTGCCACAGAACAGGTACAGCGCACACTCCACTGCCTCAGAGCAGTCACAGCGCACACTCCTCTGCCAGTCACAGTGCACACTCCTTTGCCACAGTCACAGTGCGAACTCCTCTGCCACAGAGCGCACTCCTCTGCCACAGAGCGCACTCCTCTGCCACAGAACAGGTACAGCGCACACTGCTCTGCCACAGAGCAATCACAGCGCACACTACTCTGCCACAGAGCAGTCACAGTGCACACAATTCTGCCACAGAACAGGTACAGTGCACACTCCTCTGCCACAGAGCAGTCACAGTGCACACACGTCTACCACAGAACAGGTACAGCGCACACTCCTCTGCCACAGAGCAGTTATAGCTCTCTCATTTCTGCCACAGAGCAGTCAAAGCGCACACTCCTCTGCCACAGTCACAGCGCACACTCCACTACCACAGTCACAGAGCACACTCCTCTGCCATAGTCACAGAGTACACACTCCTCTGCCAGTCACAGAGCACACTCCTCTGCCACAGTCACAGAGCACACTCCTCTGCCACAGAGCACACTCCTCTGCCACAGAGCACACTCCTCTGCCACAGAACAGTCACAGCGCACACTCCTCTGCCACAGTCACAGCGCACACTTCTCTGCCACAGAACAGGTACAGCACACACTCCTCTGCCACAGTCACAGCGCACACTCCTCAGTCACAGTGCACACTCCTCTGCCACAGAACAGTCACAGCGCACACTCCTCTGCCACAGTCACAGCGCACACTCCTCTGCCACAGTCACAGCGCACACTTCTCTGCCATAGTCACAGCGCACACTCCTCTGCCACAGTCACAGAGCACACTCCTCTGCCACAGTCACAGAGCACACTCCTCTGCCACAGTCACAGCGCACACTTCTCTGCCACAGTCACAGCACACACTGCCACAGTCACAGAGCACACTCCTCTGCCACAGAACAGGTACAGCACACACTCCTCTGCCACAGCGCACACATCTCTGCCACAGAACAGGTACAGCGCACACTCCACTGCCACAGAGCAGTCACAGTGCACACTCCTTTGCCACAGTCACAGTGCGAACTCCTCTGCCACAGCGCGCACTCCTCTGCCACAGAGCGCACTCCTCTGCCACAGAACAGGTACAGCGCACACTGCTCTGCCACAGAGCAATCACAGCGCACACTACTCTGCCACAGAGCAGTCACAGTGCACACAATTCTGCCACAGAACAGGTACAGTGCACACTCCTCTGCCACAGAGCAGTCACAGTGCACACACGTCTACCACAGAACAGGTACAGCGCACACTCCTCTGCCACAGAGCAGTCATAGCTCTCTCATTTCTGCCACAGAGCAGTCAAAGCGCACACTCCTCTGCCACAGTCACAGCGCACACTCCACTAACACAGTCACAGCGCACACTCCTCTGCCACAGTCACAGAGCACACTCCTCTGCCACAGAACAGGTACAGCACACACTCCTCTGCCACAGTCACAGCGCACATTCCTCTGCCACAGTCACAGCGCACATTCCTCTGCCACAGTCACAGCGCACACTTCTCTGCCACAGTCAGAGAGCAAACACTCCTCTGCCACAGTCACAGAGCACACTCCTCTGCCACAGTCACAGCGCACACTCCTCTGCCACAGTCACAGCGCACACTCCTCTGCCACAGTCACAGCGCACATTCCTCTGCCACAGTCACAGCGCACACTTCTCTGCCACAATCACAGCGCACACTCCTCTGCCACAGTCACAGCGCACATTTCTCTACCACAGTCACAGCGCACACTCCTCTGCCACAGTCACAGCGCACACTCCTCTACCACAGTCACAGCGCACACTCCTCTGCCACAGTCACAGCGCACACTCCTCTGCCACAGTCACAGCGCACACTCCTCTGCCACAGAGCACACTCCTCTGCCACAGAACAGCACAGCACACTATCCTCTGCCACAGCGCACACATCTCTGCCACAGAACAGGTACAGCACACACTCCACTGCCACAGAGCAGTCACAGCGCACACTCCTCTGCCAGTCACAGTGCACACTCCTTTGCCACAGTCACAGTGCGAACTCCTCTGCCACAGCGCGCACTCCTCTGCCACAGAGCGCACTCCTCTGCCACAGAACAGTCACAGCGCACACTCAGTCACAGTGCACACTCCTCTGCCACAGAACAATCACAGCGCACACTCCTCTGCCACAGTCACAGAGCACACTCCTCTGCCACAGTCACAGAGCACACTCTTCTGCCACAGTCACAGTGCACACTCCTCTGCCACAGAACAGGTACAGCACACACTCCTCTGCCACAGCGCACAGATCTCTGCCACAGAACAGGTACAGCGCACACTCCACTGCCACAGAGCAGTCACAGCGCACACTCCTCTGCCAGTCACAGGGTGAACTCCTCTGCCACAGCGCGCACTCCTCTGCCAAAGAGCGCACTCCTCTGCCACAGAACAGGTACAGCGCACACTGCTCTGCCACAGAGCAATCACAGCGCACACTACTCTGCCACAGAGCAGTCACAGTGCACACAATTCTGCCACAGAACAGGTACAGTGCACACTCCTCTGCCACAGAGCAGTTACAGTGCACACACGTCTACCACAGAAGAGGTACAGCGCACACTCCTCTGCCACAGAGCAGTCATAGCTCTCTCATTTCTGCCACAGAGCAGTCAAAGCGCACACTCCTCTGCCACAGTCACAGCGCACACTCCACTACCACAGTCACAGAGCACACTCCTCTGCCACAGTCACAGAGCACAATCCTCTGCCACAGAGCACACTCCTCTGCCACAGAACAGTCACAGCGCACACTCCTCTGCCACAGTCACAGAGCACACTCCTCTGCCACAGTCACAGAGCACACTCCTCTGCCACAGAGCACACTCCTCTGCCACAGAACAGTCACAGCGCACACTCCTCTGCCACAGTCACAGCGCACACTTCTCTGCCACAGAACAGGTACAGCACACACTCCTCTGCCACAGTCACAGCGCACACTCCTCTGCCACAAAACAGTCAGAGTACACACTCCTCTGCCACAGTCACAGCGCACACTCCTCTGCCACAGTCACAGCGCACACTCCTCTGCCACAGTCACAGAGCACACTCCTCTGCCACAGTCACAGAGCACACTCCTCTGCCACAGTCACAGAGCACACTCCTCTGCCACAACGCACACATCTCTGCCACAGAACAGGTACAGCGCACCTCCACTGCCACAGAGCAGTCACAGCGCACACTCCTCTGCCAGTCACAGTGCACACTCCTTTGCCACAGTCACAGCGCACACTCCTCTGCCAGTCACAGTGCACACTCCTCTGCCACAGTGACAGAGCACACTCCTCTGCCACAGTCACAGCGCACACTCCTCTGCCACAGTGACAGAGCACACTCCTCTGCCACAGTCACAGAGCACACTCCTCTGCCACAGTCACAGAGCACACTCCTCTGCCACAGTCACAGCGCACACTCCTCTGCCACAGTCACAGCGCACACTCCTCTGCCACAGTCACAGCGCACACTTCGCTGCTATTATCACAGCGCACACTCCTCTGCCACAGTCACAGCGCACAATCCTCTGCCGCAGTAACAGAGCACACTCCTCTGCCGCAGTCAAAGAGCACACTCCTCTGCCACAGAACAGGTACAGCACACACTTCCCTGCCACAGTCACAGCGCACATTCCTCTGCCATAGTCACAGCGCACACTTCTCTGCCACAGTCACAGAGCACACTCCTCTGCCACAGTCACAGAGCACACTCCTCTGCCACAGTCACAGAGCACACTCCTCTGCCACAGTCACAGAGCACACTCCTATGCCACAGTGACAGAGCACACTCCTCTGCCACAGTCACAGAGCACACTCCTCTGCCACAGAACAGGTACAGCACACACTCCTCTGCCACAGTCACAGCGCACACTCCTCTGCCACAGTCACAGAGCACACTCCTCTGCCACAGTCACAGCGCACACTCCTCTGCCACAGTCACAGAGCACACTCCTCTGCCACAGTCACAGCGCACATTCCTCTGCCACAGTCACAGCGCACACTTCTCTGCCACAATCACAGCGCACACTCCTCTGCCACAGTCACAGCGCACATTTCTCTACCACAGTCACAGCGCACACTCCTCTGCCACAGTCACAGCGCACACTCCTCTACCACAGTCACAGCGCACACTCCTCTGCCACAGTCACAGCGCACACTCCTCTGCCACAGTCACAGCGCACACTCCTCTGCCACAGAGCACACTCCTCTGCCACAGAACAGCACAGCACACTATCCTCTGCCACAGCGCACACATCTCTGCCACAGAACAGGTACAGCACACACTCCACTGCCACAGAGCAGTCACAGCGCACACTACTCTGCCAGTCACAGTGCACACTCCTTTGCCACAGTCACAGTGCGAACTCCTCTGCCACAGCGCGCACTCCTCTGCCACAGAGCGCACTCCTCTGCCACAGAACAGTCACAGCGCACACTCAGTCACAGTGCACACTCCTCTGCCACAGAACAATCACAGCGCACACTCGTCTGCCACAGTCACAGCGCACACTTCTCTGCCATAGTCACAGCGCACACTCCTCTGCCACAGTCACAGAGCACACTCCTCTGCCACAGTCACAGAGCACACTCCTCTGCCACAGTCACAGTGCACACTCCTCTGCCACAGTCACAGTGCACACTCCTCTGCCACAGAACAGGTACAGCACACACTCCTCTGCCACAGCGCACAGATCTCTGCCACAGAACAGGTACAGCGCACACTCCACTGCCACAGAGCAGTCACAGCGCACACTCCTCTGCCAGTCACAGGGTGAACTCCTCTGCCACAGCGCGCACTCCTCTGCCAAAGAGCGCACTCCTCTGCCACAGAACAGGTACAGCGCACACTGCTCTGCCACAGAGCAATCACAGCGCACACTACTCTGCCACAGAGCAGTCACAGTGCACACAATTCTGCCACAGAACAGGTACAGTGCACACTCCTCTGCCACAGAGCAGTTACAGTGCACACACGTCTACCACAGAACAGGTACAGCGCACACTCCTCTGCCACAGAGCAGTCATAGCTCTCTCATTTCTGCCACAGAGCAGTCAAAGCGCACACTCCTCTGCCACAGTCACAGCGCACACTCCACTACCACAGTCACAGAGCACACTCCTCTGCCACAGTCACAGAGCACAATCCTCTGCCACAGAGCACACTCCTCTGCCACAGAACAGTCACAGCGCACACTCCTCTGCCACAGTCACAGAGCACACTCCTCTGCCACAGAGCACACTCCTCTGCCACAGAGCACACTCCTCTGCCACAGAACAGTCACAGCGCACACTCCTCTGCCACAGTCACAGCGCACACTTCTCTGCCACAGAACAGGTACAGCACACACTCCTCTGCCACAGTCACAGCGCACACTCCTCTGCCACAAAACAGTCAGAGTACACACTCCTCTGCCACAGTCACAGCGCACACTCCTCTGCCACAGTCACAGCGCACACTCCTCTGCCACAGTCACAGAGCACACTCCTCTGCCACAGTCACAGAGCACACTCCTCTGCCACAGTCACAGAGCACACTCCTCTGCCACAGCGCACACATCTCTGCCACAGAACAGGTACAGCGCACCTCCACTGCCACAGAGCAGTCACAGCGCACACTCCTCTGCCAGTCACAGTGCACACTCCTTTGCCACAGTCACAGCGCACACTCCTCTGCCACAGTCACAGCGCACACTCCTCTGCCACAGTGACAGAGCACACTCCTCTGCCACAGTCACAGAGCACACTCCTCTGCCACAGTCACAGAGCACACTCCTCTGCCACAGTCACAGCGCACACTCCTCTGCCACAGTCACAGCGCACACTCCTCTGCCACAGTCACAGCGCACACTTCGCTGCTATTATCACAGCGCACACTCCTCTGCCACAGTCACAGCGCACAATCCTCTGCCGCAGTAACAGAGCACACTCCTCTGCCGCAGTCAAAGAGCACACTCCTCTGCCACAGAACAGGTACAGCACACACTTCCCTGCCACAGTCACAGCGCACATTCCTCTGCCATAGTCACAGCGCACACTTCTCTGCCACAGTCACAGAGCACACTCCTCTGCCACAGTCACAGAGCACACTCCTCTGCCACAGTCACAGAGCACACTCCTCTGCCACAGTCACAGAGCACACTCCTATGCCACAGTGACAGAGCACACTCCTCTGCCACAGTCACAGAGCACACTCCTCTGCCACAGAACAGGTACAGCACACACTCCTCTGCCACAGTCACAGCGCACACTCCTCTGCCACAGTCACAGAGCACACTCCTCTGCCACAGTCACAGCGCACACTCCTCTGCCACAGTCACAGAGCACACTCCTCTGCCACAGTCACAGCGCACATTCCTCTGCCACAGTCACAGCGCACATTCCTCTGCCATAGTCACAGCGCACACTTCTCTGCCACAGTCAGAGAGCACACACTACTCTGCCCCAGTCACAGAGCACACTCCTCTGCCACAGTCACAGAGCACACTCCTCTGCCACAGTCACAGAGCACACTCCTCTGCCACAGTCACAGAGCACACTCCTCTGCCACAGTCACAGAGCACACTCCTCTGCCACAGTCACAGAGCACACTTCTCTGCCACAGTCACAGAGCACACTCCTCTGCCACAGTCACAGCGCACACTCCTCTGCCACAGAACAGTCACAGTGCACACTCCTATGGCATACTTCTCTGCCATAGTTACAGCGCACTCTCCTCTGCCACAGTCACAGAGCACACTCCTCTGCCACAGTCACAGAGCACACTCCTCTGCCACAGAGCACACTCCTCTGCCACAGAACAGTCACAGTGCTCACTCCTCTGCCACAGTCACAGAGCAATCACAGCGCACACTCCTCTGCCACAGAGCAATCACAGCGCACACTCCTCTGCCACAGAGCAGTCATAGCTCACTCATCTCTGCCACAGAGCAGTCAAAGTGCACACTCCTCTGCCACAGTCACAGCGCACACTCCTCTGCCACAGTCACAGAGCACACTCCTCTGCCATAGTCACAGAGTACACACTACTCTGCCACAGTCACAGAGCACACTCCTCTGCCACAGTCACAGAGCACACTCCTCTGCCACAGAGCACACTCCTCTGCCACAGAACTGTCACAGCGCACACTCCTCTGCCACAGTCACAGAGCACACTCCTTTGCAACAGTCACAGAGCACACTCCTCTGCCACAGAACTGTCACAGTGCACACTCCTCTGCCACAGTCACAGAGCACACTCCTCTACCACAGTCACAGAGCACACTCCTCTGCCACAGAGCACACTCCTCTGCCACAGGACAGTCACAGCGCACTCTCCTCTGCCTCAGTCACAGTGCACACTCCTCTGCCACAGAGCAGTCAGAGCGCACACTCCTCTGCCACAGAGCACACTCCTCTGCCACAGAGCACACTCCTCTGCCACAGTCACAGAGCACACTCCTCTGCCATAGTCACAGAGTACACATTCCTCTGCCACACTCACAGCGCACACTCCTCTGCCACAGTCACAGAACACACTCCTCTGCCACAGAACAGGTACAGCACACACTCCTCTGCCACAGTCACAGCGCACATTCCTCTGCCACAGTCACAGCGCACATTCCTCTGCCATAGTCACAGCGCACACTTCTCTGCCACAGTCAGAGAGCACACACTCCTCTGCCACAGTCACAGAGCACACTCCTCTGCCACAGTCACAGCGCACACTCCTCTGCCACAGTCACAGCGCACACTTCTCTGCCACAGTCACAGCGCACACTCCTCTGCCACAGTCACAGCGCACATTTCTCTGCCATAGTCACAGCGCACACTCCTCTGCCACAGTCACAGAGCACACTCCTCTGCCACAGTCACAGCGCACACTCCTCTGCCACAGTCACAGAGCACACTCCTCTGCCATAGTCACAGAGTACACACTACTCTGCCACAGTCACAGAGCACACTCCTCTGCCACAGTCACAGAGCACACTCCTCTGCCACAGAGCACACTCCTCTGCCACAGAACTGTCACAGCGCACACTCCTCTGCCACAGTCACAGAGCACACTCCTTTGCAACAGTCACAGAGCACACTCCTCTGCCACAGAACTGTCACAGTGCACACTCCTCTGCCACAGTCACAGAGCACACTCCTCTACCACAGTCACAGAGCACACTCCTCTGCCACAGAGCACACTCCTCTGCCACAGGACAGTCACAGCGCACTCTCCTCTGCCTCAGTCACAGTGCACACTCCTCTGCCACAGAGCAGTCAGAGCGCACACTCCTCTGCCACAGAGCACACTCCTCTGCCACAGAGCACACTCCTCTGCCACAGACACAGAGCACACTCCTCTGCCATAGTCACAGAGTACACATTCCTCTGCCACACTCACAGCGCACACTCCTCTGCCACAGAACACACTCCTCTGCCACAGAACAGGTACAGCACACACTCCTCTGCCACAGTCACAGCGCACATTCCTCTGCCACAGTCACAGCGCACATTCCTCTGCCATAGTCACAGCGCACACTTCTCTGCCACAGTCAGAGAGCACACACTCCTCTGCCACAGTCACAGAGCACACTCCTCTGCCACAGTCACAGCGCACACTTCTCTGCCACAGTCACAGCGCACACTCCTCTGCCACAGTCACAGCGCACATTTCTCTGCCACAGTCACAGCGCACACTCCTCTGCCACAGTCACAGAGCACACTCCTCTGCCACAGTCACAGAGCACACTCCTCTGCCACAGTCACAGCGCACACTCCTCTGCCACAGTCACAGCGCACACTTCTCTGCCACAGTCACAGCGCACACTCCTCTGCCACAGAGCACACTCCTCTGCCACAGAACAAGTACAGCACACACTCCTCTGCCACAGCGCACACATCTCTGCCACAGAACAGGTACAGCGCACACTCCACTGCCTCAGAGCAGTCACAGCGCACACTCCTCTGCCAGTCACAGTGCACACTCCTTTGCCACAGTCACAGTGCGAACTCCTCTGCCACAGAGCGCACTCCTCTGCCACAGAGCGCACTCCTCTGCCACAGAACAGGTACAGCGCACACTGCTCTGCCACAGAGCAATCACAGCGCACACTACTCTGCCACAGAGCAGTCACAGTGCACACAATTCTGCCACAGAACAGGTACAGTGCACACTCCTCTGCCACAGAGCAGTCACAGTGCACACACGTCTACCACAGAACAGGTACAGCGCACACTCCTCTGCCACAGAGCAGTTATAGCTCTCTCATTTCTGCCACAGAGCAGTCAAAGCGCACACTCCTCTGCCACAGTCACAGCGCACACTCCACTACCACAGTCACAGAGCACACTCCTCTGCCATAGTCACAGAGTACACACTCCTCTGCCAGTCACAGAGCACACTCCTCTGCCACAGTCACAGAGCACACTCCTCTGCCACAGAGCACACTCCTCTGCCACAGAGCACACTCCTCTGCCACAGAACAGTCACAGCGCACACTCCTCTGCCACAGTCACAGCGCACACTTCTCTGCCACAGAACAGGTACAGCACACACTCCTCTGCCACAGTCACAGCGCACACTCCTCAGTCACAGTGCACACTCCTCTGCCACAGAACAGTCACAGCGCACACTCCTCTGCCACAGTCACAGCGCACACTCCTCTGCCACAGTCACAGCGCACACTTCTCTGCCATAGTCACAGCGCACACTCCTCTGCCACAGTCACAGAGCACACTCCTCTGCCACAGTCACAGAGCACACTCCTCTGCCACAGTCACAGCGCACACTTCTCTGCCACAGTCACAGCACACACTGCCACAGTCACAGAGCACACTCCTCTGCCACAGAACAGGTACAGCACACACTCCTCTGCCACAGCGCACACATCTCTGCCACAGAACAGGTACAGCGCACACTCCACTGCCACAGAGCAGTCACAGTGCACACTCCTTTGCCACAGTCACAGTGCGAACTCCTCTGCCACAGCGCGCACTCCTCTGCCACAGAGCGCACTCCTCTGCCACAGAACAGGTACAGCGCACACTGCTCTGCCACAGAGCAATCACAGCGCACACTACTCTGCCACAGAGCAGTCACAGTGCACACAATTCTGCCACAGAACAGGTACAGTGCACACTCCTCTGCCACAGAGCAGTCACAGTGCACACACGTCTACCACAGAACAGGTACAGCGCACACTCCTCTGCCACAGAGCAGTCATAGCTCTCTCATTTCTGCCACAGAGCAGTCAAAGCGCACACTCCTCTGCCACAGTCACAGCGCACACTCCACTAACACAGTCACAGCGCACACTCCTCTGCCACAGTCACAGAGCACACTCCTCTGCCACAGAACAGGTACAGCACACACTCCTCTGCCACAGTCACAGCGCACATTCCTCTGCCACAGTCACAGCGCACATTCCTCTGCCACAGTCACAGCGCACACTTCTCTGCCACAGTCAGAGAGCAAACACTCCTCTGCCACAGTCACAGAGCACACTCCTCTGCCACAGTCACAGCGCACACTCCTCTGCCACAGTCACAGCGCACACTCCTCTGCCACAGTCACAGCGCACATTCCTCTGCCACAGTCACAGCGCACACTTCTCTGCCACAATCACAGCGCACACTCCTCTGCCACAGTCACAGCGCACATTTCTCTACCACAGTCACAGCGCACACTCCTCTGCCACAGTCACAGCGCACACTCCTCTACCACAGTCACAGCGCACACTCCTCTGCCACAGTCACAGCGCACACTCCTCTGCCACAGTCACAGCGCACACTCCTCTGCCACAGAGCACACTCCTCTGCCACAGAACAGCACAGCACACTATCCTCTGCCACAGCGCACACATCTCTGCCACAGAACAGGTACAGCACACACTCCACTGCCACAGAGCAGTCACAGCGCACACTCCTCTGCCAGTCACAGTGCACACTCCTTTGCCACAGTCACAGTGCGAACTCCTCTGCCACAGCGCGCACTCCTCTGCCACAGAGCGCACTCCTCTGCCACAGAACAGTCACAGCGCACACTCAGTCACAGTGCACACTCCTCTGCCACAGAACAATCACAGCGCACACTCCTCTGCCACAGTCACAGAGCACACTCCTCTGCCACAGTCACAGAGCACACTCTTCTGCCACAGTCACAGAGCACACTCCTATGCCACAGAACAGGTACAGCACACACTCCTCTGCCACAGCGCACAGATCTCTGCCACAGAACAGGTACAGCGCACACTCCACTGCCACAGAGCAGTCACAGCGCACACTCCTCTGCCAGTCACAGGGTGAACTCCTCTGCCACAGCGCGCACTCCTCTGCCAAAGAGCGCACTCCTCTGCCACAGAACAGGTACAGCGCACACTGCTCTGCCACAGAGCAATCACAGCGCACACTACTCTGCCACAGAGCAGTCACAGTGCACACAATTCTGCCACAGAACAGGTACAGTGCACACTCCTCTGCCACAGAGCAGTTACAGTGCACACACGTCTACCACAGAAGAGGTACAGCGCACACTCCTCTGCCACAGAGCAGTCATAGCTCTCTCATTTCTGCCACAGAGCAGTCAAAGCGCACACTCCTCTGCCACAGTCACAGCGCACACTCCACTACCACAGTCACAGAGCACACTCCTCTGCCACAGTCACAGAGCACAATCCTCTGCCACAGAGCACACTCCTCTGCCACAGAACAGTCACAGCGCACACTCCTCTGCCACAGTCACAGAGCACACTCCTCTGCCACAGTCACAGAGCACACTCCTCTGCCACAGAGCACACTCCTCTGCCACAGAACAGTCACAGCGCACACTCCTCTGCCACAGTCACAGCGCACACTTCTCTGCCACAGAACAGGTACAGCACACACTCCTCTGCCACAGTCACAGCGCACACTCCTCTGCCACAAAACAGTCAGAGTACACACTCCTCTGCCACAGTCACAGCGCACACTCCTCTGCCACAGTCACAGCGCACACTCCTCTGCCACAGTCACAGAGCACACTCCTCTGCCACAGTCACAGAGCACACTCCTCTGCCACAGTCACAGAGCACACTCCTCTGCCACAACGCACACATCTCTGCCACAGAACAGGTACAGCGCACCTCCACTGCCACAGAGCAGTCACAGCGCACACTCCTCTGCCAGTCACAGTGCACACTCCTTTGCCACAGTCACAGCGCACACTCCTCTGCCAGTCACAGTGCACACTCCTCTGCCACAGTGACAGAGCACACTCCTCTGCCACAGTCACAGCGCACACTCCTCTGCCACAGTGACAGAGCACACTCCTCTGCCACAGTCACAGAGCACACTCCTCTGCCACAGTCACAGAGCACACTCCTCTGCCACAGTCACAGCGCACACTCCTCTGCCACAGTCACAGCGCACACTCCTCTGCCACAGTCACAGCGCACACTTCGCTGCTATTATCACAGCGCACACTCCTCTGCCACAGTCACAGCGCACAATCCTCTGCCGCAGTAACAGAGCACACTCCTCTGCCGCAGTCAAAGAGCACACTCCTCTGCCACAGAACAGGTACAGCACACACTTCCCTGCCACAGTCACAGCGCACATTCCTCTGCCATAGTCACAGCGCACACTTCTCTGCCACAGTCACAGAGCACACTCCTCTGCCACAGTCACAGAGCACACTCCTCTGCCACAGTCACAGAGCACACTCCTCTGCCACAGTCACAGAGCACACTCCTATGCCACAGTGACAGAGCACACTCCTCTGCCACAGTCACAGAGCACACTCCTCTGCCACAGAACAGGTACAGCACACACTCCTCTGCCACAGTCACAGCGCACACTCCTCTGCCACAGTCACAGAGCACACTCCTCTGCCACAGTCACAGCGCACACTCCTCTGCCACAGTCACAGAGCACACTCCTCTGCCACAGTCACAGCGCACATTCCTCTGCCACAGTCACAGCGCACACTTCTCTGCCACAATCACAGCGCACACTCCTCTGCCACAGTCACAGCGCACATTTCTCTACCACAGTCACAGCGCACACTCCTCTGCCACAGTCACAGCGCACACTCCTCTACCACAGTCACAGCGCACACTCCTCTGCCACAGTCACAGCGCACACTCCTCTGCCACAGTCACAGCGCACACTCCTCTGCCACAGAGCACACTCCTCTGCCACAGAACAGCACAGCACACTATCCTCTGCCACAGCGCACACATCTCTGCCACAGAACAGGTACAGCACACACTCCACTGCCACAGAGCAGTCACAGCGCACACTACTCTGCCAGTCACAGTGCACACTCCTTTGCCACAGTCACAGTGCGAACTCCTCTGCCACAGCGCGCACTCCTCTGCCACAGAGCGCACTCCTCTGCCACAGAACAGTCACAGCGCACACTCAGTCACAGTGCACACTCCTCTGCCACAGAACAATCACAGCGCACACTCGTCTGCCACAGTCACAGCGCACACTTCTCTGCCATAGTCACAGCGCACACTCCTCTGCCACAGTCACAGAGCACACTCCTCTGCCACAGTCACAGAGCACACTCCTCTGCCACAGTCACAGTGCACACTCCTCTGCCACAGTCACAGTGCACACTCCTCTGCCACAGAACAGGTACAGCACACACTCCTCTGCCACAGCGCACAGATCTCTGCCACAGAACAGGTACAGCGCACACTCCACTGCCACAGAGCAGTCACAGCGCACACTCCTCTGCCAGTCACAGGGTGAACTCCTCTGCCACAGCGCGCACTCCTCTGCCAAAGAGCGCACTCCTCTGCCACAGAACAGGTACAGCGCACACTGCTCTGCCACAGAGCAATCACAGCGCACACTACTCTGCCACAGAGCAGTCACAGTGCACACAATTCTGCCACAGAACAGGTACAGTGCACACTCCTCTGCCACAGAGCAGTTACAGTGCACACACGTCTACCACAGAACAGGTACAGCGCACACTCCTCTGCCACAGAGCAGTCATAGCTCTCTCATTTCTGCCACAGAGCAGTCAAAGCGCACACTCCTCTGCCACAGTCACAGCGCACACTCCACTACCACAGTCACAGAGCACACTCCTCTGCCACAGTCACAGAGCACAATCCTCTGCCACAGAGCACACTCCTCTGCCACAGAACAGTCACAGCGCACACTCCTCTGCCACAGTCACAGAGCACACTCCTCTGCCACAGAGCACACTCCTCTGCCACAGAGCACACTCCTCTGCCACAGAACAGTCACAGCGCACACTCCTCTGCCACAGTCACAGCGCACACTTCTCTGCCACAGAACAGGTACAGCACACACTCCTCTGCCACAGTCACAGCGCACACTCCTCTGCCACAAAACAGTCAGAGTACACACTCCTCTGCCACAGTCACAGCGCACACTCCTCTGCCACAGTCACAGCGCACACTCCTCTGCCACAGTCACAGAGCACACTCCTCTGCCACAGTCACAGAGCACACTCCTCTGCCACAGTCACAGAGCACACTCCTCTGCCACAGCGCACACATCTCTGCCACAGAACAGGTACAGCGCACCTCCACTGCCACAGAGCAGTCACAGCGCACACTCCTCTGCCAGTCACAGTGCACACTCCTTTGCCACAGTCACAGCGCACACTCCTCTGCCACAGTCACAGCGCACACTCCTCTGCCACAGTGACAGAGCACACTCCTCTGCCACAGTCACAGAGCACACTCCTCTGCCACAGTCACAGAGCACACTCCTCTGCCACAGTCACAGCGCACACTCCTCTGCCACAGTCACAGCGCACACTCCTCTGCCACAGTCACAGCGCACACTTCGCTGCTATTATCACAGCGCACACTCCTCTGCCACAGTCACAGCGCACAATCCTCTGCCGCAGTAACAGAGCACACTCCTCTGCCGCAGTCAAAGAGCACACTCCTCTGCCACAGAACAGGTACAGCACACACTTCCCTGCCACAGTCACAGCGCACATTCCTCTGCCATAGTCACAGCGCACACTTCTCTGCCACAGTCACAGAGCACACTCCTCTGCCACAGTCACAGAGCACACTCCTCTGCCACAGTCACAGAGCACACTCCTCTGCCACAGTCACAGAGCACACTCCTATGCCACAGTGACAGAGCACACTCCTCTGCCACAGTCACAGAGCACACTCCTCTGCCACAGAACAGGTACAGCACACACTCCTCTGCCACAGTCACAGCGCACACTCCTCTGCCACAGTCACAGAGCACACTCCTCTGCCACAGTCACAGCGCACACTCCTCTGCCACAGTCACAGAGCACACTCCTCTGCCACAGTCACAGCGCACATTCCTCTGCCACAGTCACAGCGCACATTCCTCTGCCATAGTCACAGCGCACACTTCTCTGCCACAGTCAGAGAGCACACACTACTCTGCCCCAGTCACAGAGCACACTCCTCTGCCACAGTCACAGAGCACACTCCTCTGCCACAGTCACAGAGCACACTCCTCTGCCACAGTCACAGAGCACACTCCTCTGCCACAGTCACAGAGCACACTCCTCTGCCACAGTCACAGAGCACACTTCTCTGCCACAGTCACAGAGCACACTCCTCTGCCACAGTCACAGCGCACACTCCTCTGCCACAGAACAGTCACAGTGCACACTCCTATGGCATACTTCTCTGCCATAGTTACAGCGCACTCTCCTCTGCCACAGTCACAGAGCACACTCCTCTGCCACAGTCACAGAGCACACTCCTCTGCCACAGAGCACACTCCTCTGCCACAGAACAGTCACAGTGCTCACTCCTCTGCCACAGTCACAGAGCAATCACAGCGCACACTCCTCTGCCACAGAGCAATCACAGCGCACACTCCTCTGCCACAGAGCAGTCATAGCTCACTCATCTCTGCCACAGAGCAGTCAAAGTGCACACTCCTCTGCCACAGTCACAGCGCACACTCCTCTGCCACAGTCACAGAGCACACTCCTCTGCCATAGTCACAGAGTACACACTACTCTGCCACAGTCACAGAGCACACTCCTCTGCCACAGTCACAGAGCACACTCCTCTGCCACAGAGCACACTCCTCTGCCACAGAACTGTCACAGCGCACACTCCTCTGCCACAGTCACAGAGCACACTCCTTTGCAACAGTCACAGAGCACACTCCTCTGCCACAGAACTGTCACAGTGCACACTCCTCTGCCACAGTCACAGAGCACACTCCTCTACCACAGTCACAGAGCACACTCCTCTGCCACAGAGCACACTCCTCTGCCACAGGACAGTCACAGCGCACTCTCCTCTGCCTCAGTCACAGTGCACACTCCTCTGCCACAGAGCAGTCAGAGCGCACACTCCTCTGCCACAGAGCACACTCCTCTGCCACAGAGCACACTCCTCTGCCACAGTCACAGAGCACACTCCTCTGCCATAGTCACAGAGTACACATTCCTCTGCCACACTCACAGCGCACACTCCTCTGCCACAGTCACAGAACACACTCCTCTGCCACAGAACAGGTACAGCACACACTCCTCTGCCACAGTCACAGCGCACATTCCTCTGCCACAGTCACAGCGCACATTCCTCTGCCATAGTCACAGCGCACACTTCTCTGCCACAGTCAGAGAGCACACACTCCTCTGCCACAGTCACAGAGCACACTCCTCTGCCACAGTCACAGCGCACACTCCTCTGCCACAGTCACAGCGCACACTTCTCTGCCACAGTCACAGCGCACACTCCTCTGCCACAGTCACAGCGCACATTTCTCTGCCATAGTCACAGCGCACACTCCTCTGCCACAGTCACAGAGCACACTCCTCTGCCACAGTCACAGAGCACACTCCTCTGCCACAGTCACAGCGCACACTCCTCTGTCACAGTCACAGCGCACACTTCTCTGCCACAGTCACAGCGCACACTCCTCTGCCACAGAGCACACTCCTCTGCCACAGAACAAGTACAGCACACACTCCTCTGCCACAGCGCACACATCTCTGCCACAGAACAGGTACAGCGCACACTCCACTGCCACAGAGCAGTCACAGCGCACACTCCTCTGCCAGTCACAGTGCACACTCCTTTGCCACAGTCACAGTGCGAACTCCTCTGCCACAGCGCGCACTCCTCTGCCACAGAGCGCACTCCTCTGCCACAGAGCAGGTACAGCGCACACTGCTCTGCCACAGAGCAATCACAGCGCACACTACTCTGCCACAGAGCAGTCACAGTGCACACAATTCTGCCACAGAACAGGTACAGTGCACACTCCTCTGCCACAGAGCAGTCACAGTGCACACACGTCTACCACAGAACAGGTACAGCGCACACTCCTCTGCCACAGAGCAGTCATAGCTCTCTCATTTCTGCCACAGAGCAGTCAAAGCGCACACTCCTCTGCCACAGTCACAGCGCACACTCCACTACCACAGTCACAGAGCACACTCCTCTGCCATAGTCACAGAGTACACACTCCTCTGCCAGTCACAGAGCACACTCCTCTGCCACAGTCACAGAGCACACTCCTCTGCCACAGAGCACACTCCTCTGCCACAGAGCACACTCCTCTGCCACAGAGCACACTCCTCTGCCACAGAACAGTCACAGCGCACACTCCTCTGCCACAGTCACAGCGCACACTTCTCTGCCACAGAACAGGTACAGCACACACTCCTCTGCCACAGTCACAGCGCACACTCCTCAGTCACAGTGCACACTCCTCTGCCACAGAACAGTCACAGCGCACACTCCTCTGCCACAGTCACAGCGCACACTTCTCTGCCATAGTCACAGCGCACACTCCTCTGCCACAGTCACAGAGCACACTCCTCTGCCACAGTCACAGAGCACACTCCTCTGCCACAGTCACAGAGCACACTCCTCTGCCACAGTCACAGCGCACACTCCTCTGCCACAGTCACAGCACACACTGCCACAGTCACAGAGCACACTCCTCTGCCACAGAACAGGTACAGCACACACTCCTCTGCCACAGCGCACAGCGCACATTCCTCTGCCACAGCGCACAGCGCACATTCCTCTGCCACAGTCACAGCGCACACTCCTCTGCCACAGTCACAGTGCACACTCCTCTGCCACAGTCACAGCGCACACTCCTCTGCCACAGTCACAGCGCACACTCCTCTGCCACAGTCACAGCGCACATTTCTCTACCACAGTCACAGCGCACACTCCTCTGCCACAGTCACAGCGCACACTCCTCTGCCACAGTCACAGCGCACACTCCTCTGCCACAGTCACAGCGCACACTCCTCTGCCACAGTCACAGCGCACACTCCTCTGCCACAGAGCACACTCCTCTGCCACAGAACAGCACAGCACACTATCCTCTGCCACAGCGCACACATCTCTGCCACAGAACAGGTACAGCACACACTCCACTGCCACAGAGCAGTCACAGCGCACACTCCTCTGCCAGTCACAGTGCACACTCCTTTGCCACAGTCACAGTGCGAACTCCTCTGCCACAGCACGCACTCCTCTGCCACAGAGCGCACTCCTCTGCCACAGAACAGGTACAGCGCACTCTGCTCTGCCACAGAGCAATCACAGCGAACACTACTCTGCCACAGAGCAGTCACAGTGCACACAATTCTGCCACAGAACAGGTACAGTGCACACTCCTCTGCCACAGAGCAGTCACAGTGCACACACGTCTACCACAGAACAGGTACAGCGCACACTCCTCTGCCACAGAGCAGTCATAGCTCTCTCATTTCTGCCACAGAGCAGTCAAAGCGCACACTCCTCTGCCACCGTCACAGTGCACACTCCACTACCACAGTCACAGAGCACACTCCTCTGCCATAGTCACAGAGTACACACTCCTCTGCCAGTCACAGAGCACACTCCTCTGCCACAGTCACAGAGCACACTCCTCTGCCACAGAGCACACTCCTCTGCCACAGAACAATCACAGCGCACACTCCTCTGCCACAGTCACAGAGCACACTCCTCTGCCACAGTCACAGAGCACACTCCTCTGCCACAGAGCACACTCCTCTGCCACAGAACAGTCACAGCGCACACTCCTCTGCCACAGTCACAGCGCACACTTCTCTGCCACAGAACAGGTACAGCACACACTCCTCTGCCACAGTCACAGCGCACACTCCTCTGCCACAGAACAGTCACAGCGCACACTCCTCTGCCACAGTCACAGCGCACACTCCTCTGCCACAGTCACAGCGCACACTTCTCTGCCATAGTCACAGAGCACACTCCTCTGCCACAGTCACAGCGCACACTCCTCTGCCACAGTCACAGCGCACACTTCTCTGCCACAGTCACAGCACACACTCCTCTGCCACAGTCACAGAGCACACTCCTCTGCCACAGAACAGGTACAGCACACACTCCTCTGCCACAGCGCACACATCTCTGCCACAGAACAGGTACAGCGCACACTCCACTGCCACAGAGCAGTCACAGCGCACACTCCTCTGCCAGTCACAGTGCACACTCCTTTGCCACAGTCACAGTGCGAACTCCTCTGCCACAGCGCGCTCTCCTCTGCCACAGAGCGCACTCCTCTGCCACAGAACAGGTACAGCGCACACTGCTCTGCCACAGAGCAATCACAGCGCACACTACTCTGCCACAGAGCAGTCACAGTGCACACAATTCTGCCACAGAACAGGTACAGTGCACACTCCTCTGCCACAGAGCAGTCACAGTGCACACACGTCTACCACAGAACAGGTACAGCGCACACTCCTCTGCCACAGAGCAGTCATAGCTCACTCATTTCTGCCACAGAGCAGTCAAAGCGCACACTCCTCTGCCACAGTCACAGCGCACACTCCTCTACCACAGTCACAGAGCACACTCCTATGGCATAGTCACAGAGTACACACTCCACTGCCACAGTCACAGAGCACACTCCTCTGCCACAGTCACAGAGCACACTCCTCTGCCACAGTCACAGCGCACACTCCTCTGTCACAGTCACAGCGCACACTTCTCTGCCACAGTCACAGCGCACACTCCTCTGCCACAGAGCACACTCCTCTGCCACAGAACAAGTACAGCACACACTCCTCTGCCACAGCGCACACATCTCTGCCACAGAACAGGTACAGCGCACACTCCACTGCCACAGAGCAGTCACAGCGCACACTCCTCTGCCAGTCACAGTGCACACTCCTTTGCCACAGTCACAGTGCGAACTCCTCTGCCACAGCGCGCACTCCTCTGCCACAGAGCGCACTCCTCTGCCACAGAGCAGGTACAGCGCACACTGCTCTGCCACAGAGCAATCACAGCGCACACTACTCTGCCACAGAGCAGTCACAGTGCACACAATTCTGCCACAGAACAGGTACAGTGCACACTCCTCTGCCACAGAGCAGTCACAGTGCACACACGTCTACCACAGAACAGGTACAGCGCACACTCCTCTGCCACAGAGCAGTCATAGCTCTCTCATTTCTGCCACAGAGCAGTCAAAGCGCACACTCCTCTGCCACAGTCACAGCGCACACTCCACTACCACAGTCACAGAGCACACTCCTCTGCCATAGTCACAGAGTACACACTCCTCTGCCAGTCACAGAGCACACTCCTCTGCCACAGTCACAGAGCACACTCCTCTGCCACAGAGCACACTCCTCTGCCACAGAGCACACTCCTCTGCCACAGAGCACACTCCTCTGCCACAGAACAGTCACAGCGCACACTCCTCTGCCACAGTCACAGCGCACACTTCTCTGCCACAGAACAGGTACAGCACACACTCCTCTGCCACAGTCACAGCGCACACTCCTCAGTCACAGTGCACACTCCTCTGCCACAGAACAGTCACAGCGCACACTCCTCTGCCACAGTCACAGCGCACACTTCTCTGCCATAGTCACAGCGCACACTCCTCTGCCACAGTCACAGAGCACACTCCTCTGCCACAGTCACAGAGCACACTCCTCTGCCACAGTCACAGAGCACACTCCTCTGCCACAGTCACAGCGCACACTCCTCTGCCACAGTCACAGCACACACTGCCACAGTCACAGAGCACACTCCTCTGCCACAGAACAGGTACAGCACACACTCCTCTGCCACAGCGCACAGCGCACATTCCTCTGCCACAGCGCACAGCGCACATTCCTCTGCCACAGTCACAGCGCACACTCCTCTGCCACAGTCACAGTGCACACTCCTCTGCCACAGTCACAGCGCACACTCCTCTGCCACAGTCACAGCGCACACTCCTCTGCCACAGTCACAGCGCACATTTCTCTACCACAGTCACAGCGCACACTCCTCTGCCACAGTCACAGCGCACACTCCTCTGCCACAGTCACAGCGCACACTCCTCTGCCACAGTCACAGCGCACACTCCTCTGCCACAGTCACAGCGCACACTCCTCTGCCACAGAGCACACTCCTCTGCCACAGAACAGCACAGCACACTATCCTCTGCCACAGCGCACACATCTCTGCCACAGAACAGGTACAGCACACACTCCACTGCCACAGAGCAGTCACAGCGCACACTCCTCTGCCAGTCACAGTGCACACTCCTTTGCCACAGTCACAGTGCGAACTCCTCTGCCACAGCACGCACTCCTCTGCCACAGAGCGCACTCCTCTGCCACAGAACAGGTACAGCGCACTCTGCTCTGCCACAGAGCAATCACAGCGAACACTACTCTGCCACAGAGCAGTCACAGTGCACACAATTCTGCCACAGAACAGGTACAGTGCACACTCCTCTGCCACAGAGCAGTCACAGTGCACACACGTCTACCACAGAACAGGTACAGCGCACACTCCTCTGCCACAGAGCAGTCATAGCTCTCTCCTTTCTGCCACAGAGCAGTCAAAGCGCACACTCCTCTGCCACCGTCACAGTGCACACTCCACTACCACAGTCACAGAGCACACTCCTCTGCCATAGTCACAGAGTACACACTCCTCTGCCAGTCACAGAGCACACTCCTCTGCCACAGTCACAGAGCACACTCCTCTGCCACAGAGCACACTCCTCTGCCACAGAACAATCACAGCGCACACTCCTCTGCCACAGTCACAGAGCACACTCCTCTGCCACAGTCACAGAGCACACTCCTCTGCCACAGAGCACACTCCTCTGCCACAGAACAGTCACAGCGCACACTCCTCTGCCACAGTCACAGCGCACACTTCTCTGCCACAGAACAGGTACAGCACACACTCCTCTGCCACAGTCACAGCGCACACTCCTCTGCCACAGAACAGTCACAGCGCACACTCCTCTGCCACAGTCACAGCGCACACTCCTCTGCCACAGTCACAGCGCACACTTCTCTGCCATAGTCACAGAGCACACTCCTCTGCCACAGTCACAGCGCACACTCCTCTGCCACAGTCACAGCGCACACTTCTCTGCCACAGTCACAGCACACACTCCTCTGCCACAGTCACAGAGCACACTCCTCTGCCACAGAACAGGTACAGCACACACTCCTCTGCCACAGCGCACACATCTCTGCCACAGAACAGGTACAGCGCACACTCCACTGCCACAGAGCAGTCACAGCGCACACTCCTCTGCCAGTCACAGTGCACACTCCTTTGCCACAGTCACAGTGCGAACTCCTCTGCCACAGCGCGCTCTCCTCTGCCACAGAGCGCACTCCTCTGCCACAGAACAGGTACAGCGCACACTGCTCTGCCACAGAGCAATCACAGCGCACACTACTCTGCCACAGAGCAGTCACAGTGCACACAATTCTGCCACAGAACAGGTACAGTGCACACTCCTCTGCCACAGAGCAGTCACAGTGCACACACGTCTACCACAGAACAGGTACAGCGCACACTCCTCTGCCACAGAGCAGTCATAGCTC
Organism: Taudactylus pleione; assembly: GCA_031769625.1. Taxonomy (NCBI): domain Eukaryota; kingdom Metazoa; phylum Chordata; class Amphibia; order Anura; family Myobatrachidae; genus Taudactylus; species Taudactylus pleione. The sequence continues at coordinate 326,889 of JAUIMM010000435.1, forward strand.
ACTCATTTCTGCCACAGAGCAGTCAAAGCGCACACTCCTCTGCCACAGTCACAGCGCACACTCCTCTACCACAGTCACAGAGCACACTCCTATGGCATAGTCACAGAGTACACACTCCACTGCCACAGTCACAGAGCACACTCCTCTGCCACAGACACAGAGCACACTCCTCTGCCACACAGCACACTCCTCTGCCACAGAACAGTCACAGCGCACACTCCTCTGCCACAGTCACAGAGCACACTCCTCTGCAACAGTCACAGAGCACACTCCTCTGCCACAGAACAGTCACAGTGCACTCTCCTCTGCCACAGTCACAGAGCACACTCCTCTGCAACAGTCACAGAGCACACTCCTCTGCCACAGAACAGTCACAGTGCACACTCCTCTGCCACAGTCACAGAGCACACTCCTCTGCCACAGTCACAGAGCACACTCCTCTGCCACAGTCACAGCGCACACTCCTCTGCCACAGTCACAGCGCACACTCCTCTGCCACAGTCACAGCGCACACTCCTCTGCCACAGAACAGGTACAGCACACACTCCTCTGCCACAGCGAACACATCTCTGCCACAGAACAGGTACAGCGCACACTCCACTGCCACAGAGCAGTCACAGCGCACACTCCTCTGCCAGTCACAGTGCACACTCCTTTGCCACAGTCACAGTGCGAACTCCTCTGCCACAGCGCGCACTCCTCTGCCACAGAGCGCACTCCTCTGCCACAGAACAGGTACAGCGCACACTGCTCTGCCACAGAGCAATCACAGCGCACACTCCTCTGCCACAGAGCAGTCACAGTGCACACAATTCTGCCACAGAACAGGTACAGTGCACACTCCTCTGCCACAGAGCAGTCACAGTGCACACACGTCTGCCACAGAACAGGTATAGCGCACACTCCTCTGCCACAGAGCAGTCATAGCTCACTCATTTCTGCCACAGAGCAGACAAAGCGCACACTCCTCTGCCACAGTCACAGCGCACACTCCTCTACCACAGTCACAGAGCACACTCCTATGCCATAGTCACAGAGTACACACTCCACTGCCACAGTCACAGAGCACACTCCTCTGCCACAGACACAGAGCACACTCCTCTGCCACACAGCACACTCCTCTGCCACAGAACAGTCACAGCGCACACTCCTCTGCCACAGTCACAGAGCACACTCCTCTGCAACAGTCACAGAGCACACTCCTCTGCCACAGAACAGTCACAGTGCACACTCCTCTGCCACAGTCACAGAGCACACTCCTCTGCAACAGTCACAGAGCACACTCCTCTGCCACAGAACAGTCACAGTGCACACTCCTCTGCCACAGTCACAGAGCACACTCCTCTGCCACAGTCACAGAGCACACTCCTCTGCCACAGAGCACACTCCTCTGCCACAGGACAGTCACAGCGCACACTCCTCTGCCACAGTCACAACGCACACTCCTCTGCCACAGAGCAGTCAGAGCGCACACTACTCTGCCACAGAGCACACTCCTCTGCCACAGTCACAGAGCACACTCCTCTGCCACATTCACAGAGCACACTCCTCTGCCATAGTCACAGAGCACACATTCCTCTGCCGCAGTCACAGCGCACACTCCTCTGCCACAGAACAGTCACAGCACACACTCCTCTGCCACAGTCACAGAGCACACACTCCTCTACCACAGTCACAGAACACACTCCTCTGCCACAGTCACAGCGCACAAATCTCTGCCACAGTCACAGCGCACACTCCTCTGCCACAGTCACAGAACACACTCCTCTGCCACAGTCACAGAACACACTCCTCTGCCACAGTCACAGCGCACAATCCTCTGCCACAGTCACAGAGCACTCTCCTCTGCCACAGTCACAGCGCACACTCCTCTGCCAAAGTCACAGAGCACACTCCTCTGCCACAGTCACAGAGCACACTCCTCTGCCACAGTCACAGCGCACACTCCTCTGCCAGTCACAAAGCACACTCCTCTACCACAGTGCACACACCTCTGCCACAGTCGCAGCGCACACTGCTCTGCCACAGCGCACACTCCTCTGCCACAGAACAGGTACAGCACACACTCCTCTGCCACAGTCACAGAACACACTTCTCTGCCACAGTCACAGAGCACACTCCTCTGCCACAGTCACAGCGCAGACTCCTCTGCCACAGTCACAGCGCAGACTCCTCTGCCACAGTCACAGAGCACACTCCTCTGCCACAGTCACAGAGCACACTCCTCTGCTACAGTCACAGAGCACACTCCTCTGCCACAGAGCACACTCCTCTGCCACAGAACAGTCACAGTGCACACTCCTCTGCCACAGTCACAGAGCACACTCCTCTGCCACAGTCACAGCGCACACTCCTCTGCCACAGTCACAGCGCACACTCCTCTGCCACAGTCACAGCACACACTCCTCTGCCACAGTCACACAGCACTCTCCTCTGCCACAGTCACAGCGCACACTCCTCTGCCACAGTCACAGAGCACACTCCTCTGCCACAGTCACAGAGCACACTCCTCTGCCACAGTCACAGCGCACACTCCTCTGCCAGTCACAAAGCACACTCCTCTACCACAGTGCACACACCTCTGCCACAGTCGCAGCGCACACTGCTCTGCCACAGCGCACACTCCTCTGCCACAGAACAGGTACAGCACACACTCCTCTGCCACAGTTACAGAATACACTTCTCTGCCACAGTCATAGAGCACACTCCTCTGCCACAGTCACAGAGCACACTCCTCTGCCACAGTCACAGCGCACACTCCTCTGCCACAGTCACAGCGCACACTTCTCTGCCACAGTCACAGCGCACACTCCTCTGCCACAGTCACAGAGCACACTCCTCTGCCACAGAGCACACTCCTCTGCCACAGAACAGTCACAGTGCACACTCCTCTGCCACAGTCACAGAGCACACTCCTCTACCACAGTCACAGAGCACACTCCTCTACCACAGTCACAGAGCACACTCCTCTGCCACAGAGCACACTCCTCTGCCACAGGACAGTCACAGCGCACACTCCTCTGCCACAGTCACAGCGCACACTCCTCTGCCACAGAGCAGTCAGAGCGCACACTCCTCTGCCACGGAGCACACTCCTCTGCCACAGTCACAGAGCACACTCCTCTGCCATAGTCACAGAGTACACATTCCTCTGCCACAGTCACAGCGCACACTCCTCTGCCACAGAACAGTCACAGCGCACACTCCTCTGCCACAGTCACAGAGCACACACTCCTCTACCACAGTCACAGAACACACTCCTCTGCCACAATCACAGCGCACACTCCTCTGCCACAGTCACAGCGCACACTCCGCTGCCACAATCACAGAGCACACTTCTCTGCCATAGTCACAGCGCACACTCCTCTGCCATAGTCACAGCGCACACTCCTCTGCCACAGTCACAGCGCACACTCCTCTGCCATAGTCACAGAGCACACTCCTCTGCCACAGAACAGGTACAGCACACACTCCTCTGCCACAGTCACAGCACACATTCCTCTGCCATAGTCACAGCGCACACTCCTCTGCCACAGTCACAGAGCACACACTCCTCTGCCACAGTCACAGAGCACACACTCCTCTGCCACAGTCACAGAGCACACACTCCTCTGCCACAGTCACAGAGCACACTGCTCTGCTATAGTCACAGAGCACACTCCTCTACCACAGTCACAGAGCACACTCCACTGCCATAGTCACAGTGCACACTCCTCTGCCACAGTCACAGAGCACACTCCTCTGCCACAGAACAGGAACAGCACACACTCCTCTGCCACAGTCACAGCGCACACTCCTCTGCCACAGAACAGTCACAGCACATACTCCTCTGCCACAGCGCACACATCTCTGCCACAGAACAGGTACAGCGCACACTCCACTGCCACAGAGCGCACTCCTCTGCCACAGAACAGGTACAGTGCACACTCCTCTGCCACAGAGCAGTCACAGTGCACACACGTCTGCCACGGAACAGTCAAAGCGCACACTCCTCTGCCACAGTCACAGCGCACACTAGTCTGCCACAGAGCAGGTACAGCACACACTCCTCTGCCACAGTCACAGCACACACTCCTCTTCCACAGTCACAGCGCACACTCCTCTGCCACACAACAGTCACAGTGCACACTCCCTCTGCCACAGTCACAGCGCACACTTCTCTGCCAAAGTCTCAGCGCACACTTCTCTGCCACAGTCACAGAGCACACTCCTCTGCCACATTCACAGTGCACACTCCTCTGCCACATTCACAGTGCACACTCCTCTGCCACAGTCACAGCGCACACTCCTCTGCCACAGTCACAGCGCACACTCCTCTGCCACAGTCACAGAGCACACTCCTCTGCCACAGAACAGGTACAGCACACACTGCTCTGCCACAGTCACAGCGCACACTCCTCTGCCACAGTGCACACATCTCTGCCACAGAACAGGTACAGCGCACACTCCTCTGCCACAGTCACAGAGCACACTCCTCTGTCACAGTCACAGCGCACAATTCCCTGCCATTATCACAGCGCACACTCCTCTGCCACAGTCACAGCGCACACTCCTCTGCCACAGTCACAGCGCACACTCCTCTGCCACAGTCACAGCGCACACTCCTCTGCCACAGTCACAGCGCACACTCCTCGGCCATAGTCACAGCGCACACCTCTGCCACAGTCACAGCGCACACTCCTTTGCCATAGTCACAGAGCAGTCACAGCGCACACTCCTCTGCCACAGTCACAGCGCACACTCCTCTGCCACAGTCACAGTGCGAACTCCTCTGCCACAGAGCGCACTCCTCTGCCACAGAACAGGTACAGCGCACACTGCTCTGCCACAGAGCAATCACAGCGCACACTCCTCTGCCACAGAGCAGTCACAGTGCACTAAATTCTGCCACAGATCATGTATAGTGCACACTCCTCTGCCACAGAGCAGTCACAGGGCACACACGTCTGCCACAGAACAGGTACAGTGCACACTCCTCTGCCACAGAGCACTCATAGCTCACTCATTTCTGCCACAGAGCAGTCAAAGCGCACACTCCTCTACCACAGAGAAGGTACAGTGCACACTCCTCTGCCACAGTCACAGCACACACTCCTCTTCCACAGAGCACACTCCTCTGCCACAGAGCAGTCACAGCACAAACTCCTATGCCACAGTCACAGCACACACTCCTCTGCCACAGTCACAGCGCACACTCCTCTGCCATAGTCACAGAGCAGTCACAGCGCACACTCCTCTGCCACAGTCACAGCGCACACTCCTCTGCCACAGTCACAGAGCACACCCCTCTGCCGCAGTCACAGAACACACTCCTCTGCAACAGAACAGGTACAGCACACACTCCTCTGCCACAGTCACAGAGCACACTCCTCTGCCATAGTCACAGCGCACACTCCTCTGCCACAGTCACAGAGCACACACTCCTCTGCCACAGAGCACACTTCTCTGCCACAGTCACAGAGCACACTCCTCTGCCACAGAGCACACTCCTCTGCCACAGAACAGTCACAGTGCACACTCCTCTGCCACAGTCACAGAGCACACTCCTCTGCCACAGTCACAGCGCACACTCCTCTGCCACAGTCACACAGCACTCTCCTCTGCCACAGTCACAGCGCACACTCCTCTGCCACAGTCACAGAGCACACTCCTCTGCCACAGTCACAGAGCACACTCCTCTGCCACAGTCACAGCGCACACTCCTCTGCCAGTCACAAAGCACACTCCTCTACCACAGTGCACACACCTCTGCCACAGTCGCAGCGCACACTGCACTGCCACAGCGCACACTCCTCTGCCACAGAACAGGTACAGCACACACTCCTCTGCCACAGTTACAGAACACACTTCTCTGCCACAGTCACAGAGCACACTCCTCTGCCACAGTCACAGCGCAGACTCATCTGCCACAGTCACAGAGCACACTCCTCTGCCACAGTCACAGCGCACACTCCTCTGCCACAGCGCACACTCCTCTGCCACAGTCACAGCGCACACTCCTCTGCCACAGTCACAGCGCACACTCCTCTGCCACAGTCACAGCGCACATTTCTCTACCACAGTCACAGCGCACACTCCTCTGCCACAGTCACAGCGCACACTCCTCTGCCACAGTCACAGCGCACACTCCTCTGCCACAGTCACAGCGCACACTCCTCTGCCACAGTCACAGCGCACACTCCTCTGCCACAGAGCACACTCCTCTGCCACAGAACAGCACAGCACACTATCCTCTGCCACAGCGCACACATCTCTGCCACAGAACAGGTACAGCACACACTCCACTGCCACAGAGCAGTCACAGCGCACACTCCTCTGCCAGTCACAGTGCACACTCCTTTGCCACAGTCACAGTGCGAACTCCTCTGCCACAGCACGCACTCCTCTGCCACAGAGCGCACTCCTCTGCCACAGAACAGGTACAGCGCACTCTGCTCTGCCACAGAGCAATCACAGCGAACACTACTCTGCCACAGAGCAGTCACAGTGCACACAATTCTGCCACAGAACAGGTACAGTGCACACTCCTCTGCCACAGAGCAGTCACAGTGCACACACGTCTACCACAGAACAGGTACAGCGCACACTCCTCTGCCACAGAGCAGTCATAGCTCTCTCATTTCTGCCACAGAGCAGTCAAAGCGCACACTCCTCTGCCACCGTCACAGTGCACACTCCACTACCACAGTCACAGAGCACACTCCTCTGCCATAGTCACAGAGTACACACTCCTCTGCCAGTCACAGAGCACACTCCTCTGCCACAGTCACAGAGCACACTCCTCTGCCACAGAGCACACTCCTCTGCCACAGAACAATCACAGCGCACACTCCTCTGCCACAGTCACAGAGCACACTCCTCTGCCACAGTCACAGAGCACACTCCTCTGCCACAGAGCACACTCCTCTGCCACAGAACAGTCACAGCGCACACTCCTCTGCCACAGTCACAGCGCACACTTCTCTGCCACAGAACAGGTACAGCACACACTCCTCTGCCACAGTCACAGCGCACACTCCTCTGCCACAGAACAGTCACAGCGCACACTCCTCTGCCACAGTCACAGCGCACACTCCTCTGCCACAGTCACAGCGCACACTTCTCTGCCATAGTCACAGAGCACACTCCTCTGCCACAGTCACAGCGCACACTCCTCTGCCACAGTCACAGCGCACACTTCTCTGCCACAGTCACAGCACACACTCCTCTGCCACAGTCACAGAGCACACTCCTCTGCCACAGAACAGGTACAGCACACACTCCTCTGCCACAGCGCACACATCTCTGCCACAGAACAGGTACAGCGCACACTCCACTGCCACAGAGCAGTCACAGCGCACACTCCTCTGCCAGTCACAGTGCACACTCCTTTGCCACAGTCACAGTGCGAACTCCTCTGCCACAGCGCGCACTCCTCTGCCACAGAGCGCACTCCTCTGCCACAGAACAGGTACAGCGCACACTGCTCTGCCACAGAGCAATCACAGCGCACACTACTCTGCCACAGAGCAGTCACAGTGCACACAATTCTGCCACAGAACAGGTACAGTGCACACTCCTCTGCCACAGAGCAGTCACAGTGCACACACGTCTACCACAGAACAGGTACAGCGCACACTCCTCTGCCACAGAGCAGTCATAGCTCACTCATTTCTGCCACAGAGCAGTCAAAGCGCACACTCCTCTGCCACAGTCACAGCGCACACTCCTCTACCACAGTCACAGAGCACACTCCTATGGCATAGTCACAGAGTACACACTCCACTGCCACAGTCACAGAGCACACTCCTCTGCCACAGACACAGAGCACACTCCTCTGCCACACAGCACACTCCTCTGCCACAGAACAGTCACAGCGCACACTCCTCTGCCACAGTCACAGAGCACACTCCTCTGCAACAGTCACAGAGCACACTCCTCTGCCACAGAACAGTCACAGTGCACTCTCCTCTGCCACAGTCACAGAGCACACTCCTCTGCAACAGTCACAGAGCACACTCCTCTGCCACAGAACAGTCACAGTGCACACTCCTCTGCCACAGTCACAGAGCACACTCCTCTGCCACAGTCACAGAGCACACTCCTCTGCCACAGAGCACACTCCTCTGCCACAGGACAGTCACAGCGCACACTCCTCTGCCACAGTCACAATGCACACTCCTCTGCCACAGAGCAGTCAGAGCGCACACTACTCTGCCACAGAGCACACTCCTCTGCCACAGTCACAGAGCACACTCCTCTGCCACATTCACAGAGCACACTCCTCTGCCATAGTCACAGAGCACACATTCCTCTGCCGCAGTCACAGCGCACACTCCTCTGCCACAGAACAGTCACAGCACACACTCCTCTGCCACAGTCACAGAGCACACACTCCTCTACCACAGTCACAGAACACACTCCTCTGCCACAGTCACAGCGCACAAATCTCTGCCACAGTCACAGCGCACACTCCTCTGCCACAGTCACAGAACACACTCCTCTGCCACAGTCACAGAACACACTCCTCTGCCACAGTCACAGAGCACTCTCCTCTGCCACAGTCACAGCGCACTCTCCTCTGCCACAGTCACAGCGCACACTCCTCTGCCACAGTCACAGAGCACACTCCTCTGCCACAGTCACAGAGCACACTCCTCTGCCACAGTCACAGCGCACACTCCTCTGCCAGTCACAAAGCACACTCCTCTACCACAGTGCACACACCTCTGCCACAGTCGCAGCGCACACTGCTCTGCCACAGCGCACACTCCTCTGCCACAGAACAGGTACAGCACACACTCCTCTGCCACAGTCACAGAACACACTTCTCTGCCACAGTCACAGAGCACACTCCTCTGCCACAGTCACAGCGCAGACTCCTCTGCCACAGTCACAGCGCAGACTCCTCTGCCACAGTCACAGAGCACACTCCTCTGCCACAGTCACAGAGCACACTCCTCTGCTACAGTCACAGAGCACACTCCTCTGCCACAGAGCACACTCCTCTGCCACAGAACAGTCACAGTGCACACTCCTCTGCCACAGTCACAGAGCACACTCCTCTGCCACAGTCACAGCGCACACTCCTCTGCCACAGTCACAGCGCACACTCCTCTGCCACAGTCACAGCACACACTCCTCTGCCACAGTCACACAGCACTTTCCTCTGCCACAGTCACAGCGCACACTCCTCTGCCACAGTCACAGAGCACACTCCTCTGCCACAGTCACAGAGCACACTCCTCTGCCACAGTCACAGCGCACACTCCTCTGCCAGTCACAAAGCACACTCCTCTACCACAGTGCACACACCTCTGCCACAGTCGCAGCGCACACTGCTCTGCCACAGCGCACACTCCTCTGCCACAGAACAGGTACAGCACACACTCCTCTGCCACAGTTACAGAATACACTTCTCTGCCACAGTCACAGAGCACACTCCTCTGCCACAGTCACAGAGCACACTCCTCTGCCACAGTCACAGCGCACACTCCTCTGCCACAGTCACAGCGCACACTTCTCTGCCACAGTCACAGCGCACACTCCTCTGCCACAGTCACAGAGCACACTCCTCTGCCACAGAGCACACTCCTCTGCCACAGAACAGTCACAGTGCACACTCCTCTGCCACAGTCACAGAGCACACTCCTCTACCACAGTCACAGAGCACACTCCTCTACCACAGTCACAGAGCACACTCCTCTGCCACAGAGCACACTCCTCTGCCACAGGACAGTCACAGCGCACACTCCTCTGCCACAGTCACAGCGCACACTCCTCTGCCACAGAGCAGTCAGAGCGCACACTCCTCTGCCACGGAGCACACTCCTCTGCCACAGTCACAGAGCACACTCCTCTGCCATAGTCACAGAGTACAGATTCCTCTGCCACAGTCACAGCGCACACTCCTCTGCCACAGAACAGTCACAGCGCACACTCCTCTGCCACAGTCACAGAGCACACACTCCTCTACCACAGTCACAGAACACACTCCTCTGCCACAATCACAGCGCACACTCCTCTGCCACAGTCACAGCGCACACTCCGCTGCCACAATCACAGAGCACACTTCTCTGCCATAGTCACAGCGCACACTCCTCTGCCACAGTCACAGCGCACACTCCTCTGCCATAGTCACAGAGCACACTCCTCTGCCACAGAACAGGTACAGCACACACTCCTCTGCCACAGTCACAGCACACATTCCTCTGCCATAGTCACAGCGCACACTCCTCTGCCACAGTCACAGAGCACACACTCCTCTGCCACAGTCACAGAGCACACACTCCTCTGCCACAGTCACAGAGCACACACTCCTCTGCCACAGTCACAGAGCACACTGCTCTGCTATAGTCACAGAGCACACTCCTCTACCACAGTCACAGAGCACACTCCACTGCCATAGTCACAGTGCACACTCCTCTGCCACAGTCACAGAGCACACTCCTCTGCCACAGAACAGGAACAGCACACACTCCTCTGCCACAGTCACAGCGCACACTCCTCTGCCACAGAACAGTCACAGCACATACTCCTCTGCCACAGCGCACACATCTCTGCCACAGAACAGGAACAGCGCACACTCCACTGCCACAGAGCGCACTCCTCTGCCACAGAACAGGTACAGTGCACACTCCTCTGCCACAGAGCAGTCACAGTGCACACACGTCTGCCACGGAACAGTCAAAGCGCACACTCCTCTGCCACAGTCACAGCGCACACTAGTCTGCCACAGAGCAGGTACAGCGCACACTCCTCTGCCACAGTCACAGCACACACTCCTCTTCCACAGAGCACACTCCTATGCCACAGAGCAGTCACAGCACACACTCCTCTGCCACAGTCACAGCACACACTCCTCTGCCACAGTCACAGCGCACACTCCTCTGCCACACAACAGTCACAGTGCACACTCCCTCTGCCACAGTCACAGCGCACACTTCTCTGCCAAAGTCACAGTGCACACTTCTCTGCCACAGTCACAGAGCACACTCCTCTGCCACATTCACAGTGCACACTCCTCTGCCACATTCACAGTGCACACTCCTCTGCCACAGTCACAGCGCACACTCCTCTGCCACAGTCACAGCGCACACTCCTCTGCCACAGTCACAGAGCACACTCCTCTGCCACAGAACAGGTACAGCACACACTGCTCTGCCACAGTCACAGCGCACACTCCTCTGCCACAGTGCACACATCTCTGCCACAGAACAGGTACAGCGCACACTCCTCTGCCACAGTCACAGAGCACACTCCTCTGTCACAGTCACAGCGCACAATTCCCTGCCATTATCACAGCGCACACTCCTCTGCCACAGTCACAGCGCACACTCCTCTGCCACAGTCACAGCGCACACTCCTCTGCCACAGTCACAGCGCACACTCCTCTGCCACAGTCACAGTGCACACTCCTCGGCCATAGTCACAGCGCACACCTCTGCCACAGTCACAGCGCACACTCCTTTGCCATAGTCACAGAGCAGTCACAGCGCACACTCCTCTGCCACAGTCACAGCGCACACTCCTCTGCCACAGTCACAGTGCGAACTCCTCTGCCACAGAGCGCACTCCTCTGCCACAGAACAGGTACAGCGCACACTGCTCTGCCACAGAGCAATCACAGCGCACACTCCTCTGCCACAGAGCAGTCACAGTGCACTAAATTCTGCCACAGAACATGTATAGTGCACACTCCTCTGCCACAGAGCAGTCACAGGGCACACACGTCTGCCACAGAACAGGTACAGTGCACACTCCTCTGCCACAGAGCACTCATAGCTCACTCATTTCTGCCACAGAGCAGTCAAAGCGCACACTCCTCTACCACAGAGAAGGTACAGTGCACACTCCTCTGCCACAGTCACAGCACACACTCCTCTTCCACAGAGCACACTCCTCTGCCACAGAGCAGTCACAGCACAAACTCCTATGCCACAGTCACAGCACACACTCCTCTGCCACAGTCACAGCGCACACTCCTCTGCCATAGTCACAGAGCAGTCACAGCGCACACTCCTCTGCCACAGTCACAGCGCACACTCCTCTGCCACAGTCACAGAGCACACCCCTCTGCCGCAGTCACAGAACACACTCCTCTGCAACAGAACAGGTACAGCACACACTCCTCTGCCACAGCCACAGAGCACACTCCTCTGCCATAGTCACAGCGCACACTCCTCTGCCACAGTCACAGAGCACACACTCCTCTGCCACAGAGCACACTTCTCTGCCACAGTCACAGAGCACACTCCTCTGCCACAGAGCACACTCCTCTGCCACAGAACAGTCACAGTGTACACTCCTCTGCCACAGTCACAGAGCACACTCCTCTGCCACAGTCACAGCGCACACTCCTCTGCCACAGTCACACAGCACTCTCCTCTGCCACAGTCACAGCGCACACTCCTCTGCCACAGTCACAGAGCACACTCCTCTGCCACAGTCACAGAGCACACTCCTCTGCCACAGTCACAGCGCACACTCCTCTGCCAGTCACAAAGCACACTCCTCTACCACAGTGCACACACCTCTGCCACAGTCGCAGCGCACACTGCACTGCCACAGCGCACACTCCTCTGCCACAGAACAGGTACAGCACACACTCCTCTGCCACAGTTACAGAACACACTTCTCTGCCACAGTCACAGAGCACACTCCTCTGCCACAGTCACAGCGCAGACTCATCTGCCACAGTCACAGAGCACACTCCTCTGCCACAGTCACAGAGCACACTCCTCTGCCACAGTCACAGAGCACACTCCTCTGCCACAGTCACAGCGCACACTCCTCTGCCACAGTCACAGCGCACACTTCTCTGCCACAGTCACAGCGCACACTCCTCTGCCACAGTCACAGCGCACACTCCTCTGCCACAGTCACAGAGCACACTCCTCTGCCACAGTCACAGAGCACACTCCTCTGCCACAGAGGACACTCCTCTGCCACAGAACAGTCACAGTGCACACTCCTCTACCACAGTCACAGAGCACACTCCTCTACCACAGAGCACACTCCTCTGCCACAGAGCACACTCCTCTGCCACAGGACAGTCACAGCGCACACTCCTCTGCCACAGTCACAGCGCACACTCCTCTGCCACAGAGCAGTCAGAGCGCACACTCTTCTGCCACGGAGCACACTCCTCTGCCACAGTCACAGAGCACACTCCTCTGCCATAGTCACAGAGTACACATTCCTCTGCCACAGTCACAGCGCACACTCCTCTGCCACAGAACAGTCACAGCGCACACTCCTCTGCCACAGTCACAGAGCACACACTCCTCTACCACAGTCACAGAACACACTCCTCTGCCACAATCACAGCGCACACTCCTCTGCCACAGTCACAGCGCACACTTTGCTGCCATTATCACAGCCCACACTCCTCTGCCACAGTCACAGCGCACACTCCGCTGCCACAATCACAGCGCACACTTCTCTGCCATAGTCACAGCGCACACTCCTCTGCCATAGTCACAGCGCACACTCCTCTGCCACAGTCACAGCGCACACTCCTCTGCCATAGTCACAGAGCACACCCCTCTGCCACAGTCACAGAACACACTCCTCTGCCACAGAACAGGTACAGCACACACTCCTCTGCCACAGTCACAGCACACATTCCTCTGCCATAGTCACAGCGCACACTTCTCTGCCACAGTCACAGAGCACACTCCTCTGCCACAGTCACAGAGCACACACTCCTCTGCCACAGTCACAGAGCACACTGCTCTGCTATAGTCACAGCGCACACTCCTCTACCACAGTCACAGAGCACACTCCACTGCCATAGTCACAGTGCACACTCCTCTGCCACAGTCACAGAGCACACTCCTCTGCCACAGAACAGGAACAGCACACACTCCTCTGCCACAGTCACAGCGCACACTTCTCTGCCACAGAACAGGTACAGCACACACTCCTCTGCCACAGTCACAGCGCACACTCCTCAGTCACAGTCACAGCGCACACTCCTCTGCCACAGAACAGTCAAAGCGCACACTCCTCTGCCACAGTCACAGCGCACACTTCTCTGCCATAGTCACAGCGCACACTCCTCTGCCACAGTCACAGAGCACACTCCTCTGCCACAGTCACAGCGCACACTCCTCTGCCACAGTCACAGCGCACACTCCTCTGCCACAGTCACAGCGCACACTTCTCTGCCACAGTCACAGCGCACACTCCTCTGCCACAGTCACAGAGCACACTCCTCTGCCACAGAACAGGTACAGCACATACTCCTCTGCCACAGCGCACACATCTCTGCCACAGAACAGGTACAGCGCACACTCCACTGCCACAGAGCACACTCCTCTGCCACAGAACAGGTACAGTGCACACTCCTCTGCCACAGAGCAGTCACAGTGCACACACGTCTGCCACAGAACAGTTAAAGCGCACACTCCTCTGCCACAGTCACAGCGCACACTCCTCTGCCACAGAGCAGGTACAGCGCACACTCCTCTGCCACAGTCACAGCACACACTCCTCTTCCACAGAGCACACTCCTCTGCCACAGAGCAGTCACAGCACACACTCCTCTGCCACAGTCACAGCACACACTCCTCTGCCACAGTCACAGCGCACACTCCTCTGCCACACAACAGTCACAGTGCACACTCCCTCTGCCACAGTCACAGCGCACACTTCTCTGCCAAAGTCACAGCGCACACTCCTCTGCCACAGTCACAGAGCACACTCCTCTGCCACAGTCACAGCGCACACTCCTCTACCACAGTCACAGCGCACACTCCTCTGCCACAGTCACAGCGCACACTCCTCTGCCACAGTCACAGAGCACACTCCTCTGCCACAGAACAGGTACAGCACACACTCCTCTGCCACAGAACAGGTACAGCGCACACTCCTCTGCCACAGTGCACACATCTCTGCCACAGAACAGGTACAGCGCACACTCCTCTGCCACAGTCACAGAGCACACTCCTCTGTCACAGTCACAGCGCACACTCCTCTGCCACAGTCACAGCACACACTCCTCTGCCACAGTCACAGCGCACACTCCTCTGCCACAGTCACAGCGCACACTCCTCTGCCATAGTCACAGCGCACACCTCTGCCACAGTCACTGCGCACACTCCTTTGCCATAGTCACAGAGCAGTCACAGCGCACACTCCTCTGCCACAGTCACAGCGCACACTCCTCTGCCACAGTCACAGTGCGAACTCCTCTGCCACAGCGCGCACTCCTCTGCCACAGAGCGCACTCCTCTGCCACAGAACAGGTACAGCGCACACTGCTCTGCCACAGAGCAATCATAGCGCACACTCCTCTGCCACAGAGCAGTCACAGTGCACTAAATTCTGCCACAGAACATGTACAGTGCACACTCCTCTGCCACAGAGCAGTCACAGGGCACACACGTCTGCCACAGAACAGGTACAGTGCACACTCCTCTGCCACAGAGCACTCATAGCTCACTCATTTCTGCCACAGAGCAGTCAAAGCGCACACTCCTCTGCCACAGTCACAGCGCACACTCCTCTACCACAGAGCAGGTACAGCGCACACTCCTCTGCCACAGTCACAGCACACACTCCTCTTCCACAGAGCACACTCCTCTGCCACAGAGCAGTCACAGCACAAACTCCTATGC
Organism: Taudactylus pleione; assembly: GCA_031769625.1. Lineage (NCBI taxonomy): Eukaryota > Metazoa > Chordata > Amphibia > Anura > Myobatrachidae > Taudactylus > Taudactylus pleione. Next base: position 342,491 of record JAUIMM010000435.1, read on the forward strand.
CACAGTCACAGCACACACTCCTCTGCCACAGTCACAGCGCACACTCCTCTACCATAGTCACAGAGCAGTCACAGCGCACACTCCTCTGCCACAGTCACAGCGCACACTCCTCTGCCGCAGTCACAGAACACACTCCTCTGCAACAGAACAGGTACAGCACACACTCCTCTGCCACAGTCACAGAGCACACTCCTCTGCCATAGTCACAGCGCACACTCCTCTGCCACAGTCACAGAGCACACACTCCTCTGCCACAGTAATAGCGCACACTTCTCTGCCACAGTCACAGCGCACACTCCTCTGCCATAGTCACAGCGCACACTCCTCTGCCACAGAGCAGTCAGAGCACACACTCCTCTGCAACAGAGCACACTCCTCTGCAACAGAGCACACTCCTCTGCGACAGTCACAGAGCACACTCCTCTGCCATAGTCACAGAGCACACTCCTCTGCCACAGAACAGGTACAGCACACACTCCTCTGCCACAGCGCTCACATCTCTGCCACAGAACAGGTACAGCGCACACTCCACTGCCACAGAGCAGTCACAGCGCACACTCCTCTGCCAGTCACAGTGCACACTCCTTTGCCACAGTCACAGTGCGAACTCCTCTGCCACAGCGCGCACTCCTCTGCCACAGAGCGCACTCCTCTGCCACAGAACAGGTACAGCGCACACTGCTCTGCCACAGAGCAATCACAGTGCACACTACTCTGCCACAGAGCAGTCACAGTGCTCACAATTCTGCCACAGAACAGGTACAGTGCACACTCCTCTGCCACAGAGCAGTCACAGTGCACACACGTCTACCACAGAACAGGTACAGCGCACACTCCTCTGCCACAGAGCAGTCATAGCTCTCTCATTTCTGCCACAGAGCAGTCAAAGCGCACACTCCTCTGCCACAGTCACAGCGCACACTCCACTACCACAGTCACAGCGCACACTCCTCTGCGACAGTCACAGAGCACACTCCTCTGCCACAGAACAGGTACAGCGCACACTCCTCTGCCACAGTCACAGCGCACATTCCTCTGCCACAGTCACAGCGCACACTTCTCTGCCACAGTCACAGAGCACACACTCCTCTGCCACAGTCACAGCGCACATTCCTCTGCCACAGTCACAGCGCACATTCCTCTGCCACAGTCACAGCGCACACTTCTCTGCCACAGTCACAGAGCACACACTCCTCTGCCATAGTCACAGCGCACACTCCTCTGCCACAGTCACAGAGCACACTCCTCTGCCACAGTCACAGCGCACACTCCTCTGCCACAGAGCACACTCCTCTGCCACAGAACAGGTACAGCACACACTCCTCTGCCACAGTCACAGCGCACACTCCTCTTCCACAGTCACAGCACACACTCCTCTGCCACAGTCACAGAACACACTCATCTGCCACAGTCACAGAGCACACTCCTTTGCCACAGTCAAAGCGCACAGAGCAGTGTGCGCTGTGACTGTGGCAGAGGAGTGTGCTCTGCCAGTCACAGAGCACACTCCTCTGCCATAGAGCACACACCTCTGCCACAGTCACAGCGCACACTGCTCTGCCACAGTGCACACTCCTCTGCACAGAACAGGTACAGCACACACTCCTCTGGCATAGTCACAGAGCACACTCCTCTGCTACAGTCACATAACACACTCCTCTGCCACAGACAAGGGACAGCACACACTCCTCTGCCACAGTCACAGAACACACTCCTCTGCAACAGTCACAGCGCACACTCCTCTGCCACAGTCACAGAGCACACTCCTCTGCCCCAGTAACAGAGCACACTCCTCTGCCCCAGTCACAGAGCACACTCCTCTGCCACAGTCACAGAGCACACTCCTCTGCCACAGTCACAGCGCACACTCCTCTGCCACAGTCACAGCGCACACTCCTCTGCCACAATCACAGCGCACACTCCTCTGCCATAGTCACAGCGCACAATTCCCTGCCATTATCACAGCGCACACTCCTCTGCCACAGTCACAGCGCACACTCCTCTACCACAGTCACAGCACACACTCCTCTGTCATAGTCACAGCGCACACTCCTCTGCCATAGTCACAGAGCAGTCACAGCGCACACTCCTCTGCCACAGTCACAGCGCACTCTCCTCTGCCACAGTCACAGCGCACACTCCACTGCCACAGTCACAGAGCACACTCCTCTGCCACAGTCACAGCGCACACTTCTCTGCCACAGTCACAGCGCACACTCCTCTGCCACAGTCACAGAGCACACTTCTCTGCCACAGTCACAGAGCACACTCCTCTGCCACAGTCACAGAGCACAATCCTCTGCCACAGAACAGGTACAGCACACACTCCTCTGCCACAGTCACAGCGCACACTCCTCTGCCACAGAACAGTCACAGCGAACACTCCTATGGCACACTTCTCTGCCATAGTTACAGCGCACACTCCTCTGCCACAGTCACAGAGCACACTCCTCTGCCACATTCACAGCGCACACCCCTCTGCCACAGTCACAGCGCACACTCCTCTGCCACAGTCACAAAGCACACTCCTCTGCCACAGAACAGGTACAGCACACAATCCTCTGCCACAGTCACAGCGCACACTCCTCTGCCACAGTCACAGCGCACACTCCTCTGCCACAGAACAGTCACAGCGCACACTCCTCTGCCACAGTCACAGCGCACACTTCTCTGCCACAGTGACAGCGCACACTCCTCTGCCACAGTGACAGCGCACACTCCTCTGCCACAGTGACAGCGCACACTCCTCTGCCACAGTGACAGCGCACACTCCTCTGCCACAGTCACAGCGCACACTCCTCTGCCACAGTCACAGAGCACACTACTCTGCCACAGAACAGGTACAGCACACACTGCTCTGCCACAGTCACAGCGCACACTCCTCTGCCACAGTGCACACATCTCTGCCACAGAACAGGTACAGCGCACACTCCTCTGCCACAGTCACAGAGCACACTCCTCTACCACAGTCACAGAGCACACTCCTCTACCACAGTCACAGAGCACACTCCTCTGCCACAGAACAGTCACAGCGCACACTCCTCTGCCACAGTGCACACATCTCTGCCACAGAACAGGTACAGCGCACACTCCTCTGCCAGAGTCACAGAGCACACCCCTCTGCCACAGTCACAGAACACACTCCTCTGCCACAGAACAGGTACAGCACACACTCCTCTGCCACAGTCACAGCGCACACTCCTCTGCCACAGTCACAGAGCACACACTCCTCTGCCACAGTCACAGAGCACACTCCTCTACCACAGTCACAGCGCACACTCCTCTGCCACAGTCACAGAGCACACTCCTCTGCCACAGTCACAGCGCACGCTCCTCTGCCACAGTCACAGCGCACGCTCCTCTGCCACAGTCACAGCGCACGCTCCTCTGCCACAGTCACAGCGCACGCTCCTCTGCCACAGTCACAGAGCACGCTCCTCTGCCACAGTCACAGAGCACGCTCCTCTGCCACAGTCACAGAGCACACTCCTCTGCCACAGAACAGGTACAGCACACACTCCTCTGCCAAAGTCACAGCGCACACTCCTCTGCCATACTCACAGTGCACACTCCTCTGCCACAGAACAGTCACAGCGCACACTCATCTGCCACAGTCACAGCGCACACTTCTCTGAAACAGTCACAGCACACACTCCTCTGCCACAGTCACAGAACACACTCCTCTGCCACAGTCACAGAGCACACTCCTCTGCCATAGTCACAGAGCACACACTCCTCTACCACAGTCACAGAGCACACTCCTCTGCCACAGTCACAGAACACACTCCTCTGCCACAGTCACAGAACACACTCCTCTACCACAGTCACAGCGCACACTCCTCTGCCACAGAACAGTCACAGCGCACACTCCTCTGCCACAGTCACAGCGCACACTCCTCTGCCACAGTCACAGCGCACACTCCTCTGCCACAGAACAGTCACAGCGCACACTCCTCTGCCACAGTCACAGCGCACACTTCTCTGCCACAGTGACAGCGCACACTCCTCTGCCACAGTGACAGCGCACACTCCTCTGCCACAGTGACAGCGCACACTCCTCTGCCACAGTGACAGCGCACACTCCTCTGCCACAGTCACAGCGCACACTCCTCTGCCACAGTCACAGAGCACACTACTCTGCCACAGAACAGGTACAGCACACACTGCTCTGCCACAGTCACAGCGCACACTCCTCTGCCACAGTGCACACATCTCTGCCACAGAACAGGTACAGCGCACACTCCTCTGCCACAGTCACAGAGCACACTCCTCTACCACAGTCACAGAGCACACTCCTCTACCACAGTCACAGAGCACACTCCTCTGCCACAGAACAGTCACAGCGCACACTCCTCTGCCACAGTGCACACATCTCTGCCACAGAACAGGTACAGCGCACACTCCTCTGCCAGAGTCACAGAGCACACCCCTCTGCCACAGTCACAGAACACACTCCTCTGCCACAGAACAGGTACAGCACACACTCCTCTGCCACAGTCACAGCGCACACTCCTCTGCCACAGTCACAGAGCACACACTCCTCTGCCACAGTCACAGAGCACACTCCTCTACCACAGTCACAGCGCACACTCCTCTGCCACAGTCACAGAGCACACTCCTCTGCCACAGTCACAGCGCACGCTCCTCTGCCACAGTCACAGCGCACGCTCCTCTGCCACAGTCACAGCGCACGCTCCTCTGCCACAGTCACAGCGCACGCTCCTCTGCCACAGTCACAGAGCACGCTCCTCTGCCACAGTCACAGAGCACGCTCCTCTGCCACAGTCACAGAGCACACTCCTCTGCCACAGAACAGGTACAGCACACACTCCTCTGCCAAAGTCACAGCGCACACTCCTCTGCCATACTCACAGTGCACACTCCTCTGCCACAGAACAGTCACAGCGCACACTCATCTGCCACAGTCACAGCGCACACTTCTCTGAAACAGTCACAGCACACACTCCTCTGCCACAGTCACAGAACACACTCCTCTGCCACAGTCACAGAGCACACTCCTCTGCCATAGTCACAGAGCACACACTCCTCTACCACAGTCACAGAGCACACTCCTCTGCCACAGTCACAGAACACACTCCTCTGCCACAGTCACAGAACACACTCCTCTACCACAGTCACAGCGCACACTCCTCTGCCACAGAACAGTCACAGCGCACACTCCTCTGCCACAGATCAAACTCCTCTATCACAGAACAGTCACAGCGCACACTCCTCTGCCACAGTCACAGAGCACACTCCTCTGCCACAGAACACACTCCTCTACCACAGTCACAGAGCACACTCCTCTGCCACAGAACAGTCACAGCGCACACTCATCTGCCACAGTCACAGCGCACACTTCTCTGAAACAGTCACAGCACACACTCCTCTGCCACAGTCACAGAACACACTCCTCTGCCACAGTCACAAAGCACACTCCTCTGCCACAGTCACAGAACACACTCCTCTGCCACAGTCACAGAGCACACTCCTCTGCCACAGTCACAGAGCACACTCCTCTGCCACAGTCACAGCACACACTCCTCTGCCACAGTCACAGCGCACACTCCTCTGCCATACTCACAGTGCACACTCCTCTGCCACAGAACAGTCACAGCGCACACTTCTCTGCCACAGTCACAGCACACACTCCTCTGCCACAGTGACAGAGCACACACTCCTCTACCACAGTCACAGAGCACACTCCTCTGCCACAGTCACAGAACACACTCCTCTGCCACAGTCACAGAGCACACTCCTCTGCCACAGTCACAGAGCACACTCCTCTGCCACAGTCACAGAGCACACTCCTCTGCCACAGAGCACACTCCTCTGCCACAGTCACAGCGCACACTCCTCTGCCACAGTCACAGAGCACACTCCTCTGCCACAGAGAACACTCCTCTGCCACAGAGCACACTCCTCTGCCACAGAGCACACTCCTCTGCCACAGAGCACACTCCTCTGCCACAGTCACAGAGCACACTCCTCTGCCATAGTCACAAAGTACACACTCCTCTGCCACAGTCACAGAGCACACTCCTCTGCCACAGAACAGTCAAAGCGCACACTTCTCTGCCACAGTCACAACGCACACTTCTCTGCCACAGTCACCGCGCACACTTCTCTGCCACAGTCACAGCGCACACTCCTCTGCCACAGTCACAGAGCACACTCCTCTGCCACAGTCACAGAGCACACTCCTCTGCCACAGTCACAGAGCACACTCCTCTGCCACAGTCACAGAGCACAATCCTCTGCCACAGAACAGGTACAGCACACACTCCTCTGCCACAGTCACAGCACACACTCCTCTGCCACAGAACAGGTACAGCACACACTGCTCTGCAACAGTCACAGCGCACACTCCTCTGCCACAGTGCACACATCTCTGCCCAGAACAGGTACAGCGCACACTCCTCTGCCACAGTCACAGAGCACACCCCTCTGCCACAGTCACAGAACACACTCCTCTGCCACAGTCACAGCGCACACTCCTCTGCCACAGTCACAGCGCATACTCCTCTGCCACAGTCACAGAGCACACCCCTCTGCCACAGTCACAGAAAACACTCCTCTGCAACAGAACAGGTACAGCACACACTCCTCTGCCACAGTCACAGCGCACACTCCTCTGCCACAGTCACAGCGCACACTTCTCTACCACAGTCACAGAGCACACTCCTCTGCCACAGTCACAGAGCACACTCCTCTGCCACAGTCACAGAGCACACTCCTCTGCCACAGTCACAGAGCACACTCCTCTGCCACAGTGACAGCGCACACTCCTCTGCCACAGTGACAGCGCACACTCCTCTGCCATAGTCACAGAGCACACTTCTCTGCCATAGTCACAGCGCACACTCCTCTGCCAGAGTCACAGCGCACACTTCTCTGCCAGAGTCACAGTGCACACTCCTCTGCCACAGTCACAGCGCACACTCCTCTGCCACAGTCACAGCGCACACTTCTCTGCCACAGTCACAGAGCACACTTCTCTGCCACAGTCACAGCGCACACTCCTCTGCCACAGTCACAGAGCACACTCCTCTGCCACAGTCACAGAGCACACTTCTCTGCCACAGAGCAGGTACAGCACACACTCCTCTGCCACAGTCACAGCGCACACTCCTCTGCCACAGTCACAGCGCACACTCCTATGGCACACTTCTCTGCCACAGTCACAGCGCACACTCCTCTGCCACAGTCACAGAGCACACTCCTCTGCCACAGTCACAGAGCACACTCCTCTGCCACAGAGCACACTCCTCTGCCACAGAGCACACTCCTCTGCCACAGTCACAGAGCACACTCCTCTGCCATAGTCACAGAGTACACACTCCTCTGCCACCGTCACAGAGCACACTCTTCTGCCACAGAACAGTCACAGCGCACACTCCTCTGCCACAGTCACAGAGCACACTCCTCTGCCACAGAACAGGTACAGCACACACTCCTCTGCCACAATCACAGCGCACACTCCTCTGCCATACTCACAGTGCACACTCCTCTGCCACAGAACAGTCACAGCGCACACTCCTCTGCCACAGTCACAGCGCACACTTCTCTGCCACAGTCACAGCACACACTCCTCTGCCACAGTCACAGAGCACACTCCTCTGCCACAGTCACAGAGCACACTCCTCTGCCATAGTCACAGAGCACACACTCCTCTACCACAGTCACAGAGCACACTCCTCTGCCACAGTCACAGAACACACTCCTCTGCCACAGTCACAGAACACACTCCTCTGTCACAGTCACAGAGCACACTCCTCTGCCACAGAGCAAACTCCTCTACCACAGAACAGTCACAGCGCACACTCCTCTGCCACAGTCACAGAGCACACTACTCTGCCACAGAGCACACTCCTCTGCCACAGAGCACACTCCTCTGCCACAGTCACAGAGCACACTCCTCTGCCATAGTCACAAAGTACACACTCCTCTGCCACAGTCACAGAGCACACTCCTCTGCCACAGAACAGGTACAGCACACACTCCTCTGCCAAAGTCACAGCGCACACTCCTCTGCCATACTCACAGTGCACACTCCTCTGCCACAGAACAGTCACAGCGCACACTTCTCTGAAACAGTCACAGCACACACTTCTCTGCCACAGTCACAGAACACACTCCTCTGCCACAGTCACAGAGCACACTCCTCTGCCATAGTCACAGAGCACACACTCCTCTACCACAGTCACAGAGCACACTCCTCTGCCACAGTCACAGAACACACTCCTCTGCCACAGTCACAGAACACACTCCTCTGCCACAGTCACAGAGCACACTCCTCTACCACAGAACAGTCACAGCGCACACTCCTCTGCCACAGTCACAGAGCACACTCCTCTGCCACAGTCACAGAGCACACTCCTCTACCACAGTCACAGAGCACACTCCTCTGCCACAGAACAGTCACAGCGCACACTCCTCTGCCACAGTCACAGCACACACTCCTCTGCCACAGAGCACACTCCTCTGCCACAGAGCAAACTCCTCTACCACAGAACAGTCACAGCGCACACTCCTCTGCCACAGTCACAGAGCACACTCCTCTGCCACAGAGAACACTCCTCTGCCACAGAGCACACTCCTCTGCCACAGAGCACACTCCTCTGCCATAGTCACAAAGTACAGACTCCTCTGCCACAGTCACAGCACACACTCCTCTGCCACAGTCACAGAGCACACTCCTCTGCCACAGTCACAGAGCACACTCCTCTGCCACAGTCACAGCGCACACTCCTCTGCCACAGAGCACACTCCTCTGCCATAGTCACAGAGTACACACTCCTCTGCCACAGTCACAGAGCACACTTCTCTGCCACAGAACAGGTACAGCACACACTCCTCTGCCACAGTCACAGTGCACACTCCTCTGCCATACTCACAGTGCACACTCCTCTGCCACAGAACAGTCACAGCGCACACTTCTCTGCCACAGTCACAGCACACACTCCTCTGCCACAGTCACAGAGCACACACTCCTCTACCACAGTCACAGAGCACACACTCCTCTACCACAGTCACAGAGCACACTCCTCTGCCACAGTCACAGAGCACACTCCTCTGCCACAGTCACAGAGCACACTCCTCTGCCACAGTCACAGAGCACACTCCTCTGCCACAGAGCAAACTCCTCTACCACAGAACAGTCACAGCGCACACTCCTCTGCCACAGTCACAGAGAACACTCCTCTGCCACAGAGCACACTCCTCTGCCACAGAGCACACTCCTCTGCCACAGTCACAGAGCACACTCCTCTGCCATAGTCACAAAGTACACACTCCTCTGCCACAGTCACAGAGCACACTCCTCTGCCACAGAACAGTCACAGCGCACACTTCTCTGCCACAGTCACAGCGCACACTTCTCTGCCACAGTCACAGCGCACACTTCTCTGCCACAGTCACAGCGCACACTCCTCTGCCACAGTCACAGAGCACACTCCTCTGCCACAGTCACAGAGCACACTCCTCTGCCACAGTCACAGAGCACAATCCTCTGCCACAGAACAGGTACAGCACACACTCCTCTGCCACAGTCACAGCGCACACTCCTCTGCCACAGAACAGGTACAGCACACACTGCTCTGCCACAGTCACAGCGCACACTCCTCTGCCACAGTGCACACATCTCTGCCACAGAACAGGTACAGCGCACACCCCTTTGCCACAGTCACAGAACACACTCCTCTGCCACAGTCACAGCGCACACTACTCTGCCACAGTCACAGAGCACACCCATCTGCCACAGTCACAGAACACACTCCTCTGCAACAGAACAGGTACAGCACACACTCCTCTGCCACAGTCACAGCGCACACTCCTCTGCCACAGTCACAGCGCACACTTCTCTGCCACAGTCACAGAGCACACTGCTCTGCCACAGTCACAGAGCACACTCCTCTGCCACAGTCACAGAGCACACTCCTCTGCCACAGTCACAGCGCACACTTCTCTACCAGAGTGACAGCGCACACTCCTCTGCCAGAGTCACAGCGCACACTCCTCTGCCAGAGTCACAGCGCACACTTCTCTGCCACAGTCACAGCGCACACTCCTCTGCCACAGTCACAGCGCACACTCCTCTGCCACAGTCACAGTGCACACTCCTCTGCCACAGTCACAGCGCACACTTCTCTGCCACAGTCACAGCGCACACTCCTCTGCCACAGTCACAGAGCACACTCCTCTGCCACATTCACAGAGCACACTTCTCTGCCACAGAACAGGTACAGCACACACTCCTCTGCCACAGTCACAGCGCACACTTCTATGGCACACTTCTCTGCCATAGTCACAGCGCACACTCCTCTGCCACAGTCACAGAGCACACTCCTCTGCCACAGTCACAGCGCACACTCCTCTGCCACCGTCACAGAGCACACTCCTCTGCCACAGAACAGGTACAGCACACACTCCTCTGCCACAGTCACAGCGCACACTGCTCTGCCACAGCGCACACATCTCTGCCACAGAACAGGTACAGCGCACACTCCACTGCCACAGAGCAGTCACAGCGCACACTCCACTGCCACAGAGCAATCACAGCTTACACTCCTCTGCCAGTCACAGCGCACACTCCTTTGCCACAGTCACAGTGTGCACTCCTCTGCTACAGTGTGCACTCCTGTGCCATAGAGCGCACTCCTCTGCCACAGAAAAGGTACAGCGCACACTTCTCTGCCACAGAGCAGTCACAGTGCACACAATTCTGCCACAGAACAGGTACAGCGCACACTCCTCTGCCACAGAGCAGTCACAGTGCACACACTTCTGCCACAGAACAGGTACAGCGCACACTCCTCTGCCACAGGGCAGTCATATCTCACTCATTTCTGCCACAGAGCAGTCACAGCGCACACTCCTCTGCCACAGTCACAGCGCACACTCCTCTGCCACAGAGCAGGTACAGCGCACACTTCTCTGCCACTGTCACAGCACACATTCCTCTTCCACAGAGCACACTCCTCTGCCACAGAGCAGTCACAGCGCACACTCCTCTGCCACAGTCACAGCGCACATTCCTCGGCCACAGTCACAGCGCACACTTCTCTGCCATAGTCACAGCGCACACTCCTCTGCCACAGTCACAGAGCACACTCCTCTGCCACAGAACAGGTACAGCACACACTCCTCTGCCACAGTCACAGCGCACACTCCTCTGCCACAGTCACAGAGCACACTCCTCTGCCACAGAACAGGTACAGCACACACTGCTCTGCCACAGTCACAGCGCACACTCCTCTGCCACAGTGCACACATCTCTGCCACAGAACAGGTACAGCGCACACTCCTCTGCCACAATCACAGAGCACACTCCTCTGCCACAGAACAGCTACAGCACACACTCCTCTGCCACAGTCAAAGAGCACACACTCCTCTGCCACAGTCACAGAGCACACTCCTCTGCCACAGTCACAGCGCACACTCCTCTGCCACAGCGCACACTCCTCTGCCACAGTCACAGCGCACACTCCTCTGCCACAGTCACAGCGCACACTCCTCTGCCACAGTCACAGAGCACACTCTTCTGCCACAGTCACAGAGCACACTCCTCTGCCACAGAACAGGTACAGCACACACTCCTCTGCCAAAGTCACAGCGCACACTCCTCTGCCATACTCACAGTGCACACTCCTCTGCCACAGTCACAGAACACACTCCTCTGCCACAGTCACAGCGCACACTCATCTTCCACAGTCACAGCGCACACTCATCTTCCACAGTCACAGCGCACACTTCTCTGAAACAGTCACAGCACACACTCCTCTGCCACAGTCACAGCACACACTCCTCTGCCACAGTCACAGAGCACACTCCTCTGCCATAGTCACAGAGCACACTCCTCTGCCATAGTCACAGAGCACACACTCCTCTACCACAGTCACAGAGCACACTCCTCTGCCACAGTCACAGAGCACACTCCTCTGCCACAGTCACAGAGCACACTCCTCTACCACAGTCACAGAGCACACTCCTCTGCCACAGAACAGTCACAGCGCACACTCCTCTGCCACAGTGCACACATCTCTGCCACAGAACAGGTACAGCGCACACTCCTCTGCCACAGTCACAGAGCACACCCCTCTGCCACAGTCACAGAACACACTCCTCTGCCACAGAACAGGTACAGCACACACTCCTCTGCCACAGTCACAGCGCACACTCCTCTGCCACAGTCACAGAGCACACACTCCTCTGCCACAGTCACAGAGCACACTCCTCTGCCACAGTCACAGAGCACACTCCTCTGCCACAGTCACAGAGCACACTCCTCTACCACAGTCACAGCGCACACCCCTCTGCCACAGTCACAGCACACACTCCTCTGCCACAGTCACAGTGCACACTCCTCTGCCACAGTCACAGCGCACACTCCTCTGCCACAGTCACAGCGCACGCTCCTCTGCCACAGTCACAGCGCACGCTCCTCTGCCACAGTCACAGCGCATGCTCCTCTGCCACAGTCACAGAGCACGCTCCTCTGCCACAGTCACAGAGCACACTCCTCTGCCACAGTCACAGCGCACACTCATCTTCCACAGTCACAGCGCACACTCATCTTCCACAGTCACAGCGCACACTTCTCTGAAACAGTCACAGCACACACTCCTCTGCCACAGAACAGTCAGAGCGCACACTTCTCTGAAACAGTCACAGAACACACTCCTCTGCCACAGTCACAGAGCACACTCCTCTGCCATAGTCACAGAGCACACACTCCTCTACCACAGTCACAGAGCACACTCCTCTGCCACAGTCACAGAACACACTCCTCTGCCACAGTCACAGAACACACTCCTCTGCCACAGTCACAGAACACACTCCTCTACCACAGTCACAGAGCAAACTCCTCTATCACAAAACAGTCACAGCGCACACTCCTCTGCCACAGTCACAGCGCACACTCCTCTGCCACAGTCACAGAGCACACTCCTCTACCACAGTCACAGAGCACACTCCTCTGCCACAGAACAGTCACAGCGCACACTCCTCTGCCACAGTCACAGCACACACTCCTCTGCCACAGAGAACACTCCTCTGCCACAGAGCACACTCCTCTGCCACAGTCACAGAGCACACTCCTCTGCCATAGTCACAGAGTACACACTCCTCTGCCTCCGTCACAGAGCACACTCCTCTGCCACAGAACAGTCACAGCGCACACTCCTCTGCCACATTCACAGAGCACACACTCCTCTACCACAGTCACAAAGCACACTCCTCTGCCACAGTCACAGAGCACACTCCTCTGCCACAGTCACAGAGCACACTCCTCTGCCACAGAGCACACTTCTCTGCCACAGAACTGGTACAGCACACACTCCTCTGCCACAGTCACAGCGCACACTCCTCTGCCATACTCACAGTGCACACTCCTCTGCCACAGAACAGTCACAGCGCACACTTCTCTGCCACAGTCACAGCACACACTCCTCTGCCACAGTCACAGAGCACACACTCCTCTACCACAGTCACAGAGCACACTCCTCTGCCACAGTCACAGAACACACTCCTCTGCCACAGTCACAGAGCACACTCCTCTGCCACAGTCACAGAGCACACTCCTCTGCCACAGTCACAGAGCACACTCCTCTGCCACAGAGCAAACTCCTCTACCACAGAACAGTCACAGCGCACACTCCTCTGCCACAGTCACAGAGCACACTCCACTGCCACAGAGAACACTCCTCTGCCACAGAGCACACTCCTCTGCCACAGTCACAGAGCACACTCCTCTGCCATAGTCACAAAGTACACACTCCTCTGCCACAGTCACAGAGCACACTCCTCTGCCACAGAACAGTCACAGCGCACACTTCTCTGCCACAGTCACAACGCACACTTCTCTGCCACAGTCACAGCGCACACTTCTCTGCCACAGTCACAGCGCACACTCCTCTGCCACAGTCACAGAGCACACTCCTCTGCCACAGTCACAGAGCACACTCCTCTGCCACAGTCACAGAGCACAATCCTCTGCCACAGAACAGGTACAGCACACACTGCTCTGCCACAGTCACAGCGCACACTCCTCTGCTACAGTGCACACATCTCTGCCACAGAACAGGTAAAGCGCACACTCCTCTGCCACAGTCACAGCGCACACTCCTCTGCCACAGTCACAGAGCACACCCCTCTGCCACAGTCACAGAAAACACTCCTCTGCCACAGTCACAGAGCACACTCCTCTGCCACAGTCACAGAGCACACTCCTCTGCTACAGTGCACACATCTCTGCAACAGAACAGGTACAGCACACACTACTCTGCCACAGTCACAGCGCACACTTCTCTGCCATAGTCACAGCGCACACTTCTCTACCACAGTCACAGAGCACACTCCTCTGCCACAGTCACAGAGCACACTCCTCTGCCACAGTCACAGAGCACACTCCTCTGCCACAGTCACAGCGCACACTTCTCTGCCCAGTGACAGCGCACACTCCTCTGCCACAGTGACAGCGCACACTCCTCTGCCACAGTGACAGCGCACACTCCTCTGCCACAGTGACAGCGCACACTCCTCTGCCACAGTGACAGCGCACACTCCTCTGCCAGAGTCACAGCGCACACTTCTCTGCCAGAGTCACAGCACACACTCCTCTGCCACAGTCACAGCGCACACTCCTCTGCCACAGTCACAGCGCACACTTCTCTGCCACAGTCACAGAGCACACTTCTCTGCCACAGTCACAGCGCACACTCCTCTGCCACAGTCACAGAGCACACTCCTCTGCCACAGTCACAGAGCACACTTCTCTGCCACAGAACAGGTACAGCACACACTCCTCTGCCACAGTCACAGAGCACACTTCTCTGCCACAGAACAGGTACAGCACACACTCCTCTGCCACAGTCACAGCGCACACTCCTCTGCCACAGTCACAGAGCACACTCCTCTGCCACAGTCACAGAGCACACTTCTCTGCCACAGAACAGGTACAGCACACACTCCTCTGCCACAGTCACAGAGCACACTTCTCTGCCACAGAACAGGTACAGCACACACTCCTCTGCCACAGTCACAGCGCACACTCCTCTGCCACAGAACAGTCACAGCGCACACTCCTATGGCACACTTCTCTGCCACAGTCACAGCGCACACTCCTCTGCCACAGTCACAGAGCACACTCCTCTGCCACAGTCACAGAGCACACTCCTCTGCCACAGTCACAGAGCACACTCCTCTGCCACAGAGCACACTCCTCTGCCACAGTCACAGAGCACACTCCGCTGCCATAGTCACAGAGTACACACTCCTCTGCCACCGTCACAGAGCACACTCCTCTGCCACAGAACAGTCACAGCGCACACTCCTCTGCCACATTCACAGAGCACACACTCCTCTACCACAGTCACAAAGCACACTCCTCTGCCACAGTCACAGAGCACACTCCTCTGCCACAGTCACAGAGCACACTCCTCTGCCACAGAACAGGTACAGCACACACTGCTCTGCCACAGTCACAGCGCACACTCCTCTGCCACAGTGCACACATCTCTGCCACAGAACAGGTACAGCGCACACTCCTCTGCCACAATCACAGAGCACACCCCTCTGCCACAGTCACAGAACACACTCCTCTGCCACAGAACAGCTACAGCGCACACTCCTCTGCCACAGTCACAGCGCACACTCCTCTGCCACAGTCACAGAGCACACTCTTCTGCCACAGTCACAGAGCACACTCCTCTGCCACAGAACAGGTACAGCACACACTCCTCTGCCAAAGTCACAGCGCACACTCCTCTGCCATACTCACAGTGCACACTCCTCTGCCACAGTCACAGAACACACTCCTCTGCCACAGTCACAGCGCACACTCATCTTCCACAGTCACAGCGCACACTCATCTTCCACAGTCACAGCGCACACTTCTCTGAAACAGTCACAGCACACACTCCTCTGCCACAGTCACAGAGCACACTCCTCTGCCATAGTCACAGAGCACACTCCTCTGCCATAGTCACAGAGCACACACTCCTCTACCACAGTCACAGAGCACACTCCTCTGCCACAGTCACAGAGCACACTCCTCTGCCACAGTCACAGAGCACACTCCTCTACCACAGTCACAGAGCACACTCCTCTGCCACAGAACAGTCACAGCGCACACTCCTCTGCCACAGTGCACACATCTCTGCCACAGAACAGGTACAGCGCACACTCCTCTGCCACAGTCACAGAGCACACCCCTCTGCCACAGTCACAGAACACACTCCTCTGCCACAGAACAGGTACAGCACACACTCCTCTGCCACAGTCACAGCGCACACTCCTCTGCCACAGTCACAGAGCACACACTCCTCTGCCACAGAGCACACTCCTCTGCCACAGTCACAGAGCACACTACTCTACCACAGTCACAGCGCACACCCCTCTGCCAGTCACAGCACACACTCCTCTGCCACAGTCACAGCGCACACTCCTCTGCCACAGTCACAGCGCACACTCCTCTGCCACAGTCACAGCGCACGCTCCTCTGCCACAGTCACAGCGCACGCTCCTCTGCCACAGTCACAGAGCACACTCCTCTGCCACAGTCACAGAGCACACTCCTCTGCCACAGTCACAGCGCACACTCATCTGCCACAGCACAGCGCACACTTCTCTGAAACAGTCACAGCACACACTCCTCTGCCACAGAACAGTCAGAGCGCACACTTCTCTGAAACAGTCACAGAACACACTCCTCTGCCACAGTCACAGAGCACACTCCTCTGCCATAGTCACAGAGCACACACTCCTCTACCACAGTCACAGAGCACACTCCTCTGCCACAGTCACAGAACACACTCCTCTACCACAGTCACAGAGCACACTCCTCTGCCACAGCACAGTCACAGCGCACACTCCTCTGCCACAGAGCAAACTCCTCTATCACAAAACAGTCACAGCGCACACTCCTCTGCCACAGTCACAGTGCACACTCCTCTGCCACAGTCACAGAGCACACTCCTCTACCACAGTCACAGAGCACACTCCTCTGCCACAGAACAGTCACAGCGCACACTCCTCTGCCACAGTCACAGCACACACTCCTCTGCCACAGAGAACACTCCTCTGCCACAGAGCACACTCCTCTGCCACAGTCACAGAGCACACTCCTCTGCCATAGTCACAGAGTACACACTCCTCTGCCTCCGTCACAGAGCACACTCCTCTGCCACAGAACAGTCACAGCGCACACTCCTCTGCCACATTCACAGAGCACACACTCCTCTACCACAGTCACAAAGCACACTCCTCTGCCACAGTCACAGAGCACACTCCTCTGCCACAGTCACAAAGCACACTCCTTTACCACAGTCACAGAGCACACTCCTCTGCCACAGAACAGTCACAGCGCACACTCCTCTGCCACAGTGCACACATCTCTGCCACAGAACAGGTACAGCGCACACTCCTCTGCCACAGTCACAGAGCACACCCCTCTGCCACAGTCACAGAACACACTCCTCTGCCACAGAACAGGTACAGCACACACTCCTCTGCCACAGTCACAGCGCACACTCCTCTGCCACAGTCACAGAGCACACACTCCTCTGCCACAGTCACAGAGCACACTCCTCTGCCACAGTCACAGAGCACACTCCTCTACCACAGTCACAGCGCACACCCCTCTGCCACAGTCACAGCACACACTCCTCTGCCACAGTCACAGCGCACACTCCTCTGCCACAGTCACAGCGCACACTCCTCTGCCACAGTCACAGCGCACGCTCCTCTGCCACAGTCACAGCGCACGCTCCTCTGCCACAGTCACAGAGCACACTCCTCTGCCACAGTCACAGAGCACACTCCTCTGCCACAGTCACAGCGCACACTCATCTGCCACAGCACAGCGCACACTTCTCTGAAACAGTCACAGCACACACTCCTCTGCCACAGAACAGTCAGAGCGCACACTTCTCTGAAACAGTCACAGAACACACTCCTCTGCCACAGTCACAGAGCACACTCCTCTGCCATAGTCACAGAGCACACACTCCTCTACCACAGTCACAGAGCACACTCCTCTGCCACAGTCACAGAACACACTCCTCTGCCACAGTCACAGAACACACTCCTCTACCACAGTCACAGAGCACACTCCTCTGCCACAGCACAGTCACAGCGCACACTCCTCTGCCACAGAGCAAACTCCTCTATCACAAAACAGTCACAGCGCACACTCCTCTGCCACAGTCACAGTGCACACTCCTCTGCCACAGTCACAGAGCACACTCCTCTACCACAGTCACAGAGCACACTCCTCTGCCACAGAACAGTCACAGCGCACACTCCTCTGCCACAGTCACAGCACACACTCCTCTGCCACAGAGAACACTCCTCTGCCACAGAGCACACTCCTCTGCCACAGTCACAGAGCACACTCCTCTGCCATAGTCACAGAGTACACACTCCTCTGCCTCCGTCACAGAGCACACTCCTCTGCCACAGAACAGTCACAGCGCACACTCCTCTGCCACATTCACAGAGCACACACTCCTCTACCACAGTCACAAAGCACACTCCTCTGCCACAGTCACAGAGCACACTCCTCTGCCACAGTCACAGAGCACACTTCTCTGCCACAGAACTGGTACAGCACACACTCCTCTGCCACAGTCACAGCGCACACTCCTCTGCCATACTCAAAGTGCACACTCCTCTGCCACAGAACAGTCACAGCGCACACTTCTCTGCCACAGTCACAGCACACACTCCTCTGCCACAGTCACAGAGCACACACTCCTCTACCACAGTCACAGAGCACACTCCTCTGCCACAGTCACAGAACACACTCCTCTGCCACAGTCACAGAGCACACTCCTCTGCCACAGTCACAGAGCACACTCCTCTGCCACAGTCACAGAGCACACTCCTCTGCCACAGAGCAAACTCCTCTACCACAGAACAGTCACAGCGCACACTCCTCTGCCACAGTCACAGAGCACACTCCACTGCCACAGAGAACACTCCTCTGCCACAGAGCACACTCCTCTGCCACAGTCACAGAGCACACTCCTCTGCCATAGTCACAAAGTACACACTCCTCTGCCACAGTCACAGAGCACACTCCTCTGCCACAGAACAGTCACAGCGCACACTTCTCTGCCACAGTCACAACGCACACTTCTCTGCCACAGTCACAGCGCACACTTCTCTGCCACAGTCACAGCGCACACTCCTCTGCCACAGTCACAGCGCACACTCCTCTGCCACAGTCACAGAGCACACTTCTCTGCCACAGACACAGCGCACACTCCTCTGCCACAGTCACAGAGCACAATCCTCTGCCACAGAACAGGTACAGCACACACTCCTCTGCCACAGTCACAGCACACACTCCTCTGCCACAGAACAGTCACAGCGCACACTCCTATGGCACACTTCTCTGCCATAGTTACAGCGCACACTCCTCTGCCACAGTCACAGAGCACAATCCTCTGCCACAGTCACAGAGCACACTCCTCTGCCACAGTCACAGCGCACACTCCTCTGCCACAGTCACAGCGCACACTCCTCTGCCACAGTCACAGCGCACACTCCTCTGTCACAGAACAGGTACAGCACACACTCCTCTGCCAGAGTCACAGCGCACACTTCTCTGCCACAGTCACAGCACACACTCCTCTGCCACAGTCACAGAGCACACTCCTCTGCCACAGTCACAGAGCACACTCCTCTGCCACAGTCACAGAGCACACTCCTCTGCCATAGTCACAGAGCACAAACTCCTCTGCCACAGTCACAGAGCACACTCCTCTGCCACAGTCACAGAGCACACTCCTCTGCCACAGTCACAGAGCACACTCCTCTGCCACAGTCACAGAGCACACTCCTCTGCCACAGTCACAGAGCACACTCCTCTGCCACAGAACAGGTACAGCACACACTCCTCTGCCACAGTCACAGCGCACACTCCTCTGCCATACTCACAGTGCACACTCCTCTGCCACAGAACAGTCACAGCGCACACTCCTCTACCACAGTCATAGAGCACACTCCTCTGCCACAGTCACAGAACACACTCCTCTGCCACAGTCACAGAACACACTCCTCTGCCACAGTCACAGAACACACTCCTCTACCACAGTCACAGAGCACACTCCTCTACCACAGAACAGTCACAGCGCACACTCCTCTGCCACAGTCACAGCACATACTCCTCTTCCACAGAGCAAACTACTCTATCACAGAACAGTCACAGCGCACACTCCTCTGCCACAGTCACAGAGCACACTCCTCTGCCACAGTCACAGAGCACACTCCTCTGCCACAGTCACAGAGCACACTCCTCTGCCATAGAACAGTCACAGCGCACACTCCTCTGCCACAGTCACAGCACACACTCCTCTGCCATAGTCACAGAGTACACACTCCTCTGCCACCGTCACAGAGCACACTCCTCTGCCACAGAACAGTCACAGCGCACACTCCTCTGCCACAGTCACAGCGCACACTCCTCTGCCATACTCACAGTGCACACTCCTCTGCCACAGTCACAGCGCACACTTCTCTGCCACAGTCACAGCACACACTCCTCTGCCACAGTCACAGAGCACACTCCTCTGCCACAGTCACAGAGCACACTCCTCTGCCACAGTCACAGAGCACACTCCTCTGCCACAGTCACAGAGCACACACTCCTCTACCACAGTCACAAAGCACACTCCTCTGCCACAGTCACAGAGCACACTCCTCTGCCACAGTCACAGAGCACACTCCTCTGCCACAGAACAGGTACAGCACACACTCCTCTGCCACAGTCACAGCGCACACTCCTCTGCCATACTCACAGTGCACACTCCTCTGCCACAGTCACAGCGCACACTTCTCTGCCACAGTCACAGCACACACTCCTCTGCCACAGACACAGAGCACACTCCTCTGCCACAGTCACAGAGCACACTCCTCTGCCACAGTCACAGAGCACACACTCCTCTACCACAGTCACAGCGCACACTCCTCTGCCACAGAACAGTCACAGCGCATACTGCTCTGCCACAGTCACAGCGCACTCTCCTCTGCCACAGTCACAGAACACACTCCTCTGCCACAGTAGCAGAACACACTCCTCTGCCACAGTCACAGAGCACACTCCTCTGCCACGGTCACGGGCGCACACTCCTCTGCCACAGTCACAGCGCACACTCCTCTGCCACAGTCACAGCGCACACTCCTCTGCCACAGTCACAGCGCACACTCCTCTGCCACAGTCACAGCGCACACTCCTCTGCCACAGTCACAGCGCACACTCCTCTGCCACAGTCACAGCGCACACTCCTCTGCCACAGTCACAGAGCACACTCCTCTGCCACAGAACAGGTACAGCACACACTGCTCTGCCACAGTCACAGCGCACACTCCTCTGCCACAGTGCACACATCTCTGCCACAGAACAGGTACAGCGCACACTCCTCTGCCACAGTCACAGAGCACACCCCTCTGCCACAGAACACACTCCTCTGCCACAGAACAGGTACAGCACACACTCCTCTGCCAAAGTCACAGAGCACACACTCCTCTGCCACAGTCACAGAGCACACACTCCTCTGCCACAGTCACAGAGCACACTCCTCCACCATAGTCACAGCGCACACTCCTCTGCCACAGTCACAGCGCACACTCCTCTGCCACAGTCACAGCGCACACTCCTCTGCCACAGTCACAGCGCACACTCCTCTGCCACAGTCACAGCGCACACTCCTCTGCCACAGTCACAGAGCACACTCCTCTGCCACAGTCACAGCGCACACTCCTCTGCCACAGTCACAGAGCACACTCCTCTGCCACAGTCACAGCGCACACTCCTCTGCCACAGTCACAGCGCACACTCCTCTGCCACAGTCACAGCGCACACTCCTCTGCCACAGTCACAGCGCACACTCCTCTGCCACAGTCACAGCGCACACTCCTCTGCCACAGAACAGGTACAGCACACACTCATCTGCCACAGTCACAGAGCACACACTCCTCTGCCACAGTCACAGAGCACACACTCCTCTGCCACAGTCACAGAGCACACTCCTCCGCCATAGTCACAGCGCACACTCCTCTGCCACAGTCACAGCGCACACTCCTCTGCCACAGTGCACACATCTCTGCCACAGAACAGGTACAGCGCACACTCCTCTGCCACAGTCACAGAGCACACCCCTCTGCCACAGTCACAGAACACACTCCTCTGCCACAGAACAGGTACAGCACACACTCGTCTGCCACAGTCACAGAGCACACACTCCTCTGCCACAGTCACAGAGCACACTCCTCTGCCACAGTCACAGCGCACACTCCTCTGCCACAGTCACAGCGCACACTCCTCTGCCACAGTCACAGAGCACACTCCTCTGCCACAGTCACAGAGCACACTCCTCTGCCACAGTCACAGAGCACACTCCTCTGCCACAGTCACAGAGCACACTCCTCTGCCACAGTCACAGAGCACACTCCTCTGCCACAGAACAGGTACAGCACACACTCCTCTGCCACAGTCACAGCGCACACTCCTCTGCCATACTCACAGTGCACACTCCTCTGCCACAGAACAGTCACAGCGCACACTCCTCTGCCACAGTCACAGCGCACACTTCTCTGCCACAGTCACAGCACACACTCCTCTGCCACAGTCACAGAGCACACTCCTCTGCCACAGTCACAGAGCACACTCCTCTGCCATAGTCACAGAGCACAAACTCCTCTACCACAGTCACAGAGCACAAACTCCTCTACCACAGTCACAGAGCACACTCCTCTGCCACAGTCACAGAACACACTCCTCTGCCACAGTCACAGAGCACACTCCTCTACCACAGTCACAGAGCACACTCCTCTGCCACAGTCACAGAGCACACTCCTCTGCCACAGTCACAGAACACACTCCTCTGCCACAGTCACAGAGCACACTCCTCTGCCACAGTCACAGAGCACACTCCTCTGCCACAGAGCAAACTCCTTTACCACAGAACAGTCACAGCGCACACTCCTCTGCCAAAGTCACAGCGCACACTCCTCTGCCACAGAGCACACTCCTCTGCCACAGTCACAGAGCACACACTCCTCTGCCATAGTCACAGCGCACACTCCTCTGCCACAGTCACAGCGCACACTCCTCTGCCACAGAACAGTCACAGCGCACACTCCTACGGCACACTTCTCTGCCATAGTCACAGCGCACACTCCTCTGCGACAGTCACAGAGCACACTCCTCTGCCACAGTCACAGCGCACACTCCTCTGCCACAGTCACAGAGCACACTCCTCGGCCACAGAACAGGTACAGCACACACTCCTCTGCCACAGACACAGCGCACACTGCTCTGCCACAGCGCACACATCTCTGCCACAGAACAGGTACAGCGCACACTCCACTGCCACAGAGCAGTCACAGCGCACACTCCACTGCCACTGAGCAGTCACAGCTCACAGTCCTCTGCCAGTCACAGCGCTCACTCCTTTGCCACAGTCACAGTGCGCACTCCTCTGCCACAGCGCGCACTCCTGTGCCACAGAGCGCACTCCTCTGCCACAGCAGTCACAGCTCACACTTCTCTGCCATAGTCACAGCACACACTCCTCTGCCACAGTCACAGTGCACACTCCTCTGCCACAGTCACAGCGCACACTCCTCTGCCACAGTCACAGCGCACACTCCTCTGCCACAGTCACAGCGCACACTCCTCTGCCACAGTCACAGAGCACACTCCTCTGCCACAGAACAGGTACAGCACACACTCCTCTGCCAGAGTCACAGCGCACACTCCTCTGCCACAGCGCACACATCTCTGCCACAGAACAGGTACAGCGCACACTCCACTGCCACAGAGCAGTCACAGCACACACTCCACTGCCACAGAGCAGTCACAGCGCACACTCCTCTGCCATTCACAGTCCGCACTCCTCTGCCATAGCGTGCACTCCTCTGCCACAGAGCGCACTCCTCTGCCACAGACCAGGTACAGCGCACACTCCTCTGCCACAGAGCAATCACAGCGCACACTCCTCTGCCACAGAGCAGTCACAGTGCACACAATTCTGCCACAGAACAGGTACAGCACACACAATTCTGCCACAGAGCAGTCACAGTGCACACACACCTGCCACAGAACAGGTACAGTGCACACTCCTCTGCCACAGAGCAGTCATAGCTCACTCATTTCTGCCACAGAGCAGTCACAGTGCACACTCCTCTGCCACAGTCAAAGCGCACACTCCTCTGCCACAGAGCAGCACAGCACACACTCCTCTGCCACAGTCACAGAGCACACACTCCTCTGCCACAGTCACAGAGCACAAACTCCTCTGCCACAGTCACAGCGCACACTCCTCTGCCACAGTCACAGCGCACACTCCTCTGCCACAGAACAGGTACAGCACACACACCTCTGCCACAGTGCACACATCTCTGCCACAGAACAGGTACAGTGCACACTCCTCTGCCAAAGTCAAAGAGCACACCCCTCTGCCACAGTCACAGAACACACTCCTCTGCCACAGAACAGGTACAGCACACACTCCTCTGCCACATTCACAGCGCACACTCCTCTGCCATAGTCACAGCGCAAACTCCTCTGCCACAGTCACAGAGCACACTCCTCTGCCACAGTCACAGCGCACACTCCTCTGCCACAGAACAGGTACAGCACACACTCCTCTGCCACAGTCACAGCGCACACTCCTCTGCCACAGTCACAGCGCACACTCCTCTGCAACAGAACAGTCACAGCGCACACTCCTCTGCCACAGTCACAGGGCACATTTCTCTGCCATAGTCACAGCGCAAACTCCTCTGCCACTGTCACAGAGCACACTCCTCTGTCATAGTCACAGAGCACACTCCTCTGCCATAGTCACAGAGCACACACTCCACTACCACAGACACAGAGCACACTCCTCTGCTACAATCACAGCACACACTTCTCTGCCACAGTCACAGCGCACACTCCTCTGCCACAGAACAGGTACAGCACACACTCCTATGCCACAGTCACAGAACACACTCCTCTGCCACAGTCACAGAGCACACTCCTCTGCCATAGTCACAGAGTACACACTCCTCTGCCACAGTCACAGAGCACACTCCTCTGCCACAGTCACAGAGGACACTCCTCTGCCACAGAGCACACTCCTCTGCCACAGAACAGTCACAGCGCACACTCCTCTGCCACAGTCACAGAGCACACTCCTCTGCCACAGTCACAGAGCACACTCCTCTGCCACAGAGCACACTCCTCTGCCACAGAGCACACTCCTCTGCCACAGAACAGTCACAGTGCACACTCCTCTGCCACAGTCACAGAGCACACACCTCTACCACAGTCACAGAGCACACTACTCTGCCACAGAACAGTCACAGCGCACACTCCTCTGCGACAGTCACAGAGCACACTCCTCTGCTACAGAACAGACACAGCACACACTCCTCTGCCACAGTCACAGAGCACACTCCTCTACCACAGTCACAGAGCACACTCCTCTGCCACAGTCACAGAGTACACTCCTCTGCCACAGTCACAGCGCACATTTCTCTGCCACAGTCACAGCGCACACTCCTCTGCCACAGTCACAGCGCACACTCCTCTGACACAGTCACGGCGCACACTCCTCTGACACAGTCACGGCGCACACTCCTCTGACACAGTCACGGCGCACACTCCTCTGACACAGTCACAGCGCACACTCGTCTGCCATAGTCACAGCGCACACCTCTGCCACAGTCACAGCGCACACTCCTCTGCCATTGTCACAGAGCAGTCACAGCGCACACTCCCCTTCCACAGTCACAGCGTACACTCCTCTGCCACAGTCAAAGTGCACACTCCTCTGCCACAGTCACAGCGCACACTCCTCTGCCACAGTCACAGAGCACACCCCTCTGCCACAGTCACAGAACACACACTCCTCTGCCACAGTCACAGCGCACACTCCTCTGCCATAGTCACAGCACACAATTCTCTGCCACAGTCACAGAGCACACTCCTCTGCCACAGTCACAGAGCACACTCCTCTGCCACAGTCACAGAGCACACTCCTCTGCCACAGTCACAGAGCACACTCCTCTGCCACAGTCACAGCGCACACTCCTCTGCCACAGTCACAGCGCACACTCCTCTGCCACAGTTACAGTGCACACTCCTCTGCCACAGAACAGGTACAGCACACCCTCCTCTGCCACAGTCACAGCGCACACTCCTCTGCCACTGTTACAGTGCACACTCCTCTGCCACAGAACAGGTACAGCACACCCTCCTCTGCCACAGTCACAGCGCACACTCCTCTGCCACAGTCACAGCGCACACTCCTCTGCCACAGAACAGTCACAGCGCACACTCCTCTGCCACAGTCACAGCGCACACTTCTCGGCCACAGTCACAGCGCACACTCCTCTGCCACAGTCACAGAGCACACTCCTCTGCCACAGTCACAGAGCACACTCCTCTGCCACAGTCACAGAGCACACTCCTCTGCTACAATCACAGCACACACTTCTCTGCCACAGTCACAGCGCACACTCCATTGCCACAGTCACAGAGCACACTCCTCTGCCACAGAACAAGTACAGCACACACTCCTATGCCACAGTCACAGCGCACACTCCTCTGCCACAGCGCACACATCTCTGCCACAGAACAGGTACAGCGCACACTCCACTGCCCTAGAGCAGTCACAGCGCACACTTCACTGCCACAGAGCAGTCACAGCACACACTCCTCTGCCAGTCACAGCGCACACTCCTTTGCCACAGTCACAGTGCTCACTCCTCGGCCACAGCGCGCACTCCTCTGCCAGAGCGCACTCCTCTGCCACAGAACAGATACAGCGCACACTCCTCTGCCACAGAGCAGTCACAGTGCACACAATTCTGCCACAGAACAGGTACAGCGCACACTCCTCAGCCACAGAGCAGTCACAGTGCACACACTTCTGCCACAGAACAGGTACAGCGCACACTCCGTTGCCACAGAGCAGTCATAGCTTACTCATTTCTGCCACAGAGCAGTCACAGCGCACACTCCTCTGCCACAGAGCAGGTACAGCGCACACTCCTCTGCCACAGTAACAGCGCACACTCCTCTTCCACAGAGCACACTCCTCTGCCACAGAACAGTCACAGCACACACTCCTCTGCCACAGTCACAGCGCACACTCCTCTGCCACAGAACAGTCACCGCGCACACTCCTCTGCCACAGTCACAGCGCACACTTCTCTGCCATAGTCACAGCGCACACTCCTCTGCCACAGTCACAGAGCACACACCTCTGCCACAGTCACAGCGCACACTCCTCTGCCAGTCACAGCGCACACTCCTCTGCCACAGAGCACACTCCTCTGCCACAGAACAGGTACAGCACACACTCCTCTGCCACCGTCACAGCGCACACTCCTCTGCCACAGCGCACACATCTCTGCCACAGAACAGGTACAGCGCACACTCCTCTGCCACAGTCACAGAGCACACCCCTCTGCCACAGTCACAGAACACACTCCTCTGCCACAGAACAGGTACAGCACACATTCCTCTGCCACAGTCACAGCGCACACTCCTCTGCCAAAGTCACAGCGCACACTTCTCTGCCACAGTCACAGAGCACACTCCTCTGCCACAGTCACAGAGCACACACTCCTCTGCCACAGTCACAGAGCACACTCCTCTGCCACAGTCACAGAGCACACTCCTCTGCCACAGTCACAGCGCACACTCCTCTGCCACAGTCACAGAGCACACACTCCTCTGCCACAGTCACAGAGCACACACTCCTCTGCCACAGTCACAGCGCACACTCCTCTGCCACAGCGCACACTCCTCTGCCACAGTCACAGCGCACACTCCTCTGCCACAGTCACAGCGCACACTCCTCTGCCAGTCACAGTGCACACTCCTCTGCCACAGTCACAGCGCACACTCCTCTGCCACAGTCACAGCGCACACTCCTCTGCCACAGTCACAGCGCACACTTCTCTGCCACAGTCACAGCGCACACTCCTCTGCCACAGTCACAGCGCACACTTCTCTGCCACAGTCACAGCGCACACTCCTCTGCCACAGTCACAGAGCACACTCCTCTGCTACAGAACAGTCACAGAGCACACTCCTCTGCCACAGTCACAGAGCACACTCCTCTGCTACAGAACAGTCACAGAGCACACTCCTCTGCCACAGTCACAGAGCACACTCCACTACCACAGTCACAGAGCACACTCCTCTGCCACAGTCACAGAGCACACTCCTCTGCCACAGTCACAGCGCACATTTCTCTGCCACAGTCACAGCGCACACTCCTCTGCCACAGTCACGGCGCACACTCCTCTGACACAGTCACGGCGCACACTCCTCTGACACAGTCACGGCGCACACTCCTCTGACACAGTCACGGCGCACACTCCTTTGCCACAGTCACAGAGCACACTCCTCTGCCACAGAACAGGTACAGCACACACTCCTATGCCACAGTCACAGCGCACACTCCTCTGCCACAGCGCACACATCTCTGCCACAGAACAGGTACAGCGCACACTCCACTGCCACAGAGCAGTCACAGCGCACACTTCACTGCCACAGAGCAGTCACAGCACACACTCCTCTGCCAGTCACAGCGCACACTCCTTTGCCACAGTCACAGTGCTCACTCCTCTGCCACAGCGCGCACTCCTCTGCCAGAGCGCACTCCTCTGCCACAGAACAGATACAGCGCACACTCCTCTGCCACAGAGCAATCACAGCGCACACTCCTCTGCCACAGAGCAGTCACAGTGCACACAATTCTGCCACAGAACAGGTACAGCGCACACTCCTCTGCCACAGAGCAGTCACAGTGCACACACTTCTGCCACAGAACAGGTACAGCGCACACTCCTTTGCCACAGAGCAGTCATAGCTTACTCATTTCTGCCACAGAGCAGTCACAGCGCACACTCCTCTGCCACAATCACAGCGCACACTCCTCTGCCACAGAGCAGGTACAGCACACACTCCTCTTCCACAGAGCACACTCCTCTGCCACAGAACAGTCACAGCACACACTCCTCTGCCACAGTCACAGCGCACACTCCTCTGCCACAGAACAGTCACCGTGCACACTCCTCTGCCACAGTCACAGCGCACACTTCTCTGCCATAGTCACAGCGCACACTCCTCTGCCACAGAACAGGTACAGCGCACACTCCTCTGCCACAGTCACAGAGCACACCCCTCTGCCACAGTCACAGAACACACTCCTCTGCCACAGAATAGGTACAGCACACACTCCTCTGCCACAGTCACAGCGCACACTACTCTGCCACAGTCACAGCGCACACTTCTCTGCCAAAGTCACAGCGCACACTCCTATGCCACAGTCACAGAGCACACTTCTCTGCCACAGTCACAGCGCACACTCCTCTGCCACAGTCACAGAGCACACTCCTCTGCCACAGTCACAGAGCACACTCCTCTGCCACAGTCACAGAGCACACTCCTCTGCCATAGTCACAGAGCACACTCCTCTGCCACAGTCACAGAGCACACTCCTCTGCCACAGCACAGGTACAGCGCACACTCCACTGCCACAGAGCAGTCACAGCGCACACTCCTCTGCCAGTCACAGAGCGCACTCCTCTGCCACAGAGCGCACTCCTCTGCCACAGAGCAATCGCAGCGCACACTCCTCTGCCACAGAGCAGTCACAGCACACACTCCTCTGCCAGTCACAGCGCACACTCCTCTGCCACAATCACAGCGCACACTCCTCTGCCACAGAGCAGGTACAGCGCACACTCCTCTGCCACAGTCACAGCGCACACTCCTCTTCCACAGAGCACACTCCTCTGCCACAGAACAGTCACAGCACACACTCCTCTGCCACAGTCACAGCGCACACTCCTCTGCCACAGAACAGTCACCGCGCACACTCCTCTGCCACAGTCACAGCGCACACTTCTCTGCCATAGTCACAGAGCACACTCCTCTGCCACAGTCACAGCGCACACTCCTCTGCCACAGTCACAGCGCACACTTCTCTGCCAAAGTCACAGCGCACACTCCTCTGCCACAGTCACAGAGCACACTTCTCTGCCACAGTCACAGCGCACACTCCTCTGCCACAGTCACAGCGCACACTCCTCTGCCACAGTCACAGAGCACACTCCTCTGCCACAGTCACAGAGCACACTCCTCTGCCACAGTCACAGAGCACACTCCTCTGCCATAGTCACAGAGCACACTCCTCTGCCACAGCACAGGTACAGCGCACACTCCACTGCCACAGAGCAGTCACAGCGCACACTCCTCTGCCAGTCACAGAGCGCACTCCTCTGCCACAGCGCGCACTCCTCTGCCACAGAGCGCACTCCTCTGCCACAGAGCAATCGCAGCGCACACTCCTCTGCCACAGAACAGGTACAGCGCACACTCCTCTGCCACAGAGCAGTCACAGCACACACTCCTCTGCCAGTCACAGCGCACACTCCTTTGCCACAGTCACAGTGTGCACTCCTCTGCCACAGAGCACACTCCTCTGCCACAGAACAGGTACAGCGCACACTCCTCTGCCACAGAGCAATCACAGCACACACTCCTCTGCCACAGAGCATTCATAGCTCACTCATTTCTGCCACAGAACAGGTACAGTGCACACTCCTCTGCCACAGTCACAGCGCACACTCCTCTTCCACAGAGCAGTCACAGCGCACACATCTCTCGATCCATAAATGTAAAACACACACTCCGCTATCCATATAGGGCATACTTGCCAACTCCTTGAAATAGTACCTATCCCCCCGACTCCCTGAAGAGTCTATAAATGTCCCTGATTGCACCTTACCCCCATTATAAATTATATATATATATATATATATATTTATTTCCGCCCCGTTAGGCGTAACCCAAACTCCAGAATGTTTGGTATATAGGGGTCAGATCCCTGTCCCCATTGAGAATAATGGGGGCGGCAACCTGCAGCACCAAAGAGCGTTTTGCAGGAGATTTCTCTTGCATTAGGATATTAGTACATAGCAACACTACATACAATACGCAGAAACTGCTATTTCTGCATAATTTTATGAAAAATGGGCTTGATAAATAGGCCCCTTTATTGAAATATTTAAAAGTAAAAAAAAACTATTCAAAACATGCAGAAGTAGGCAGACACTGGGCCTGATTCACTACGGATCGCTATTCTGCTTATACACACACAACGCAGTTGCGAATATCAGCTGTGACATTTAAATGTTTGCATTTGTATTGCGATCGCAGCCTGACATAAGGACACCCACTTTTCCAAACTCACATCCGTATACTTGGCCAACAGAGAAACAATCGGTAACATCGGACAGTTAATGAAGCCTTGACCTTACTCAGGAATTGCTTACTTCTGCGCACACTATGAGGCCTTAGGGAGCCTCTAGTATTACTGTGGCTAATTTATGCACACTCCTGCAACGGCGTTAAAACGCACTGGCACGCCTGCGTTCTCCCGGCCAGCACCCACAAACAGCACTTCCTGTCAATCACTGCCATAGGTCTGCGTATCCTCTGCGAACGATGTCCCAATTGCAGTGGCTAGTTCGCGCACTGCGATGCAGACGCAGTACGGAACAATCGGCTGATTGCGTGCGTATTAGCAACTGCGTACCTTGCTGAATCAGGCTCACTGTCCGCCTACTTCTGTGACATCACAAGTTAGTTGGAGAGAAGTTGGTTGGTTTGATGAAAAAGTTGGCAGGTTGGCTAGACTGGTGAAAAACCGGTTAGGTGTGTGGCACAGCGTTTTAGTTGGACAGACTATCTCTCACTATAGGTACAGCCACAACCCACCATCAGGCACACATACAGCCAAACCCACACCCATCTCCCTCAGTTTATACACAATCACCAGTAAAGGCCGGTGCAAGGATTCTAGGTGCCCTAGGCAAATCTTCACACCCCCATCTCCCCCCCAATGCCATCTTCCCAGCAAAAAAAACAACTAAGCCTTAACCATGTACATTTGAACAAGTATTGGACAAAATATCTGTGTGCATGTAGTGGGGCCCAGCAGGGATTTACCAAACACCCCTTTCCAATAATCCATTCATCAATTTCCCTTTCCAGACCACATTCATCCACCCTGTAAGTGCCCATTAACCCATTCCCAAGTATCCATTATTATTATTCATATAGCAATTTACGCAGCTCAGAATTTATGTAAATCATATCCCTGCTTGACTCTTTGGAGCTTACAGTCTAAGGGCCTGAATTAGAGATTTAAATAAATCCAATACTTACGCAAATCTCCGATGTTTAATGATCTGCGCATGCACAGGAGTTGCACTGCCCATGTGCAGATCTGGTCCTGCGACATCGCTAGCAGTGACCCAAAAGCTGCATCATGATTGGCATGCTGCTGGCATTTGGGGTGCTAAAAAATGGGGACATTGTGGCGCTTTCCTTTGCTTGCTGAAGCCCGTGGCTGCATCCTTGGTAGTTGCTTCACTGGCCCTGGCAGCGTGATTTCACCGGAGATCCTGAGGAACCTGAGGGTTACTCAGCTGTCAGATGTTCATGCAGAGGATTGGATGCTGAGCCTTTAGACCAGGGGTTCCCAACCACGATCCTCAAGGCACACTAACAGTCCAGGTTTTAAGGCTAACCATAGCTGGGCACAGGTGATTTAATTAGTACCTCAGTAATTTTGATTTAACCATGGATATCACTAAAACCAGGACTGTTAGTGTGCCTTGAGGACAGTGGTTGGGAATCACTGCTTTAGACACAGCCATTGGATCACAGAAGATGGCATTGGGCAGCTTTTTCATACTTTAGCACAGCCTCTGCATACAAAGACACAGTGGTGGTGCCACTAATGTTAATCTCTGAATCAGGCCCTAAAATACAAGCGTACACACTAACGGTATTTTAGTGAGAACTCAGAATCAAATATAACTCATGACCTCAGTGCAGACAGTAATGCTAACCCCTACGCCACCATGGTGCCCATACACAGTACATAAAATGGCATGTCCATGGATTCATTTATTTACAGTAAAACAATTACTGCAGTCCACATTTGCCTAAAGCTGGCCACACACTAGACCAACTTACATCCAACTAGTTGATTGGTTGGAATGAAAATCTGGTAAGGTATGAAAGCAAATGACAACCAGCAATTTGCTCCCAAACGCCGGAAAATGGACAAAAACTGTTGTTTGGATCAAACATTTAACAAACTTGTCTGACGACCATTTTCATCTGTTTTCTGGCATTTAGGAGCAAATTGCTGATCATCAGTTACTACCATACGTTACCAGATTTCATTCCAACCAATCAACTAGTTGGACAGATAATCTTTAGATGTGTATCCAGCTTTACCCTCATAGAACAATGAGAAAGGAGGACAAAAATGTATTGTTGATACATGAACATACAGGCTTAGCTCTCTGCAAAGATCTGGAGGAAAACTGAAAGAACATCCTGAAAGCCAGAATACTTTCTGAAGGACATCAAACATACTTGTGGGAATAAGCCAATTCACCATCACTAACAGCTGCTGTATCTATATCCAGGAAACACTTTACTGCACTCCCTGCTTAAACATTTCAAGTGCTGCCCTTACTGATTGCTCTTGTTGTTCAAAACCCCTTTGACTAGATTGGCTCTGTACATTGTAATTTTTGCCTTCATGCTACTGAAAATCCTGTTTGTACTGTATTGCCTCTCTCCACTGCTTCACTACTATCTACTAACATTCTTTTTAGTAACTAATTTTAGTAACTAATTCCTGCACCCATTACTCACCTACTTCTCTTTATATTTCACTTTTGGAGCTGTGCTCATACATTAGCATCACTGTTCTTTTACCTGTATTTTGAACATCTAACCACATTTATCCACACTGTCCCTACATCACACAGCCTCCACTCCAGTTTTTACCTCACTTATTACCACAGCATGAACACCTTTACTTCACTTGTCGAAGCTGGATTATTGGCTGAGACAAGATCAGTTTAAAATTGAATTGCAGCGACACCATCTTGCGACTGGCCGCAAGACGCCATTTTGCAAATGGCCGCCTAAGCGCCATTTTAGATAAACTCACACTTTAGTACATGTGGCGATATTACTATTAGCATCATGAAATTGCATCTGTGACCATCGCCATAAGTTACAGCGATTCACCAAAAGCCCATTTCATGGCTTTACGTAGTTTGGGTGCTCTGGATAAAGTGTATATTATTATAATTCCCCTAAAGGATATATTGCATTAGCTAAACAGAGGAAATGGCCACGTGACAACTAGCCTGTGTAGACAAGCTTCCTGGATATAACGTCTGCTCTCACTCCAGGTGGCCCTGCTCGAATGCACACCTTACATTAGCAGGCTTCCTGCAATAAAATACCTGCAAAGCCAAGAGTGTTATCTTAGGTTTTGGGTGTTGTAGCTGTGCTAATTTGCATTTACACAAGAGCCTGGGAGAACAAAGGACTTTACTTTTGAGCCTGGGAAGGGTGGGGGCTGCTGAGAGAGGGGGGCGTGTGGAACTATAAGGCTCAGCATTCCACACTGCTAGGTGTTCACTTCGTTTAAGTGAGATTTAAGTGCACCATTTCTCATACACACATTAATACGCACAATTGCGCTGGTAACTAATCGCATATTAGTGAATGCATAAGATCCTATATGAAAACGTTGTTCATTAGCTTTATGCGCAGGCATCTGCTCCAAGTTAACTAGCGTCTTTATATCAAACCCCGCATACTCACACATTACATATCCACATACAAGGTTCCATAAGCTTTAAGGGAAAAGATTTAAGTTCGTTTATTTAGTGAAATAAAGATTATTTGGTAACTAAGGTTTTATACATGCTAAGTAAGCAGAGTTTGGTTTTGTACTGATGCATACTCTTTCAACAGAATTCCGGTATTATCGGTGGAGATCGCATCATGCATTCTCAACTTATGGACCGCAGAGACTTCAAGCAACAGAATGTATATTATATGAACAACTGTTAGGATGTTGGATGGGGCGGGAAACCAGAGACCCTCAGTTGTTGGAGGCTGAGTTGTGTCTATTTGAATCAGCCTGTTAAATTCTCTGTAACAGATGCATCCCCCTTGAGGACCAATGGCATCAGCAACAAACTTCTCTATTGTGTTGTCTATTTCTGGGGGGTATAAATATGTGTGCTCATACACTGGGTCTTAGTCTTCTTGCTGAATGCTGACTGACGAGGGGTTTCTTGCTGATGCCTAACATCTGGACCAGAGAGCACTGCGTATGTATAATTGTACTTGGGTCTGTATAATCTCTTTGCGCTTAGATTATATGAGGATCATAGCGTGTAACTGCTGTACTTTTACTTGAATAATACTTTGTGCTTTGGAACCACAGATTCTAGGTCTGAAGTCTTTTTTTACTGTATGACTGCGTACGCAAAATAGCATCATCCTTAGAGGTTTATAGAAGGAATATTAGAAGGTATAGGCAGGGGTATATAGAGGTTCAAATATAGACTCCTTACACTCACCCACCTTATTCAGTGTCTACATAATCCTCTGCTTTACCTACTTCTTCCACCCCTATCCCCCCTCTAGTCTCCTCCACTTGCTGTTCCACCTTTTTTCTCTCACCAGTCTCCCTTACAACACTCTACTTCTCTCAACCACCCTTCCTGTTCCTCTGTTCTTAACCACCTCCCTCCCTCCATGGACTTGCTACTCCACCACTAAGCTCTATTCCCTACTGTCTCTGCCGATCCCCTCTAGGGCTACTGTGAGAAATCCTGGACCAGAGTATAGCAACATCCCGGGGGTCCCCCCTCTCCCTGGAGGGGGCATGGCCACTGCATGTTGGGGATGGCTGCACCTCTCTGTGGGTGGGCCTAGCATGTAAGAAGCACCCACTCACAGGAGCATGGCATAGCATCCAGCAGCCGGGACTAAAGTACTCACTACAGGTTGAGTCTCCCATATCCAAATATTCCGAAATACGGACTAATTTTGGTATGACTGAGATAATGAAACCTTTAATTTTTGATGGTTCAATGTACTCATACTTTGTCTAAGGCACAAATTATTAAAAATATTGTATAAAATTACCTGCAGGCTGTGTGTATAAGGTGTATATAACATATAAATGCATTCTGTGTGTATATTTGGGTCCTATTCCCAAGATATTTCATTATGGTATGCAATTATTCCAAAATACGGAATATTCCATTATCCAAAATACAATAGATAAGCAGAAGAAGAGCAAAGTATTCCTATAACGGGGCACACACGGACTATTCTAACTGAAAGAACAGTAATAAATGACCCATCAAGAAAAATGATATGAATAAATTAAAATATAACTTTTATTGATACTTATAAAATATATAGGCGAAAATATAATATATATATATATATATAAAATTATGTGTTGTTTACCACTAAACCTAAATGTGTCAAAATGATTGACCTTAATTTGCACACATGTCACTATCCCTTATTATATAGGGGTCGATCTACACCCTATCCACTATGATACTAAATTGTATCGGTATGGTATACATAGAACATCAGGACAGTCAATCAAGTGTGAACCACCCTATAGTTCGTGGTACCTTGGTCTCATTTAGACTAAGTGAATAGATATATGTACCATGTCACTGTATACATGTCATATGTTATTCATCCGGATACAGATTGCCACTAAGCAGCATCAAGATTGAGCTTGATGGATTATCCACATTATTGCAAGATTAAGTATTGGGATGTATATAGAACTAGTTAACAATGTTACAATTAACAGTCTGACCCCAAATAATGCTCAGAGTGACTATTGAAGCTATAATTATAGCTAGTATGCAATGTCACAAATAATGTTCTGATGCCACATAGCACTCAGAGTGAATAATAAAGCTGTGTAAGTTATTAGCAAACAATGTAAATGTTATAACTGTATATATATCTCGCTGACAATGTTACTGTTATCACTCTAACGCCAAACAGCGCTTAGAGTGTATAATAACACATTTGATTGTGAAATCCCCTATTCTTAATAAGAGACATAACAGTATCTCTCATATTATAACACATGCAGTAGTTATCAAATCCCTTTCAGGTTGTTAAATCACCTAAATAGTTACTTCATAGGCAGTGTAACTCTGCCCAACCAATTCCTTTATTATCAAGGGATATTCTCTCCCATTCCACTGCCCTTATGTTCAATTATGACTTCCTTATTAGTCTCTGCTGTTAATATTCACAGCCTTATTCTACCAGGTTCACTATCTCTTTAATAAGCAGTCACCTCTGTCAACTATGCTAATAAATCTTATCCGTGATTCACATTTTTAATCTGATGTTCACACAAATTCATCACTTTAAGTAGATTAGTGTGGGGACAGCTGTATTGCTGAATAGTATTAAGCGTCTGCCATCTCTTAGGTAATTAACAAGTCCCATACATAATTACCACGTCTACTCTTATAGGCAGTATAATTCTGCCCAAACTATATACTATACAGATGAGAATAATCTCTCTTATGTAATTCGTTCTATGTAGTGAAGTGTGATCACCCTGCTAACCTCCACTGTTATAACCGCCGGAGTTGCTCTGCTGGGACCGGCATTCCTCTATTATACAGCCACTCATTTAGCTATGCGCCCCGCAGTTAGCACAACACATCGGCGGTTAATGTCACAGTTAATTTCACAGAGGTTCTGTTTGCGTTTAACGTGGAAACATACACATTGATTTAAATTAACAGAGCACGCTATGCATCGCGTGTCTGTACATTCCTAACGCGCGTTTCGCCCATCGGCTTAGTCATAGGAGCAACCCGTTCTCAGGGCTGCCTGGGGCTATATCCTGATCTCCCCCCAATCACCATAGAGTTCTCTGATTGACATCCCTTGTAACCAATGGGTACCTCCTATAAGTATTCTCCTCAGTTATTTAGTACTTTATATCAAACTTAAGATATAAACAAAGTTTATAGCCCCAGGCAGCCCTGAGGACGGGTTGCTCCTATGACTAAGCCGATGGGCGAAACACGCGTTAGGAATGTACAGACACGCGATGCATAGCGTGCTCTGTTAATTTAAATCAATGTGTATGTTTCCACGTTAAACGCAAACAGAACCTCTGTGAAATTAACTGTGACATTAACCGCCGATGTGTTGTGCTAACTGCGGGGCGCATAGCTAAATGAGTGGCTGTATAATAGAGGAATGCCGGTCCCAGCAGAGCAACTCCGGCGGTTATAACAGTGGAGGTTAGCAGGGTGATCACACTTCACTACATAGAACGAATTACATAAGAGAGATTATTCTCATCTGTATAGTATATAGTTTGGGCAGAATTATACTGCCTATAAGAGTAGACGTGGTAATTATGTATGGGACTTGTTAATTACCTAAGAGATGGCAGACGCTTAATACTATTCAGCAATACAGCTGTCCCCACACTAATCTACTTAAAGTGATGAATTTGTGTGAACATCAGATTA
Source organism: Taudactylus pleione (assembly GCA_031769625.1). NCBI lineage: Eukaryota > Metazoa > Chordata > Amphibia > Anura > Myobatrachidae > Taudactylus > Taudactylus pleione. The sequence continues at coordinate 380,942 of JAUIMM010000435.1, forward strand.
AAAATGTGAATCACGGATAAGATTTATTAGCATAGTTGACAGAGGTGACTGCTTATTAAAGAGATAGTGAACCTGGTAGAATAAGGCTGTGAATATTAACAGCAGAGACTAATAAGGAAGTCATAATTGAACATAAGGGCAGTGGAATGGGAGAGAATATCCCTTGATAATAAAGGAATTGGTTGGGCAGAGTTACACTGCCTATGAAGTAACTATTTAGGTGATTTAACAACCTGAAAGGGATTTGATAACTACTGCATGTGTTATAATATGAGAGATACTGTTATGTCTCTTATTAAGAATAGGGGATTTCACAATCAAATGTGTTATTATACACTCTAAGCGCTGTTTGGCGTTAGAGTGATAACAGTAACATTGTCAGCGAGATATATATACAGTTATAACATTTACATTGTTTGCTAATAACTTACACAGCTTTATTATTCACTCTGAGTGCTATGTGGCATCAGAACATTATTTGTGACATTGCATACTAGCTATAATTATAGCTTCAATAGTCACTCTGAGCATTATTTGGGGTCAGACTGTTAATTGTAACATTGTTAACTAGTTCTATATACATCCCAATACTTAATCTTGCAATAATGTGGATAATCCATCAAGCTCAATCTTGATGCTGCTTAGTGGCAATCTGTATCCGGATGAATAACATATGACATGTATACAGTGACATGGTACATATATCTATTCACTTAGTCTAAATGAGACCAAGGTACCACGAACTATAGGGTGGTTCACACTTGATTGACTGTCCTGATGTTCTATGTATACCATACCGATACAATTTAGTATCATAGTGGATAGGGTGTAGATCGACCCCTATATAATAAGGGATAGTGACATGTGTGCAAATTAAGGTCAATCATTTTGACACATTTAGGTTTAGTGGTAAACAACACATAATTTTATATATATATATATATATATATATATATTATATTTTCGCCTATATATTTTATAAGTATCAATAAAAGTTATATTTTAATTTATTCATATCATTTTTCTTGATGGGTCATTTATTACTGTTCTTTCAGTTAGAATAGTCCGTGTGTGCCCCGTTATAGGAATACTTTGCTCTTCTTCTGCTTATCTATTGTGATGTTTTATTCCTGGGAGCACCTCCCAATAAATATAAAGATAAGGATGTCAGATATCTAATTTATGATCTGGGAAGGACAATTATAATAATTAGTCTGTGCGGATATTTTTCTATTACCATTATCCAAAATACCCCTGGTCCCAAGAATTTTGGATATGGGAGACTCAACCTGCATTAGGATGGTGGGGCAGTCCCATAATAGCCACATTTTAGCTGGATGTATTTAGATGCTAAAATGTAACAGACAAAAATTATAGGGCAACTGCTTTATTTTGTACATTTCTCATGCAAATAACACATAAATAACACCTAAAATCTATTTTTGTCACAGAGCTAGATGAATGAAGGACTTCATTTTGACATAACACAAGGTCATCTTATACACATTCCGCAGCATATATCCTAACACACTGCTCCATGCTACTTCCTCACGATCTATCCCATCTGTGTTGCCCCTGTCTGTCTGCCCCCCCCTCCTCTCCCCACCCCACCTTTAGAATGTAAGCTCTCACGAGCAGGGCCCTCATCCATCATGTGCATTTCCTCCCTTAATTATACTATCATGTACTCCTAACTCTAACGCCTCAATTAGCACCTAACACTTGGTTGCTTATGCCCTGCTGCTTGTGGTATGCAGCAATATTTATAAACCATGTCCTTGTCCTGTATTGTATTGTTTTATATTACTATTAACTGTTTTTCTTGTGTGCTCATTTATGTACTGTGTGAGGCGCTGCGGAACCTTTGTGGCGTCATATAAAGAATAATAAAAATAAAGATCGCATCAATTCGATACTATAACTATCACAATGGTTATAGTAACGGCTGAAAAGGGGGCAGGGTCTGTGGGAAAGGGGCAGTCTCACGACCCCATCCCCAGGCTCCCCCTATACAGAGAATAGATGCCGTGCGCATGCGCCTGGCATCTATTCTCCAGCTGCACACCCACTGCTCTGCTGAGCAGGGGTGTGCGTTCCCTCTCTACAGCCAGCCATCAGATGGGCATCAGAAAGCAGCATTCGATGGCCGGCAACCATCAAATTTCCGGTATTCGATGGAAAAAGTACTTCCATCGAAACATTGATGGTTGCTAACCATCTGCTTCCGATGTCCATCCCTACCAGGCATGCCAGCAGTGCACCTAGCAGACCGTAACACACAGCCAGCCAGACAATAAGTGTGAGAAAAAAAAAAAGTGTGGGGGCGGCGGTAGCTGCTACATCTTGTAAGATTTGCAGCAACAAAGGATTAGGCATCCCTAAGGGAGGGTTAGGGCAGGGACCGTCGGCCCGGGGCCTCCACACACACTGTCTCCTTTCACACAAACTAAAACTAGAGTACAGCATTCAGCGGTCTCTGCTGCCATCAGCCATCCTCCTCGCTAGTCAGCTCCCAGGGGGGGGGGGGGGGGGGTGTCACACAGGCATGTGTCCCTAGTCTTTTTTTTTTTTATGTACTGCATTTGCTGCACCCGCGGCAGCTCTTTGAGCAAACACACCCCGCGCCCTTCCACAACCTCTGATTGGTTGCGAGTTAGAGACCCCGGCGTGTCCTGACCTGGAAGAGCACTTAACATATGCCACCCGCTGCCACTGCTCAGCTGCTGCAGACATTATAGAGAGCTCTGCTCAGTCAGTTACCACACCAAAGTACACAGGCTGCAGTAGGACATGTCACAGCATTACCTCTAAAAGATGGGAGCAGCACTACCGCCTTCCCCTTCTACTCTTTTGCAGGAACCAATGGAAGCTGAAGGGATGAGGAGCCATACACCTGTCAGCCCAGAAGAGAGAAGGTAAGGAGTGGGGTTGTGCTGGAGGGAGACATGGCAGGATGGTGGCACTGGAGGGAGACATGGCAGGATGGTGGCACAAGGGCAGGATGGTGGCACTGGGAGACATGGCAGGATGGTGGCACTGGAGGGAGACATGGCAGGATAGTGGCACTGGGAGACATGGCAGGATGGTGGCACTGGAGGGAGACATGGCAGGATGGTGGCGCTGGAAGCTGAAGGGCAGGCTGGTAGCACTGGAGGAAGAAGGGCAGGATGGTGGCACTGGAACGAGACATGGCAGAATGGTGACACTGTAAGGATGCAGGGGGTGAGCCTAGGAAGACAAATAGAGGAGGCATTTGAGAGTCATAGGGTGTATGGTGTTTGAGAGATTCAGGGGGATGATGAGATATATATAACACTGTATATACGTATGTGTTCAAATGTGTGTGTACACATATATATATATATATATATATATATATATATAATATATTATATATAAAATATAAAAAACAAAAAAAGTGGAAAAGGAGCGCCTCCTAGTGCAATCTCATACAGACTTAGGTGATTTTTATTGGTGAAGGGTACCAATGTGATAGAGGTGTACCTTCAGTGGTGGAATTTAACCACAAATCAATCAGCATAGAACACACCGATGCAGTCAGCACTTCACCTTCTTATTCAAAGTGGGATGCCTCAAAACCATATATGTACCAGCCGTGGTAATATGCAATAAATTATATAAAAAGAGAAAAGGACCATAGTGTAATCCAATAACACAATAAAATTTAATGCACGCGTAGGACAGAGTAAAAATGCCCGTACATAATAAAATGATTCAATAAGCTTAGCTGTAAAGTCAGTGATCGCTATGCAGGAACCCCGGGCAGAAGGTAACAATCACCAATATTCTCAACGCGTTTCGTCCAAAATTCATATACAGGACTTAGGGCCTGATTCAGACCCACTCGCAAGCGGCTGTCCGCTCGCAAGTGGGTCGATGTTGTGCTCTGCGCATGCGCACGACGGCGGGAGCTCCGTCGTGCGCATGCGCCAGACGTGACGATCGAAGGACTTTCCTTCGCTCGTTGTGTCTGATCAAAGGGGACGTGCTGTCGATGTTGATTGACAGCACGCCCCCTTTGGTGGGCGTGCCTCCCTGACGGGGGCGTTCCCAAGGGAACGCCTCCCGTCAGAAGCCGGCCCACTGACATCACTAGTGATGTCAGTGGGAGTGATTTTGGCTCTGATAGAGCCAAAATCACTCCGGGGCTTGCGTTTGAAAACCTCAACCGCAGGCTCCGGCTCGCAGTTTCGATGGTCGCGATGGTCAAGACCATCGCGGTCATCAAACTGCACGCTCGTATAGGCTGTGGGTGGTGACCCACAGCTATACGAGCGTCCAGGAGGACGCTCCATTTTTATGGAGGGCGGCCCTCATTCAGAGCGTGCGCTCTGCTCAGAGCGTACGGCTCTGAATGAGGGCCTTAATCAGGAGGATAAATAATCATAACCATGTCCCTTATATACCCGAAGATCATCCCTTAATTCATGGGCGTGAGTACCGCCACTTTGCAACTGGAAATGTGTTCCAATAACCCGGAAAAGGGACGGAAATGTGTACCACAGTCCCGGATGTCATTTCCCTAAAGTCCGTTTTTGGACTCACAGCGGCTCTAAACAAATGTCCCCTATCACGAGTGGTTCGCCCGCTCGGAGCACACCGGCATTGCTGGATGAGCTGAATAGGTCACAGTACCCTCAGCTCCAAAAGCCGCCGGCGACTCCGGCGGGCTCCGCTTTCCAATATATTTTGTGTGTATATATATATATTTTTCTTAGCTTTTTAATTACACCTTCACTTATTAACACATAGTTTTCCCTTTAATCCTATACTAACACTTTAGTCTCTCACTGGTGTGCTTCGCTGGGGTGGCTGGCTATCGCCGGCTTTTTTGGGGTTCTGCACCCCAGATTCTGACCAAGTGATAGGGACCTCCGGTATCAGAGACTCCGTGACGCGGCCCAGAGGCTTAGCCATATCTTTGCAAATATATGCAACTGAGATCTCTGAATTATCTACCACCATGTAGTTTTTCAAATCTTACTGCTGATTTCATTCTGAGTGCTGGGGGAATACTTTTTGTTGTTTCTTGTATAGACTAACCCCTCCCTTACATGCACCTGAGTGATATTACTGAAGTGATTGAGCAGCTTCCAACTTGTATTTCTGTACAGTAACTATACATCTCTTCCAGACACGCTTCCCCATACCCTGTAAGTAACTATTATATCCGCTGCTGCACAGGCTGTACATTAACTATACTCACACTGATAGTGACAGGCGGTCTCACACACACCAATAGTGACAAGGAGCCAATTGGATGTGGAGACACTGTAGGATTGCTATTAGCTGCGGTGCATACAGACAGATTATATCGGTCACTACAGCGCGTCCTGCGGGACACGCTCATTTTGCAAACAAAGAGTCCCTTACTGCTTATAGTGCATAAAGGACGCTCTGTAGAGCGTAGATGCAAAGAAAGCTGTAGAAGGTAAGTGATGTTTAGTGGGGGCACATCCCATCTCAACTCTAAATTAAAATGCAGCTGCCCAGTGCATGTACTACATGGAAAAGCAGCCAGTATGGTTCTGTATGCAGACAAAATGTAAAAAACACATTTACATTGATCAAATGTTTTATTGATTGTCCTACACTAATTTTACTCTGCTGTGTAACCAATTAATTTCCTACATTTGACAGGGTGCTTGGGGAGCAATACATTTATCTATAGACTTTATATTCAACCACCAATCTTGATGTATAATTTTATAAGCTTGGGTCCTTATGGCAAATCGATTTATTGATGCATTTAGACATGTGCTGTACCCTGAAAACAGTCATACGCTATTAATAAATGGAAAGCACGGATGGCTATGACAAGTTGGTTGAACTTATGATAATAGAAATTACTTATTTACCCACTGAAGGTAAAGGCAGGGAACCTGCAGCTGCAATCTGCATACATAAAATTAACTAAAACATAACAGACCAGACTGTAGGGTGATTCCGGACACAGACTACATAAACATTGGACACTGCTGAAAAATACATATTTAGACGGACAATTCATAAACGCACAGTAAATAATAAGAACAGTAAAATGGCCACGCATGTATTAATGTTCTTTATTCCGTGATTGGACATTGAGCTTGGCTGTTTTCTTACAGTGTGTGAAAAGCTTCAGTATTACAGCAAGGCCAGTTAGAAGTAACTTACGGTTCTCTGAGAAGCTATTACTCTACATCACTTAATATATTACACCAGACAGTTCAACAGCACCTAGTGAACTGCCAATGAGTGAGGGTGAACTGACTATTTTTAATTAAGCTAAAGTATTTGCTTAATTTATACAATAGCTTCATCCTTAACCAGATCCACACAGGAATTTTGTGTTCTAAAACTGTGTTACACGTTCAAGGGGTTTCACAAAAACCAACAATGAACTGTCCTATCTGCTGTAACCAGACTCCAGAAAGTCCTAAAATATAAACCGAACAGCAGAAAATCGATGATCTGTCAGATAAAAACAGAGATGGGTTCAGATCGGCGGCGGATCATAATAAACATGGTCAGTTCTTGTATTTTCCTTTCTTTGCTGGAAGTTGCCCAGTGGCTTCCAGATATTTGTTAACCAGTTCTTCCTGGGTATTAGCTAAACAAGGTTGGTACTTGCTGTACTCCATTGTGTATTCACCTTTCCCCTAAACAAAGAAAAAGAATTAGCATTTATGAAAGCTAAATGGTTTTATTACCTGTATAATACTTAAAGCCACATGCTTAATGTAAAATATTATGAAAGGGAAGGTAAGAGAAGTAATAAAACATAACAAAAAGGAATACATACACTTGTTCATCACTATATATCATCAACATGCAGGAGAATGACAAAGTTAAAATGAGGCTTAAAGCATTATACAGTGCCGACATGTTTACAGTTCTACTGTGTACAGTATACTGCCGCATGTTTACAGTTCTACTGTGCACAGTATACTGCCGCATGTTTACAGATCTACTGTGTACGGTATACTGCAGCATGTTTACAGATCTACTGTGTACAGTATACTGCCGCATGTTTACAGTTCTACTGTGTACAGTATACTGCCGCATGTTTACAGATCTACTGTGTACGGTATACTGCAGCATGTTTACAGTTCTACTGTGTACAGTATACTGCCGCATGTTTACAGATCTACTGTGTACGGTATACTGCAGCATGTTTACAGATCTACTGTGTACAGTATACTGCCGCATGTTTACAGTTCTACTGTGTACAGTATACTGCCGCATGTTTACAGATCTACTGTGTACGGTATACTGCAGCATGTTTACAGTTCTACTGTGTACAGTATACTGCCGCATGTTTACAGATCTACTGTGTACGGTATACTGCAGCATGTTTACAGTTCTACTGTGTACAGTATACTGCCGCATGTTTACAGATCTACTGTGTACGGTATACTGCAGCATGTTTACAGTTCTACTGTGTACGGTATACTGCAGCATGTTTACAGATCTACTGTGTACGGTATACTGCAGCATGTTTACAGTTCTACTGTGTACAGTATACTGCCGCATGTTTACAGATCTACTGTGTACGGTATACTGCAGCATGTTTACAGTTCTACTGTGTACAGTATACTGCCGCATGTTTACAGATCTACTGTGTACGGTATACTGCAGCATGTTTACAGATCTACTGTGTACAGTATACTGCCGCATGTTTACAGTTCTACTGTGTACAGTATACTGCCGCATGTTTACAGATCTACTGTGTACGGTATACTGCAGCATGTTTACAGTTCTACTGTGTACAGTATACTGCCGCATGTTTACAGATCTACTGTGTACGGTATACTGCAGCATGTTTACAGTTCTACTGTGTACAGTATACTGCCGCATGTTTACAGATCTACTGTGTACGGTATACTGCAGCATGTTTACAGATCTACTGTGTACGGTATACTGCAGCATGTTTACAGTTCTACTGTGTACAGTATACTGCCGCATGTTTACAGATCTACTGTGTACGGTATACTGCAGCATGTTTACAGTTCTACTGTGTACAGTATACTGCCGCATGTTTACAGTTATGCCAATACTGTTAAAATCCTTTAAGCTGCATTTTAACTTTGTTTGTATATACCTGCTGACATTCTCTTGCCAACTTCTGCATGTTGACATAATTGTCAATATGCAGAAAGCATACCACCAAAAATACCCATGTCATTCATATACATAGCCTACAATTTGTAAGAACTGTATATATTTATACAGAAGAGCAATCTCACTGTGATTACAGTAAATATATTTCTTCTTCATCCTTTGGGAACACAGGAACATTGGGCTAAAGCAAGTGAAGTGAAGATCCAAGGCACTTTTAAATATATTTAACTCTCCCTTTATACCCCATTTGGCTGCTGTCATTTTTCCTGAAATAACACAGGAACAACCTAGGTACCTCTGGGGGACAAGTCAGAAAACCTCCAAAAGCCCCCCGCCCACCCCTGCCCCAAACCACAGGTAAATGGGGGGAATCAGGATGCTGATCTTGGAAGACAGAATTGCCCACTAGCTGGGTCCCTTCCACAACACAACTACCCTTAGGAATAGGCTAGCAAAGCAGTGACCTGACTTCTTCCCTAAAGAGATATTTACTGCATTTTTAAGCACTACATGAAAAAGAACTACTCTGTCTAATCGGCTTTTCAGACCATAAATATTGCAGAAGTGCAACACAGTAAAGGTTATTATTCAATCCAGCCTTGTTTTTGATAGAAGTCAATATCAGAGACATAAAATACAAACCTCTGTACAAGATCGCAGTTCACTTGAATAGCCAAACATATCATTAAGTGGAACCTGCAAAACAAAGTAAGATATCACAATATTGCAGATCAAATACACAACGACAATCCAACTATTCAGTTACTGTAGTGCATCAGAACATGATAAAGCATGTAATAACTAATGAGTGTCTCTTGTGCACTACAGTTTCAATGAGGGCTGTAAACACAGATTGACTTACATCAGCATATAGTGTAAAATAGTCCTCTGCTCCGTCTTGGCCTACAATTACTCCATGTCTGCGGTTGATGCCAGCAATCACAAGCCCTTGGAATTCATTTGGTGCATTGACTTCTACAGACATTATTGGTTCCAGGATGGATATTGTTGCCTGCTCCAAAGCTGAGTAAATAAATGCACATTAATAGTAAAAATCATAAATACTAAAACCTTAATGCCGTTACTTCTGGGTTATGCATACTGAGGTGTGGAGTTGGACACTAGCTAATTAAAAACTCTCTCCCACCCCCTATATAACCCCTCCACTGCCACCCTGAGCTCAGTCTATGTTTAACAAAGCTGGAAAAATCCCCACGGAAGAACTGAGAAACCAGAGACCAACAGGTAACTTGTACGAAACCAAACAAGGGAGGGATCGCTGCATCCCCCAGATAGACTCCAAGGAAGAGATTTTGGGGTGAGTAGAAATAGAATTTCCTTAATCATCCATCATTACTTTTGGGATATACCAAAGCAAGCCAATTAAAGGGGGGGGGGGTGGTGGGGGGGGATTGCGTCAGAACAGTCCACTCTAAGCATTTTCCGCCCAACACTGGCTTCCCTTGCCCCAAATGTATGGAAGCGGTAACATTTTGTAAAAGTGCTTACGGATGACCAGGTAGCTGCTTTGCACAGCTGCTCAACCGAGGCACCATGCCGTATAGCCCAAGAGGCTCAGACAGCCGAGTGGGCCCGAATTGAGGCCAGAACAGTCACATTAGAGCACAAATATGCCTGTCTAATGGCAGAAGTGACTCATCTAGCGACGGAACCTTTCGAGGCAGGCCAGTCTCTTTTTGGTGCATCAATCACCAACAGGGATTCTGTACGCCTCAAAGATGCAGTGCGGTCCAAGTAAAAGCGTAATGCACGTACCACATCCAACAGTGCTAAGGCAGAATCTTCATTAGTTACTGATTCCTGGCGAAAAGCAGGAAGGACAATATCCTGGTTAATGTGGAAAGCTGATAACACCTTTGGAAGAAAGAAAGGTTTAGGGCCATATTCAATTGCCGGTGAAAAGGCGTTCTCGGCGATACATTTTCGCCGATGACGTAATTTTCGCCAATATGGACTTTTCCCCGTATTGAATTCTTCAGACTTTTCACCGGTGCGGAAAGTCAATGGTTCGAACCCTGCAAAAAAAGTATCACCTACAGTATGAATAGGTGTCGGAAAAAAGTGCAGAAATGGGGTTTTGGGGTACATACTTCCAGAAACCACCCATCAGCCCTTGGACGGTTACCCAAAGAAAACTGTCAAAAAATTTTTTTAAAGTTACCCAGGACACCCCAAAAAAGTACTTTTTTGGGGGGGCAATAAAAACCAAAGTTGGGGGACAAACTTCTAAACTAGCGAAATAGACTTGGGGGGTCCCCAAGTATGCCACAGGTGTTTTGTTTATTGCAGTGGTTGCGGCAGGTGGATTTTTAACGATTTTTAAAAGTTCATATTAGCCACTTTAAAATATGCTTGCACCCATTTTCATGTACCCCAAATTTGCTGGGACTATTCACTTTTCCCAAAAAACCTTGCTAAATGCTATTCTTCATCACTTATTCAAAAGAGGCTAACAGCACCTATTGATACCATTTAAAGACCCAAAATACCTTCACAGCAGGGCTATTCGGGGGTACCCATAGTGAACCCTCATGTCACAGCATCTTTAAGGGGGTGTCAGGCTGATTTCCCCAAAAATTACCACTTTTCGCTCACTTAGTCTTCGCCGGGTACCGTTTTTGCTGATTTGGAATTGAATACGGGGATACGTGGGGACGAGAGCAATACTTTATCGCACCCAAAACCTCCGATGTCGGCGAAAAGTCCGGCAACAGACTTTTCAGATGTAATTGAATATTGCCCTTAGTGCATGACACTACCCTATCCTCACAAAAAATGAGAAGCGGAGATTTACAGGAAAGAGCCACTAAACTCAGATAACTTTCTGGCCGAGGATGGCCAAAAAGCAAAAGAACCTTCAAAGTAAGGTATCGCAATTCTATAGACTCCAAAGGCTCGAATGGAGCCTTTTGAAGTGCCTCCAAAACTAAATTCAAGTCCCAAGGTGGGACTGGCAGAACATAAGGAGGCTGTATGCGAAGAATACCCTGCTGAACTTCTGGAATGGAGACCAATTTCCTTTGAAACATGGTCAACAGGACCGAAATTTGTCCCTTATGAGAGGACAATCTAAGACTCTTAACCAAGCCCTCTTGTAGAAAAGACAAGATGCGAGACATTCTGAACCGTTCAGGTTTGAACTTGTGTTGTTCACACAAAGAAATATATAACTTCCATATCAGATGATAAATCTGGGAAGCGACTGGTTTGCGAGCCTGTATCATGATTTTCACCACAGACTCTGAAAACCCTTTGGCCCTTAAATTAATGGATTCAAGAATCATGCCCTCAAAGCCAAGCGAAACAAATCTGTGTGATGGCATGGACCCTGAAGTAACAGATCTGGACGCAGACGATATGGAACATCTGCCAACATGTTCTGAAGATGGCACGGCCAGTCTGGAGCCCCCAGAATGACCGGCCGTGCAACTGATCGAATCCGCCTAATTACCTCTGGCAACATTACCAGAGTAGGAAAGATGTATCCCAGCTGAAACACCCAAGGTGCTGTCATGGCATCCACCAGAGATGCCTGAGGATCCTGGCACCGAGATCCGTACCTTGGAAGTTTCTTGTTTAGACGAGAAGCCATTAGATCTAGGTCTGGAGATCCCCCATCTGGCAACGATTTCTGCAAACACCTCCTGGTGTAAATCCCATTCCCCTGGGTGCACACTGTGGCAACTTAAGAAGCCCTCCTCTCAGTTGTCCACCCCTGAAATGTGAATTGCTGAAATAGCTGGAACCCAATTTTCTACCTAGTGAATGATGTGAGAAACCTCCCTCATTGCTTGCCAGCTGCGTGTGCCACCCTGCTTGTTTATGTAAGCAACTGCTGTGGCATTGTCAGATTGGATTCGCACTGGTAAATTCCTCAGAAGGTATTGAGCCTGGATCAATGCATGTCGAATTACCTTTAATTCCAGTATATTGATGGGAAGAGAGGCTTCCTGGACAGACCAAAGACCCTGCAAGTGTCTGTCTAGAACCAACACCCCCCCCCCCCCCAGCCTGTTAGGCTGGCATCTGTGGTGACAATGGTCCAATTTTTTTACTGACAATTGGCAACTTCTGTTCAGATTTGTATCCTGTAGCCACCGCCAGACAGACTGCCGGGTCTACAGTGATAATCTGGACATCTGCCTGTTTCATCGAGAATCTGGATTTACCCATCGAAGTAGTAATTGGTTTTGTAGAGGTCAGGCATGAAATCTGGTGAAAGGAACAGCTTCGAAAGAAGCCACCATTTTTCCCAGGGAACTACTTTGAGGAATCTAAAATATAAAACATATTTTGATTTGTTTAACACTTTTTTGTTTACAACATAATTCCATATGTGTTCTTTCATAGTTTTGATGTCTTCAGTATTAATCTACTATGTGAAAAATTATTTAAATAAACAAAAACCATTGAATGAGGAGGTGTGTCCAAACTTTTGACTGGTACTGTGTCTGTATATATATATATATATATATATATATATATATATATATATATATATATATATATATATATATATATAAACAGGTTAACACACAAGTATAATCCTAATAGCCTCCTTATCTTAGGTAATACTCAGCCATCCCCCTGTAATCTGTTGAACTCCCAGACAGACGCTGATGTTGTATGCTATACTGATCAACTGCCTTAGAAAATACTTAGGGGAGGCGTGGCCGGGCAGCGTCCTGCTTCACTCAGAACACCTACTACAATTATAGCCTCCGGAGTTCCCCGGAGAACACTGCAGCCCGAAATTATGACGCCATCCACAGCGCGCTGACACGTGCAGTGCGCTGCGTCCTGGGACCCATCAAAGCCCCTATCGCCACAAAAGCCTAGCAGCGTGTTGCTGCTCTGCAATTCCTTACACCGGTAACGGTCAGGAACTGAAAGCGCCGTGGTGCTGTTAAAAGCCCTGGGGAGGTGTGAGACATGCCGGCTCTACACTGCGAGTAATAAGAAACCCAGCCAATCTGCTCACAAGCAGTGTGCGGGGAAGCAGTACATAAAGGCAAGCAGGTATTTTATAGATAATTGTAAAAGCTTACCTTCTCTTTGCCTGTAGCCCCCTCAGATGTGTGTGTAGCATGGAGAGAGACCCCCAGGGACTATGTAGTTTGGTGCCTCTCTCAGGGGCAGTCTTTAGAGTGGGATACAGGATTCACACAAACCTCTATCTAGATAAGCACTAGCAGAGAGGGAGTTGTTACCTGTTGCCAGGAACTAAGCACCCAAATCAAACATTAAAATAAAGAAATAAAACCTAAATAAATGCTAGGACATAGCCAGTGCCTTACTCCAAGGTACTAAAAACAAGACTGAGCTTAGGGAGGAAGGGGAGGGGCTAAATAGGGGGTGGGAGCCAGTATTCAATTAGCTAGTGTCTGACTCCACACCACACTATGCATAACCCAGAAGTAATGGCATCCCCCATATGGATGATAAAGGAAGATACTTATAGCACTGGTACAATTCAGAAGTCTAAAGCTGGCCACACTAGATCAACTTTCATCCAACCATCCAACTAGTTGATTGGTTGGAATGAAAATCTGGTAACGTATGGGAGTAAATGATGATCAGCAATTTGCTCCTAAATGCCAGAAAACAGATGAAAATGGACGTTCAGACAAGTTTGTTAAATGTTTGATCTAAACAATTTGTTCAAACAACAGTTTTTAGTCCATTTTCCGGCGTTTGGGAGCAAATTGCTGATTGTCATTTGCTTTCATTCCTTACCAGATTTTCATTCCAACCAATCAACTAGTTGGCTGGTTGGATGTAAGTTGGTCTAGTGTGTGGCTAGCTTAAGAAATATACTCCCAATTACAAACTTTACAGGCTACTGCAGAGAACAGACTTATTCTCCTTTTCCATTTTAGAGAGTGTCTTAAAAGATTAGGCTCCAATCTCATGAAGAGAACAGATACCTAGGTAATGATCACATACTCCAGACACTAGAAATTCGAAGATATGGAAATACGCCATAAGTCATAACAGGAGAGTTACGCAGAACAAACAGGACAAAACCTTTAATAAATGGCTTAAAGACACACATACAGAAAGGCCTTAATACCTTGTTTTACGGCTCCCTCGCCAGCTCTGATAAAGGATATTTCATTGGAATCCACAAGGTGATTAGCACCATCTTCCAGGACAAAGCGTATGCCAGAAACTTTGTGTCCAGTAAGAGTCCCTTTCTCACAAGCATCACGGAAACCCTTCAAACAACACATTATGCATCTCATAAAAACAGCACTTACTGATAAAGGTGCATATTTGCTGGTAGTTACATGGATGAGCATAGCTATAGTGGGTGCATGGAGTGCTATTGCTATGGAGCCCAGAAACTTAGGGGGCCCACCTCTGGGGCCTGACTCAATCCAATCCAGGTCATAAAGTTGTCTACTAGGTTCCCAGAATTGCCTGCTAAGCACTGTGAGACAAAACGTGAACTGGGGGAACTGTGTGGCATGTGTACTGGCAGCATTACAGTGTGGCATATTGTTATCTTGGGACACTACATTGTGACATAATATGAACTGGGGTCACTGTGCCATATAATGTGAACTAGGACACTAGTACGGGGAATAACATTAACTAGGGCACCACTATAGGTTATAAAATGAACTAGAGCACTACTATAGCGCATAAAATGAACAGCTGCTGTGGAGAGAGAAAAGTGTCTAGGAGGGGCCCCTTTAAAATGTTGCTATGGGGCCCACAAAGATCTGGCTACGCTCCTGGTTACTCGATACATTAAGTTTAGTAGTTAAATGCAAATGTTTCTTCCCACCTAACTCCCATGTTTTGTGTTTTTTTTTGTTCTTAAAAACATAAAAATATTTTAGGTGGAGTTCTTGCTTTTAGAGAAATGTTTGCACTTCGCTTTTTTAGGTTCATTTCTTTAGATATATGTAGTATTTAGGGGAATGGGATTGAAATGCCGGCGGCTTCCCAAGACTCCATTCTCTATATGCACTGATTGACAAAACTTGGGAGAACAATTAGGCGCTCATCTGAACAACAGAATATACAAACAATACATCATTAGGGCAGGATTGTAGTGTATAACGCTGCACAGAAAGAGCTCTGGATTGTGCCACAAGCTCCCCCTAGTGACAATACTGATTATATAGAAAGATTACTTTTCAACAACTGTGAAGCTCATCAGCTCATCCCACCTCCATCATGCAGAGGAACATTTCCCTCCATGGCCTTACATTTCCTAGAACGTCTGAACAGCTATTTATTCAGGAATTCATTTGGAAGTTGCTAATTTACTGCTGCTGTACTGGTCTGTCTTGTATTGGTACCCAGCTTATAGCAATGCATGACATCAATGTTTTACCTTATCCTCCTAATTGCCTAACATACAAACACAGGAGGAGGGCTTTCTCCAGCCTTTTTGTTTATATACTGTAGTGTCAGTGAATGCCACCCGACATATGCCTCTGATATGCATGCTGATATTTATAATAAAATGACATTTGTCTTTGGCTTACTTTCTCCACAGCAGGGATATACTGTTTGGGGACATTAGTTCCTACTGTTCGGTCTTCAAATTCCACCTTTGTGTAGTTTTCATCATCGAGCGGTTCAATGAACCCAACAACCCTACCATACTGGCCTGAGCCACCAGACTGCTTCTTATGGGTGAAATCAAACCTGAAAAGAAAAAAGAGTGTAACACTCTCAGACAGTGCTGATGGTGAGGCCTTACCAGTGGCCTACACAGTGACAATATAGCCCCCCTCTTATTGCTATACTGCTACTAATACATACTCCTATCCCAACCGATTGCTTAAATTCACATAATCTGAATCCACAAATCCAAAGTGCCATCCCTCTGTTGTAAACATATTACCATTCATTGTTAGGTACTCTAATCTGTAATTGGTGGCTCCCACATACTTCTCTTTATATATTCAAGCATTATACTTAAGAATCCACACTTTTGTCCATTCCCTTATTTCTTCTAAATCATAATTTCATTTAACTCTCATCAACCGTGATGCACAACTTTATATCAAACTGCAAAACAAAATGTAGCATCACTAAAGATTATATTATTATACCAGAACCCAGACATGATCACCCAGCCCTTTACTGGCTTCCAGCACTACCTTAACTTGCCCCAATGGCTCATACTTTCCAACTTTTACCTGACCCCACACAGGAGATGTGCGAAGGGAGAGCCCATGTCAGAAGAGCACAGGGGTGGCCGTCATGAATCACATCACTGAGGCAATGCAGCCTTTGATACAATGGTACAATCTGCAGCATTGTGAACAACTCTTTCCTGTCCTTTAGCCAAACCTTTATCTTTTCCAATAAATTTGTGTCACATTCAAGGAATTTCAGCTTCATATGTCATTTGTGGGATACCATATCAAATGCCTTACAAAAAGTCAAAATACCCAGATGCTGCCAAGGCCTTTGACTCGGTGGAATGGGTCTAATCTTTCTGAGGTTCTAAAGTCTGGCCTTGGGCCTAATATTATCCTGTGGGTCCAACTGTCATATTCCTCCCCTGCAATCAGACTTTGCATTAATGGCAATACTACGGCTTCGTTTGAAATTAGTTTATATAGCAACAAAAGTTTTTTCCTCTATTAACAGGATTGTTTCCGCCTTTATTTGGGGAGACATGAGGGCCAGGCTTAAATTTAGTCCATTAGGTCTAAAGCCTCAGGGGGTCTCCCAACATTTGGTGGGCTGAGCGCAGAACATCCTGGGGCAGCACGTTGACAGGCTTCCTCGCTGAGCAGATGGGGTCTCCTCTAACCTCCCTACAGTCTATTTTAGCAGCTACTAAATCCACTACACTTGCACATTAGTCCAGCAGGTACTCTAGTGCTTTTAATGATCCAGATTCTGCACTCTGCTCCGCAGGATGGTAAAGGGGGTGGGGGTGTTTATTCTCCCACTTAATTATGGGGGGCTTTAGACACGCAGAGTTCCAGTCCTCACACAACCAAGTTCCCCTCCTCACACTTTTGGTTATGGCGCAGCCTCCCTAGAGTGCTGTTCGCACATATCCTTGGGCGCGATTTAGTCAGTGATGTCGGTGGTCACAGACATCTACATCACTGGCAGAGGCCGGAGCAGGAAATCCGTCCTGAACATGTGCAGAATGTATTTCTTCTTTTACAGCCGGTGGACAGTAAGGTCTTATGGGATGCGACAGTGTCCATGAAAGCCATGTAACCGTGCCAGGTGAGTGGTTAATGTATGTTCTGTGGCATTCTTTGCGTTTATAAGCATTTATGATAATAAAAAGTCACTACATGATTATTAGTTTTTTGTTGCAAAAACAATAAATGCATTATTTCGCGACTAAAATTTAATAATCAGCAAATAGTAGATTTAAATTGTTTATTGTCCGTTGGTCATTTTATCTTTATCAAATAAAGGGAACATGTATTTCATGTTCCTGCAACCTTCTAACATTATGTAAGCAATTTCTATATGATAATAGTATATACTGCAGTAATTGTTTTGGAAAATATTTTTTTATTAATAGTAATAAGCATCACTATGCAGTGTTATTCATCTTGTTTGTATTAAAAATAAAAAGTTTACCCTAATAGTGTTTTTATGATTATATACACGGTTATGTTAAAAGATACACTATAGTGTGTTTTTTCGAAATCTTAGAGTAAATAGTATAGGATTTATGCCATATTTAAAATGATATTGTTATATTTCATAACTAAAACAATAACTTTTTATATAAACACAAGGTACTTTAAAAGGGTAATCTTTTCTTATTTTTTTTGAAAATAGATACAAACAAGTCTTGTTTTTGAAAACTAATAAAATTCACTTGATAACATTTTTTTTTTAAAAAGTCAAAATATCCACTAGATTCAATTAATTTCCTTGCTACTGATCATTAGTTATGTAAAGCTTTAAAAAATGTTTCAATCTATATTTGCATGTGATTCGCATATTTCATACAAACTAACATGCATTTGGTCTAAAATAGCAATTGTGAGAGCATAAAAATATTATGAATTTGTTAATGATGAATTCACAATTATATCTTCTGAGATCAGATGACAGCTAAAACTCTACAACAATAAATGATTCTTTCCCTGCAATGGTTTGGATCTTTAGAATGTTTCAGTCAAGAAAATGTCACCATAACCTTACAAGTCACTGTGCAATTCAGGGTGGAAGTTGGCAATCTTCAGGAGTCCAAAGTTTCTATCTCAGCTCAGCTAAGAGCAGCTCCCCTCTCCACCCTTCCTGTGATGTCAGCACTGTGCAGCTTCCTGATTCCAGCTAGAATAATGATATAGGACTCCCTCCCATACTGCAGCTCACACGCTGTAAGATCAGTGCAGATTCATTGTGTTCTCCCACCACCTGCTGCAATATCATGGAATCTATAAACCCCTCACATTACCCGGCTTCCAGGGCTGCGGGGGTGGCCGTGGACCACATCAACTACAAATTGGCGGGTCCAAACAGACTCTTTGATCAACAACCAGTGGCAAGTGCCAGCAAGAAGGTGAGATTAACAGAAATGGGTTTGATGCCAAGGCACACAACACAATTGTCAGACAGACACATGCATATTAAAAAGGTATAATGTCTCACTCTTCGATAAGGTCTGTATTGTGTAATTTCTAACACACCTTATCACCATTTGTTTATAAAGCATGGACATATTAAACAGTATATGATACAAATTACATGCACGGACATGAAACAGAATCTTACAATCTAAGATGTGGGGAACGCTTGATACATATGATCAGGGCCGGCCCTAGCCCAAATTTTTTGGTAAGAGTATATTTTTTGGCGCCCCCCCTATGCAGTGCCCCTTTTACAGTGCCCCCGGTAGTGGTCCCCCCTGTACAGTGCCCCTCATGCCCCCAGTAGTAGTCCCCCTATGCAGTGCCCCCAGTAGTGGTACCTCCTATGCAGGGCCCTTTATATAGTGCCCCCAGTAGTGGTCCCCCCTGTGCAGTGCCCCTTGTGCCCCCAGTAGTAAGCCCCTTATATAGTTCCCCTAGTAGTAGTTCTCCTATGTAGTGCCCCCAGTAGTAGTCCCCCCTCTGCAGTGCCCCTTGTGCCCCCAGTAGTAAACCCCTTATATAGTGCCCCAGTAGTACTACCCCCCGCCGCCCCCCCCCTATGCGGTGCCCCCCAGTAGTGGTACCCCCTATGCAGGGCCCCTTATATAGTGCCCTCCAGTAGTAGCCCCCCCCTTGTAGTGCCCACATAGTGCCCCTGACATTTACCGGGCATCCCCCGGATCATACATCGGGGATAAGCGGTATCAGTGCACGTTATGTCCACTGATACCGCTTCTTACATCTCCCCCATTGTGCCTAATAACCGATGCAGGGAAAGTGCACTGATTATACCATTTGAATGTGTACATCATTTTTTTCTAAGTATTTAACAGCTACATAATGGGTGTAAGGTGCAATCAGGGAGATTACTAGACTCTTCAGGGAGATTGTTTCTATTTCAGGGAATCTCCCTGACAATCAGGGAGGACTGGTAAGTATGGCATGGTCTGGTTACATGAGCTATGAAACATATCTCAAGAAACAGGAAGTTTAGAAATCCCAGAAAAAAATAGCATTAAAATAGATTTATTCCATTTCTTTTACAGAGCATTGTAGGAATGGGGAATACATACCTGCTCACATTTGCTATAAAAGATAGTTTGAATGAGGTAAGTGCAAATGATCCTGTAAAGACTAATGTGGGCGATGTACTATTACACCCAGTGCTGGCTGGACTGGATGGGTGATGCAGTCTGGCCAATAAGCCAACATTTCTACTGCAACAGATTCAAGTTATACCAGTGTGACCAGTAATAATACCAAGTCCATGTTATGTTCACAGGCACTGCCCTCTCCTTCCAGACACAAGTGCCAGCATTATGTATCTGGAGCAGAATAAGTAATCCAAATTAAATCAAAGACAATATACAAAAGCATTACATCATAATGCAATCTTTTACAACAAGTAAATAGATAAGTATATATATCAAAGTGTGATTACATATTACCTACTGATTTCTGCTGTGCCAATTAGTTTTAAAGAGACTGTGCCAACACATTCTAATAGAGATTTGCGGTCTCGGTTTTGCTCTGTTCTTTTTGACAAAATTATCGCAAGTTTGGATTAGTTCAGATTTATTTTATTGGCTATCCAAAACACGCGATAGCCAATAAGATGCCATTTTTGAGAGCCAAATATATCTGAGTAAAACCGAACCCGCACGTCTCTAATCAGAGTAATTAATAAAAGAATATTGGGGAGTTGAACACTAGTCAGTTATAATTGCTCCCGCATTGCAGGCATAGAACTAGATTTGTACGCATTCATGCAACCGTCCCTGTCCATATGCTTGGTTTCTTAGCAGTCAGCATTAATCAAGGCTCACTTGCACCAGCCCTATCCCCTATCCAACAGATCCATCTGAAAACAAAATTCTGCGGAGCCCCCAATTCCATTGACAGACCCTCACTAAACTCACTCTACATGCAAACACCCCGTTAACACTCATTTACGCCCATTCAACTGCAAGTGGAGATGTAAACGGGTTGCATATGACTGTGAATCACCCATAAATGTACACCCACTGCTCCAGAACATGCGCAGAGTGCAAACAAGCAGGACCCGACAACTAAACAGACTACCGTTCACTCTGCATCATTATGTGAAAAGTGACTGCTGGAAGACCACACTGTATGCACAACCCACTAAGAATATATAAATAAGCCCTCGCAGTAGAGCAAGACTAACTCCATATATATGGTCCTAGCCACAGCTTTTACCGGGTGCTAAGGTGATAGAATATCTGGAACAGCAATTTATATGAAATAAGGCACTTTATGGAATAACCTTATGCAGGTCCAGTGGTAAAATACTGGTTGAAGCTGGGTACTCACTCTGCACTCTGATGTGTACCCAGTGAAGCAATTGGTGAAATCCCCCCCCCCCCCACACACACCAACAAGCCAGCATATCGGGCAGCCGGTACACACTAGACGAACCGGTGCCTGACCGCCCAATATGTTAGCCCCCGCCGCATCCAGCCATCAGTCGTGGAGGGTAATTTATGTTCATTTTTATTTTATCTTTTTGCAGCATCAGGATCTCCTTGATGAGGATGACTAGATGGACTCGTCGCTCGCATTTTAGGTGTACAGATGTACATATGTCTCATACATCAGGCAGCGCACCAGCAGACTATGCTGATTAAATCTCATGGGACCTGGCGCACAGAGAGGGGCATTTTAGCCCGATTACAGTAAAGATGTGTAAGGACACTATATGAGGAAGACGAGTTCCACTGGTCATCCACAGTGAAGGGGTTAAAGACATATTGGGGTACTGTTAGGCAATGTAGGGGTTACGTAAAAGTAGCTATAACAATTTGTTATTATCACCTCAGCAACCTCCAATACCCTGCACTGCAGAAGTCTTATACTACACAAGTGACCAGAACAAACCGCCTAAAGTGACTTTCACACTACAGACTGAGCCCCAGCATTACACAGCAGCAAAAGACAAAGAATTTTTCAATAGAATGAAGAATGTTTCAGAACCACTAGTTGCTGATAATATTCCAGGTAATATACTACTTAAAACCTGAAAATGATAATTCAGAAAAAAAAAAAAACACCTGTAAATTGTAATAATATTTTCTGTGCAATATAAACTTGTAGATAAGTTTGGCAACGTAAAACCAGATATGGAGCCTATATGGCACCTGGCACTGGCTGCTGCAAGTTATGTCAAGTGGCAAAACTCCACAGAAGGAACCTTCTACAGAATGGCAGCTATTGACCACGTCAAGCAGTTGGTGAGTCCTACATACTGCTCATGTACTGTATGTGAGGGGGAAGGATGAAGTAACCGTTACAAAGGTCGGAAGACACCTCTGTGAAAACTTCTATTTTGCAACAGCTAAGCTATAAAAGAGTCTCTATAATATATATATATGTGTATATATATATATGTGTATATATATATATATATATATATGTGTATATATATATATATATATATATATATGTGTATATATATATATATATATATATGTGTATATATATATATGTGTATATATATATATATATATATATATGTGTATATATATATATATATATATATATATGTGTATATATATATATATATATATATGTGTATATATATATATATATATGTGTATATATATATATATATGTGTATATATATATATATATATATGTATATATATATATATATATATGTATATATATGTGTATATATATATGTATATATATGTGTATATATATATATATATGTGTATATATATATATATATGTGTATATATATATATATATGTGTATATATATATATATATATATATATCTATATATATATATATCATAGGATCTGGTGAAGACATCTTTCTTTCCCAAGAGTTTAATAATTAATCCTAACAGCTAGTTCTGGGACACCTACTGCAGGGGTAATTCCTGAATAATTCATTCAATTATCTACTCTGGGTAACAGTAACAGCTTGAGATTTCATATGTCAGTGTGTGTATAGAGAAAAAATAAATAAATTATAAAATATAATATAAAGAGGTTTATTAGCCAGACAGCAGAGCTTAGGTGCCCGGCAGGGATCTGTGCAGCTGGTGCGAATATGTCCCTCCACACACAGGTACACAATACACTAAGCTGGCACTCCACAGTAATTAGAGAAAACCTTGCCCTGGTGCCATCAGAGGTAAAACACCTAATCAATATAGTACAAAGCAGTGGCACTCACGGGTCTTGTAGCCAACAAGACCCGTGAGAGTGCCACTGCTTTGTAGTATTATATATATATATATATATATATATATATATATATATTTTGGGGGGTAACAGAATCTACTCCGAGTAGTATAATGTTGTATCCGAATGTTATATTATTATTATTATTGATAATATATTGTGACAAGCTAGAGATCTGTCAGATAGATAAGAGGTTTATCTAATAAGACGCACTTTGCAGAAATATATTGGTAAATATTTAATGAAAGATATCAGTGTTCTATAGTCTAAATTGCACTAGGCTGACAAAAGCATTTTGGTTGCTATTAGTTACAGTAAACCAATGTTATTTTCATCACAGTGCTGCGTAATATGTTTTTACATAAAGGAAAATAATAATGATAATAAATAAATAATATCCTCACAAAAATCTGGGAGGGAGCAGCTCTAAAAAAACAGTTGTGAAATTACAGAACTGTATATTTCCTGAAATGTAAACACCACCACTTCCATAACATGGGGGTAACATACATGAGGAGGAGATTCACCATTTCATTTAGAATTTGCTCTGGGGAATAATGATGGTGTAGTGACCCACACAACTGGCGCAGCATAGAATGATAGTCAGGGATTTAGAGCAGCCTCAGTTAAAATGGGATGCCTACATATGGACAGCATCTGATAATTTGGCTGTGTCCCTCCTCTATGCAGGCCCAAGCTTTGCAGGCATGTACTGTATATGCAACAGCTCAATGGTCAGGGACTGACGCCCATGCAAACACTTGCTGTATACAAAGCACGCCCTCATGCAAGCTGCTTGAATAGCTAGGACTGGTCCAATTCGTCCAACAGTAATAGTAAGGTGCATTTGCAATTTACAGTTGCAGGACAAACTCCATTCTAGAGAAAAATCCACAATGAACCGTCCTATCTGGCATGTGCATCTGACTAAAGCTGGAAACACTTGCAGATCAGATAAATGCTCTGACCCGACAGGGCGATTATCTGATCTGTGTGCACTCTGTACACACCAAGATATTTTTAGCTCAGCGTGTAAATTCTTCAATAGCATCAGGAGGGCGGGGATCAGAATTTTTAAGCAGGACGTAAAATCCTGTCTTCCCAATACAACCTTTGCAGGAGTGTTTGAAGCCGTTTATCAGCCAACGCTCCTGTAAAGCTCCTGTATACACACTGTACAATAATCGGGCCATCATACGATTTTTGGCTGATCTGCCCGATAGTAGTATACTGTGTATTCAGATTTATAGCTAGCCTGCATTAGATAACAGTCTAATGCTATGCAACTTATATAATTTTACATGACAGAACCCCCTAACACTATGCTTTCTGCAGATAAGGCAAGACGATGTCCTGGAATTCCATTACTATATGCGGATCCATGAGATGGTCACACAGGTATGTATGTAGCAAGCAAAAAGGAAACAGAAAAAAATTAAATTCAAATAAGTAATAATATAGATATGGAATCGATTCAATATGCCCAAAACCTGGTGGTCTTTCAGATTAGGTGGCAGTTATGTAATTTGTAATACCATACCCAAATTGCATTTAAATTACTCCAACCTTTGCCCACACTACCCCTCTGACATTTTCCTCCTCATGGTGATCATAGGATGAGGCACTTGTGTGTATTATATTTAGGATAAGAGATCCCATACAATGAATAAGTAGCCGATAATGTAATCTGCCTCTCACACGTTGGGAAGATGACTGTAGACTGTAGATAGAAGCTCTTGGTCTGCATTTGGTCACCTTTCCATCAAACTAACTACCCCCCCAGTCATACTAGTTGTGAATCGGTCAGAGGGGCAGGACAGTCAGGACTCATCTGATCCGGCCCCAGACATTGGTCCTGTTGACCAACACATTTACATCGAACTTTAGGGAGATATAAATGACGGATCAATAAGTGGTAAATGTGTAATACACAAGTAGATTTTCATGTACTGACAACTCTCTCAATTGCAGGAAATGGTTCCGTGGCTTATAGAAACGTTATGGGAACCAACAGAAGGATTAAAAATAAAATCTCAACAACAGCTGCCAAAATACAATCCGGATGGGAACAACTGACAATAATTACTGTACCTTAGAAACCAGCAACAAAGTAAAATGTAATATTCCAAATACTACTTACGGCAAAGATTTCTGCACAGTCTCCCTGAACGCAACTTTAGGCTTGCCTAACGTACATGGGCAGTCATATTCCCTCTCCATCCGCTGAGGGGGGAAAAAAAAAAAAGGTAAAAACTGTGCAATAAAGTTTACAAATAAATATTGCTCATAACTACCATCAAAATATATTCTTGGAATTGTCTGAGGTACACTCAGAGAAGAGTTATTTTTCTTTAAATGTAGACAGTCTTTCTTCACAGCTAAACCAAGGTGATTTCTAATGGCACTTTGCATTTATTTTGTAGACAGATATATATATATATATCAAATTATAGATTCAGTACTGTGTTTTGGCCAAATGTAAACATTTGTCTATTAAGTCAAATTCAGCTGAATCATTCTCAACACTGAAAAATGTATTTCCTAAATATAATTATAAAAATCACAAATTTTCCTGCCTTCATCCATCTTCAACAAGGCAACAGTAGCCACTTATCCCCTTTCAAACATACTGAGATTGCCGGGTTTTTGGCCTGCCTCGGACAAAATTCCCAGGTCTCGCTTATGTCTGATACCCCTTTTCAGACATACGACCCGGGAAACTTCCTGCTCAAACCCGGGAATTTCTCCTGTACAAATTCCCGGGTATTTGGTGGAGACCCTCCTTTCACACTACAGCGTCTACCCGGGAAATTCCCAGGTAGACCCCTTTCAGACATAAGCAGGGTTTTTCAGTTTTAATATAACCTGCCTCTCCTCTGCCCTTCCTAGCCTATCCCCTCTCCGGCTGCCGCTAATATCATCATGCAGCAGGCAGCCGACCAATCACTACAGGCATTTTATTATATTATTTAAATGTGCCCTGGTGGTCCAGCGAGAGTGCGGGCGGACCGCTGTGGCAGAGACCCACCGGCGGGTGTCCGGTGCTGGGGGTGGTGAACAGCAGCGCTGAGCGTCCTATAGGACGCTCTGCGCTGCCAAATCAATGTAAAAGCTGCTTAGTGCAGCCCGGGAGTAGTAAATTCCCGGGTAGCACCATTCAGACATAACCAGGATAATTTCCCGGGACTTAAGTCCCGGGAAATTCCCTGGTCAATTGAAGGGTCGGCTACCCGGGAACGTGCTCCCCGGTTAGGTACCTTTCAGACATACACGGCAACCCGGGAATTTGGCTGAGGCAGAATCTCTTTGTTAGCTGGCCAGCCTTGCTTGTGAAAGCCATACAACACAAGAGAGAGAATCTGATTTCCTAAAGGAATTCGTACGATCCATGTAGATCCGAAAAGCACGAACCACATATAAGGAGGCTTCACCTTCAGACTGATTCAAGGACTGGAAGGCTGGAACCACAATCTCTTCATCTGAATGGAACCAGGATACCACTTTAGGGAGGTACCCAGGCCTGGTTCGGAGGACAGCTCTGTCTGGATGAAAGATCAAAAATGGGAAGCAACAGGAGAGTGCAGCCAAATCAGATACCCTGCGGTCAGAGGAAATAGTGAGGAGAAAGAGCGTCTTCGCTGTCAGCCACTTGAGTTCTGCTGAGTCCAGAGGTTCAAACGGAGGAGCCTGTAGAGCCGGGAGAACCAAGAACAAATCCCACAGCGCCACCAGAGGGACAAAAGGAGGTTGATGACTGAGAACACCCTTAAAGAATGTTCTAACTAGGGATGTGCAGGCTCGGATAGGTTCGAGTTTGCACGTTGAGTTCGGATTTTTCCCTCCAAAAAAACGGAACTCAGAAAGAGGCTAAACGTCATCTTACATGGACGAACATCATCATTCCTGGACAAAAGTCCAGGAATGATGATGTTCGTCCATGTAAGATGACGTTTAGCCTCTGAGTTCCGTTTTTTTGGAGGGAAAAATCCGAACTCAACGTGCAAACTCGAACCTATCCGAGCCTGCACATCCCTAGTTAGAACATCAGGCAGGGGAGCGATCCTTCGCTGGAACCAGATTGACAGAGCAGAAACCTGAACTCTAAGGGAGGCCAGGCGGAGGCCGAGGTCTAACCCAGCCTGGAGAAAGGCAAGTACCTGGGAGATCCTAAAAACAAAAAAAACAAAACTGTAGTTTCATAGCCTCTGGGGGAGCACCATTGAATGTAAGAGCACCAAACTCTGTAATAGATGCGGGCTGAGGAAGGCTTACGTGCCCTGAGCAACGTCTGGACCACAGAGCAAGAGAAACCCTTGGCTCTTAAGAGGGATGACTGTCAGAGCGACACTGTCAAAGGCAGACGAAGTAGGTCCAGGTACAGGCAAGGGCCCTGCGCTAGCAGATCCTGCCATAGAGAAAGTGGAAAAGGAGAGTCTATGGAGAGACTCCATAGGTCGGTGAACCAATGTCGCCTGGGCCTGGCTGAGGCTATTAGTATCACTGTGCCGCCTTCTTGCTTGAACTTTCAAAGAACCCTTCGGAGGAGGGAGATCGGAGGAAAGAGGTAAACGAGATTGAAGTCCAACCTCACTGCCAGAGCGTCCACGAAGGCGACTGAGGGGTCTCTGGTCCTGGACACATACCTGGGGACCTTGTGGTTATGACGTGAGGTCTACGTCTGGCATGCCCATTTGTCCACCAGGAGTTGAAAGGCATTCAGGTGGAGAGACCATTCTCTGGCGTGCATGTCCCGACGGCTTAGGACAGTGTTGGCTAACCTTGACACTCCAGCTGTTGTGGAACTATATATCCCAGCATGCCCTGCCACAGTTTTAGCATGCCCTAATAGCAAAACTGTAGCAGTGCATGCTGGGTTATGTAGTTCCATAACAGCTGGAGTGTCACGGTTAGCCAACACTGGCTTAGGAAGTCCGCTTCCCAGTTGAGGACTCCGGGGAAGACCTTCGGCCCAGACCAGAAGGTTTGCCACTTCCTGCATAGCTGCCCGACTTTGCGTGTCTCCCTGAAGTTTGAGGTAGGCTACCGCAGTCGCGATGTCGGACTGGATTTGGATCTGCCTGCCCTGGAGGAGATCCTGTGCCTGAGTGAGTGATCTGAACACTGCTCGAAGCTCCTGAATGTTTATGGGAAGGCTACTTTCCTGGGTTGTCCACCGTTTCCGAAAAGTATGATGACCGGTTAACACACCCCATCCATGAAGACTGGCATCTGTAGTGAGAAGCTCCCAATTTGGAATCCAGAAGGTGCGACCCTTGTCCAGATTGGATCAAAGCCACCATGAGAGGGAAAGCCAATCCTCCGGAGAGAAGAGGGTCGTCTGGGACCAGATCAGATGATACTGCCCGTTCCACCGGGAGAGAATCAGTTGCTGAAGGAGCCTGGAGTGGAACTGGGTGTATTCCGGCATATTGAAGGTTGATACCCTGGGCCCCAGGACATGCATTGTTGAGTGAATGGATACCTTCCGATTGTGGAGCAAGTTACATACACGCAAGGTCAATACCTTGTCAGCTGGCAGAAAGATCCTCTATATTCGAGAATCCAGGAGTGCCCCCAGATGTACCATCCACTTTGTCGGAGATAGGGAGCACTTTTTCCAATTGATGAGCCAGCTCTGTGTCTGCAGGCAGTACACGGTCAGCTGGAGAAGGCGTTGTAACACAACCGGTGAGTGTGCCAAGATTAAGAGGTCATCTAGGTATGGCAGGATTCTGAATCCCTGGTACCTGAGGTGGGCTGCCATAACTACCACTATCTTGGTAAAAGACCCGAGGGGCTGTTGACAGACCAAAGGGCAGCGCCTGAAACTGGTAGTGTTGCTGCAGAACAGCAAACCGTAGGAACCGTTGGTGGGTTGGAGTAATAGGTACATCCAGGTATGCATCCTGTATGCCCAGAGAAACCATGAAATCCCCAGGCTCCAATGCCAGGACAACTGATCATAGAGTTTCCGTGCGGAACTTAGGTACTCTGATAACTTTGTTGAGGGGTCTGAGATTCAGAATAGGCCGATGAGCCCATTCGGCTTCTTCTGAATAAAAAAAGAGTGGAATAAAAACAAGTTCCTCTCTGAGCAGAAGGCACCAGTATTATCCCACCTGAACACAGGAGGGAGTGAATGGCCTCCTGGAGGGCCAGGACCTTGATAGGGTCCGATGGGGGACTTGTACAAAAAAATTGCTGGGAAGAACACCTCAGGAAGGCAAGAACGTACCCCTGAGAGATCACTTCTCGGACCCAGGCATCTGTTGTTTGAGTCGTAAAATTTAAGAAGTCGGCGTCCCACCCTGGGACCCCCCAGGAGGAGGCCCACCCCATCAGGCGGAGGGTTTGTCGCCAGACTTGGAAGCTGGACGTTTGGCCGACCAAGACTGCTGTGATCGCGGCTTGGTGGTCTTGCCTTACCCTGGGGGTGAAGGGGCCGAGAAGAGGACAGCCTAGGCTTAGGGGCAGCTGCTGATGGCAGAAAGTCAGATTTTGAGGCTGCCACAGTAGTCACAATCTTGTCCAACTCTGCGCCGAACAGCCTATCTCCAGGGAAGGATAAGCATTTGGTGCCTTCTTGGATCCCGTGTCTGCCTTCCAGGACCATAGCCAAAGGACCCAGCGGGCGACAACTGAGGTAGCAGATGCCTTAGAGGCAAGGAGTCCAATATCCAACGCAGTTCCTTCCAAATAAGAGGCCGCTACCTGAATATGGGAGATGTATGCCAGTTGTTCCCTGGTAGCATCTGAGGGCAGGCTCTCTTCCAGTGCCTCTGCCCACCCTTCGATAGCCTTAGCCACCCAGGCAGCAGCCATAGCTGGCCTAGTGATAGCACCAGAAAGCGAGTAGACTGACTTGAGACAAATTTCTAGTTTTCCATCTCTGGCATCTTTAAAGGAGGATGTAGACAGTAAAGGCAACGTAGAGCTTCTGACTAAGTGTGCCATATGCGAATCAACAGTGGGAGGGACTTCCCACTTAGTACACTCCTTAGTAGGGAGCAGTTAAAAAGACGCTAGTCTTTTTGGGACCTGGAACAAGCTTCTCCCATGAGCTCAATGAGCTATTCTGATTGAGGGAATTCATCCTTAACCACCTTTTGAACGTTTAAACATCTGGGTTTTAGGCTTAGCGGCCGGTTCATCATCCTCTATATTCAGGATTGATTTTACAGCCCTCACTAAAGGGACATCCACTGTTGAATGACGGTGCTCCTCGTCTGAGTGCGACTTGGAGAAAACCTTGTGCGTCATCTGCCTCCTCATGTGATGTGTGAGAATCCTAAAGCTGGGTGGACTGAGATGATAGTACACCTATGTGCATTGGTGGCTAACTGTCCGCCTGTAACCTTTGCTGATAGACAGCAGACATTTGAGCCATATTGTGAACTGAGCTAGCATAAACATCCATCCAAGGAGGATGCATAGGGGGTACAGACATAGTAGGCTGTAATAGCTGTGGGTACCCCATGATGGGAGTCAGCAAGGGGGCTGATAAGCGGTCCACTAGCAGCATCATAACCTAGGATAAGGAGGATGCCCAAGGTGGCTCCTGGACAATGGCTGGTACAAAGGACTGGGAAGGTGGTAGATAACAAATAACACACATACCATACTGCACTAAATCATGAGAGGACAAGCCTCAGCCTTGTGTTTTCCCTTAGAAGACCTAGTAATAACCAGCCAGCAGCATACAATCAGTGTATGGCTAGTAATGTATTTGTGAAGGGTATCACGCTGCAAGTAAATGTGACGTAATATTGAACCCATACACACCTGGTAGTTGAGGGTTAAAACAAGAGCAGTAGGGATAGATCTAACTGACAGTCAGAAAGGTTTAGACAGTATATCACCACAGCAGAGCTAGCACAAGTCACATACAATGCATACAAATATACTTATAATGGGCACTAAATCAACTACTCGAGCCTCACAGGGCTGGTGGGATTTGTGTGCTGTATAATCTGGCCCCAGGGAGAGGTATACTGGGAGACTGGACTGGAAACTCCTGAGACCTGTAGCTTCAGAAAAGCCCTGATTAATGGCTGCTGAGCGTCTCATATAGGAGGGGCTGCCAGGGGAGTGCCTACCTCCCCAATGCCACATCAACCGCCAAGGGCCGCTGACGTCTACATGGTCTCAGACGCCAGCTTTCAACTATCCTGGTGGTATAGTGGGGGAGCGGACGAACCAGTCACCCCACTGCAAAGTCCTCCGGCAGGTCTCCACAGCCGGAGGTAAGGACTGGTCCTGTCGGCACCAAACGAAAAAACGTCTGCCTGTGACTGGGGTGTATGTGGAGAAGGACCAGGGCATCCCGGGAGCTAAAGCTTTGACTGTTTGATGCCTGGACCTCTCCAATCACACCCCTCCCCCCCCCTCATGGTATCCCTGTGGATCCCATATGGTCCCTGAAGTAGTAAGCGTCCACTGTACAAACTTGATAATAACTGTGTAAAACAATAAAAAGCCCTGCTTATGTCTGAAGGGGTTGACCCCAGAATTTCCTGGGTCTCAGGTTTAGTGTGAAAGGGGATCTCGACCAAAATCCCGGGATTTTGTAGAGGAGAAAAACCTGGGTCTGAGCAGGATAATTCCCAGGTCGTATGTCTGAAAGTGGTATTAATTGTCATAATATTAATGCTTTACTTCATATTAAATCTCAACAACACTTACAATGTGTCTGCATAATATAACCTGGACCACGAGGAGGTATTCTTGCCAAGTGGATTTTACAAGCCATAACTGACACATGCAAGTTCTTGTAAGTATAATCCTCACTGCACACTAGAGTTGCTAAAAGTCAGTGTGGGGACAAAAAAAAAAAAAAAGAAGGTCATAAGTTGTATTTCCACTTTTTTAGGGGGAGAAATTAATATTTTTAGTGATTTACAATTCACCATATCTAATAAAGGAAATGTTGGCATTGGCAAAGTAAAAGAAATGGGGAAACCTAGTCAACAATTTGCTAAACGGCTTGGTTTGAGACACTTCAGATTTCAATGGGGTTTCAAGAAAGTGTGCTACATGTAAAAACACAAATATCTTAACTATACGTGTAAAAACCCCACTGAAATGAATGTGAAAAAACACATTTTAATAAACTTACAGAGAAGTACTCAAAATTAATAATGCTTTATATTTGTAATTTATTCAGGTGTCCACATTGGTGATACACCTGAGTAACCATTAATGATACTAGAAGTCCAAGTATTTTCCCGTCACCTGAGCATAAATCTCCAAGTGTAGTTCTCCCATGCCAGAAACGATGGTCTCCTTACTTTCTGTATCAAAGAACACTCTGAAAGTAGGGTCTTCTCGAGTAAACCGGTTGATACCTTTAGAAAACTTGTCCAGATCAATCTGGTAGTAAAGATAAAATAAACAAACTTAAATAAATATCTAATAAATGAAGGATCAAATTATAATTTGTATAATATATCACATACATACACACACATGCATACTAGCAGCTTTGCTCACGATGAAATCGCTTCTGCCAACATTTTTTCAATTTGAGGTGTTCTAGTTGTATTACTTTGCATAGGGGGCCCTGTTGCAGGCGTGACCAGCAGCGCTATACAGACTGCTGCCACCAATGTCACTGTGTGCCCTGTGCACAGACTGCTATGTAGCCTATTCTATTCAAGTCAATGCGTGCCCAAAGCACCTCCACCCCACCCTTTACTGGCTGCAGGTTGTGCGTTAACTGACACGGTTGCAAACAATAGCAGAGGGACCTCCAGGCACCACTGCATCCCTGCACCCAGTGTCTGCTGTGCTGCCAATCACTGCTGATTGGTCTGTACAGCAGGACCCCCCCCAATCCGGCGGCTAGACAAAGAAGCAGCTGTCGGGGAAATTTAAATTAACATCTCTCTGCTCCCCCAGTGTGTACCTGGCGGCTGCTCAGAGGAGCAGCTGCTGGCAAAATTAAAGTTGCTATGTTCTGATCATCGATAGTCTGATATATCGATGACCGCTATAATAAAAGAACAAAAAAAAAAAAATCAATGTCAATGTTTGATTTGATTTTTTTTTTTAATTTATAATATTGCGTTGGATAAGTTATAAATAGATGTCCTTGACCTAATTCAATTCTAAAACCGACAATTTTTGAGCATTTTATGGAAATCTATTTTAATAAAAGACTTCAGGTTCCCCAAATCCTCAATAACCACTTTATTAAATTTCCTTTTCTTTTTTCACCATAGTCCAAATGCAGGTGGGGGAGAAACAGGACAGAGGAGAGTGAGACTGATGGGGGACAATTAACTACATGGGAGTGGGGTCTGTGCTGGGAAATGAATATAACGGGAGGACAGCTGTATGTATTAAGCACATCACACAATCACATTTGTACATTGGGCACATTGATGGGTTTTTTATTTTGTGTCCAGAAATGTTGTTTGTTTTTGTTTTTTTAAATCAGTGCAAACATTTTTAGACATTGAATAAAAAACGAAATGCCAATGCTTTCAACAACCCAACAACATTTTACTGAGCAACTGAGATTTATATGTGGACACCAACAAAAAGAATATAAATTGTCACAGAAAGTGTTTTTTTTTTTTGTTTTGCATCAAACTGACAGCATCTTACCTTATTCACTGGCTTTATTGCTACAGAAATGACGGGGTCAGGCACATGGATGGATTCCTGTGGTCAGAAACAGAATAGACACAGGAACTGTATCTAGTAATACATGAGATAAATGTATGCAGCAAGCCAAGAACAGGCAATGTCTGCCTTCCACTGATAATGTAGCCCCTTATTTCTTTCTTTTTTAGCTGAAAGCTTAAGACACAGGAGAGAGCGAGTGGCAGGAGAGGGAGGCTTCATAACAGAATACAGCAGTGATAAGCGGATTCATACAGTATTTATTACTCTTAGCTCAGTTAGCACACACTGGAGTTATGGCTCTGGTAGGGGATGGGTATGAGATGCCGGCGCTTGGGATCCCGACGGTCAAAATCCCGATGCCGGCTTCCCGACAGGATTAGGATAACGACACCTGTTGGTAGGTACCCTAACCCTCTCTCCCTACCCTAACCCCCCCTAGTGCCTAAACCTAACCCCGCAGCACCCTAAACCTATCCCTACCACCATAGTGCCTAACAATAACCCTCCCTCTAGTGCCACTACTTACCTTCAGGATGCTGGTGCCGGGATTCTGACAGGTGTCAGGATTCCGGCGCCGGTACTCTAAGTGCCAGCATCCCCTGTGCCGGGATACTGAAAGTAGACTGGGAGTAATTTATTATCATCATGGGTTTATTATAGGTCTAAGTGATCTAAGTTTCTTGTGTCCACTGGATGCTTAGAAAAAGGATAATCACAATAGCAAATATAAGTTTTTATGATGGTTTATCTGTACAGCAATATGTACATAGGAGACACTGTCCTAGTCTGTCACCTCCACTCCATAGGGTTTACTCTTCATGGCAGGACGACATAACTCACCATAGAGAGATTGTCATTGGATTTGCTGGCAAAGGTGTCGCCACTTGCGCAATCAATCCCAAACAACGCACAGATGTCTCCTGCGTAAGCCTCTTCAACATCCTTTGTAAAGAGAAGAAACGCAAAGGTTGAAAATGGAATGAATAAATATCGGGCTGTTTCCCAACACACAGAATGAACAAAGCCAAAAGATACTGTAACGCTATGTAGCAGTGCTTCCAACAAGGTTATAAAAAAAAAATTAAAAAAAAAATTCCACATCTGTTTCCTAGGTCAACTGCTCGAATTCGATTGTAAGCTCTCATGAGCAGGGCCCTTTTCCTGTTTTTGCATTTCCGTGCCTTACTTATACCATCATCTACTCCCTACAACTGCACTCACCGAACCCTTGTGTTCTGCCAACCTGCTGCTTATTTGGGTATTATGACCGCTGGATGCAGGAATGGTTATAAACCTTGTCCATGTCCTGCAATGTTCTGTACTGTAAGTCACTTTTTTCATGCATTCGGTTTCTGTACATGCACTCTGCTAGGGGCTGCAGATCCTTGGGGAGCCATATAAATAAAGGGATCACTCGATCTGCAGATATATCTGTTCAGTGTGTACCCAGCATAAGTTACATAAGTATAAACTAATACAAACAAGTTAACAAATTTAAAACAAATCAGTGTGCAATTAGCATAATTATGCAGAAAAGACAAAGGGGAGAGGGCCCGGCTCTCATGAGTTTACAATCTATAGGGATTGTTGTTAAATCCATTGTTAACAAGTCCATAGAGTAATAGATAAAGGTCACAGCATTCATTATGGCCAAGATTGATTAAACGACTTAATGTAGGCGTACCTACCTAACTTTTAGCAATCAGTACCAAGTATCAATCTAGAATAAATGTTACAGAGTAGCACTATACCTCCATTACATCAGCGTGGAGACGAACCAGCCTCTGTACCCGCACTCTCTTGCCAGTCCGTGTGTTGTAAATGTAGTCACTTTTCTTGAGCATTCCCTGGTACACTCGCACATATGTTAGTTGACCAAAGCGACCAGCCTGGAACAGACAACCCAAGGAGAGCGGTTTAGGAGAACAGAGCTACTGTTTTATGACTGGGAACAATGATAGAACTGCAAACACACATATAGGTAAGGGTGCAACCCACAGAAAATCCTTAATTATAAGAAGTAAAGAAGGAAATGACTATAGCACTCAGAGTTTGAGATGTAACATGTCAATTTTGGAACCCATAAATTAATTGCTAATAAAAAAAAAAAAAAAGAAGAAGAAGGTGGTCTGGGGCAAGCAAGACAATTCTTAATTTCAATCTGGCTCCTCCTGCAGCTCCAAATGCTTTTGCCAAGGTGCAAAATTACACCACCTGGGTTGATCTATTCTTAAGTCTAAATGGGGCCCAATTGTGTGAATGAGATCACCATGAAAATACACCATCTTTTCTATCTTATGCAGGGCTTGTAGATTCAGGAAATAGGTGGACTTTCCCTGTAAAGGATGCTTAGTCAGGTTAGCCACATGGCCTGGAGTTTATAAACAAACAAAATAAAAAAAAAAAGTTACCCACTGGAACCTGTAAAAACACACCAGACGGGAAACAAAAAATAAACAATTTAAATAAAGAGTCTCCAAAAGAATGCATTTTTCCGCATTTTGTTGCTCACAGTTCCAGGGAGTGTCCTTCTTTCTTCTAGACTTACAAACAAAAAAACACACAAAAATTAAAAAAAAAACACCAGACTGCTCCTGGAAGACTAAGCAAACAGAGGGCCCAGACTAGTCTGAGCTAAGCAGTCTTGCAAAGTCCATGCAGGATTTTTTTTTTTTTTTTTGCGTCAAGTGGACTGCAAACCTGAAAGAGTATCTAGTAACCATAAAGTGGGGAAAACAGTTATCTTGGAAGCTGCATACACACACAACGATTTTTTTTAATGAACGATTTTAGTAAACGATTTTTTCCCTTGAAAAAATTAACTAAAATCGTTTACTAAAGTTGTTCATTTACTAAAGGTCATGAACGATTTTTATGAACTACAAACGATTTTTGCATATTCCCTTAATGAAAATCGTTGAGTTGACAAGTCTGACTGAACTACAAACGTGAACGCACATGAACGATAATCGTTCATCGTCTGACTCAGAATGTGAACGATATTTGCAAACGATTATCGTTAAACGATATCGTTTAACGATAATCATTAAAAAAATCGTGTGTGTGTATGCAGCTGGAGAGTGTTTTTTAAATGAAGTTTATTTTTCCTCTTGTCTTTATGAGTTTTCTTTCCAGTGTCTTTTTTTTTTTTTTTTTTTTTTTTTTTTAACAGGTGTACTACAGCTCCCAGTTTATCCTGGTACATAAATTCACCCATGGCTCTAGTGCCAGCATTCCCAAACACTTCAGGCATGACAAGGATTGCTAAGCCCAGCTAAAAAAAAAACATTTTACATTCATTTTCAAACAGTCCAATACCCCATACCCATAATAATATACGTGTGGGAAGAGCCTGGTGCTTCAGTATGAAGAGGGTTTTACCTAAAGCAGCATTGGGGACGCATCATCTCATACGGAACAGCCTAGGCTGGTAGACATTATGCCAGGGAGACCACAAGCTATGATCACCCTGCTATATTGTCACCAGCCCAGTATGACATAGCCAGTCCTGGCTTATTCTGGGGAAGTGCATGCCGATTGTCACCCTGATTATACAGCTGCCAGTCTAGGCTGTGTGCGCTAGTGCTGGTAGCCCTTTGTGGTGTTAAAGAACAACATTTTTTTATTTTTAATAATGAAAAACTACATGCAAACGCCAGTCATCATCAAAATGACAGGCTTCTCACAGCATATCACTATGCTATACCCAGACACAAGCATTTATACGAATTGCTTGGCCACACAGATATGAAGGATCTCTGCCATGCACAATTATATGTCAATAGGTTTGAAATACATCTCTCAGTGTAAAGATTTTAAATCCTCACAGAAACACATACTCCATGGAGTGCATCTGCTACCCCCTTTGATAAGTGTCCTTTTAAATAAATAAACTAGAAGGTAATAAAATTATTTCTTATTGTAAGGATGTCCTACAAAGTGAAATAGTACAAATAACATTAAAGACATCGAAAATTAGAATTTTGCACTAATGTCCATGTAACACTAAACTCTCCCCATAGCAACATGCTGAAGAACAGGTAATGGATCAGACCTGACATTTACATACTTACTTCCAGTTTAAATGCCAGTCCAACAAATGGTTGTGAGCCATCTCTGTCAGGGCTCATTAAAAACTTTGTAGATTCTTCTGAGCTTCTGAAAAGTGAGACCAGTTTCATTATTGGTGTGCACGTGTAGCAAACAAGGGAAGAGAAGATACATTTTCATTTCATGTTTCTTAAGTATCAACTCCCATAAATAAGATTGATTTTATAGTGTGTATAAAAGATTGTTTCCTCTTTCGTCCTATCTGGGAGACACTGAAAACAATGGGACTTCCAAATGCAAGCCTGAGCGCTATGGGTACGCCCCAGCAATGCGGTAAGCAAAACTTTGCACCCATAACTGTCATCTTTAAAAGCAAAAAAGTGTCTAAACTGTAAGATTATGTAAAGGTGTGTACAGAGTTCCAGGTAGCCGCCCTTCACTACTGCTCAAAGCTGAGGCACTGCCCAAGAGCTGCCCTCGTTGAATGTGCCCTGATGGGATCCCACCGATAAAACAGCCTACTAATAGATCTAATCCATCGGGCAATGGACTCCTTAGAGGCCAGCCAGTCCACAGGGTTTTTTAAATTTCCGACCTGCAGTTGGATTCCCCATTATGTCTCTATGTCCTTGACTGCCAAAGCCACAGCCGGTCACAGAGCTGTCCCTGCAAGTGCAAATAAGGACTTTAATATAGCCTCCATCTTGCAATCCATTGAATCTCACAACGTGTCCGAATTTGAAGTAGGGATGACTAACTTTCACCAGACTAGCAATAGGGGGATCTACCGTAGGTGGCACCTCCCTCCCACAAAGTTGTATAAACCTACAAGAAAGGATATGTAAACATAAAACATGGCAGAACATTACATTTTTTGTCCGGCTTAATACAGGACTCTCCCAGGACACTCTCAAAATGTAAAAATGCAGGAAAAGAAACTACTTGCTTCTTCTGTTTGAAGAGGGCTAGGGTAGTTCCTGTTCCAATAGGGCATGTTCCAAATTCTGTAAAGTCTGGCGAATAGCCATAATCAGATCCTGTACTCCCAACACTATCTGGCGAGTCCTCGTCCCATTCAGAATGGTCAATCGAGTCCTACTCTAAAATCTCCTCTGCATCTGAGAGGAATCTTCCAAGACTTCTTCACCTAGAAAGATGGTTCTGTGGCCTACCCAACGCTTTTTAGAGCTTCTTGCCACAGAGGAATCAACCAATTGCCCTATAACATTACAAAAACTCATGAGTGTCCCTTCTCAATGTTAAGGGACCACCCGGATTCTACCATATTACCCTGATCCACAGAGATAGATGACTGGCGAGCCAACAATGGCTGAGCACAGCCGCACAAAGGGAACCCGGTTCCGTGCTTTTTCTATTTATTTATTTTTTCCCAAATCGAAGCTCAATCACCAAGTTAAGTTTAAACTTAACTTTAATAGTTAAAAGCAGAAACACGCTTCCCTGTCTGCAACAAAACATAGTTAACAGTACGATTGAAGATAAAAGGAAAAACACACTCCTGGCAAACTATGGATATATTAGCAGAGCCAAGCAGCTTCCTTAGCCAAAGTCAACCCCAGAGACATTCACAAACAACCTGCAGCCAAACTTGCTTGCCCACTCCTCACCTTCAGCCCCAATCAAGATAAAAGGGGGACCGGAGTTCTCCATTGCAACTCTGGTCCCCCAAATGAGCTTACTTTCCCTCCACTCAGCACTACCAGAGAGTAAATGGTAGGAGGATGCTGCAGCTACGGGAAGATGGCGCCGTCCAGTTCCGGAAGACATCGACGAAGTGACTGCACCTGGACGGGGATCAGCTGGACCTCAGCATTTTCCTTCGGCTGCCTATACCCTGACCAGAACCCTACAGGGGCAAGCTACGCTACCTTCAGGTAGGATGTGACGGTATCACCTTAAGGCCGCGGAGACCGGGATAGGGGTCTTTAAAAAGTGCAGTATTTTGGAACCCATGCCCACCCATGGGTGTATGTTGTCTCACTAGGTCCATTCGGAGCGGGCTACGGCCATAGCGATAGCACCAAGCTACTGGTACTGAAACCCCACTCTGAGGGAACATTGAGACCCTTAAGGGGGGCAAAAGTGCCTGGAGGAAAGTACTATATGAAAAACAAAATACTAGAAACGAGCAAAAGCCTCCTAACATTTTTGTGCTCTCCTGCAGGCACTAAATAAAAATAACGGAGTTGCAGGTGGATATGGGATGGTTTAAGAGGGAGGGCGCAGTTTCAGCTTCAGCAGAATTAACTATTTAGTGCCTGCTCCTCAGCCTCCCCACTTAGGACAAAAGAGAAATCTTTTTAGGAAACTAAAAAAAAAAAATTACCTTTAATGGAAAAAAAGGTGGCAAACTTTCCCCCCCCCCCCTATTAAACCTAAGCTATAATTCTTCCATGCATTTTTCTATATCACTCCCAAGTGCAACCACAAATATTTACTATTGATTATTGTTAGATGTAAAAAAAATTGCAGCATGTACAGTGGGAAAGCAGAGCATATAAGAAGATGTAGAGAACAACTGAGATACGTACTGGACATTCAAAAACATAAAACTGTATATAAGATGTAATAGGCCAATGTCTATAACAAGCATTAAAGAACAAGCTGGAGGCTACATACGTGGGTGCAGACCTGAATTAGTTAGCAAATATTGTATTGAAGGACTGACAGCAAGGAGGTACAAATATAATTCACATTGTTCACAGTATTCCTCAGTAAGGGCATTAAGAAACTCAGTGAGGCCCAACATGTGTACCGTGCAGCTCAGCCAGAGCAATCCTGATGACATCATACATTTCCCTTTAACAAAATAGCATGAAGAGGTACACAAAGTTCTCTCTGCAAACTGTGTACATAGATAAGGTGGAACCTTTGTTTGTTATTTCATAATATATGAATACACAAACATAGTTTATTTTAAGGTCTTTGAAGTCCATAATAGCAAAACATTTTAATACAATTTGTTAGTTATGTAGACTTACTCTTCATTGAGAATAGCATAATTTGATACTTCTGATGGGTTTGGAAGATACTCTAACACAGCATCTAGGAGAAGCTGGATACCCTTATTCTTAAGGGCACTCCCAACTAGAACAGGTGTAAACATCCTCTTCAGAGTGGCTCTTCGGATAGCTTGCTGAAGAACAACGCATTAGTTAGATTTACACTAAAAATGAGGAAAAAAAAAAAAAAACTACGTGAAGAACCATTTCTCACCTTTAATTCAGCAGTAGTAGGGATTTTTTCTTCCAAGAACATCTCCCCTAAAATCTCATCAGAATTAGCCACACTTTCTATCAGTTCTTGCCGCCGATCTGCTACCTCAGCTCTGAACTCCGCCGGAATATCTTCATAACGCACATGTTGCCTTAAAGCAAAAATAAGTACTTTGTATCAAGATACTATAACAATAGTAACAGCGATACAAAGAAACAATGAAATACACATACCCAAAATCTCCATCAAAATACACGGCACGTTCATCCACAAGGTCCAGAATTCCTTTAAAGTTACTTTCAAGTCCAATTGGAATCTGGACAAATGCTGCATTATGGTTTAATTTAGACCTGATATAAATGCAAAACAAAAATGGTTGACTCATGCACTTTAATTACTATATTTTTACCTTTTAAAGTGTTGATGGAGCGCTCACTCACTTCAGCTGCTGCACTGCCCGAACGGGATTAGAACCCTGTCTGTCCAATTTGTTGATGAACGTTAGAAACGGCACATTGTATCGCTTCATTTGTCTGTTGACAGTCATGGTCTGGCATTGGACTGCTCCAACAGCACACAAAACAAGTATAGCCCCATCCAAAACTCTCAGGGCTCTTTCCACTTCAATGGTGAAATCCACATGCCCTGGTAGATTAGAGAACACAGTATTCAATATTAAAATACTATACAATGACACTATACAATTCTATGGGGTCTATTTACTAAGCAGTGTTAGGAGACACAGTGAAAAGTGATAAGGTGCCAGCCAATCAGCTCCCAACTGTCATTTTTCAAACACAGCCTGTGAGATGGCAGTTGGGAGCTGATTGGCTGGCACCTTATCACTTTTCACACTGTCTCCTAACACTGCTTAGTAAATAGACCCCTATATGACAATTAGATTCAGATAAACATGGACGATATCAATGGACAAAACCGTCTCCCATCTCCAAATATTCCGAAATACGGAATTATTTTGGCATGACAGATAATGAAACCTTTGATCTTTGATGGTTCAATGTACACAAACTTTGTCTAAGGCACAAATTATTAATAATATTGTATAAAATTACCTTCAGGCTCTGTGTATAAGGTGTATATGAAACAAATTAATTTCATGTACGTACACAAACTTTGCTTGAGCTACAAAATTATTACAAATATTGTATAAAATTACCTGCAGACTGTGTGTATAATGTGTATATAGTACATAAATGAATTGTGTGTATATTTGGGTCCCATTCCCAAGATATTTCATTATGGTATGCAATTATTCCAAAATACGGAATATTCCGTTATCCAAAATACCCCTGGTCCCAAGCATTTCGGATATGGGTGACTCAACCTGTAGTAACTTAAGTGCAGATAATGACAAAAAGATTAAACTAGCTAGAAACACTCATGTTTGTTTTCGATAACACTGAACAACACTCATTTTATTGCCAATCATGTTAGAGTGACTTTGTGGTACAGATTCTGAATATGACATCGGTTTTGCTAGATTGGCTCTAATTTTTGAGATACGGACGAAAAACACAATAGACAATGGTCAACCGACAGCTAGTTGGGTGGCCGATCACTTACATATGGAGGGGGAATATTCTAGAATAAACATGGAGTGAAAACCTAGAATATTTGCATGTCTCACCTTCTAGAATGTTCCGATAGATTCCCATATGCACGCGTTGTGGCTAAGTTCCCTAT
Organism: Taudactylus pleione; assembly: GCA_031769625.1. Lineage (NCBI taxonomy): Eukaryota > Metazoa > Chordata > Amphibia > Anura > Myobatrachidae > Taudactylus > Taudactylus pleione. The sequence continues at coordinate 423,506 of JAUIMM010000435.1, forward strand.
TATTTAAGGGACTAGAGCCAATTTGAAAAAAAAAATACTTTAATTTTTTAATTCAGCAACCACAAAATACCCTAAATTCATTAAAATATCCATGATAACTAAAAAAATGTTTTGTTGGTATGTGTAATCTTTGTTAACAAAAAAAACACACACTGAAACTATGAACTGAACCCCAATCTTCAAATGAGTCAGAGAGATTCCGAATACAAAAATTTAGAAATGTGCTATGGTGATGGAGCTGCCCCTCCCTTCTATACCTCCTCTTCCCCATAGAATTAGAATGAGACTATCACCTATGCTGCCTGTTTGTGAGGATTACAGCCATGGTGACAGTACAGAATTAGAAAATGCTGTGCTGTCACTGGAGCCAGAGCAGTACTTATGTATATCGCGGAAACCCTGATGATGTTAGCTAGGTGATCTCTACTGTGGCTCTGGTATGAGTAATAGGACAGTGTGTAATAATGATGTTCCTTTAGAGGGTAATGGGTGGATAATGTTATGGAGACAAAGAGGGGAATTCAATATGAAACGTAAACTTCGCTGTCGAAGTTTACGTTTCATATCGGGGCTTTTACCTTTTACCCGCTTATCCCCGTATTCAATATGAAACTAACGAAAACGGGACCTGGCGAAGTTGGATTTGCGTAAAGTTACGAAATTTTCCATAAAAAAATTGTAGGACCCCCTAAATTTGTAAAAACATGGGGGATCACTATGGGTACCCCCGTTTTAGCCTGTAAATGAAAGTCGGGGATTTAAATAGCCGCAGCAGGTGTTTTTTTCCCTACATTGAAGAAGTGTTGCAGAAGAGCACTTAGGTTTTTTTTTTTCGTTTTTTTTAAGTGGTCCCATCAAATTTGGGGTACATGAAAATGGGTACTAGCATATTTTGATGTCCCTAAAGTAAGTTTTTAAAAATTCTGCATTTGTGCACCTGCCGCTATAAATCTATTCTAGAATACACGTGCCGCATACTTGCAGAATAGCCCTGAACCTATTTTCCTATTGTTAAACACTTTTTTCCCATTTTTTTTTTTTCACCCCAATTTTTTAAATAATTTTTTGGGGTGTCCCTATTTTTTTATTTTTTTTGACACAGTTATTTTTTAAATGTCATTCCCAGGGGTGCAGGCTATTTTTTTTTAAGCCTGCACCCTTAAACCCCAATCCTGCACTTTTTTTCGCCACCTATTCAGTGGTGAAAAGTTATCCCCGGTTTTTTTCAAAGACTTTTCGAACCTGCGAAAAGTCTTTGAAATTGAATACAGTGTAAAACTAAATCCTGCGATAATGACGTCATAGTTGCGATATTAACGCAAAAAACTGAGTTTTCGCTCCATATTGAATTCCCCTAAAAGGCTGCAATGCGTGTTAATGGGTACATAAGTTAGCATTGTGAGCAGATAGGTGGGGCACAGACTGTCATTGTGATTGATTAGGTACAAGGGTAAAGTGTTTGCTGAATAAAGTTTGAATTAATTACATCCTGACCTTTATAAAGTATGATACTGTTATGATGAGTACACACTGGTAGGTATATCGGCTGATCAATCGATCGGCCAATATATTGTGTGCCCGTCAGCAAGTGTGTAGTCAGCCATAAGTCTGTGAACGACATCGTTCTCAGACATAACGCGTCGGCTGTGTTGCACAGAAGATGGAAGATATAATCTGTCCATCGGGCCGTGTGTATGAGCGATCAGCAGACCGCCTATACATTTGCAGCAGTGGCCGGGGGGGGAGGGGGTTAGCGCCGGCAAGCGGAACCCGTGGCCAGATGATGGTTGTTCAGTGCATATAAACAACCATCATCTGCAAATATATGTTAGGTGTGTACCCAGCTTTACGGTCAACATATAGTACGGCATCACAGCTCTGAATATGTTTGCACAAACTGACTGGGTGTATGATACTAGACTGCTGACTTCTAACCTTTGAGGAAATAGATCTAGACCTAAAGCAAGCAATATACACATTCTGGCTTTGGACACTTATCACACGCTGCAATTTAAACAACTCAATCTAGTGCATTGAAAGCACTCTATAACTCATGAGAAATAGCTCGTGCTGCTTTCCAAAAATGTAAAGATATAGTTGAGCCCTTGAAGCAAGGATATCTGTATGAAAAGACAATATTCAGAAAAACAGTATATCTTATTAATATATAACATGCTCTCTTTCCCCTACAATAGGTAGTAAACTGTATATAGGTATTTTAAATGTGCATTATACTGAAAACAAAATAAAACACACCATAAACCAATAAAATAATGCATTATTAATGCAAAAAAAAAAAAACACAACAGCAAAGTGACCAAAAAAGTGAGAAGAACTAAACATAACTGGCTACCGCAGGCAGCAAAACAATATGGCTCATCTTAGATTGTTCTGGATTACAGACATAATACATTTGTATTTGACAGTGTTACAAACGATCTCTCTACTGTGATACGGCACTGTACCTGGTGTGTCAATTATGTTGATGTTTGTGTTTCTCCATATGGTGTAGGTAGCAGCAGACTGAATGGTGATACCTCTCTGGCGTTCCAATTCCATGGAATCCATAACCGCACCCACACCATCCTTACCTTTCACCTGAAATGGAAAGCCACCATTGTGTATTATCAATGATTCATTGCTCCTACGTTAAAACTTGGCAACATTGGAAACAGCAAGGCTATGCTATATGTAGATCTACTCATTTCTTTGTGGTCTCTCTTTATTACATGACTGATATTGTCTGCTCACTTCAAAATAGCTGATTGTATAAATTTTAGGGGTGAGCGGGTTCGGTTTTACTCGGTTCTTATCGCCACTTTACCGCAATTTCGGCTCGATTTCATTCGCTATCCAAAACACGTGTTCGGCGATAGCCAATAAAAAGATCCGAGTAAAACTGAACCCGCTCACCCTATAAATACCTATTTAACTTATTCCAGTAAATGAGAATTTAAATTAAAAAGTCAGCCATAAAAATTAAACTAGTGTTCAGTCCCTACTGCTACAAATCCTAAATTAGAAAGCAGGGCTGATGATTACCAGCCTTCTCATTGACTGGTTGCCATCAGCAACACCCACCTTCCTACAGAGTTACCGGAAGAATGGTTTCCAGAAATGTTCCACATGATGTACACCTGAAAGGAGGCTCTGAAACGCTATTGGAGATATTACAGTTGGCATAACCCACCTCATGCATCTGTGCTATGCGCCCAGTGTAGTAAAGAATACGCTCGGTCACTGTTGTTTTGCCTGAATCAATGTGGGCAGAAATTCCTATGTTGCGAATCTTTTCATTGGGAATTATTGCAGAGGAGCAATGCCGGCAGATGTTCAGGAGCAGCTGCAACAAATAATAAATAAGTCAGATTACCTATAGTCAATATAAACCCATGAGTTTTAGAGAACCATTCCATGGTGTGGAAAATAAAATGGAAACAGAGATAAATGAGGAACAACAAGCATACTGAAAGCAAGGGTTTGTACACAGGTGTTGCTCATGCAAATAACATCCCAGAATGCTCTGGGTCATATATAAAACTGCTGGAATTCCCTGCTGGTGCATAACTAAGGTTAGGATGCTGCAAGAGGAAAGCAACGTTTTGTTGAAAAACTGATGATTGGCAGAATGGTCAGTGAAGTGACCAAGACAGCTCAACATGCTAAATGTTTTACAAGCAATAATGACAAAACATGGAACTAAAAGGGAAAAATAATCATCAGCAAAGTGAAATAGATCTGCATAATTTGGGATCATGAGATCCATATATTTGAAGTGTAAGGCAAAACAGCAAGCAAATGCAGAACAACTAGCTCAGTGTTGGCTAACCTTGACACTCCAGCTGTGATGGAACTACATAACCCAGCATGCACTGCTACAGTTTTGCTATTAGGGCATGCTAAAACTGTGGCAGGGCATGCTGGGATATATAGTTCCACAACAGCTGGAGTGTCAAGGTTAGCCAACACTGAACTAGCTGCACACTTCAATCTGTGACCTGAGAAGTCCATTTTATATAATAAAACAGGGTTTAAATAAGGCAGGTTATTCTACACAGGTTGCACTGCATAACAATCCTCACACATAATGTTATTAATAATTCAGCGGTGTCAACGGACTACTGAGCAGTGGAGCAAGGCGATGATGGAAAATTAATTATCCTTTACCAGCAACAAATTACTGAGAGTTTGTTTTCAAAGAAGGGCTCTAATGGGGAATATTTTCTGCACAGCTGTAATGCAGTTACTGCTTTAATAAGGCAAGCATGCCATATTGCAGTAGTAAGATCTGCTCTCTTCCAGGACAGAGCATGGGTCATTGCCCTACAGTTTGATAAGCACTAATGTTGTCCATATGTCACAGCCTACTCACAGCCTGGTCTGAACTCCAAGCATTTATTAGACATTTTGGAACAACATCTGAGACACCAGTTTGCATCATACAGCCATGGCTAAATGTTCTGAGAATGACACAAGTATTGGTTTTCACAACGTTTGCTGCTTCAGTGTTAGACCTTTTTGTGGTGTCATGTGTGCAGGAGGCTGTAGCACTCTTCCCCCACAGTGGTGTAGCTTATGGCGAAGTGGCGGCCCATACTGTAAGGGCGAGCTCAGTGATTCTGGTCTATCAACGAAGGATCGGCATCGCTAAAAATGAAAATATTGATCTTTCCCATGATTGATATTTATTTCACATGTCCAGTTAGGGGAAAAAAATGCTCAGTCTACACAGGAACCCCATTTGAGCTTTTGGTTCTATAGCAGATAGACCAGAATCACTGAGCTCTCCCTTACAGCATGGGCCGCCACTTCGCCATAAGCTACACCATTGTGAGGAAGAGTGCTACAGCCTCCTGTATACATGACACCACATACTGGCCCATAAGGATGTGGCCCAGTGTTCTCTTAAGCTGGGTACACACTTGTTGCTATATCGCTCATTCGATGAACAATATAACGCAAATGCATTGGCAGGTTTGTACATCCGATATCTGTGAACGTCGTCATCCACAGAAATATCAGGTCGGCCCTGCAGCACAGCTCATCTTTCAAATATTTCAGTGCATCTGCATTTGAGAACAGGCGACCTGCTGACCACCTGCACACTGGCTGCAACGACTGCCGACACTGACATCTCAACTGGCGGGCAAATTTAAATGCCCACCCAGTTAGGTCAGGCCAGATTGAGTGTCCAATTGGTAAGTGTATATAGCTTACCCTCCAACATGACCCCTTCCACCAGGTACACAATGCTCTGCTTCTGGACTTCCCATTGAGCTAGGTAATTGATGGGAAGGGTGTTTTACACAGGTAGCTGCAATCCTACATTAGGCAGGAAGTCCAGGAGCAGAGTATTTTGTACCTAATGGAACGGGTCATGTTAGAGGGTCTGGTATAACTTACCAATAACCCGTTCTCTTACTGTGTACCCAGCATTACCCTGACTGCATAATGGCCTCCCACCTGTTTACAGTAACTGGCTGTGCACACACTACAGCACTCCCTATGTAGGGCTGCTCCGTACAATGGCACAGGAGAGGGGCAGACAGACTATATCTATATATCACAGCATGTGACAAGACTTTTGCTGGCACTTGTAGCTCAACAACATGTAGAGCTGGCCAGGCATCACATACAGACATTGAGATCTCCTCCCACCTGATGCCGAGCGGTCACCCGGGTGTGACCGGAGAGCCGACGGCCGACCACAGGCGCGGCACGGAGGACACGCAGCATGGTTACCCCTCTCCCTGTGAAAGTCACGCTGATCTCTAAGTCAGGGGCCGGGAAGCGCTTCCGGGAATCAGGGAAGCCGGCAAGGGTCACGCCTGTCACTTCCGGTAACTGGAACGCACAGAGAATTGCTCCGGATGTACTGCTGTGCTGTGCCCGCGGATAGTAACACATGGTATAGTTATTGCTACCCTACTATACTACCGCCCCCAATATTGCACTATAGCTAGTGCCTGCGCGTTTCTCGCACTGACTGTATGCATTGTCTAACCTCCAACATGACCCCTTCCAACCAACAGGATTGAGCTTATGTCCGGCCCTTCTGCAGCGGTCACGTGGTTGCGACGTCACAGAGGTCTCTTCTCCAATTAGGATCTAGAAGCAACCTTGAGCTTAGTTATGGTAGTGTCTAGAGTCCCTTCGGGGAGATGACCGTGACGTCATGAGCTACTGTCCAACGTCATTCTCTACCATCCACATGGATATAGAGGGGGAATATAATGTTATGGCAAGCGTAGCGAGCCAACGTGCCTGATGCGTGGCAAGCGGACAAGTTTCTTCTCTAGGTGGACTACGGTGGCGCGCGTATGTCCACGTGGATGGTAGGGAATGATGTTGGACAGTAGATGATGACATCAGGGTCCTCTCTGCGAAGGGAATCTACCCTACCACCAGGTACACAATGCTCTGCTTCTGGACTTACAACCTAATAAATGAGTGCCATGACCTTTAAGTCAAGGAGCAGAATATTTTGTGACTGCAGAAGGTGCCAGGAAGGAGGGAGATGCTGGCAGTGTTACCAACTCTGAAATAAAAATAAGCAACCAATAAGTAAAGAACAAGCCCAAACCTATCATAAAAAGCCCAGTAAAAAAGCCCAATTTATGGGGGTGTCTCTTTGTCCTCACTCTCTACCTGCCTAACTTCCTTTATTCCCCCCTTCACTAACCTAAATATTTTAGTATGTGCACAGCCTTATTATCTTCTTATATTGCTTTTCTCCCTCTACACCAGCCTCCATATTTTTACCTCCTCCCTCTTTTCATACCTCATTCCCTTGCCAGTCTTCAGCTGGGTACACACTTGCCGAAGTGTGTAACCAGCGGTGCGACGCCCGATCACACAATATATATCGGCCCGTCGATACATACTGCACGATGCGGTGACCGAACGCCGGATATGTCGGGCACCGGCTCCATCCACTATGCCAGTGTCGGCACCTGGGTCGTTCCATCGGCCCTACATGCAGGCCTACGGAACAACCCCGATGAACGACCTGTGGGAGTGCGCAGGTTCGTGCATAGTGATTACACACTGGCCGATGTGGACGATATGTCGGCCCGATCAGCAGGATCAGGTGGCATATCTAGTGTGTATGTACCCACCTTTCCTTTACCCAACTCCCCATTCCTCTCACCCCTCTTATTTACCTCCTTCAGTCCAGTCACCTAATTCCATTATCCCCTCTCTTTAACAGCCTCAGTCATTTTAACCCCCCCCCCCCCCATGTACCAGCCTCATTAAATCTATTTTACCTCTCCTTCTTGCCTGCCCGGTCCAACTTCACCCTGTCCACTGGCTACTGCCCTCTATTCCCCAGACACAACCCCCCCCCCCCCTCCCTCAGTCACTACTGGTGTAAAAAACAAACAAACAGCCACCTTAAAAAAAAAAGGCCAAAAACAAGCAACCATTAAAAAAAAACAAGCAACTTGGGGAAAAAAGAAACCAAATTCCACTTGTTATAAGTGGACTTGGCAACTATGGGTGCTGGGCAGTATTGCCAAATCTGAAATGGAAAACAAGCAACTTTTGAGTGAAAAACAAGCCCAACCCAATCCAATAAAGCCCAACCTTATTTTGTGGAACGGAGGTGGGGGTAATTTAATGAAAACTACAAACTTTATTGTTTATATGTATTTTAATAAAATTAACAATAAAGATTTATTTGAAAAACAGGGCTTTTCTCTGCTCTATGAAAAGACCCCACTGTGCGAAGTAAAGAGCAGGGCACTCGGGGCCTGATTCAGCAGAGGACAGAATTGCAAAGCCGCACACAAGCAGTTTTGCAATTCCGACCTTGCTAAAATGCAAATGCAGTAGAAGCTGTCTGCCACCTCCATTCTGCATCTGCGATCCCAGCGCTGTGACCGAAGTCACAGTCTGGGATCACCATCGCAACCATCGGTCAGACTGCAGTAGCTAGAGCTTACCACAGCCTGGCCGTGTCCTGTCAGTCTGCAAGGCCAGGAAGTCTGCGTCCATGGACATGCTTCAGAATTTTTTACTGTTCAATTTTGTCAGGGTGCACTCACTAGAGGCCCAGGCTTTGCTGGGAATGTAGGCCACACTTGGGTTCTCCAGTTTGGAGAGTATCTAATACTCTATTAAGGAGGTGGAGCAGCACAGTACACCTAGAGAAACTGTCCCCATAGGTGCCATTCAAAACATTATCGAGTGCCTGTAGTTGCCTATGCCTGTTCTAGGATATGAATTCTGTGCTGCTAAAGACTGACACTGTTTAGATCTGTGCCGCAGAGTCTAATGGGACCTCTAAAAGTCATGAGCTTCTCTGTTGGAAACTCACTCACTAGGCAACAGCTATAAAATCATAAGCGGCATACACACACAACGATTTTGTTACCAACGATTTTCTGAACGATTATCTGTCAGATTTTTTAAAAGTGTAATGAACGATTTTTGCATATTAACTTAATGAAAATCGTTGAGTTGGCCAGTCTGACTGAACTACAAACGTGAACGCGCATGAACGATAATCGTTCATCGTTTTCACTCAGAAAGTGAACTTTTTTTTTCAACAATTGAACGATAAACGATATCGTTAATGATAATCGTTCAAAAAATCGTTGTGTGTGTATGCACCTTTAGTCAAAGTACAGGTCATGTTCAGGATTGGCAAAAAAAAGGTTTAAATAAAAAACTATAGCAGAAGGTTAGACAAAGTAATGCTCTTCCACAGCCTGTTGCATTCTCAGATTTCACAGGGAGCCACTATTCAGACTGGGCATGTGCATGATGGTGGAGATACAGTTTTTTGACCAATCAAAACAACACTTTAAAATGTACATATTCCTGGTAGAAATACAAACTTTTTCATCTTGGTTGAAGGACACGTCTTCCTGAGTCTTTGGGCCTTATTCAAAGTGAGATGTAAATATGATTGATGGCATTTTTTTTTTAGTTGCAAGTTGCATTATTTTATGTGTATGTGCAAATTTTCGCACAAAAGTAACCTGAATATTTCTTGCGCATACTCTCATCTAGTGAAAGTATCCGTAAGAAAGAATGCAGAGACACAGGAGCTTATAAACTAATGAGCACTAGACAACGCGATGGAGAATTTGGTAAGTCAATTATCTCACTGATTACTCTTCTGTATTAAATCTTGGAGTTATGTCATCCTTCATTACTGTACTTAGGTAAGAGGAACAATGAGAATATACCCTCTGATTTTACCTATAGTAGGCAGTGTAAACCCTGAGTATCTGGCATACTAGCGCTGGTGCTCTCTATACACACTGCCAGCAGCGTTCATGAACCCTATCAGTGCTAGTGTGCCAGTAACAAGGCATTTACACTGACTGCAATGTGCATAGAGTAAGCATGGTGTTCCAGGCAGGGGTGCCAAGAGGGAAGGAGAGCGGGTACGAATTACCCAGGCTTAATGGAAGGGACGGCGGGGTCCTGGTCAACCGCCGGTCTCCCTGCCATACCTGTCATCCGCAGCAGCCTGTTTCCCCCAGCCCACTCGTTGGGCTGCAGTGGGACCAGGAAGGCTGCTGATGGTGATCAGTAGCAGCAGCAGTCTCATCTTGCTGTGTGGGGGAAGTGATCACCTGGATTTGACCCTGGCTGAGGGGCACACAGTGCCCCCTTGGCGGCGCAGCAAATACTAATTTTCTTATGTAAGGAGCGATGGCTACACCTCATTGCATTAGACCACTCCCCCTGAAAGTACCAGGACCGTGTAGAGCTCTCTATGGCCCTGGTTCCAGAGTGCGGATTTATGTAGAAACATGCAACATAATATATTTGTGTAAGTATGTACTGTATATGTAATTATGTGTGATGTTATGCTGCTATATTGACTACAAAGGGTTTCATTTGACTGTATACAAATCTCAAGAGCTTTAGTGCACAAAACTGAATTGCTGCACTTTTGTACAGTAGCTCTTAATATAGATCTGTCAGTATGTACTAGATATATATCAGCTGAAAATTACACTGAGGGGTATTTAAAGGGATGTAGTTACCATCCCAGCGGTCAGGATGCCAGCGCTCAGAATACCGGCGCCGGAATCCTAACAGCAGTCCGAATACCGACTGCCGGCATCCCAATGGTAAGTAAACACACAACGGTTTTGTCCGTCTGGCAAAAAAAAGGATTTTTTTTTTTACCATTGTTTATTATCAGTGGAAGTTACAAATACATTAGGGCTTCCACACTGCACAAACACGGCACTGTCGCCGTCATAACCACTGACTAGGACAGCTGCCGTCCACGGTTTCAGTTTTAAAGATTGAAAAGAGATTCAAACACAGCAATAACATTACACATGGCAGAGCTGTAGGGTTAGGTTTAGGGGTTAGGATTAGGCACTAGGGGGAGGGTTAGGCTGTGGGGGGGGGAAGTTAGGTTTAGGCTGCAGGGGGGGAGGGTTAGGAGACTTATCTAATTGGGTTGGGATTCTGACTGTTGGGGTGCCGCTGTCTGTATTCTGACCGCCGGCATCCTGACCGCTGGGATTCCGTACCCAATCCGCATGGCCGGCGGTTCAAATCCCGATGCTGATAGACCGGCAGGAGTGTAGATCCCAACAGGTGATTTAGGTAAGTGCAACTAACCCTGTCCCCCCCTAACCCTCCCTTAAGGGTGCCTAACCCCCCGTCCCCGCAGCCTAAACCTAAGTCTCCAGGGTGGTGCCTAACCCCCCCTTCCCCCTAGCCTAACCCTCCCAGGTGGGTGCCTAACCCTAAGTCCTCCCCGGGAGTCCCTAACCTAACCCTACCCTCCCCCCCCCTGCGGCTGTACGCGGCCGCTGCCTGGCTTACCTTCATACGGTATGCCGGGCGTTGGTCTCCCGATGTAGGGATAATGATAGGCGTCGGGATTTTGACGCCTATCATTAGATCCCTGCCAGGATTAGACAGTCGAGAAGCCAGCGGTCGGCATTTCGACAGTCGTCTTCCTGACTGCATCCCTTTTTAACTATAGGTTGAAACTGCCAATGATCAGTGGGTTTCACAAACCGCCTGTTAGTAAACCTACCCCTAAATCACAATATACAGTGTGGTTTACTTTTGTGGCCTACAACTCCCCTACTTTGTATACAAATGACAATTCTCACAATTGCTTAGGCCCCACAATCTGAGTTAGCTCCCACCTCTACAACCATGTGGAAGCTGCTGCTTTCACAGGTCCCCAGTCCATTTCAAACCTCCGGTTCCAATCCAGTTCTATTGCTGTTACTGCTGGTACCAGTCAGGTTCAAGCCTCTGGTTCCGTTGCGGTTATCTCCGGTCCCAGTCCGGTTAAAGCATCTGGTTCCATTCCAGTTCTACTACAATAAGCTCCGGTTCCAATTTGGCACTAGCCTTTGTGTTACTTCTTGGTTCCAGCTTACACTATAGTCTCCTGGGCATTCTGTAGACTGTCCTAGAGCTTCGAGTGCCAAATCTTCAGCCTACAGTGCCCTGACTTCAAGCAAGTCCTCTGAGTACAACGCTCCTGCTTAGGGCCGTATTCAATTAGAAACGAAAAGCCGTTTTCCACAAAAAAGTATCATTGATCTTGGCTTTTCGCGTGGTCGGAACTTATCTCCAAATTCAATTCCAGACGGTTTTCGCCTACGCAGAAAGTCAATGCAATGTAATAGGCAAAAAAGATTAACAGGTGAAAAGTGTAAAATGTTTATTTTGGGGTACAAATGTGGGGAAACCACTCTTACCCTTGGGACAGCCCCCCAAAGGACAACTATGTAAAAAAAAATCCGGGGAAAAAACATAACACTCCAAAAAAGTACTTTAACTTTGGGGGTGAAAAAGTACAAAGTGGGCGGACAAGCATAAAAACTAGCGAAATAGCCTTCTTAGGGGTTAGCAAGGATGGGTCAAGTGTTTTTAGGACTGCAGGTGCATATATGAGGGTGGTTTTCCATGTTTTTTTAAACTTCACTGTAGAGACTTTAAAAGATGCTTTCACCCATTTTCAAGTACCCCAAATTTGACAAGACTACTTATTTTCACCACAAAATACTGCTTAATGCCATTCTCACCACTAATAACAAGGATTTTAAACAACTTCAGTACCCCAAATAGTTTTATTAGGGCTATTGGAACACTTCTACATTGATCCCCAATGTTAGTGGATCTTTTTGGGGGGTTCAGACTGATCTCCCCTATTCTGACAGTACTTTCCGTCTGTTCTGCATTCGCCACTTGCCATTTTCGCCTGTTTAGTAATTGAATAGGGTGAAAAGCGGGGACGCGCACGATAAGTTTTCGTGTCCAAAACACGTGATGTAGGCGGGCAGGCGGAACTTTTTCGCCGACGCAAAACTAATTGAATATGGCCCTTAATGCGGGTGCAAGTGTACTTTATCTCATAAGCACACGCAGGGGGAGTTTCTGGTTGCCTGGAAACCCCCCTCCCAGGCCCACACCATGACCACAATAGAAATAGTAATATAATTTAACAGAATTTTACTAGTGCTGAGTGTTCTTCTCAGTATCACAAATTAAATAATCAGCACCACCTGTGGATCTTTTAACATGTGTCAGCCAGTAATAAATACACCTGTGCACCAACTAGGAGATCTGGAAAACATGCACTGTTAGACCATCAATTGGGTTAATTATTAATACTGTATAACAATACACTATCCAGCGCATAAGTAGACCAATATGTACATATACAGTATGTCCAGGGCAGTGCTAGGCTCTTCTGCTGCTCCCCCAGACTCCCGGACTTGCCCCAATGCTCTGGTATGGTGCCCACATCTGAAATATAAACATTCAGCTCAGACAGGATGGCCCTACCCTTGCATTTAATGGCTGTGATCACTGGTCCTGTATATGCTGAAATTATGACATACAATACACTTTGTATGATGCATATTAAAGCTGGTTAGTGAATCATGCACTCTTCATGGACTGGACACATTCTAAAATCAAGCATTTGGACACCCCCCTCTAGAAATGCTGTGTTTGCCACTGTACCTATACTGCACTTCAGATAACCTTGCTAATCTGCAATTGTATTGCCTAGTCTCAGCATCACAGCTCCTGACCTAGTTTTGGGACTCTCTACTATACCATCGGTACCACTATCAATGGTGGTTGTTGTCTTCTCTTTGAGTGTTAAAGTTCATGCTGGGTGTTCACTTGCTGGGGACTGGGTATTGGATCTAGATTCCTCTTTGAAGGTTTTCAGGCACATTTATCAATATTAATTTGACTAAAATATGTGAAAATGGGTGTTTTCACAACTTTTTCACATTATTTTAGTCTCATTTAAATTTATTTAAGGGAGTAGGTTTTTATGAAAACTGCTCCAAAAGCCCTTTAAGTCGCATTATTTTTAGTAAACAAATCGCATTTCCCGTACGTGTAATGGGAAATGTGATCTGCTAAGATTTACCTAAATAAAATTGTAAAAAAATAACCAACTCCTGCTCTGGTCTGACAGGCAGAGCAGAGCCAGCGCCTGTGATTAGTCTTGTGTTAATATATAGACCACAAGCTAATCACTGTTAAAAAAAAAAAAAAAAATGTAAATAAAGAAAAAAAAAAAACACTTACCTGCACCCAAGGACTGGTGATTGGTGATCCGGTTACTCGATCGCTGGGCTCCTGATCCGCCCGTTCTGTAAACAGAGGTGCCGGCTTCTCAGTTTACAGCACAGAGCAGCAGACCAGGGTCACAGAGAAGGAGCCCAGCGATCAGCTGACCGGATCGCGAAGGAGCTCACCTGAGCACTGATTACCGGTCCCTGGTTGTAGGTAAGTGTTTGCTTAGCGGGGGAGAGGAGGCGTACAGGGGCGGGGTGTTAGCAAGCAGTGCATGCACGATCACACTCTCAGGGTACCCTGGGAAGTACTATGTCACTGCATGCAATATTTCATACATGTATTCAAAAATCACATTGCGATTTTGGACAAATTTATCACATCCCATCCGAGATGCAGATTGTGATAAATATACCCCTTAAGGTGGGTACACACCTGACAGATATATCTGCAGATCGAGTGATCTGCAGATATATTTGCAGAATATGGTCGTTCATACACACTGAACGGCCGTCATCTGCTTGTGCCCTCGGGTCCCGGATGCCGATTGGCGGGTCTTGCTACCCTCTTAGCGTCTGCCGCTGTCTGGCAACCGCCCGTACACACCTGCCGATGGACAGATATGTCTGCAGCACAACCAATCCGATGTCGGTGAACGACAACGTTCACCGACATATCACGTGTACACACTGGCCGACGTGCAGCAGATATATTTGCCAATCAATTGATCGGCCAATGTATCTGTCAGTGTGTACCCAGCATTGGGCCCGTCACCCAGCTTTGTTAATTGGTTTGCAGCATTTGCTGGGAGATTCCAGACGGACTACCGATTACCTATTATACTTGGTGCTCTGTCCCCTGAATTCTCAAACAGCTGCTTATCCCTTTATTTTTACGGCAACCAAAAAAGGTTGTTTCTAGATAAATTAGTCCACTGATAAACAGTGTGCGTATTTGTCTCCCAGCAAATTCAAATGAGTAATGCGGGACACTTAAGATTGATTATAAAAAGACAACTGCGCACCCCTCAACATACATATCAGGCCGTACAACACTGCATATAATAATAATAATTATAATAGTGAGCTTTGAAACACACTGTACAGTATAAAAGGTATTTTAAGACCAAAATAGGGATATTTGGGAGGGTGTAACATTTACCACTATGTCTGTGTATCATTTTTCCTACATGCATTACTTTTTAATGAGTTATGAATCTTTAAATTTAAGGTATATATCCATCCAAACTAGCGCCTATGTGTGAGAAGCACTTAAATTCAAAATAGTCCTGCCATCAATTAGAATTACTGATTTGTGAGATGTCAGGAGAACAAGGTGCTGGCTATGGTAAACTGGCTTGTGGCGTTATATAATTGGGCAGAGGAGGTTAAAAAACGTAATTAAAAAAATTAGATATTAGATGGAAACATTTTAAAAATCCATTTCTTTAGATGACTCTACATGTTGAAGTAACCGTTACTTTGAATTTATGTAACTGCCACACGTACTTATAGAACGGAACTTAAAGTCACATGACCACATTCCACCTTGTCTGGATGGAGGCTCAGAATGTATTGTGATGTAATAATGACTATTATGACAAATGCTCAGAACAAATAATTATAGCACTGTTTTGTCGAAGTCTTTCAGTTCATCAACAGGTAAGAGCACATAATATAGGTCACGGTTTTGAGGAGATAGCTTGTAGGGCAAATTTTGATGTTAAATTCTCATGTTTAAAGATTTTCATAACTAAAACAATGGTAATAGTTTGAATTATGTACTGTAGTTGCTAACTATATAGTTTTGACCCTGCTTAAAGTGACATCTGGGGGCTTATGTAACCTGCTTTGCTTTACCTTTAAAATGATTGCCATTTTAAAAATATGGGAAGACCTGTACGGAGATGCTTAGTGACAAAGATAGACAGCCATATTTGTGTTTTTTGGAATACTGAACATTATATTTATGGCCCATCTGTGTTGAGTATATATGTTCTCCCCATGTTTGCTGCTGTTTGCATCGGGTTCTCTGATTTCGTTAATTGGCTTCTATTAAACAAATAACGCTAGCGTGTATGCACGTCCATGTGATAGGGAATATAGATTGTAAGCTCCACTGGGGCACGGACTGATGTGAATGACTGAAATATTCTCCGTAAAGCGCTGCAGATTATGTGCACGCTATATAAATAAATACATTTATTACAAGGTAGGGAAATATAGCTTAATAGAATGGAAACAGGGAAATAGTTTTTTTATGAATTGATATCTGAAGCAATTAAATCACATATCCTATTTCTGTAGAGGCCACATCTAGGAGTGAGGACATCTTCCATGTGGAGAGTCTGCAAGAAGCAGAATGTAGAAGAATGATATTTGGGGAAATAATGTTACTGCAGATTGTATGTAATATCTGTTTGATATATGGTATCCAAAGCAAACAGTAGAGGGCCTTGCTGTGTATACACCATCCACATACATAGTAGTAACCACAAATATCTTGTACGTATCCCTCAGTGAGAACAGACACTGGAGCATATAACATTATGAGCACCAGACAAGGTGATGGAGACTCTGGTAAGTCAATAAACTTATTGAAAATGATTAAATATCAAAGTTATATCATCCTGTACAGGGCTGGCTCCAGGGGTCGGAGCACCCTGTGCCGGCTTTTTACAGCGCGCAACCAAAAATGGGGTCGTGACCTAATTACCATAGGCCACGCCCCATATGTGACGTTATTTGGAGGGGTACCCGTATGGCACACCTGGATGCCGCGCGCTTCATCCATTCAGACACTGGCACCGCCGCGGCAGGTGGGGGTCCCCAACCTCCCGATTTAGTACTGTCCCGCTGAAATCGGGATGTTGGGGAGGGGTGCGACCTCTATGGATGGTGCCCCTGTTCAACCGCACTGATTGAACACCCCTAGAGCCAGCTCTGATCCTGTATCACCTAAGACTAATGATACACAAGCTCTATTATCACCTGCATGCATCCACCTCCTGCATACCATAACAACCTGGTGCATGTCATATATCTATACATCGTAACCAGTGTTCCGTGCACACTAGCGCTGGTGCGCTCTATACACACTGCCAGCAGCATTCATAAGTCCTATCAGTGCTAGTAACGAGGCATTTACTTCTAGTCTGCCTACAGACACAATGGGCTTCATTTTATTGTAGAGATGATGGGCTGTAGCCAGATTTAAATAGTATTGGTGCACAAAACTGAATTGCTGCAAGTTTGTAGCTCTTAATATACAGTCAGGTGCATAAATATTGGGACATTGACAGAATTTTCATATTGTGGCCTCTATTCACCACCACAATGGCTTTGAAATTAAACAAACAAGATGTGCTTTAACTGCAGACTTTCAGATTTAATTTGAGGGTAATTACATCCAAATCAGGTGAATGGTGTAGGAATTACAACGGTTTCTATATGTGCCTCCCACTTTTTAAGGGGCCAAAAGTAATGGGACAAACTAAACAATCCTAAATCTAACTTTCACTTTTTAATACTTTGTTGCAAATCCTTTGCAGGCAATTAAAGCCTGAAGTCTGGAACGTATAGACATCACCAGATGCTGGGTTTCATCCCTGGTGATGCTCTGCCAGGCCTGTACTGCAAATGTCTTCAGTTCCTGCTTGTTCTTGGGGCATTTTCCCTTCAGTTTTGTCTTCATCAAGTGAAATGCATGCTCAATCGGATTCAGGTCAGGGGATTGACTTGGCCATTGCATAACATTCCACTTTTTAGCCTTAAAAAACTCTTTAGTTGCTTTTGCAGTATGCTTCGGGTCATTGTCCATCTGCACTGTGAAGCGCCGTCCAATGAGTTCTGAAGCATTTGACTGAATATGAGCATATAATATTGCCCGAAGCACTTCAGAATTCATTCTGCTGCTTTTGTCAGCAGTCACATCATCAATAAATACAAGTGAACCAGTTCCATTGGCAGCCATACATGCCCACACCATGACACTACCACCACCATGCTTCACTGATGAGGTGGTATGTTTTGGATCATGAGCAGTTCCTTTCCTTCTCCATACTATTATCTTCCCATCACTCTGGTACAAGTTGACCTTTGTCTCATCTGTCCATAGGAAGTTGTTCCAGAACTGTAATGGCTTTTTTAGATGTTGTTTGGCAAACTCTAATCTGATCTTCCTGTTTTTGAGGCTCACCAATGGTTTACATCTTGTGGTGAACCCTCTATATTCACTCTTATGAAGTCTTCTCTTGATTGTTGACTTTGACACATATACACCTACCTCCTGGAGAGTGTTCTTGATTTGGCCAACTGTTGTGAAGGGGTTTTTCTTCACCAGGGAAATAATTCTTCTGTCATCCACCACAGTTGTTTTCCGTGGCCTTCCGGGTCTTTTGGTGTTGCTGAGCTCTCCGATGCATTCTTTCTTTTTAAGAATGTTCCAAACAGTTGATTTGGCCACACCTAATGTTTTTGCTATCTCTCTGATGGGTTTGTTTTGATTTTTCAGCCTAATGATGGCTTGATTCACTGATAGTGACAGCTCTTTGGATCTCATATTGAGAGTCGACAGTAACTGATTCCAAAGGCAAATGTCACACCTAGAATCAACTCCAGACCTTTTACCTGCTTAATTGATAATGAAATAATGAGGGAATAGCCCACTCCTGTCCATGAAATAGCTTTTGAGTTGATAGTCCCATTACTTTTGGCCCCTTAAAAAGTGGGATGCACATATAGAAACCGTTGTAATTCCTACACTGTTCACCTGATATGGATGTAATTACCCTCACATTAAATCTGAAAGTCTGCAGTTAAAGCACATCTTGTTTGTTTCATTTCAAAGCCATTGTGGTGGTGAATAGAGGCCAAAATCTGAAAATTCTGTCAATGTCCCAGTATTTATGCACCTGACTGTAGATCTATCTGTATCACCTGAAAATGGCACTAAATCCCAAATTATAGTGAGCTTAACTCTTGTCCACTCATTTTATAATTTAATGCTAAATTTCACAATAACCCATCTATCTTTTAGTAACAATACCTAATATATTAACCAAATTAAATCAAGCCTTGTACTAGGTGGAAAAAAGCCATAGGCTTAATCCTGCAGCCTGAGGGCCTAAAGCGTATGCAGATAGGCGATTGTTGCGTACTGTGCGTGCGTGATGGCACCACTCTGATCGCACTGCGATCATGAGACCACGCAGAACCATCTCAGTGTAATTGACCTTCAGTGAGCGTTTGGGGGTGGTCGAAGAAACGCAGGCATGCCTGACCATTGGAATGCCGTTACATGGGCGTGCATAAATTAGCCAGTGTGATTGCATACACAGCCTGAGTACTTATTGCGTGCTTCAAGGTTATCAATTTCTAAGCAAGGTCAGGGCTGCTGTAATTCTGCGTGAGGGGCCGATGGTACTCAATGTTAACATGTTTATGGAGCTTTGCAAGGTATTACGGATGTGAGATAGTGGTAGTGGAAGGCAGTGGGCATCTCTATGCTGGCAGTGCGACGGCATTGCAATTGCAATCATTAACATATATTCGGCAGCAGACCTGAATGCGACTACGGAGCTGCGATCGAAATAGCGATCCTTAATGAATCAGGCCCTGATTCCCTAAAGTCAGCAGCATTGCCTCTCTTCCATCCTGACTGGGCCAGGGCAAGTAAGAGCCACTGCTTAATGCTATAACAATACAATATGCAAAGGCATAGCAAAGACTGAGCCTTCTCTGTGACAGCATGAACATACAGAGATGGGGAGAGAGGGGAAGGGAAACTGAAGCAGTCAGGATTCAAACTATGGGGGCAATTCAATTAAGTGCGCTAGGAATATCCCCCGGGAAGGAGTTCCCCTAGTTATTCAATTCATTGTGCTGTTAAGTCTGACTTAAGTCGGAGAATGCTGGTTAGAGCGACTAATGCTGGCTGTTTAGTCGCACTAACCGGCATTCTCTGACCATAGTGCCGGCCGCGAGGCTGTTAATGCCGCACTAAGCCAGCAAACAGCCTCTCGGCCGGCACTTTTATCGGATTTCTGCTCGCACCCTTGGGAGAAGAAATCCTTTAGTCAGCCTAACAGCGTGCTGAACTGAATAGTTATGGGAGCTCCTTCCTGGCGCTATTACCAGCACGTTGTACTGAATCGCCCTTATATATTGGAGCGACAGATAATAGTAAAAGTATACATTAACACTCAGCAATCTTCCGGTTATAACCACCTATCACTTTAGGTCCCAATGCAGAATCTGAGTTGGGGGTCTTCTACTATAAAAAGAGCCCCGTCAGAGCCATCAGTCATAGTAAAAATACCACTAAATGCTCCTAGAAATAATTGTCTGACCACTGGGCCTGATTCAGATATTTACACAGCGCCAATATTTACACTGTTGAGCGATAATCGGCCAACTGTGCATGTGTGATGATTGCACTACATACACACACACACACACACACACACACAAGCTACTCAGCGATGGTGTCAGCAGAGAGGATTTCTCTGCAAAGTGATTGATATTCCATGCCGTTTGGGGGCGTTACGTGAAGTGGGAGAAACCGCAGGCGTGTCATTATCGGGGAGTATCTCAGCCTACGACTGCGATCCCGTATGCAGGTAGAATGGTCCTATAGTCTCAGGTCAGGTGGCCATTCTGTATGACCATAGGGCTATTTAGATGGCCACTTATCGAATGATCTGCGGCAATTGCATATTTTCGAACAGAAGCTGCGTACAGGATCACAGCTACGGTTGCAGTAACATACATGTCTGAATCAGGCCCCATTATTACATAAAACAAATAAATATCCTATAGTGGTTATATCTAAACAAAAAGTTTATTTTGTCCATAGTTCCTCAGCAGAGTGAGGACACCACTACTACATGCCAGGAGCTGTCTCACTTATTGGCTGAAGTTACCTCTACAATTGATGCAGATACTCTGTATGCTGGAATGGCTGAAGAGCCTGCTTATACCTCTAGCCAACCTGTAAGAGAGGAGCACCGAGGAGCTACTGCAGAGCAGGGCTACTGGTTTTATACAAATACATACCAAGAGCAGAACTACATGGCGTGCATGCATCTATCCAATGTGCTGGAGAGGGGCTTTGCAGCAATGACATCTGAGATGCAGAGGCTGAGTAGAAGAGTAGAAGCAGTAGCTGATAACATGAAGGACTGTTCAGACACCATGAGCTTCTACACAACAAGGCAGCTGGCGATGCAGAAAGAAATGCTGAACACACTTCGTGAGACAAATACGTCACTAACATCTGCAGCTCACCTACTACAGGATATCACAGTAAGACACGGTCATTGTCTTCTAGACACCTATAATGCCACTCAGGATTTTGAATTGGATGTCCAGTCAGACATGTCTGATGAAGCCACCACAAACAGTCACCAAGGAGTCATTCTACACAATCCTGAGGATTAGAGCTCAACTCAATGTAATAAACGCAAAGAAAAAATATGTAACCATCAATGTGTGATTCAATAAACAGGGAAAGATCAGTGCGGCCACAGTGTGTGATAGAGACAGTGATACATTTAGGTTTCATATTTCCCTTTCAGAGAGTAATGCATCCTGTGGCAGGAGTGTGTAATACTGACAGTAGTAAGACGAGGGGTTGTGGATGGGTGTGCTACAATTTCTCTATGTTCAGAATGTCGACATGGATTGCGGGTCGCCATGTCACTTGTTGACATTGCCGTAGGTGTGCATGCCTTATCGTAACCCTAATAGCGGTTTAAGCCTAACATCGATCAAAAATCGGCTGCTGACATTCACAATGTCAACTCTCTGTCATATCAACATATGGAATGTCGACATTATGAACATTATTGTGAAGTCCCACGTGAATTCTAAGTTGTTTAAGTTTATTATTAAGCATTACTAATATAATCAGATTATAAATCAAAGGCCATTATATATATATATATAGGCATTATAAACCGGAGAGATTACATCAATTTTCAGTGCCTAAAATAGGAACATATATACTGCTCAAATATAATATATGTTGAACTGTATCAAGATCTCATATGCCCATATGATAGGCTGTTGGCTGAAATCCTCTGAACTGGATACTATAGCAGGTCCATCCTCTTAGCATGTAGTTCTGTGATAAGTCCTCCACAATGGTTCACACAATATACAAATATGGATTAGACACTAACTGCAGCTCCCTGTGTAAAGTGCAATCTGGTAGGATCTGGTACAAAGTGAACGTCAGTGTTTCCTCAATAAAATCCATCAGGTTTCTTCAATTTGATTTTTTTAATGCAAGACTTTCTAAAGAGATAGTCACACAGGGTGAGTGCCGTAACATATAACTCTACAAGGGTTACTTTCTTTACTAACAGGAATGTGCTCCGACTTTCCTAGATACTCAAATTTATAATACAATATTTTGCGTTGTGGAGTATTTCAATACAGCGCTGTCCATTGTTTTGGTCTTCAGAGATTGCTGTGGTCTGAGTAGAGTATGAGATGGACCAATAGGAACATGGGAATTTCATGATTCCCCCTTTACAAGCACCTGTGCAATATCATTAAGCTGATGTGAGCGACCACTATATTTTTTATTTGCAGTTCTGATAGGCATGAAGGGAGCCAGCATTGGGAGGATGTGCTGGTCCGTATAGTGCCATTTGGAGCTTTCTGGGGTACCTCCTAGGTGAGTCAGCTCTCGGCTTATACATTTATATATGTGCTGTTATTATGCAGTACATTAATACGTAATTATATGACCCAGAGTGGATGCTACTATTAGGTAGCATTTATTATTTTGGGGTGAGAGTTTGGGTGTGGGGCCCCCGGAGTTGCTCTGGCTGGGCCTTTTTCAGGGCATCACCACTTAATTCACATAGATACTTTTTCATTACCTTTCTATTTGTTTGTTTATTATTTATGTAATTTTAATTCTTTCTTATTATATTAACACTTTATTGATTATCTTTACACATCTATACTTTACACTTCATTATCACCTTTTTTCCCTTTTCGTGTGATGCCCTGGGGATGGTCCTTGGCTGGATTATTTTGGGGTTCCCTGCTCCTCAGACGTGAACCCCTGAATGTTAGGGATGCCGGTACAGAGGAGCTTAATCATATATTTGCAAATGTATGCAACCAATACCTCTGAATTTCTATTATCATGTAGGGTTCAAGTATTTTTTGCTGATGTTGTTGCAGTGTGCTGGAGGGAATACCCTTTTCTAAAGTTCATGAATCTGACAGATATGTAGAGATATAAAGCTAGTGTTATTACAGAGCGGGTGTCCACTACAACAATGGAGCGTAGCATGGAGCTGGTCCCGGCAAGGGTGAGGATTGGTGTCCAAGTCCATTGACACACACTAATGTAAGGTCTATGGTGGCTGAGACATGGAGCTGAATGACAGTCACATGAAATTTGGTTCATTGTGCACTTAGAAATAAATGCAGATCTTCACCAGTATTCAGAGTTGGGCACATCAATGCACCCACTTGTGGAAGTAGCCGTCGTCATTATCAGCACACTTTTACACCAGCTAGAATTCTGTGTATGCTCACCTCTGAATATCCGGCTATTCCATCTACACGTAAAGCAGCACACATATCCTACATGAGAATGACCTGATGCCGCCCAGTTACTCCTGCAAGTGGAGAGGTGTATGACTTAGAATCACTCATAGTGGCTTAAAGTTGTGTATGCAGGATCCCATGCATGCGCAGTTAGTAAGCAGTCCCGAGATCTGCCCACGAAGCGGACTTGTATGCAACTCTGGATCATGGCCCATAGGACAGATGAGGTGTCACCTACTCTGTTGAAAGTATTATTTGGTCATGGAGAAAGTTCTTGTAATGCTTCATACTGCCTACTTAGGGGATAGACAGGAGTCCTGTTTGATATAATGGCCTTCACATGACTGGCTGGGTGCTCTGCAAGAGCTGCTAATAAGAAACAAATGTGATCTGTCAGCTGGAAGCGGTAGCTAATATGGTCTGAAGGAGAGAACATTATCTCATACCAGCTGCTAGTCTATCCTACTGAGGATTAAAGCCTATTTATCAGCAAGACTGGCCCTGCTAAAGAGGAGCAACAAAAGGAGGTCATGGTCACTCCATGTGAAGCTTCAAATTCATTTAAACTGAGGACCAGCTGTACTATCATGAAATACTGACAGAGAAGGAATAGTAATTGGCAAAGTAAAATAATTATAACTTAGCTAAGTCGGCTGCCAAACAAGTAAAAAAGTGTCAGGAAACAGTGACGGTAAGCCCAGGTAATGCACATTTGCAGTCTACTGGAGAGACTTCAACGTACTCCAGTTGAGACTAGTATACATACTTCATGTCAGACCCCATAAGAATATTCTACTTAGGTGTACAATTTGTAATCATTACATATAGAGGCAGACAACAGCAACACTGCTTATTAAAAAGTTATTCTAATGTTTGTTTTATATAATGGCTTAGGCAGTCTCAAAATAAATGGGTTCAGTCTCAAAGATTGTTGTAATTCCAAAAGTAAGAAATGCAAATATAATCAGTCAAATGTTCTTAAAAGTTGTACACTAACACCGTACAGGTAATCTTCAGATAATTATAAAATGTGTTGAATATACAAGTCACAGCCACATACAGTCAGCTGCATACAACAAGCCTTAAGCGGTGTGTTCCAAATTGCAAATTTCTGTATAGCGCACAGTGTGTTCAATTAGAGGTGGTTCGGGAGTATTTGTGAGGTGGCAGGATACCACTACCCGGAGGTTTGAGCGTTTCAATAATCAGAAGAATGGAACCACTGGTCATTGATGTCTTATAAGCATATAACTATTCTTATTTGAGGAACTTTCCCCTATAAATATTTGCAAATACTTAACACTTTAATAATAAGTCTGTGGTAGTTTTAGAGACCTACCTATACAATATAACCTAAGTCCAAAGCCACCATCAGTACCATGCATTAGGACTTCCCCTCATTACAAAAAAAAAATAGCAGTCAGACACAAAATATTATATTCACAACACAAACATGGACGACATATTAAGCAGAGCTATAAACATTTAAAAAGAGCTATAAACAAAAAATTGCCACCCACAACAGAACAGGCACAATTTGTACAACATTAAAAGGTTTCCCAGTTATATTACAGCATACTGCAAAACAATCCTCTTAACGAGCACTGGCACCAAAATCAGGACACAATCAAGATAAGCCTCTACTTTTCCATCCACAGAACCAAATTGCAATCAAACCTACCAGAAACTACTGTACAGATAAATTTGCACTCCCTGGACTCAAAAGAACATCAAAAAATGCAATCTTCCACAACCAAACACGCATATATCATTGTGCCACTTAACCTCACCCACAATGGTTTTAATATTTTATATTAAAGTATGTGATTTAGCCAATATGAGTATACCGAATACTTACTGTATCAGGCTACATTTTTTATTTTCTGTTTTAACATTTCCCCATCACTAAATCCCTGATTTCACAAGCTTTACATAGCATCCTAAACTATGCTCAGCTTCTTCTCGAAAATTTGAGTATATAAGTCTGGGTACACACTAGATGACATGTTGGACGATTTGTCGCTTTGAGCCGAATTGGAACATCAAATTGTCCAATGTGTACGCTCCTGTGCGTCGTTCCTCGCATCTTCTGATCTGCTATACATGCAGGGCAAATGAGGAGATATCTTTAGCGATTTTGTGCAAATAGTGTAGTGTGTACGCCTAACTGGATGACCAGGCGATATGTTAACATTTGCACATCATCTAGTGTGTACCCAGCTTTAGTCTTCCAAGAAGGTACAAAAACCCAACCATGCAGTACTATGAAAAAGCTCTACTTTCATCTGCAAACGAAGGGCATGCATCTAAAACTGGGTACACACTACATGATGTGTGTACTCAGCGACGACACATTGCACAGTCTGTACACACTGCACAATGCAGTAGACGATGACGCCATGTGTAGTTTTATGCTGCATTTAAGTTGTTCGTACATCGTGTGGGGTGTACCCAGCTTTAGGGTGCCTAGTAAATTGCTGGAATGCGACCAATGGTAATGGAACAGATAAACCAGGAGGAATCTGAACTCAGGTAAATAATATTCTGATACTGTATAACTAACGTACAATCCAAATTTAAGTGTCGATTTCTATTTAAAATGGACTGGGCATATAACAAGATATGCCCATTTTTTTTTTTTTTTAACTAATTAATCTTCGTCAAGTTTGCAATATTTGTTGACTGTATAACTGATATTAAAAGAAAAAAAAAAAAAAAAAAAAAAAGGCAAAGCATCAACAAAAGTGCACCATGAAGTTTATTCTGCATCCATATGGTTTTAAAGCCTGGAAACAAAAAATATGGTTGACATTTTTAAGTCATGTTTTTATGAAATTGTGAATGTATTACATACATCCTCTATAATAATAAAGTGGTTGCTGTTTAATTGTACATATTAATACAACATAGGAACAGGAAATCAATAGAAAAAAAACAAAAAAAAAACACTTCATATTCAAATGGTCAACATTTGTATGTTTAAAATCAAGTGCAACAAGTGCTTTATTCCTGATGGAAGAGCAGGCATGCAGAGGGACACCTTCTAACTACAGTCAGGTAGATGCCATAAAACATTCGTATCACTGATTCTCTGTACAGTTACCTTATAACCATTTTTATGTATTATGTTGCTAGTGATTTTAACCAAAATTAGCAAATATTGGGAGTTACTGGATGATAGAATAACTCAGATATCAGCAGACACTGGGCCTGATTCAGAGCCGGACGCTATTTGCGGATGGATGGTTGTTCTGAAAAAGGGGCCGGATATTTAAATTAAGCGCTCGCTCTTTGCGGTCTGTTGACGCCTCTATGTCTGAACGAGCGAACGAAACATGCGCTCGCTATTTTGATAAAAAACGCCCCCTGGCCGCTCGCATCATACGTCATCTCCGCTATTTATTAGATTAATCGAGTACATCGAACGGCGTATGAACTGCTCGCTATTCTTGTGGTAGCATTTTCCTACCGCAATCATGCGAGCAGTTCAGGCTAAAAGACAACCAAGTGACGTGGTCAATGACACTGCTTTGTTAATTATGCACTCCCATTAAACGCCCGTTTTGACCGTTTGGCATGCCTGCGTTCGGATCTCCACTCCCCGTTTTCAAGCACCTTCCCCTGTTACCACCCACAAACGCCTCATCCTGTCACTCAAATTAGCAGGCATTCGCTATTTTGCGAGCACACGATTTCCGACCGCACTGACTGGTTAGCGCATGCGTATTACAACCCATACGCAGATGTGCGAACATCGCTCGGAGCGAACGAGCGGCTCTGAATCAGGCCCACTGTCATTGTAACATATCAATGATCTTTATTTTTACCACTGACAGCATACAACAAAATGAGGGAATTTAATTAGGGCAGTTAACTTTTCATGAGTGAAAAAGGGTGGTAGCCTCGGGCTTCATCGCCTGAGGCTATTCAATTAGAAACCTTTTTTCACCCAAGCAACTTTTTAACGAGTGTTAAAAAGGGGAGTTAAATGCCATTAACAGGTGTTTTCGTATAGAGGGCCTGATTCAGCATGGAATGCACAGGAGAGAATGCACGCACTTGGCCGATGTTTCCGTACTGCGCATGCATTACACTGTGCGTGCGTGAACTACCCGGTGTGGTCTGGTAAGTGTACGCAGGCACCTTCCGATAATGATTGACAGGAAGTGCCATTTGTGGCTGGTGACGGGGGGTGGTCGTGCGAACGCAGGCGTGCCTGTGCGTTGGGATGCAGTTTTAGGGTCATCCATAATTAAGCCAGTGCGGCGACGGACGCAGTGATGAGACTCCGAGCACACAGGAATTTGCCAAGATCCTGCGGGAGGTCTGGTCAACCACTATTATACAAATGTGGTGGATGGTTCTCGATGTTTACGCTATCTTGCGT
Organism: Taudactylus pleione; assembly: GCA_031769625.1. Taxonomy (NCBI): domain Eukaryota; kingdom Metazoa; phylum Chordata; class Amphibia; order Anura; family Myobatrachidae; genus Taudactylus; species Taudactylus pleione. The sequence goes on from JAUIMM010000435.1 coordinate 451,007, forward strand.
ACTGATCAAGCTTTGAGTAAAGGGAGATGGGCGGTTTAATATGGGGCTGGGTGCCTGCATCTTGTGCTGCAGTCTCTGTGCATATGCATTGATTAGCATATTCTCGCAGCTGCTGGGTGCGTGCGTCTGCTAGCGTGCGTTCCTTGCTGAATCAGGCCCAGTGTCTGTGAAAAGTTCACAAACCTCATGAAACCCGGAAAGAAATCCCCGTTAAGTCAGGGTAATTAAATAGCCTCCGGCGAGCAATTAGCCCTCATTAACGGTTCTAATTGAATTACCCCCTAAGTCTTCTAGAAGGTCCACTGCCCATAGGACTAATCAATATTACAGGTTTTGTACAGAAAAATGTATATGTATAGTATTAGTGCTGCAATTAATCTACTATAGTAATTGTCCAACTTTAGATGATTTTACACTATTGGCTTTATTTGCCCATCTACAACCATTAATCTTTCATGTGCTCTGAAGCTACAGTTCTGCCATATTCTAAGGGGGCAATTCCAATGTGTTTTGTGCAATGGGCACCCGATGAAGCAATTCAATTGTTGCTCCGTTCGGGCTCCAGTGCCACACGTGCATGCCCAAAAGCACAGGGTTTAGCCGTGTATAGCAGCTAACCCTGTCTAAAGTCCTGTTTTGGGCGCCCAAACAGCTGACTTCTCACATTTCTGCTCGCCACCCCAGGAGACGGCAAGCAGAAATGTGTGCAGCCACGGCTAATCGCACCCGAACAGAGCAACAACTGAATAGCTCCGTCAGGCACCCAAAAGAAATAGCCGTGACTAAAAAAAACAATCAAATCGCCCCCTAAGTGCTTTGTAAATACTTTGCCTGATTATATATTAGCAAATGATGAACCTGAGAATGTCAGCTTTAAAATGGGTTAAATCCCTTGTAAATTTGGTAGGGATAGGTATATAACAACCCCCCCCCCCCCACACACACACCTCGGTACACCCACACGCATTGTAGGATGGTATATATTGCAGCTGCTACTGTTTCCAATATGTCTCTGGGTAACTTCCAAACCAATGTCCACAAAATATATATAACATCTATGACAACATGGGAGGGGAACCTGGGCTGCTGTGGCGTACTTTGCAGAAAAGGAATTACCAGGGAACATAATTTATCCTTCAGTAAGCCATGGAAGCGCTTATTATGGGATGTACCCAATCAATACAACATGGAAGGCCACAAACAAATGAAGCCACATATTTAGCATAATCAAACATTAAATAAAATGGATGCGTGCAGAACATCCCTCCCAAACTGAGAATCAGGAGACAAAATATCCAAGTGATAAACAATAAAAATAAATGGAGAGAAGGCCAACTTACTACCTTGGAATGTTCTGCTATTGGGGCATCTTTGCCCAAGACGTGGTCACCACTCGAGTAGAGTATGCTTTTATTATCTCTGGTACTTTATGTCCACATTTCTTGTATGCCTGTGTGATTATTTCTATAACATAGAAATTAATTACTTGGAAGGGATATAACGTTTCTGAAGTCCTCTTGGAATCACAATTAATTGTACTACATTACTAAGACTTTGTGCTGCATAAATAGGCCAGAATAGTGCACACTAAGGCCCTCATTCAGAGCCGTACGCTCTGAGCAGAGCGCACGCTCTGAATGAGGGCCGGCCTCCATAACTACCACCCACCCACAGCCTATACGAGCGTGCAGTTTGATGGCCGCGATGATCTTGACCATCGCGACCATCGAAACTGCGAGCCGGAGCCTGCGGTTGAGGTTTTCAACCGCAAGCTCCGGAGTGATTTTGGCTCTATCAGAGCCAAAATCACTCCCACTGACATCACTAGTGATGTCAGTGGGCCGGCTTCTGACGGGAGGCGTTCCCGTGGGAACGCCCCCGTCAGGGAGGCACGCCCACCAAAGGGGGCGTGCTGTCAATCAACATCGACAGCACGTCCCCTTTGATCAGACACAACGAGCGAAGGACTTTCCTTCGCTCGTCGCGTCTGGCGCATGCGCACAACGGAGCTCCCTCCGTCGTGCGCATGCTCAGTGCAGAACATCGACCCACTTGCAAGCGGACAGCCGCTCGCGAGTGGGTCTGAATCAGGGCCTAAATCCAGTGAATGCAGTTTCTTCTCTTTGCTATGAACACGTTGTGAGTAAAAAGATAGTAAAATAATTCCCTGGTAACAGAACATGTAGATGCCACCTTTGGTAAAAAGCTGGATTGGACTTGTAACGCATAACTCTTCTGGGAGAAGTAATTGCCACTAGACACAGTATCATCCACCTCTAGGAGATCTTCTGAATCATTTTAAAAGCAACATCCATCGGAGCCACAAAGGACCTTGCAGAGGGGCGAATTCTGCCTGAAGAAAACTAATCAAGTCTTCATTTAAATTTGCCTGTAAGAAAAAACACTTTGGGCCTGATTCTGAGTGGCACACTGTCAATGTTTAGATGCAGTTGAACAATTTTTTTACTGATCACGTACCTAAGGCTGGATACACACAAGACTATGTGTACCCAAGCCAGACATCTGCAGCAACAAGACCCAGCATAGCAAAGTGCATACACACTTGCCGATGCACAGTGACAGAGCGACGACAGGGGGTCATTCTGCATTCGGCAGTATGGCCCTCTCTAACACATTACCCGTAGGTCCTCTGTATGTAGGGCTGACGGAGAATGCCGCCGCCGACACGCGGGAGCACGCATCATCAGTAACATAGCAGGTACACACTAGACGATGCGCCAGATATGTAGGTCCGATCCACCAGATCAGGCGACAAATCGTTGTGTGTACCCAGCATAAGTTGCACCGTGAATGTGACCAGATTGTGTTCACACAGTCACAGTTGCGATATCAGGTGCACGCATGCAGAAGTGTACGGACAATGTATGGGCATTACTAGGCGATGACAGGGAGGTGGCTATTCAGAAGCACAGAGATGGTCCGTCTTATGGGTGTCTTAGGGGAGTGTTACAGGTGTGTAGATGAAGTGTTTGGGTACACAAACGCTTAATCACTCACACTGAAGGCCATACTTAGACGGAGCATAAGGCTGGTGCAGGTTTAATTGGTGCGACTAATGCGGTTTCTAAAAATGCACCAAGCATGACTGCAGTGTCTGGAGACCCTCAAAGTGGGGTCTCAGCCTTTGCGCATTCATACGCGCTGATGTACACAAGAGAAAGGGTTTATAGCGGTATTAGCATAAAGTCGCAAACTTGACACTGGAAAAAGCAGCACACATGGACTCCACTGCGTCCGACTCAGTCACTTAATGCTGATGCTTCAACGTTGAACATAGATAAGGTGAAAACTTTACCAAGTCCATCCTGGGGGCAAAATAGATGTTTAATCACATAGCTTTTTGTGCCCCAGAAATGGTACTTACTGTTAAGAAAAAAAGTGTACTCTCTCTTATGTCCAGCCATGTTCATACAATAAGGTTATTACCTGTTGGAATTTATCGTGACACCCTATTTTCTCAACTCCACCACTAATGTCACCATCACTTCTATAAAAAGGCTCTTAGAAATCCAGAACTGGAGAAACTTCCTGTGCTGAACTGGTTGTGTATCAGCTGCCCAAGGGTGTAACACATAGGCTCTTCTGTCTATACTTCAATTATTTCTGAAGCATTTCAATACATCTCAACAGTTATTTCCCAATTATCTTGTTCTCAATATACAGTGTCTTGCAAAAGTATTCACCCCCTTGGCTTTTTCCCTTTTTTGTTACATTACAACCTGCAATTTATTCATTTTTTTTTTATCTGAATTTTATGTGATGTATCTGCACAAAATAGTCTAATTTGGTGAAGTGAAATGAGAAAAATATATTTTAAAAAATAATCTTTATAAATAAAATTCTGAAAATTAGCATGTGCATATGTAATCACCCCTTTGCTATGAAGCCCCTCAAAAGTTCTGGTGCAACCAATTACCTTCAGAAGTCACATAATTAGTGAAATGAAGTCCACCTGTGTGAAATCTAAGTGTCACATGATCTGTTAGTATAAAACACATCTTATCTGAAAGGCCCCAGAGGCTGCAACACCACTAAGCAAGAGTTATCACACTATGAAGACCAAGGAGCTCTCCAAACAAGTCAGGGACAAAGTTGTTGAGAAGTACAATTCTGGGTTGGGTTATAAAAAAAATATCGAACTTTGAGGATCCCCCAGAGCACCATCAAATCCATCATCAAATGGAAAGAACATGGTGGTACCACAACAAACCTGCCAAGAGAGGGCCACCCACCAAAACTCACAGACCGGGAAAGGAGGGCATTAATCAGAGAGGCAGCACAGAGACCAAAAGGTAACCTTGAAGGAGCTGACTGGTGTATCTGTGCATGTGACCACAATAAGCCGAACACGCCATAGAGCTGGGCTTTATGAAAGAGTGGCCAGAAAAGCGCCACTTAGTGATAAAAATAAGAAGACACGATTTGAGTTTGCCAAAAGGCATGTGGGCGACTCCCCAAATGTATGGAGGAAGGTGCTCTGGTCAGATGAGACTAAAATGTAACTTTTCGGCCACCAAAGGAAAACGCTGTCTGGCGCAAACCCAACACATCCCATTACCCCAAGAACACCATCCCCACACTGAAACATGGTGGTGGCAGCATCATGCTCTGGGGATGTTTTTCAGCAGCAGGGACTGGGAAACTGATTTGAGTCAAGGGAAAGATGGATGTGCTAAATACAGGGATATTCTTGAGCAAAACCTGTTTCTGCGATTTGAGACTGGGACGGAGGTTCACCTTCCAGCAGGACAATGACCCGGAGCATACTGCTAAAGCAACAATCGAGTGGTTTAAAGGGAAACATTTAAATGTGTTGGAATGGCCTAGTCAAAGCCCAGATCTCAATCCAATTGAGAATCTGTGGTTAGACTATGAAGATTGCTGTTCACAAGCGGAAACCATCCAACATAAAGGAGCTGGAGCAGTTTTGCCTTGAGGAATAAGCAAAAATCCCACGGGCAAGATGTGGCAAGCTCAGAGAGACTTAGACAAAGCGACTTGCAGCTGTAATTAGCGCAAAAGGTGGCTCGACAAAGTACTGACTTTAGGGGGGGGTGAATAGTTATGCACGCTGAAGTTTTCTGTTATGTTGTCCTAAATATTGTTTGATTCACAATATTAAAAAAAACAAAAAACACAACTTCACAGTTGTAGGCATGTTCTGTGAATTAAATGATGCACACCTTCAAACAATCAATTTTAATTCCAGGTTGTGAGGCAACAAAACATGAAAAATGCAAAGGGGGGTGAATACTTTTGCTAGGCACTGTACGCATGGATGGTATCTCCCCACAATATTAAATCCTTAGTTGAGTCTCTGTCGATGCTGGATTTCAATTTCGTGCCTGAGAAAATAGGTTTGGTTTTTTTTGGTTTTTTAAATACTTTCCATCTTTCCATCCATGGGATGTCTAAGCATACCCCCTTCTTATAGTGGAATTGTAGTCTTAGCAGACATGCGCCCCCCCAGCCGTCTCTCACTCTGCACCACCCAAACACCTTTGTGCCGGCCCCTCCTCCACCTAGTGTATCATTTTGTTGCCCTTCTCCCCTTCAGGTGGCTCCGTTTGCTCCTCCAAACCCTGATGGTTAATAAATTTAATGAAATTCCATAGACAAAAAAAACCTTATGGCTTCCTATGTCCTATTAAGGCTTTTAGACATGCTCCGAATTTTCACAAAACCTACTGAATTGCTGCCACTCAAACTCAAAAAAGCAATGAAATTCCGATCATTAAGGCTGACGCCTTAATGGACGTGTTGCTTGCGCAATACAGATATGGTATGCCATCACACCCTGTGGTTAACTGTAGATTCAGCACTCTCACAGAGTGAGACTGCCGTCACTCAAAAATGGTGCAGCTGCTAACTCACAGAATTGTGTGCTCATTGTAATACACACAGTCTATTCAACTGAGGTCTGAGCAGTTATGTGGCACACACATCCTACTAGGTGCCCACAATCTTCCCAATCGTTCACCACAACAATCCCACTGGGTTCCAACATCCATCTCATTCAGAATACACATTCAACTCCCTAATTTCTGAATCATACTCTGTCTATGCATGTACACTATCTGCGCTGCTCTATCTTGCCCAATCCCTACAGCTGTGTGGTCTCCTAACTGTGGTAGTTCTTTATTCCCTGATCCGCTCCAATTGGTCTTTCCACACCGCGCTGCCCTGACTTCCTGCATCCGTGCCACTATGTTTCCTTCAATCTGCACTACTACCTTTCCCCAGCCACGCCACTCTGTCTTCCTAATCGGTCTTCCCCAATCCCTACGGATGGGTGTTCTCACATTGTGCTAGTCTGTATTCCCTCATCCTACCAATGTTTTTACCCATCTGCGCTGCTGTCTTCCTGCGTCCATGCCACTCTGTACCACCCATCAATGTTGCTCTCTTCTCCCCTGCATCTGTTTTCCACCCATCTGCATCACTTTGGTTCCCCTCCATATGTGCTGCCTAATCTCCCCCCCTCTCCACGCCTTTCAGTCTCCCCCATCCACACCGCTGTCTCTTCCCCCATCCATCCCACTCTTAGCCCATCTGTGCAGCTCTATCTTCTGCTCAGACCTCAGTTGCATAAACTGCATGTGTGTATTCCAATGAGCACACAATTCTGTGAATTAGCAGCTCCACCATTTTGTGAGTGACAGTAATCTCACTCTGCGAGAGTACTGAATCTACAGTTAACCACAGGGTGTGATGGCATACCATATCTGTATTTAGCAAGGAACACATCCATGAAGGAGTCAGCCTTTATGATCAGAATTTCATAGCTTTTTTGAGTTTGAGTGGCTGAAATTCAGTAGGTTTTGTGAAAATTCAGATCATGTCTAAGAAACCTTAATGGGACATGTGAAACCGTAAGATTTTTTTTTTTGTCTATGGAATATCTTCACAATCAAATGGATACATACATTATAATCCTTTATAACATTGGACTGGTGTTTTCTATTTGATCTCATTCCTTAAAGATTAAATCCTTTGGCGCCAACATGCATAAATTACATTTCATAGGTGTATCTTCAATTTCGAGATTCAACACTAAACTTGTGGTGTGTCTCTGAATGTGAAACACTATCTTCTACATTTATGCTTGTAAGAGACCTTCTTATAACACCAGGCCTAAAGCATAGATCACTAATGGCAACAAAAGCTTCTTTTGTCCATGCAAAGTTTTCAAATGTTCTGAAGGCTGATTTCTTTCCTTATTCTGGGATTTGCCAGTGTACCCCATTCTGTGCAGAAAGACTTTCACAGGCTGCACAGATTTTATTCTTTTGTATTCACAGGTACAGAAGAAAACACTAATCACAGACCAATCTTTCTGATTGTCAGTTATTTGGGACCAGTCTCCATCCTGCTTTCAGAAGTGGTTTCTTCCATGTTTGCAGCCAAAACTGAAGTACTACTAGTGCTTCCTGCTTCTCACAACCAGCCCGATGCTTCTTTCATGTGCAGAACACTGAACCCCATCTTGGCCTGCAGCATTAGGAAGGTGTGTCACTGAGAACCATGAGAGAGGTGAGCCCCTGCTAAAGAAAAGAACCTAGCTAATAGACCAGGAAAACACCAGGGAAAAGGAGGAGCCGCACATTTTTAGACACCTTTCTCTAACTACCGTACAAGGGACTTAACCATTAGAAGGGCTGCCATGGAGTACTGAAGGAGAAAAAGTGTTCCCTGAAAAGCACATATGGCCTGATTCAGCATGGATTGCAATTTCAACTGCGTACGCAGATTGGCCGATGGTGTGTACTGCACATGCATCGCAGTACGCCGCCCAGTATTGCGGCTGCACGGAGATCACGTACGCAGATACAAAGCCTTCGCAGAGTCAGTGACGGGACGTCAGTGTTTGGAGGGTGGTGACGGGAGAGTGGTCAGAGAAACGCAGACGTGCCTGTTCGTTTGAACACCATTTCCTGGGGGTACATAAATTAGCCACTGTGACAGCAGTCGCAGCTTGAGTACTCACTGCGTGCGATGAGACGGCTGAGACAGATGAGACCTGCTGTAATTCTGCGTGAGGGGCTGATGTTACTGATGTATACACAGGATTGCAAGCGATAGTGGGCGTCTGTGCCGGGGGAGCAGTTGCAAACATATTTTCGCAAAAGAACTGTGTGCGTAATCGCAGCTGTGAACGCAATAGTGATCCGTAGTGAATCAGGCCCAGTTAGGTAAATGCTCACCACAATGTTTGCTTTTTTTTTTTTTTTAAGTAAAGGTCTCAATAAATCATAAGCTAATTAAATAAAGTCATGTAAAATGTGGAAAAACCTTCTGAGCATTAGATACATAATTATAACGCTGACCGCTGCATAGGCCAAGCACATACATCTACACTATTAAAATTATATCCTGATGTTGGTACATCATAAAACTACAATCTTAACAAAGTAATACTAAAAAAAAATATATATATATATATATATATATATATATATATAAAAATATATACACAAACACACTTTGGAACTGTAATGAATATATATACTGCATCATATCTGACTCAGGATGGCCTGTATCTTAGAAGAGAGGCGGCTAATTATCGGTGATAAATGGGAGAACTGACTGACAGACTTTTAGAAATAAAATGCAGAACCAATGAAATGCGCACATCTTATTTATTTTTGAAGCCCTGATACAAAGTGTATGCTCACGTCTCGCCTATATTACCAAATGTTCTGTTTACTTATGAAACGCTGTTGTTACAAGTCACATGCTATGAAGTGTCTTCTAGATGACCATTTTTGAGATGTTCCGTTCCCTAGAATAAAAAAAAAATTTAAATTATTATTATTTGTAACAGCAGACAACAGAGAACAAACAAAACATGACTATACTGTAGATAGGATATAATTTATTATAGTCAGGTCATTTAAGTACAGGTGGCAGATCCAACTCCGATGGCAATTTTCTAGTGAAATAAATTAAGCACAGCCAGACTTCTATTCATGAGGTTCTGAATCTCACAGGCTACATGCTCATAACGGTGTGTAGTCATGTGTGTAGGTGAGAGGACCACTATAAAATATTGATTCCATACAAGTGCACCAGCAACTTTCACTAAATACAGTCTTATCTTTCTGGCTCCCATATGTATTTTAACCAAATCTTTGTATAATTTAGGTAGAATTTATTCTTAGTTTCTTTGCCCTTGGATACAACACTGCTTAGCTCTGCTCATCATATCTAGGTTATAGCTAGAGATGAGCGGGAACCGGCCCCATCCGAACCTCCAAATCAGAGACAAGAACCGAGCTCGGCTCGGGTTTTCCCGCCTGACTCCGATCTCAAAACGAGGCAAAAAAAACGTTATCCCCCCACTGTCGGATTCTCGTGTGTTTTGGATTCTGTAAAGGTCCCGGTGATCGGCGCCATTTTCACTCCGGGTGTGGATGGTGAACTGAACAGACGTGTTGCTGTCATTGTCTGCGTCAGTGTGTTGTCCAACTTTTCCTGACGGGGTCTGGGGCTGAAGGCTGCTGCTGTGTTGTCCAAAAAAGGGGCTGCAGTATATAAAAGGGGGGCTTCAGTGGGTGCAGCAGCTGCTGTGTTATACATAAGGGCTGCCGCTGTGTTGTTGTCCTGTCCATCAAGGGGCTAGGGCTGCAGTCCATAAAGGGGTGCTGTGTTGTCTGGGGGGGGGGGAGGTGCTCTGTCAATCAGGGGTGCACTTCCCCAGTGTAAAAAAAAAAAAAAGTGCTTTGTTTGCGTGCATGTTTTAGTGACACCCAGACCGCAGTTTATCGTCCACATATTTGTGACTCTGCAGGTGGTCTGTCCGCACTCGGCAGGGGTGCTTTGTTGTAGTTATAGCAAAGGGCAGCCACAACAACACTACATAGGTCCTAATTTAAATAGAACATACAAACAAAAAAAAATATTTTAGTAAAAGCTGCTGGAAGAGATGTAAGTTTCCTGGAAGTGGTACAGCAATTTTAGATTTGCATGGAAAGGCTGAAAGAAAGTTCCTCTCCCACCTAACAGAACAATGGTGAGTGCGATACATATCTGAGAAACCATTCATGTTGCAGAGATTATAGGTACAGGTGATAGATCTGGGGTTGCCAGATGGTCACTCACTCCCACTGCATGAAATAAGCTAAATAGAAGAGAAAACCACCAGTAGAGTAAGACGAAGGTCATTCAATAGTAACAATAATATGTGAAAAGGCTTACCCAGGAAAAGGAGGGTCATGGGTGGAGTATGAAAATAGGTGGTTCTGGTTCCATAAGGATAACTGCACTATACCAACTATTTCTGAATTCTACATAGTTTATGCTGAATTTTACGTCATGTAAAATACCTAATGTAGCAGCTTTCTATTAAATAACCCTAAGACCTAACTCTAACCTTGTAAGAGAGTCATCTTATCAAAAATAACTAGTACTAGCATTCAGAAAAAGTCCCTCATCACTTAGCAGAAGTAAAGATTGTGGTTATGAGGGGTATGTTTTTTACACAGCCCAATTAGTAAACCTTACTACAGGAATCCATTCTGTTTGCATGAGCCTTTCAAAGTGCTCTTTAAGGCCTCCATACATGGTGCGATTCAAAGTTGGTAAGATGTGTTGTACGATTGCCCTTGTAATTCTTCATAAGATGTGGTCAAATGGTGTACGATTGATCGTTCCGATCATAGGATAGGATGCATAGAAGTGTATCACATTGTACTCAAAAGATCGTAGATCTCTCTGCAAAACCATCTGATCTGCGATCCAACAAGACGACGGCGGGGACACGCATAGGGGTCGGAGAACACACAGAAAATACCTATTTTCATACGATTGGTCTGTACAACCCGTCGAAACTGTCCATATCGGGTAAAAAATCATACCGTGTATGGGTACCATAAGTGAAATCAGACGCCCATTTATATGAGCATGCAGCACTTTTACAGTAAATGTATAAGTCCGCGGTCACAATGGCCTCTGTAGAGGTCCAAAATTTGCACCTTTTAATGGGACGAGTTGGTGGCATTCCCTGCTCAGTTTGTATTAGACACATGAATGTAAAAACAAAAAGACGACTTTGTTTTGCACAAGGAGAATATGTAAATGAGATAATGGAGAACTTATTGGGGAAGGTGGGGTTCTCACTGCTTTGTGGGAAGGTGCACAGCCTTTACATTACACAAAATTAACTTGGTGTTTATCATCTGAGCTTAGGTTTCATGTTATATTTTCAATAGACACACTTTTGCAAAAATATGCATTTCTATGAGCAATACAACCTATGCGATATATAAAATTAAAGCTACACAAACGTGACACGTAATACTGACAGTTGTACAGTGTACCCTCACTCTTCTGAAAAATTTGTATAGGAATGTAAGGAATGTAAAGCGCTGAAGAGTATGGTGCTTTGTATAAAGGATATGGGATTGTTATTGAGTGGGCTTTATTGCAATGTGCGGTCTCTGTTCTAAAAATGGGTGCAAATATAAAGTTGGGGCTCATTGGGAGAAAGTACTTTTAGTAAACACTTTCTTTTTGAAAGGACACAAGTAATAAATACAAAGCATATACACAGTAGGGAAGACCGTGTGCACAAGGTCAGCATTTACTGTGAAAAATAGGGACGACCATACAACATAGTTCAGGTCAGACATTGACATCACGTAGACAAGGTTCTTGAGAGGAGGGGGGTTGGGTTCAGGGCAGAGAGTCAAATAATAGTATATGAGGCAGAGGCTGTTCCATCAAATGGAGTCCAAAGAGGTGGCTAATGTAAAGGGGATGAGGTCTCGGTATAAGGTAGTGAGTATAGTAGGAGGGGAGTGTAAGAACTCTCAGAAGAGCCAAAATAACCACACCAAGTTAAAGAAGTCTGGTCTACCATAAAGGGAGTAGGTAATCTTCTCCATGCATGAGACATGCCAGATGCATTTACTGACCGCTGAGAGGGGAAAGCTTCTGCTTGATGCAACCATAGATTGGGCAGCTGCTAGGACATGTTGTCGAGTGCCTTGAGAGGCCTTGGGGGGGTAAAAGGAGAGAAAAATCCATGGTTCCTTAGGGATCTGATCATCCAACATAAAGTCAAGTGACTTTTGACCCAAAATATACTTTAGGACAGGTCCAAATATGATAGAAAGTTCCCCATGTGGCCACTTCCCCCTCTAGCAAGTCGGGTCTACTAAGGGAAACATTTTGTCCATTTCGGTGATAACACCAACAATACAAAATTTTATAGATGATATCCTTGATAAGCATGGAAATCGTGGAGTTGGATACACTTGCGTTGACCTCCTGCCATTTATCTTCATTGGAGGTGGACTGCTGACTGACTTCCAGTTCAGCTCATGTTTGCAGTAGTGGTCAGAACATGAGGTTAACAGCATACAATAGATTTACAATTCAAACACATTACATGGTAATTATTACACATATTATATACGTGAGAAGCATAAATACCTTTTTAAACCATTTCATAATTTATTTTTGCTTTAACAAACCCAGTCGGTTAGCTGCTGCCCCTTGGTACAAAATGTTGACATGGACATTATGTTGACAAAGGATAAGTCAACATGCACAATGTTGACAGACAGCATATCGACATAACACTTTTCTCCTGTTAACATTTGTATAAGGTTGTCCCTCTTTACTGCCAGATATTTCTTCCATCTCCAGGACCAGAACAAATTTCATGTTTTTGTGAAGTAGTACCACAATGAATACCTTAAATTGAAAAAGTGTGTATAAACAATTTCCGCCATTTCCCATGTAATCATATCAGACTCACCTCCTTGACACATCAGGGGGTCCTATTTTTGTGGAATAGTGAGCACTTTGACGTTTTGGAGCTTCTAAGGGGAAATTGTTTTCAAAGGAGTGGAACTTTGAGATCTTCCGGTCCCACTCATTGTTAAACAACGGTGCCTCCGCTGAAATACAAGAAAACTTATCAGACCAATTACCACATGTAAGCATCTAATCATCTATATAGAATTGTTGTTAATAGCATTAATATGCTTGGTGGTGTTAATAAAATGGATATGCAGTGACAATAAAGGCAATAGATATCATTAATGTAGGACAAAATGGCCACACCTGTGGTGGAACAGAAAGTTGCACAGGCAGAGTGAAGGTATTCCCACTGAAACATGAAGCAGACACATTGCCGTGCCTCAATTTGTGGACCACTAGATACAATATTTTGTGAGCACGGTGCAAAGTGTACTGACAACAAGGGGCTAGTTTTTGTTATAGTAGAAGCACACCAAGATCATGGTCGCTCTATTATAGACTAAAACTTATAGTGGAAACCAGCTCATTCTGTATAAGTTTTAGGCATGGCTGAGGATTTAGGGGGAAAGTTTTTAATTAATTTTTTTTTTTTTAAATAGTTCACTATACATTGAGAAGGAATTAATTACAGGTGACAAGATAACTTGCAAATGCACTACTATGCCGAACGTGTCCTTAAAAGGTATAGGCCGACAATGTTAAAGTGAATTTGTAGGTGTTCTACAAGCATTTAATTAAAAGCTTCTCGCATACAGGTGACATGTAATAAGGTCAGACCAGATGTGACTCACTGATTTATTTGAGCTATGAATTAGGCTAAACCAAGAACAGAAAACTTCATTCTATTGAAAGGGATGGTACTAAAAAAGGTTAGGAGTTTGGACTTTGATGTGAATATTACCTTTTTTGGCCGTAGACCCCCCCCTCCACACATATACACCCAAAACTGCAGAATAGACATAAGGTATGGCAAATACGTGCATGAAAATAGAACAGTACAGTATATATAGAATTTGCATATATTAAAACTAAAGTATACAAAAACAAAAAACATTCGGCAAGAACAAGGAGATTACATATTGTGTTAAATTAAACACTTTATATAAAAGAGACCTTTCAGCTGTGAAAAAAAGGGCACTTTTCATGTATTATTTTTCGGGACACATCAGGTCCTGAAAAAAATCCACGGTAAATGCCGGCGTCGGGTGGCACTTCGGGGCAATTCATTAGCAGCGCTAATTTAGAGCTGCTAATTGGAAACTGTCGTATGCATGAGAACCCAGGCAAACTAAAGTTGTTTAAGGAGGATCACCCCAATCCAAGGCAGACTGTCGAAACGAGACCACAACCATCTTGAAACAATCAAAGAAGCAAAAACAATGGCCTCCTAGAGCCACACGTTGATGAATAGGACCTGGAAGCAATATGAAGCAGGAGAGCAGAGTACTTGTGTAATATAAGTGACCCCCCCGAGGGGCCAAGGAGGTCAGTCCATTATTAGCAGGAGCTTTACAGGCCAGCATGGAGGAAGCATATAGATGTATCCACATACATCTTACTTCCTATCAGAATGAAGTCCAGAAGATAGCTCTTCACACGTGACCCAGGGTGCGTGGCTGCACTGAACAGAGGGATGAATATATAATGAAAGGACCAGGAAGTGACAATGTAGCACCGTGTAGTGTATGACACAGATCAATACTTGCTAACTAACACCAAGGAGCAACTGGCGGCTGTCAGTATATGCAGGAGAGGTCAGCAGAACTAGCTCTGAAGAAGCAGGTACAGACGGCAGCCGCAACCTCCGGAACAGCAAACAGGATGCTTGAAATGGAGACCAGCAAAGATGGCCACAGCACACAGGAGGTCCAGACAACAAAGGCATTTTCACAGAGAGCCAGGGAAAAGCAGCCGCAATGCAACAGCATTTAGACGCACTTTTAGCTTGCTTCCAATTGTGGTGAGGTGGTGTAGACATGAACATCCTCATTTACGAAGCACACAACATTTGTGTCCAAGAACCATAGATCATCAATATACTTGCAATACAGAACCCACAAATTAACAGCACTCACATTCATCCAGATTAAGAAATTCCTGGTCGACTTCATGGTTCCCCGTTTTGTTGTTTTTTAACTTCTTGACAATATGGGCACGATCTTTAATGTGATGTCCAACTGCTATTTTTTCCACTCCACTTTCAGAATCACGGACCGCTTTCTTAGTTTCTTTCAGCTGCAAAAAAAAATTGCACTCGAATGTAAATATTGTTGTAATTACAATGTGTAGGTACACTAAATAGTGTATTTTTTAAATTTGAGTATACTATTTTTGTAATATTCTGTATCAAAGACATTGCATTACGGAACTGAAAAATACCAGAGATTACTGGCATATTTAGAACTAGATATGTCCCTCATGCCCTCTTTTACCCTCACTGACTGCATTTTGACTGAGCAAGTATGAAAAACTGTCAGTCCCTCTCAAAGGATCCCCCTCACCGATACCTCATAGAGTAAGTCACCATGAACATCAAGTAATGAATCCTGGCAAGTCTCTGAGCATTTCAATTCTTTTCCTAGCTCTTTGGTTCACAGGACAACTGAAGGAATGTAAGCTTTTTTTTTTTTTTCTTTTTCAACTTTGGCTCATCCAGGCTAAAGGGGGGCATCCACCACACGATTTTAGCAGGCGATTGAACGATAACGACATCGTTATCGTTCAATCGTTTAAGAATAGGTTATAAATCGTGCAGTGTTTGGTCGTTAACGATCACCGATGCGCGATCCCGCTGGTCGTTTGATCGTCTCGTCAGTCGACTGAACGTGCAGGTCAATTTCACTTGATCTATTAAAGATAGACTGCAAGTCATTTGCAAATCGTTCAGACTGAAAGATAAAATTTCAAGGGAAAAAAATCAAGGGACAATCGTTTAAAGATTGGACAGGGAGTAGATAGTCTAGTGGATGTGCCCCATAACAGGGCAACTGAAAAACATCATACATCTCTCTAGGTAAAACTTAATGACAATACTACCCCTACTGTGAATTAATTTGTATACTTGTAGGTTTAGCTTTTGATTTATTGAAGTGGCTCTCATACTCAGTCCTCAGGACCCCACACAGGTCATGTTTTCCAGCTCACCCAGCAGGTGCACAGGTGTGTTCATCACACAAGGACACATTTTAAAAGATCCACAGGTGGAGCTAATTATTTAACTTGTGATTCTGTGAGGAGCCCTGGAAACAAGCACTGTTTGGGGTCATGACGACAGAGTTTGAGAACCTGTGGTTTATTGTGTTGGGTTTACTTCACCCTGACTCCTTGGGACAGTAGTACACTCGAGTCTACATCAGATGTATCAGTCTACAATAGTTGCAAAGTTGGGATAAATGTCCAAGAATAGCTTCTTACCCACAAAAATGTCCTAACCTGGTTCTGAGCAGGAGGGAAGGCCATTTTGTGCATTTTTGGTTTTTGAATTTTGTAGTTTAACTAGCCCCTTACTAAATGAATAGCTCAGGCATTTGGCTTATTCCAGGCCATATTGTACATTTGAAGGGGCTATCAATTAAACTACAAACCTTAGCGAGTCAGGCACAGCTTGAACCATTGGCATCAGATAAGTGTCTTATTTAAACATTATTTTCTCCTAGGAACTTGAAAGAATGTGTCTCTGGTCCTCCTCACAAAAACATATTTCTACTGTTCAGACAAGGTGTCTTATATAGCATGTTCTCCACTGAGACAGGAAACCTTTTATATTTTACCATTTGAGGGCTAAGAAGGAGTGGGACTCATCTTCAGAAGGTACAATTCAGATGACAAAGTTCCACTCGTCTTGGGCACTCAAGTGCTGTAGCCAAGTTTAAAATCTACTTAGTCACCAATGCAATCAGTACCGATGGGGCGCCAAGGAGAAGGGTGCTTAAGAGAGACATCACCGTGCAGTCAAGGTGTAAAAAAAAAAATCTTTAGTGCAGAGGTTGGGTGGTGGGTCGACTGAAAGTCTCCTATCTTCTGTCATTTCCCCTATTCCGGCATCTAGATACATGGGGACGCGACAATAATTCCATGCACTGCAGAAAAAAAAAGGACGTCAAAGGGTAATGGGGGGGGGTGTAGTAGGTATTACCGCCAGCCGCATGGTTCAAATCCTGACAGCGGAAGTCCAGCAGGGGTGAAGATCCCGTTCGCTAATTAAGGTAAGTACCGTTAACCTAATTCCCTACCCTAACCCTCCTTAGGGATGCCTAACCCTAACCTCTCCCCCTAGTGCCTAAACCTAACCCCCCCTTCCCCACAGCCTAAACCTAAGTATCCTGGGGGGTGGTGCCTAACCCTAACCTCCCTCCGGGGGTGCCTAACCCTACTGTCTGCGCTCGGCTTACCTTTGTTCGGTATGCTGGGCAGCCGGCGTAGGTCTAATGACAGGCGTCAGGATTTTGACGCCTGTCATTAGTATTTTGCCGGGATTAGACAGTCGGGAAGCCGGCGGTCGGCATTTAGACTGTCGGCTTCCTGACTACATCCCAATGGTGGATCATCATAAGCTTCCATTAACTCAAAGTGCACACTTTTAATGGATATCAGTACAAAAGTCTATTAGAGGCCAAAAGCAAAGTATTTTGGGCTCTTAAAAGGAGTCAAATGGACTTTTTGTATTTTTTAAGAACACTGAAATGAGAGAAAGTGTCTTTCAGCAAATAAATGCACTAGATACATTTGGGGGTATAAAAATGGCTGTAAGAGAATTTTTGTTGCGTCAGTTTTGCCACTTTTAAACATTTGTTAAAAAAATAAATAAATCAGTAACTCCCACCTGCAAGTTTAAAAAGAACTGTCCCATCAATACAACAATCCCATATACCGGTCCCATATCTTTTAACACATTATTCTGAACTTTGCAGAATATCACCCCACAAAGTGCCTAATGAATCATTGGGGGGGTGGAGGGGGTGTTCCAGGGTTTTTGAACAATGGGAATGTGGCAGCCGCTGTTTCTTTGTACTTTGGCTATGCAACAACATGTAAATGCCTCAGGTGGCGTCTTGTGTTAAAAGAAGTTGCCTGACAGATCTCTGATCAACTGTGTGACCATCGGACATTCAGATAATACTCAGGTTACTCAGAATGTCTGAGTAAATCACGCTGCTGGGGACAGTGTTACTCGATCCAAGAACACAATAACTGGCTTCGGGCAGACACGCCCCCATTTTCTGCAATGCTTCCAGTTGCCACCCTTATTGGCCAGCAGCATGTCGGGGCACTGTGACCGACATCGCAGAAAACAGATCTGCACATGCACGTGTGGCTCCTGCGCAGATTTGCAAACATCAGAGATTTACATAAATACCAGATTTACATAAATCTCTTTAATCAGGCCCAAAGTCCCAACATTTTTACCTTAAAATAGGGATTTTCCAACTTTACACTTGCTCAGGGGATTCGAAGAAAAAGCCCAGTTAAGTCCTATGGAAAGCTAACACGCGTTAACTTGTGCAACTAACTGAATAGCAAACAATTTGCGACCAGCTGCGTTAACCTGTTTACATGGCTAAATTCATCTTATCACAGCTCATTGAAGTCCCCTAAAATATATTTAATCTCTTGCTGCCTTGGACAGTGGCAGAATTACTGTAGGTGCAAGGGGTGTAGCCGTTAGGTCAGGAAGGGAGTAGTCCCCTACTCATTTCCATAAAGCACCCACAGCTCTGCACAAGGTAAAACACAAGCTTATAAGCCATCCTCTCCTTACTCTATTCAGAGCACAGCAGGGGACCTGGTAAGCTACAGCGGCATTGCTGGGCCCCCTGTTAAGGTTTGCTATGGGGCCCGGCGATACAGTGTTCCACACCTGACCTTAGAACATTTGCTATCTTAATTGTTAATGTTAATTAAGGTTTTTTTTTACTTCAATTCGTAGGACTATTCATATAGGCAGCCGACTATCAAATACTGCGCTACAATTCACAATTTTATTTTTATTGAATACTGCGACTTGTAAAGGTCATGATGTATTTTAGTCTTTTTGGCATGGTGCGGCTGTTATTTTTATATTATTATTAGTCAGTGATGGTCCTCACCTAAATAGAAGCTGTGCAGCCTTCAGCACGCTCCTTGACATACTAGCTAATACTCATACCTTAACATTTTCTACACAAAACGCATTAGTGAATCATGTTGCCAAGTGACTGGCCGTGGACATAACCAAGCATATTATTAGAGACTTCTGCTAGGCAAATGCTTCACTGACAGTTTGCTATCCTCTGCTTCCGCTTACAGAACACATAGAAGTGACATGAGCACAGCGCATAGGTTTAAATCCATATATCTTGATGGTATAAGTACAGTAGCTGTAAATAAGCCAGTGACGAGCCAGCTTTCAATCACGCCGTGCAGTAGTAAAAGGCAGATACTTGCAGCTACTAACTTGAAGGTAAAACACAGATTATAATAAACCCTGATAGTGCTACAGTTTCATATAGTTGGAGCAAAGTGTTTGTGATTTACTTTTTGAATTAACATTAGTTAATAAACCACACTAGTTTATAGAGTTTCTCAGGCACTAATTGCAAGTAAAATGATAAAAATGTGCACATTAATATGACTGCTAAACGCTCACATTTTCTTAAACTCCCACCCGATTACATTTGGCCCTTAGTATTTTAGACTAGTTACATTTCATCTGACTTATTGATGGAGACTTAAAACAAATTTCAGCACAACAGGAATGATACTCACACCGCCAGGAGCTTTGCGGGTTTGACTTGACGCTTGGAAAATCTTAGCGGGCTCATCTCCAGTCTTGGAGTATGTCATTACTGTAGAGGACTGAAATGTGTGAGCGTCAGGCCGGTCTGCCAATCCTTCCTAGAGAAACAAAATCACAACAGTAAGAAATGAAACATAAATGTGAGCCTGGCATGGTTTCAGTTTTATGATATAACAAATTAGGGGCAAACGCAGGATTTCTGGAGGGGGGTTTCCAAATGCTTTATTTTAGAGTGAGTGTGGCCAATCCATGAAGAGGACATAATTAACACTTAACCAGCTTTAATATGCATCATACAAAAGTGTAGTGTACGGTCGCCATGAACCACTGACTAGGACAGCTGCTGTCCACCGTTTTCAGTTTTACAGATTGAAGAGAGATTCAAACACACAGCAAAAACATTACACACGGCACAAAACCATTGCTTGTGAAAGGGACTAATCCACAGGAAAAAAAGCGGACAGTTTTTTGCCGTCTGGACAAACAGTTTTGTGTGAGAAACTAGCCTAACACTGTATGTTTTCCAGACCTCCTAGTTGGTACGCACGTGCATTCGTTACTGGCGGACACATGCTAAAAGATCCACAGGTGGTGCTAATTATTTCATTTGTGATACTGAGGAGAACATGCAGCACTAGTAAAATGATATTACATAATATTTCTATTGTGGTCATGGCGTGGCCGGGGGAGGAGGGTTTCCAGACAACCGGACACCCCCCCCCCCCTGCCCCCACCCGTAGACTCCAGGCACACTCTAGTGCCCGGAGTCTACTGATGCTCCTGTGGCTGACCAGCCGCCTCAGTCATCTGCCGGCCACCGGGGAGAGAGGAGGGGGCCTCGCACAGGGAGTGCACACGGGCCCCCTCCTCTCTTAAGACGCCCCTGATTTGTATGTTCTTGTATTGTGTGCACAATGGAACTTGGAATGAAAAAATCTGCGGCTGCTACATTGTAGCACTTTGTATACAGATATGCAGTCGCACAAATACTCAGCACAGTCTGTTGGTGCATCCTAGTTGCATTGCAATTTAGATGCATTTTTTTGGCAAAAAAAAGTAGATGCCGGGCGCTAGCAGAGTCTCACGGGACATGGCACGCCGAGAGAGGCTTTTTAGTGCAACTGCAGCAAAAGATGTGTAAAGGTGGGTAAACATTAGATGTGTACCTATTATGGACGACAATGTGCGCTCCCGCAGGTCATCCAACGGGGTCGTTCCGTCGGCGTGCATGTAAGGCCAATGGAACGACCCAGCTGCCGACGGCAGGCAGGTGAATGGAGATATCGGGTAGTCGGCCCTGGATCATATAATGCATCGCTGAGTACACACATCGGTAAGTGTGTACCCAGCTTAAGGACACATCCGTATAATAGGGGATTGAATATTGGGATAGATAAAAGGAGAAGTGAGTGATGTCTATGTTGCGGAGCGGTGTGGTAGCACAGGGTGTGTTCCAACACGCAGATTTCTAGTACCACAATAAGGCTGAGGTCACACTTCAGTTACCCAACCAGTGTTTTCTAGGTCAGTAAAAAGCAGAACATCTCTTCTATTTATTCATATCATTAAACTAAAGTGAATGTGACCTGCTATTTGCTGGCACACTAACATTTCCCAAAGCTTTGAACACTCACTAAACAGGTCAAATCCAGCTCCATTGAAAAAATGTAAAACACTCTACCCGGTCACACACAAGCTATACAAATCAACTGAATAATAAAAGCTGCATTTTCCAACTGCATTTAAGAAACTCTCTCATTACTTTTCAGATTATTTGTTAGCAAACACACTAATAAAACACAAGGTTGACACCTGCCTATCTGTTGCTATTATGGGTCTCAGTAAAGCTTAATATACACATGCAGTACTGCTGTTACTAGTGTGCCATGTCTTTGGGAGAGCAAGTGTGAGCTTACGAGCCGAGAGCACGATTATAGCACTATGATCCCAGGGCTAAAGTGTCTCACATACGAGGGAAGATTATATTTTATTTTTTTTAACCCAGGAGCTGCAGCATTAGAGGGGGGATAATATTACTACATTAAAGTATGAATAACTCATATACAGACTTGGCTGGTACACTGTACACATAAGCAAGTCTGCCCAGCCTTGCACCATGACCAAACATGGCATAAGGTTACAATTGAGTGAATGTGAAGTGTTATTTATAGCAAATTAATATTTAAGTATAAACATGATGCATTAAATCAAGTATTGGTATAGACGAGGCGTATTCTTGGAAAGACTAAACATATCTATGTTTGGCATATGAAGTGTTGAAAAGCTTTTATTAATTGCCAGGAGGAACAGTGAATGGCGTTTTAGTCATGGCCCAGGGAAAATCTTGGCAGCAATTGTGGAGGGGGTGAAAAGTGTAACAGGATCATGTATACATCTATGTGACTAGGACTACCTCCATTCTGAAAAATAAACAGGACACATCAATGTCACACAAAATTTGTTCCGCATACTTTATTTTTAGCTTAGACTAGTGGTTTTCAAACTCAGTCTTCAAGGTTTTAAGGATATCCATGCTTAAGCACGTGTGACTTAATTAGTACCTCAGTCAGTTGATTAAACCACCTGTGCACAAGCACGAATAGCCTGGATTAATAGGGTGCCTTCGGACAGTTTGGGAACCCCTGGTTTTGCCGAAAAGATGAATTCAAAAATAAGTTTAATAAAGCACACATTTTTACAGTAAGCATAAACAAAATATACTGGTAATTTAGTTTCCGTGAAAGACTCAATGGCAGCCCTAACAATGTGTTACTGCACTGGTCAGCTGCGTAGAGACATGGAAAAGAAAAACCGCTGAAAGGACAATACGAGTGTGGCTGTCTCTGCCTCTATGGTCTTTGAGTAAGTTCCCAAGTGGTCACCGGAAAATACGGGTGGGAATATTGGGGCTGCCATGGAGTCTTTCACGGAAACAAAATTAAAAGTATAATACATGGATTATTTCCTCCTCAGACTCCAGCAGCCCAACAATGAGATGTAACATAAGCAATACCAATGTAGGGTGGGCTCATGATGTAAACCAACACTGATCATCACTGAAGACATTTTTATTGATACAAATTCTAAAGGATCTTCCCTTCCAACTTGGGCATCAGTTGAAAGATAATGTTGATAATGTGCAAACATTATTGAGAATGTGTCACCACCACCTTGGAAAATTCAATATCAGGATTTCAGGCACATCTGGCACACCTTAGTCACCTAATAAGCCTGTGCAACAACATATGTTTGACACATATTAGGGATTAAAAGTACTGGATCCCATGCCACTCTGCACTCATTTGTAGAATATTTGCATGTAGCTTACTTTCACTCTGGAGACAACCATCATGCACCAGTACTGTGTTTAGATGAGAGCCCCAATCTCTAGTGCTGGCATCTGGACACTCTCAGATCCTTCAACAATGGTTGTTTCCACCAACCAAGGGACTCCCTGCTGTAAGTTTGACAAGTTCCAGAAATATAAGATTGTAATTGAGTAAGTCCAGATAAAGGATCCTCTTAGGTCATCTTGCCCATGGAAGGATGTGGGTTGTGGAAGATACAGAGATATCCCTCTATTAAATGCTGTCCTGGGATTGAACGTGATGTGCCATATATTGAACTAGCTTATGTACCCGGTTTTACCAGGGTAGACCTTAGATATTTACGGTTTCCATCTCACCACTCCAGTAACATTAATTCTTCACCTCTATAGTAATGCATCACTGCTATAGTAAGACAATACCCACCCTCACCTGTGCACTAACATATTCCACTCCGTCACCTCTGTAGTAACACATTTCCCTCCCTCGTTGTAACACATTCGACAATCCCCACCCTCACCTGTGTAGAAATACAATCCCTCCCTCACACCTGTAGTAACAGTGCCTTCCGGGATGTGCGAGATTTCCGGTGCCGCAAGATACTGCGGTCCGAGGGAGTTAGAGTCCCGGAGCTGTCTGCACGCTCTACTCACCTGGTTGGTGAGGAGGTTTGATGTTGAGATCATTGTGGTGTGGGCGATGTCCTTTTCCTTTCTCCTACAGGAGCGCATAGTCAGTGACATTGAGGGTAGACACTAGACAATGTGCCCGATATGTCGCCAGATCGGACGACATATCGTCTAGTGCAGGGGTGGGCAATAAGCGACCCTCCAGATGTTGTTGAACTACAAATCCCAGCATGCATTGCAACATTTTTAGCATGGCCATATAGCAAAACTGTGGCAGGGCATGCTGGGATGTGTAGTTTTACAACATCTGGGGGGGGGGCGCTTATTGCTCACCCCTAGTCTAGTGTGTACCCAGCTTTAGTAACGGAAGATATCATCCTCCAAGTTACTAGCACCTTACACTGGTCAAGAGACTGGAATGTATCAAGCCTTGGAGAGAGATAAAGTTGGGAAGTTGCCCTAAGCAACCAATCAGCTTCTGTCATTTCAAATAAATGGCAGTTGATTGCTTTGGGTAACTTCTCCACTTTCTCTCTCTCCAAGGGGTATATTTACTGAAGTGCAGGTTTTCAGAAGTGGAATTGTCTCCCATACATAGTAACTAATCAGATTCTAGCTATTATCTTCTAGAAGGTGCTAGATAAAGGAGTAATCAGATCCAATATAGAAATATTCCTGCATGGTAAAGTACGCATTTCACATTATGGGCTGAATTCAATTCAATGCGTTGATGAACAGCGGCAGGAGAGAGTACCCGCAGCTATTCAATACACCGCGCTGTTTGCCTGGTCGGGAAGTGGTTAAGCCAGAGAATGCCGGTTCTCACGATTTAACCTGGGTGTTTAGTCGCTTGAACCGGCATTCTCCAACTAAAGCTGACAAACAGCTGCGCGCCCAGCACTTTTGTCAAATTTCTTCTCACATCCCCAGGGGGGTGCGAGAAGAAATCCTTTAGCCCGCTCAAATAGCGCAGTGTATTGAATAGCTGCAGGAGCTCCCTCCCGCAGCGATTCTTCTTTGCATTGAAACCTGCTCCATGAATGTTAATTATTTGGTATCTTGCAGTCTAGGAAAGGGTTTTGAAATCTAGGTGCAATATTATAGAAAGAGGAACCATACTAATAGTCGTATAGTCTGATAAATAGATTCTTACCCCATAGTTTGTGCTGTAACCAAGAAATAAATATATTTATATAATTACCAATTTATTCATAAACAGTTATTTATATAGTGCACACATATTACACAACGCTGTATAGAGAATAATGTCATTCCCATCAGTCCCTGTATCAGCAGAGCTTACAATTCCCATCAGTCCCTGTATCAGCGGAGCTTACAATTCCCATCAGTCCCTGTATCAGCAGAGCTTACAATTCCCATCAGTCCCTGTATCAGCAGAGCTTACAATTCCCATCAGTCCCTGTATCAGCGGAGCTTACAATTCCCATCAGTCCCTGTATCAGCGGAGCTTACAATTCCCATCAGTCCCTGTATCAGCGGAGCTTACAATTCCCATCAGTCCCTGTATCAGCGGAGCTTACAATTCCCATCAGTCCCTGTATCAGCGGAGCTTACAATTCCCATCAGTCCCTGTATCAGCGGAGCTTACAATACCCATCAGTCCCTGTATCAGCGGAGCTTACAATTCCCATCAGTCCCTGTATCAGCGGAGCTTACAATTCCCATCAGTCCCTGTATCAGCGGAGCTTACAATTCCCATCAGTCCCTGTATCAGTTCTAGCTTACAATTCCCATCAGTCCCTGTATCAGTGGAGCTTACAATCTATAGTCCATATCACACATACATATATACTAGGGTTCATTTTTGCCAATCAGCCTACCATTATATTTTTGATTTGTGGAAGGTAACAGGAGTTTCGGGAGGAAACCCACACAAACACGGGGAGAACATACAAATTCCACACAGATGGGGCCCTGGTCTGAATCCTTTTGTGAGCCAGCACCTTGTACAATGGATAAAAGCACATGCTTTTCCACTTACACAGGAACCATTTTGCTAATTCAATCATCATTCTTTACTTAAAACATCTTACTGATTAAATAAATCAGAGAAAATAAAATACAAAATTTAAAACAAATTTAAAAACACTTACGATTTGTTTGTGCATGTCTATCATTCTGTTCCTCATGTTTGCCATCACACTGTCAAAGGAGTGGAAAGTATCCTTGAAGTCAGTGGCCTAAAATTAAAAAATAAAAATAAAGTTGTATACTTACACAAGACAGTATATAGTTCTTATTTCCCAGCAATGTCAGTTTGCAACAGTATTATTTCTATCATATGGAGCTTAATGAATAATTTGCAAAGACAAAATACAACTAAATTATATTTCTCTTTGGGGGATAAAAAGTCACCCCATTGGCACGATATTAATGCTAAAAGTGTCCCCTGCTGCAAAGAAATAAAGGAAATAGAAAAATCCCAAAAAGGTGCACTGCAACTGCAAAGAGGGGAGCGAAGGAGGTGCTGTGGCTGGAGGCAGCGGCAGACACTGTGGGTAGGCAAGTTACACAAAGATAATCCCAGGCAATGCTAGGCAAAACTGATTGTAACCAGTGTTACATAAAAACCTACTTAAATATACGTTCACAGACATTAAAGTAACTAAGTTTAGCAGTCTGTATATATTATCATGGATCTCGCTAAACTAAAGGTTATAATGGATTGATTTTACATTGAATAAACAGGTCTGAATATAGCTGTCCTGAGATATATCGCACTCCCAAGTTATCAAAGGACTATAGTGAAATTAAAATATGAAGTAAGATATTAAAGTGAAAATATAAGCAAAGTAGTGTTGGTGGCTTGTTTCACATGAACATACAGATTATTATAATGTTTCATGCAAATCAATCACGTGTTCCTATAATAAGTATTCCATAATATAATTTTCCCAAAATATCGATAATAAAAATCATTAAAAGGGAATCTGTCAGAAATAATAAAATCATTTGTTTTAAAATCTACCTCTCCAGTGCTTCTAAATTAGACAGAAAAGGGAAAACAGTGTTATTTAAATAACCACGTTTCTCTCATACAATAAACAAATGCAGTTTTTCCCCATGATAAACTCTCCTTAAGCAAATTTTAACAGCACAACAAGGAAATGGAATTAAACGGTAATGTAAAGGGGCCAAACACTAGCGACGGATTGTCGCGTTCCTGCGATGCCGGGTTACAGGATTAGCGAAATCCATTGATTTGACGATTACTATCAAAATATGATTGCGATTTGCAAATGGGTGAAATTTAACATGGAGAACTTCATGATCCTCCGACGGATCGCGGAACATTGATGGCTGCCGGTCATCAGCGTTTCCGTTCCAGCCCGCAGAAGCCGGCAAACTGTCAGATAGTGTATGGGGGCCTTTAACATAAAAAAAGTGTGTGATAAATTAGAGGACTTCTTGTATGTAGGGTATGAAGAGACTGCAGATATGACATATATAAATAAAGCATTAAGGGGAGTATGGAGGGACACCCGACACCAATAAATAGGTTGTGGGAATTTTCCTTAATTAACAAGTCACTGAGACTTCTCGTGTTGCATTCCAGATCTCCATGTTTGTAAATAACCATTGGGGTTCTGCTGTACATGCATGGGAAGCTTTGTGATCTCCTATACAACACATCCCTTTGCCACCTTGTGCAAGGGGCTGCATTCAGCACCAGGCGGAAGGCTGACACATAATCCCTGCCAGTCCGCTGATCACCATAGCCATGCGCACAGTCCAGAAGTCTTGCTTTGTATGTGTGACATTTTACATAACAGTTCCTTGTACACAAGTCTTTAAGGCAAAAACTAGTTCCAATAAAAATAAAATAAAATAGACCAAGTTAAACTGCAACCCTACAGAAAAAAAAGGTTATTTACATAGAAAGAATGGCAGACCAGTGTTAGCAAGACTTGGGGCTTTTTTGTACTCAGTGAACTCGACTGCCCACATAAAGAAAGAAAGCAACATAAGAATAAGGCAAATATAAAATAATTAATAAAAAAGTGAAAAGCAAAAAAAAATAAAAATCACATAACTCTGTATTTTAGTACATACTACATGCAATTATATTTACACTTAGCAAGCATTGTCTCTGAGGAACAACAGCGTGCTGCAAGTGCCAAACACCCCACGTGTAATCATGTTGCAAAGGCCAGGAATAAACATGCTACAAATCACAACTCAGAAAGAAAAAAAAAAAAATCACACATGCCACCAGGCAGAGCTAACACTGCACACGTCACAGAGTACTGACCAAGCTAGAAAAGGGGGCACTAGGCATATGGGACAGACTTGAAGCCTGCAAGAAAAGCATCAGTTGTAATCAATATCATTTTCATGTAATGAATACTGGAACACATTTTAGGAGACACTTATTGCATGGTTACAATGGAAAAGATTTCCCTGGTGCTCAGCAAATGCATTTTTATTTTTGTAGAAACAAATAAATGAACTAGAACAAGGCGGTTCCCAAACTGCCATTACAGTCCAGGTTTTAAGGATATGCTTGAGCACATGACTTAGTTAGCACCTCAGTCAATTTGATTTAACTTGGGCTCAAGCATGGATATTGTTACCACCTGGACTGTAATGGTGGAGTTTGGGAACCTCAGCATCAGGGTGTTACTACGCACTGTGAATGTGGTTTGTTAAGGAATTAATGCACAGGTATCAATGGCCCTGCAGTTTTATCACAGGTTCAATCCACTCAGCATGTGCTCAACAGGTTCTCTCACACCACATGTACAGCACATATAAACCCCTTCATGTGAGCAAGTCCTTACTGTAAACTCACATTCACCAAGGTCCTGGGTTAGATACAAAATATCAAGCTCATGTGCTTTCTTACAGCAAAAGCTTCATCATGAACTACAAGCAAGCTTATCTGGCTGAGGAGTACATTAGACATCTTTATTTATTCAATAAATGGAGGCATCAGTCTGGCAGCATTATCCATTTAGGACATTCTGATAAATGATAAAGCAAATCATACAGTAACTGAAAAAGCAAATCATTAACAATTATTTTTTACTAATTATCTTATCAGTTATAATCACAAACAATTAGCATGTTAGCCAGAAATGTATTTTTCATTTGTCATTTCCATTAACGCTAAATATTTGCTTACTACTGTAATAACAACAACAACAACAACAACGAT
Source organism: Taudactylus pleione (assembly GCA_031769625.1). Lineage (NCBI taxonomy): Eukaryota > Metazoa > Chordata > Amphibia > Anura > Myobatrachidae > Taudactylus > Taudactylus pleione. The sequence goes on from JAUIMM010000435.1 coordinate 479,705, forward strand.
GAGATTAGTTTTTCAAAAAACAGTGTGCTTTATATATATGTAGTCGGGTTTAGGTTTCGAGAAGGCGGGATATATTTGGCAGCTCTTCCTTCTGACCTGCAGATGACTGCTCTCTAAAGCCCCTTTAGTGGGCTGCTGATATCCAAGTTCAGATTACAGTGTCTGAGCCTGGCAGAGCTCCAGCGACCCCTGACCCTGCAATGCTTTTATTCTTGGTTTATATATGTATTTGGTTCATAGAGTACGGCCTCGGAATAGCAGTTCTTTGCTACGGCTTCCCATGCTGCTGGTCTAGGATACCTGACTTTTTTATGTCAAAAACCGGTGAAACTGAGCCAGAGGGCTTCTTTTAGAGAAGGGAATAGGCCTGCTATATATAGCAGATGGAAGAATGCCAAGCTTGCTTTTATCAGTTACACAGTGAGAAGTATAGGAACTGACATCTGTTGTAGGGGCTCAACGGTGCTAAACTTGTACATCAATGTCTGTAACTGCAATTATGTGCCTAGCTAGGGAGCTAAAACAGTTAATAGAGTAAAATTAACAAGTGTTAAACTATTATAGGAATAGTACTGGATGAGAACAGCTGTGGGCAAAGAAAAGAGCAAATCAGGGCAGTTAAAGGTTGGCATTACAGTGCCCGCAGACTGGGCCTAAGCTAACAATCAGTTCTTTGAAATGAATCTGACTATAAAGTCTCAGTTGATGACAGCAGTGTGAACTCAGGAACTACTTGGAAAGTGCTTACCCTGTGATCTTCCCTCAGAGCCACCTGGGAACCATGCTGCCCTCTGCGGCCATGAGATCTGCCATCTGTGATACTGAAGAAGGGATCCCGGCCAAAAGGATCAGAGAAACTTCTCATCATCTGTCTGACATGTTCTTGGTGTGCAGTGAATGGATCTCTGCAATTTTAGCATAATACATTATTATTTCATTATATAAGTGTATGTTAATTAAGTTTCATTTTCTAAAAAATATTATATACTTATTACTTTGTATATAAAATATAGACCTGTGGCATTAACTGGTTTTAATTCATTGTGAAGAAAAATAAATAGAAATTAAGAACAATCTTAAATAATACGTTAGATTTTCTCCAAACTTTTCACCTAGACATATGTACACCAATTATCACAGCACAGAGGCACAAGCACTACACCCTGCTACAGATGGTGTAATTCAATCTATGGGCCCGGTCACTAAAACTGATCTTTTCTGCTAGCCTCATCTGGCACCCTGCAGCCAAAATCTATGCAGCAGTGCCGCCTGTAGTGTCCTCAGGACGCTTCAGACGGTCACACTGCTGCCCTTACAGCTCCCCGGTGCATCATCAGGATGCTCCAGGCATTGCTGTAATCACTGGCAATTGTGGCCCCGTCCCCGTGTGACACCACAAGGAAGGGGCGTGGCCTGCACCGACCCCGCGAATAATGTTATATACATCAAAATGGCCTTCTGCAGAAAAAAGGTTCCCCACCCCTGCTTTAGATCATGGGTATTCAACATGCGGCCATCCAGCTGTTATGGAACTACACATCCCAGGATGCTCTGCCACAGTTTTAGCAGGCTGTAATAGCAAAACAGTGGCAGGCATACTGGGATGTGTAGTTTCACAACAGCTGGAGGGCCACATGTTGAATACCAGGCCCTTCAACTTCTTGATTCTCACTCCACATCTCCTGTCTGTCCCACTTTGAGATATAGGGGCCTATGTATCAAAGCTTGATGAGAGATAAAATTGTGAGAGAAATAAATATTAACCAATCAGCTCCTGTCATTTTTCAAACACAGCCTATGGGAGGTTTTCAATTAGCCGCAGGGTTTACCCCGTGACCAATTGCTGGCCAAAATCCCTGCGGTGCGAAAACTGCAAAATCAATGGGTTTTTCCCCGCGCACAAGCCTGATTTGGTGGTTTTTACGCGGATTTTACCTCGCACCTCCATGAGCTGCAAGGTAAAGTCCGACTGTGGGTACTCTCGCGCTGGGTATCCCTGCTAATTGAATAGGTCCGGCGTGGTAAACCCCGCAGCTAGTTGAATATGCCCCTATAAAATGTAAGTTAGAAGCTGATTGGTTGATAATTTATAGCTCACTATTTTCTCTCTCATCAAGTTTTCATACATAGGCCCCATAGTCAGTGATTTTGATCCCGTCTGCCCTACACTTGTATGGGATCACCAATTGCTTTTCCTAAGAATTGCATTTCAATTTGTTGTATAATTTTTCTCTGTTTGGTTGTTACGTCTGTTTTATGCCTTTTACATTATATTTATTTTGATTAGTTATTTATGGTTTTGTTCTTGTATGGCGCTGCGTACACTAAACAAAAAAAGAAACAACAGTGATTAAGGTCTGTACAAGTAGGAGCAGTTTATGATTCACAACAACATATTCAGCAGTGTAATTATGTTGCATTTAGGAATCTGCAAAGACTGCACGAGCAAATATATCTACATAGCCAACAGCCAAGTCAAGACTCTTAAGCTGGGTACACACTTACCAGACTTTGCGGCCGTTTGGTAAGCTAGACACACTTGCCAATCAGCCCAAACATCACAATTGGGCGGGCATTTAAATACTCAGCGTCGTTTAGAAGTACACACCAGCTGATCCGCAATAGATATATCGTTCAGCAATCCATTGAAAGATATAGCTACTAGTGTGTACCCAGCATTACAATATGTTTCTTCTAACTGACTGATGAAAAAAAAAAATATTCAAAGAACAACATAAACAAAAAAGGCTCTAAATTGTTATGTTTTTATTTCCTTTGTGTAAAAGGTGCGAATGAGCATTTAGGCTGCAGAACATGAACACATTGGGCAGAATTCAATTGTATTTGCGGCCTGGATCTCCCGTCTAAAGTGACGGGAGATCGCGGGCCACTATTCAATTTTGTGAGCTTTTCCCACTCATCGCGCCCAAAGTGGTCGGGTTTAGCCGCGTAAATCAGCTAACACCGACCAAAGTGCTGGGAGCGATCGTGAAAAGTGCCATTTGGGCGCCCGAACAGGTCACTTTTCGCCGATTTCAGCTCGCACCCCTCTGGGGCTGTGAGCTGAAATGGAGCGCTGGCAACTGATCGCCCCCGACAGGAGAAACAATTGAATAGCTCCGTCGGGCGCGATGGGGGCTGGAAACAAAAGAATTCCGCCCATTGGCTGCATACATCATCACGTAAGTGTGTTTTCCTTTCAATGACAGGTATGTTTGTCTCAGACACTTTCAGAAAGAATTATTGCACACAGGAAAGCAGAGCAGTATTTGAAGTACAGACAGATGCAATCAAAAGGTGCTCATTTAAACAAGCAGAACAAGAAAAAAATGACTCACCCATGTGCGGCTATAAATTTGATTACCGTGTTGCTTTTCTCAGACGTGATAATTAAGGAATTGTGACAAATTTATATTTAGTACATGCAGACTCAGAGTTCCCAGAACCAGAGACAACCTTGTCCAGACATGAAACCTGCTTTTATTTTAAGGAAACTATTTTTAATCTCTAAAACAGATACGGTATAAATCCTGGCTCTTGAAACAAACAGTTTTCCCAAATGGAAAATGGCTGCTTTTGTTTAAAAATGTAAATGGAAATCCAGAGCCGTTTCACACCTAGAAAATGTAAGACAAGAACTGTGTTTGTGGAGATTGGGTGCATTCATAATGTCGACAAGCAGGATTCATAGGGGTATATTTACTAAAGTGTGGGTTTTTAGAAGTGGAGATGATGCCCATAGCAACCAGATAGAGGATAATAGCTAGAATCTGACTGGTTGCTATGGGCAACATCTCCACTTCTAAAAACCTGCACTTTAGTAACAATACTCCATTATGTCAACAAGCAGGAGATCAGGAGCAGAATGTCGGTGGCACAATACAGACAAAGATAAAATTCTGCTTACATCACACATAAGGTGCGTACACACTGGACGATAACGATATCGTTATCGTTCAGTCGTCCACTTTTAACATCAAAAAGATGAACGATAACGACGCGCGTTCCCGCGGGTCATTTGTCATTATTGTTCATCAAGTAAACATGCAGGCCAACCTGACGATGTCGTCAGTTTGCTGCATGTTGGGGAATGGGGGAGAGAGCCCGGCGCTGAACGATATCACATGCGCACGCAGGGGGGGTTTCCGAGCATCTAGAAACCCCCCTGCCTGTTGCTGCATTCGCCGCCGGCCCGAGCAGCTGAACAATTTAACTTTTCTCCAAGAGTCCCTGTTATACTGCCTGGGCTGGCTGTAGGGGGAGCTCCCCCAGTAGTGCAATAGGGGCACTACTGGGGGAACTACTGGATACACTGCATAGGGGGGACCACTCAGGGGCACTACTGAGGGCACTGTATAGGGGGGGCACTACTGGAGGGCACTGGATAGGGGGACCACTACTGGAGGCACTGTATAAGGGGCACTACATAGGGGGACCACAACCGGGGGCACTGTATAAGGGGCACTACTGGGGGCATCTATATATTTATTTGTGGCTAGATGTTTTTTCGGTAATCAAGAATTTGGAAACCCCCCTTTCAAAATCCTGCGTTTGCCACTGGATATAGTTAATGATATCGTTCAGCGGGTGTGCTCAATGTCATGAACAAGCACACCCTGCCGGGGACACACTAGGCTATATCGCTCAGGGAGCAGATCGTCTAGTATGTATGCTCCTTAACTGTGTCGGCAGTATAAATGAAAACATGCTAAAACAGCATCTTTACATTTATACTGCCAACATTGTTAAAGTGCTTTAAGCAGCATTTTAACTTTCTGCTTTGTGCCGCCGACATTCTGTTGCCATTCACCTGCTTGTCGACATTATGAATGCTGATCAAGCATATGTATTCCAAGGGGACCGTGGCATTACCAGAAGAGCAGCAGCTTGCAACGCTGGTAGAGGAGGGCTGGGCCGGGTACAACGTACAGAAGCAGTGTAAAAATTACATTTTGCTAATCAATATTGAGATAGAAGGGGCTCATGGTCAGGGCCATGCTTCTGGACTAAAGCACAGCCAATTTCACAAACCAAAAACTATTTTAAGACCATCTCAGGTCACAAATGTTGCAGCTTCCACTGGTTACATCAGCAGACATCGAAATTGTACATTAGATGCGCTTTGCCCAATGCAACAAAAAAACCAGCACCCCTTCAAAAAAACGCAGAAATGTCACGTGATGAATGCGGCTGTATAGTCCGTAACTACTGTGTAGTCCCCGTACCCTCATGTATAATTTAACCCATAAATGAGGCTAAGCATAGCTGTAGGATAAAAATGGAAACATGTTATGAACTGAAAGGGGTGATTGTAAAGTGGTGGGATGGTATATTGATGTGAACTAGACACTTCTGCAGAGTTCTCCACCTCAAACGCAATAATAGGCTCACTTCTACTTTGCCCAGGGCAGATAGTTGGCGAGCAATCAGAAGTGTACTGGGCGCACAAGCTAGGTACAATACCAAAGCAATTTGTGGGCACACCAAAACATAACTCAGCACAGAGACAAATGAGACACGCTCGGCTGACTTTTCTTTTTTCCAGAGCAGTGCTATTCAGACACCCTGTTGTGAATATACAGCTGGGACAAGCTAACTCTGGAGCTTTCTAAATTGATTAAGCTGCCTGTAGGATACGGGAAGGAGGCTGCCCAGATAACTGAGATGGTTTCCCCATAGGAAGATTTCATCCATGGGAAACCATTACATCCATGCAACAGTTACTGCAGGATCAGATTTTAGCAAACGAGTACACAAGTTATAGTGAGTTTTTACAATTGTTTATTCTTCATTCAGATGCAATGCAACAGGGTTATTTTCAGATATTTCCCTGAACCTGGTCGAGGTATTGTTGCTTTTCAAAGACAGATGTCTGACATTTTTTATGGATATCAGTTGTGACAATTGTAGTTTAGAACTGTATCATTTATACTCCCATTCCAAAAGGATAGGAGCCGCTGCCAGGCCAAGTCACCTTCATAACATGTGATATTTAATCAGCACTATAATCTTTCTACATCGATTTCAAAGCAGACTCCCATTATTACTCTGTGTTCACATTAATGGGACGAGTTGGGAATGCAACACGTCTCCTTAAATACGCATTGTTATATTTAATCTGTTTCTATACACAAATTCCTTTGCAACAAAAAATAATCATAAGTACAGAACTTTGGGCCTGATTCACTACTGTACGCAACTGCATATGCAATAGCGATTATGCACGCAGTTCAACTGCGATAGTATGCTAATCCATTGCAATCGCAATGCCCTCGCAACATAACATAAGGACGCCAACTTTACTTACCACACATCCGTAATGTTTAGCAAAACTGCAAAACCATCGGTACAATCGAGTACCATCGCAGCCTCACACACACTTGCACAAGTCCTGACCTTACTCAGAAATCGCTAACAACCATGCACGCTATCAGGCCTCAGGCTGCATAGGCCATCGCAGTGGCTAATATATGCACACTCCTGAAACAGCGTTGAAATGCACTGGAACGCCATGAGCATGAGAAGTACGCAACATTCATCCGATTGCGTGCGTATTACCAACTGCGTTCCTTGCTGTATCTGGTCCTTCGTACACGGTTAGCGAATTAAGACGCCAATTCAGGAAAAAATACTTAATCTGTGTGAAAAAGCAAAAGACAGAGGTTCTATACTATAATATAGCAGCTTCGCCTTTTGCACAGATTATATACTTTTTCCTTCATTTTTGTGTCCTATTTAGCCAATAGCGTTCTAATTACTTAGCGTTAGTATAGCACATTAAGAGGAATATTTTAAGAAAAAGTCTGTGGCGCTATTTGGTGCAATTGGAGAATAGATATATGTAGCCACATTTGTAGCACAGCCAGCAATGCCAGGAATAATAGGTGATGGAGAACGGAGACATGTACCCTTAAAGATAATTTCCTCTAATGCTTTGCCACACTTTGTGGATCTATAAATGCAAAAATAGGTTTTTGTTTGTTTAAAAAAGGTGTTACATAAAAGTTAAATAGTTAGTGAAATAAATAACCTCAAAGACAATATATCAAAGAACAATTTGATATGACCAGTTACATACTATATTACGCTATCATGAAAAGATGTTTGGCAGAAGCTGGTAACAATTGTACATGAACGCTGTCCAAGAGATTTCACACAGCGCCGGCCAATTTTCCAACTTCGCACTAAAAGAATAATGAAATTCCAACTTGGACATGAAAGAAAATCAATTTTAAGGGATACTCATCCAGTTGATGCAGCCAGCAGTACAGACTGACACAGTGGTCCAGTGCATAAGTTCTCCATTATAACACAAGTAGGGAATACACCAGTGCAGGCCTTTAGGACCAGTAATACACCAGTTTCTATATCGCACCTCAGCAAGAGGAATAATACTATTCAATAGTTTTTGGGTAGGCACAATGTACAGATAAGAAATGTGCCAGTGAGTAATAATTGTTATTGTGAATTATACAGTAAAAATTTTAAATAAAAATGTAATAATATAATAAAGTAAACACTTTGTCTTGCGTTACTGGATGTTTACATTCTTCCAAGCACAAATCATCATAGAATAATTAGTATCCTAAATACAACTGCAAACAACTCAAAGTACCAAAACAATGTAATGGTTACTCCAACGCAACAAAAACATGTTTCTCAGCACAACATCTTACTGGTGAGTGGGGAATGTGTTACTATAGAGGTGAGGGAGGGGAATGTGTTATTACAGGTGTGAGGGAGGGGCATGTTGAATCTGTTACAACACGGATGAGGGAGGGAAATGTGTTACTACAGAGGTGAGTGATGATAATGTGTTACTACAGAGGTGAGGGAGTGGAATGTGTTACTATAGCAGTGAGGGAGGGGATGCATTACTATAGAGGTGAAGGATTAATGTGTTACTGTAGTGGCGATATGAAAACAGTAAATATCTAAGGTCTATCTGGCTGAAACCAGAGTATATCAGCTAGTAATTGCATATGGTACTAACTGGAGACATAACTTATATATGAAGAAAAGGTTAAGACACATGTGTCGCATTACTTACTTTTAAACTATTGAGGGAAAGTAACTGTCCGGAAAGGTAAAAAATATCTGTATATGAGGATCACCTCATACAGGCAGTGTTCAAAGTTCATATTTAGCAAATAAATAATAATAATGTAGTTACACAATGTCGACTGATAAAGAATTAGGAAATCATCTTGTTGTAACTTTGTCTCTATAAAAGCAAAAGCTTCCAAGTGGCTGGTAATGTTTTTATCAGAGTAATAAATGCAACATTTGGTCCTAAAAAAGAAGGAATTGGTAGGAATGCCTTGTTTAGATGAAAACAAATTGATAGGCATCACTCATGAAAACATTGGTCTAAACTAAAGCAAAGCGAACGGATATTGCAGACATACAATACCTCGCAAAAGTATTCACCCCCTTGGCTTTTTACCTTTTTTGATACATTACAACCTGTAATTATTTTTTTTTTATATTAATTTTATGTGATGGATCTGCACAAAATAGTCTAATTTGGTGAAGTGAAATGAGAAAAATATACATAAAAAAAGAATCTTTATAAATAAAATTGGCATGTGCATATGTAATCACCCCTTTGCTATGAAGTCCCTCAAAAGTTCTGGTGCAACCAATTACCTTCAGAAGTCACATTAGTGAAATGAAGTCCATCTGTGTGAAATCTAAGTGTCACATGATCTGTCAGTATAAACACACCTTTTCTGAAAGGCCCCAGAGGCTGCAACACCACTAATACCTCTTTTCCACCAAAAACCCAGGTCCGACCTGGGTTTTTGGACATGGTTCCAACCCTGGTCAGACCCATTTACACTGCACCTTTGATCTGGGTTACTCCCAGGTCAGCCCTGTTCACACTGAACTCAGGTCTGCCCTGCTAAACCTGTGAGGTCATAAAAAGTGGGAGGTGAATGCTCCACAACCACCAATCCGCTCATTTTAGGCATGATCCAGGTCAGATAACCCGGGTTGCACCGTTTACACTGCACCATTACCTGGGTCCATCCCTGGTAGCTACCTGGGTTGGCTTGCAGGGTCACTTGACCCAGGATATTTTTCAGGGACCCTTTTACACTAAGCTGCAACCCGGGTAGACCGAGCAAAAACCCAGGATTTTGCTCTGGTGTAAAAGGGGTATAAGTGAGAGGCATCACACCATGAAGACCAAGGAGCTCTCCAAACAAGTCAGGGACAAAGTTGTTGAGAAGTACAATTCTGAGTTGGGTTATAAAAATAAATAAATATTGAAATCTTTGATTATCCCCCAGAGCACCATCAAACCCATCATCATCAAATGGAAAGAACATGGTACCACAACAAACCAGCCAAGAGAGGGCCGCCCACCCAAACTCACAGACAGGGCAAGGAGGGCATTAATCAGAGAGGCAGCACAGAGACCAAAGGTAACCCTGAAGGAGCTGCAGAGTTTCACAGCAGAGACTGGTGTATCTGTGCATGTGACCACAATAAGCCATTCACTCCATAGAGCTGGGCTTTATGGAAGAGTGGCCAGAAAAAAGCCATTACTTAGTGATAAAAATAAGAAGACATGATTTGGGAAAGATGGATGGTGTTAAATACAGGGATATTCTTGAGCAAAACCTGTTTCAGTCTGCCTGCGATTTGAGACTGGGACGGAGGTTCACCTTCCAGCAAGACGATGACCCGAAGCATACTGCTAAAGCAACACTCGAGTGGTTTATGGGGAAACATTTAAATGTGTTGGAATGGCCTAGTCAAAGCCGGGATCTCTAACCAATTGAAAATCTGTGGTCAGACTTGAAGATTGCTGTTCACAAGCGGAAACCATCCAACATGAAGGAGCTGGAGCAGTTTTGCAACAATCCCAAGGGCAAGATGTGGCGAGCTCATAGAGACTTATCCAAAGCACCTTGCAGCTTTAATTGCCGCAAAAGGTGGCTCGAAAAAGTACTGACTTTAGGGGGGTGAATAGTTATGCATGCTGAAGTTTTCTGTTATGTTGTCCTAAATGTTATTTGATTCACAATATAAAAAAAAACAAAAAAACACAACTTCACAGCTGTAGGCATGTTCTGTGAATGAAATGATGCACACCTTCAAACAATCCATTTTAATTCCAGGTTGTGAGGCAACAAAACATGAAAAATGCAAAGGGGGTGAATACTTTTGCAAGGCACTGTAATATAGAGGTAGGTACTGAGTTAAGATGAACATACAGCATAAACAGTAATAAAGTAATCCATTGTATTTACTGCTTGTTTCATAAAACCTAGTTTTTTAATTCACAAAACAAATCTAAAGTAATATCCTGCGCTATAATAGGTGTACAGTATGTGTATAATTATATACAGGTTGAGTCTCCCATATCCAAATATTCCAAAATACTGAATTTTTGGAGCATGACTGAGATTGTAAAACCTTTGTTTTTTGATGGTTTAATGTACACAAACTTTGTTTAAAGCACAACATTAAAATTATTGTATAAAATGACCTTCAGGCTGTGTGTATAAGGTGTAAATTAAACCTAAATTAATTTCATGTATGTACACAAACTTTGTTTGGGCCACAAAATTATTGAAAATATTGTATAAAATGACCTGCAAGCTGTGTGTATAAGGTGCATATGATACATAAATGCATTCTGGGTTTAGATTTGGGTCCCATTCCCAAGATATTATGCAAAATATTCCAAAACATGGAATATTCCGATATCCAAAATACCTCTGGTCCCAAGCATTTTGGATATGGGAGACTCAACCTGTAATATATAGATACACTCTCTCACATATACATATAGTACATACACTGGGCCAATATGACATACCTGTATCTGAAACCCCACTGCCTCATCAAAATTAAATGTTGTAATAGAACTACAATACAGTCAGTATGAAATGTTGCACTTCATTACTTTACAAGGGTAAGTTCACAGCACTGTAGAGTATGTATAAACAGGCTGCAAATAAATACAAATGTGATTTTAAGATAACCCGCTTTATAAGGCTGCAGTATATAACATGCAGCAAAAGAGCTTATTTAAATCGGTGTTTGCAAACTGATTTTCTAGGTACTATGTTCTTCTTGCAAATGTTATCAGATTAGAGGAGGGCTTTGCATGGGGATTTATGTAACAGAGACTCTTGCATGTGAATCCAAAAAGTATACAGTGCACTGTTTAAACTCTTCTCTCAACACGTTCAATCCACTTTATACTTAGAACACATCTCCTTTCACTTACTTCTAAGGTTACTCTGAGGCCACAGTAACCTCTTGTCAGACTCACTGCTTTCTACACTACTGTCATCCTCCTCTACAATTATATATTTTGTGCTGGTTTATATTGATATCTGATTAGAATATTATATACACATATACCCATACACACACGTAGTCCAATACAGACAGTTCGCACACCTTGATAATATGCCAAAAATCTTTTAGAAATCCATGTATGTATTCCATCAGCCAGCAGATCAACAATAAAAAGTGCAAAAAGTGCATTGTATTAGAAATTACAGAGTACTTGTCAACTCAATATCGTCTTAAGAGATGATCTGTGGCAGAGGACCGGTAGCTGAACGCCCTACGGCCATTTCGGTGCAAAAAAGCACCTTCTTCCATGAAAATTATATATATATTTCATGGATATTACCATTACCATGGAGAACTTTGAGTCTTCCTGCTCAGATTTTTCTGTAAATGGGCATAAAAATATATTTGCATAATATTTAGGAGCACCAGTGATATATAACTCCTGTATATATTATCTGTAATAAAGAGCAAGTTCTAGTAGTATGTATAAGAGCATTTGACTTACAGCCTAATGCTTTTATATGGTGAGGGGGTGGGGCTTGGATAAATTGAAATAATGTATTGGTATTAGGGACTTATCTGATGGGGTTCACCTTAATATGGTGGATGAGCAAACATTTTTGGGCAAACATTTACCAAGAACCTCACAAAGGGGTCTACTCATTAAGTTAATTATCAGGGTCTGATAATTAACATACTAACTCGTCGCGAGCACCGGAGCAATTCATCATTGCTCTGGCGCGGAGACAGCTGATCCAAAAATCAGTGAATCTTTTCAATGCTCTAAAAGGACAAAGTCATGTATGCGCACAAAAGCTCCGGCGCTGGTGGTATGACCCGTACAGGGGCGGAGGGATCAGAGAGGATCCCTCTTTGCAACCCGGGACTCCTTCCCATAGGGAACGAGTGGGCTGCAAGCTCCGAGCGGGTGCACTGAATGCTCCCGGAGTTAAGCTCCGAAAATATAGTATTTTTGGAGCTTAATGAATTCTGTCCCCATACTAGGGTATGGGGACAGCGGGCATTCCGGGAGAGAAAGGTAAGCAGGAGGTACCTGTGATACTAGTGTATGGGGACAGCGGGCATTCCGGGAGAGAAAGGTAAGCAGGAGGTACCTGTGATACTAGTGTATGGGGACAGCGGGCATTCCGGGAGAGAAAGGTAAGCAGGAGGTACCTGTGATACTAGTGTATGGGGACAGCGGGCATTCCGGGAGAGAAAGGTAAGCAGGAGGTACCTGTGATACTAGTGTATGGGGACAGCGGGCCATCCCGGGAGAGAAAGGTAAGCAGGAGGTACCTGTGATATCTCCTGCTTTACCTTCTTAATCAATGGCCCGGACACTTAATTTCTACAATCGCAGGTAAAAATGTTAATGAAAATGTATGCAAAACATTAAGAGCCAGTAATAAAATTATCCTTTTCAAAAGCTACTCCTTTTGCAGACACAGCTTTTAGGAAGAGTGATAAGTTCCCCCGATCACAGAAGCCAGTGGAGCTGCAGCTAGAAGATGCTGACACGAGTTTATTAATTTTACTTTAAACATAAGAGAGCAGCACTTAGATCAGGGGTGGGGAACCTTTTTTTATGCCGAGGGCCATTTTGATATATATAACATTATAGTAGGCCCAGTGCAGGCCACGGCCCTCCGTGTGACGTCACACGGGGGCAGAGCCACAATTGCCGGTGATTACAGCAATGCCCGGAGTATCCCGAGGATGCTCCGGGGTGCTGTAAGGGCAGCGGTGTGACCGTCTGAAGCATCCTAAGGATGCTGCAGGTAGCACTGCTGCATAGATTCTGGCTGCAGGGTGCCATTCTATGCACCCTGCTAGCCAGATGAGGCTAGCAGAAAAAAAGCTCAGAGGGCCAGACCAAATTATTCCGAGGTCCTTATACGGCCCCTGGACAGGAGGTTCCCCATCCTTGACGTAGATGGACTACGGTGGAAGACCTGTGGAGCAGTCACCAGCAGGGAGGGGGGGGTGGGAGAGAAAGAGACCTGGGGAGCAGCCAGCTGCGGAGGGGGGGGGGGGGGCGGAGACAAAGACAGACATGGGGAGCAGCGGGGGAAGACGTGGCGCAGCCAGCAGCAGGGGGGGGGGGGGGGGGGGGAGACAGAGTCCCGTGGAGCCTTTACCAGCGCGCGGAGACAGGAACGCGTGAAGCAGTCACTTGTGGTGGTGAGACAAAGAGCCGGGGAGTAGCCAGCAGCGGTGGGAGATGGGGAGCAGCCAGCAGCGGTGGGGAAAATGGAGCGAAGGGGACCAGTGACCGGCTTGGAGAGTGCAGCTGGTGATGTCAGTGGTGAGCTTCCGGCTCTATTAAAAGCCAGAAGCTCACTAGGGCTTGCGGAAACGAGACCCTACCGCAAGGGTCTCGACGCAAGCCACGATGGTCAAGACCATCGCGACCATCACCTGGCCGCTCGCAATAGCTGTGGGGGGCCGAACACACAGAAAAAAAAAACAACCTGATTCAGAGCGAGCGCTCTTTCAGGGCGTCCGGCTCTGAATCAGGCCCTATGCGCGCTCCCACGGCATTGTCCATCGCATCTTTAGGTCGGCTCTACATGCTGCTCAATTTGAGGATGTGACTGACGACCCCATGCATTTGGATACAGTGGGGGAACGACATAGCGTACGGTTGTTCACCAGATTGTGTGGTACGTACGGACCGCACGATATGTCGTTCGTTGCATCTTCCGGCGGTCGTGTACACAGGTCATCTAGTGTGTACCCGGCTTTACACTCTCTATCACCCCTCCAACCTTGGATTTTCCTTCCAGCATCTCCTAGGGGGGAGGGGGAAATTTGGGTAAAAAAAAAAAGCAGTGTATAGCTGTGACCAGTGAGGCCTTTCAATATCTTATTCTAAACAATGCAATTCTTATGGTGCGTATCCACTTGCCGATAGAGGAACAACAGTACAATTACAACATTGTAATCGTACAGTCGTTCCTCATCCTGTAAAGTGCCTACATGAACGATATGTCGTTCACTGCAGGCACCCTCCCTCATCCCCGAACATACCCAATCTGTCGAAGATTGACCTGCATGCTCAGGCGATGATTGATGACAAAAATGACAAGCAGGAGCGCGCATCACTGGTAGTTTTCGGCATTTTAATGCACAATTTGTAAACGATTAATGAGCGATTGAACGATAACGATGTAGTTATCGTTCAATCGCTCAGTTTAATTGCCTACTGTGACGCACCTTTATATTGTAATTCTAAAGAACTCATAAGCCAGACCCAACAAAACCAGGGACTATGGAAAAAATAAATTACCTACCTTACATATCTCAGGAGTTAGCTGAACACATTGTTGAGCATATTTGCCATCTATGTTACAGAAATTTATATTACGCCAGACAGAATATTATAAGATATTGAAGTGAGCCACTCAATGGGATGAGTTACCGTACATACCATACGTAGATGCCGAGCGACACCAAGTAATGATACATTGCGCATGCCGTACACACTGCACAATCTGACATACGACAGCGCAATGTATCATTACATGCTACATGTAACTGCACAGCGTCTTTCATTGCACTGTCCCATGTGACGTGCAGGACAGCAGAAGGGACGATCGGGTGTATATACTATACAATGTGTATGATACAGTATATCTTCTCAATCCACATCAGAATTATATATTGTACTATGCATCGTATAGTGTGTACCCAGCTTAGGTCTACTGAGGACAGAGCTGGTGCTGTGTCAGCCGGCAGGAGGTGGGGGCAGTATCCCCTCTTCCTGAAACTATGGCGTTTGGCTGTGACATCATAATCAAGCGCCACACTCACATGGAGAGCAGCTTCACTTACTGCATTTTCTTCAGGTCAGCAGCCAGCACTCCATGTAGTGTAGGCATTACATTTAAAAACACTGGATGAGTGACATTATGTCCATCTTGCAGTTTTAACTCCCCATCCCAAGCCAAACATTGCCTCCCCCCACCTTCTGGTCACCAAAAGAAACATAATTTGTAATAAAATAATATTATTAGTATAGTACTTACACTGCTGCCTATTACAAAAAACAAAAGTTGTTTTAGAACTGAAACATTTATGAATTTGGTGTTTTGGTAGACAGTTATATAGATGGTTCTATACTAGATTGATTACTACAGTACATAGTGTTTTTGCTGGGATAAACAAAGGTTAATTAACTGAAAGAAAACCTGTTTAATAAAAAAATACTCTGTTCAATAGTGCTTGTTAAACACTATGGTTATGGAATAATAATTTACTTCTAAAACCAGTAAATGTAAAAGACATACTGTAAAGTGGTATAATTACATGCATTAACTATTAATACATAGTGCTGGTTATTGCATAGGAAATAAACAAGTTACTGCTGCAAATCCTTAATGCCCTCCTTTTGCAATGCGAAGTGCAAAGCTGACCCCAACATAAATGCCCATGGCATTAGCCTAAGGCTCTAGTGCAGTGGTTCCCAAACTAGGTGCGTGCCACGGGTTGTTGATGTTCTGTTCGGGAGTTACAAATTTTAGATGCACCAACCGCAAGTGGTGCTCTTGACTTGGAATTACATTATAGGAAGTAGTCAAAGTTAAATAAATAATACATTTATTTTACTTTACAGTAAGGTAGGATACAAGTACATTATATTCATATTTATATGTACCAAATTTTATGTTAAAATAAGATTAACAGGAACTGTGCTACTACAAGAACGAAATCATGTAATAAGATTAAATAACAGAAATCAGTTTTACTTTTTAAAAGCTAAAATGTATATGACAGTGGATGTGAGACCCACAGAAAACATTTGATGCAAAATATGCTCTACAAACTATTTAAAAGTATTTAATAAGCTGTTGCTGCATATTCCTAGAGGAGATCATGAGCTACGAGATACAAAAAGTAAAATAGGAAGCACTTGCTAGATAGAGAGGAACGCAAGGGACAAGCATAGGCAAATATATTCCAGATTTATGGCACCCATAGATAGTCTCCAGCGTTAGTTGAACTAGAGGTAGCCGTGCATCTTGTCAAGCTGAGACTTGTAGTTCCACAATAGGTATAAAGGCATATGATGACGAGGAACAACCTAACATGCCCCATCCGGGGTATAGGTGTCCTCATCCATCGTATTTCATTACTAGCCCAGCTGAGACGACGTGAGAAAAAAATATATATTTATATATATATATATAAAACCGTACGAGCGAGCGGTGAAGGCTGAAATGTGATACTCACGAAAAAAACTGGTCTTCCTCGAAGTCTCTGAGCAGGTTCCCGAACATCTTCCCGCAGAAATAGCAGCAGCGCCCCGCACCGAGCCCGGCTCAACCGTTGTCCGTTGATGATGTACACGCTCACGCCGGCGGGGACACGGTATTATACAACTCGGCGTCACATGATCTTTTCTGACGCCGGTGATTGGTTGTTCGCTCGCAGACGTCTCTAGAGATGGGACCTATCCTGTCTCCTTGGCAACCGCTGTCAACAGTGTCTCTGCCAAGACCAGGCCTGGGCTGGAAAATATTTGGAATAAAGTGACACAAGTGTCCATTCAATATAATACGTTTCATTTAAAAAAATCACTTTATGCTTCTTGCATGTATAGTATTAGTCACTGAAAACCAAATCCATGCCCCATATGCAATAAAAAAAAATACAGTTTTATTACATTTATGACATAAATGGTTTGTTATAGTTCCCAGTTGTTCTTAATTTGTTCCAAATTTTCAATACAGGACAATAGGGCTGATTCAGAGATGGAAGCTAATGCCACCACAGCTGCGAAGTACTCAGCGTCTGTGCAAAAATATGCAAATGTCATAGCCACCTGGATATGTATTGAGACGGGTGGCTCTGCAAATCTAAGTGACTGTACAAAGAAGCAGCATCGGTCACAGATAAATCAATTATCGGACTTCTGGGTAACCCTATGCTCTTGCAGTATGGCTGCGGGAACCAAGACGCCAGAACCATTTCTACTGTGTATAGGATCGCAGGCGCAGGCGCAGGCGCAGGCTGAGAAATGCCCTGAAAAAGGTTGTGCCACCCCCCCCTCCCATTGCCACTCACACACTGACCCTGTCTGTCAATCACTTTGCGTGTAAATCCTCACTGTGAGCGACAATGAGAATTCAACTTGATGTACGTGCAGGATGACTGAGTTTCATGCGTAGATTACCGGTAATCGCTCAACTGCATAAAGATCGGCATTGTGTACATATCTGAGTCAGGCCCAATCTCCCTTATTCTGGATATTGGATAACATTCTCAGTAACGTATAGTGTTATGGGCGATATACCACCGACCATCACGGCTGTGCACACATTTGCCCATTATGGTGCCCTCAACATCGCTACTTTTACTGCGCACCTCTATAGTAGTGATGTTGCTTGCTGTGATGTGAAATAAAATTTTATTTTGTAAAGTGCAAGATTCTCTTATGTATAATAAAATACGTATGTACTACCATATGAGAGAGAGAGAGAGAGTGAGTGAGTGAGTGAGTGAGTGAGTGAGTGAGTGAGTGAGAGAGTGTGTGTGTGTGTGTGTGTGTGTGTGTGTGTGTGTGTGTGTGTGTGTGTGTGTGTGTGTGTGTGTGTGTGTGTGTGTGTGTGTGTGTGTGTGTGTGTGTGTGTGTGTGTGTGTGTGTGTGTGTGTGTGTGTGTGTGTGTGTGTGTGTGTGTGTGTATATATATATATATATATGTGTATATGTCCAAATTCTGGCACCCAACAGGTAAATCCTTAATAGCTGTGCCGGGTGCCCTTCACAATGTAGACCTGAAACCAGGAATCAATGTTTTTAGGGATGATCACGATATATGTTGTATGGTGACACATATGTTGCTGCTATTTAGCCCTACTGTGTATCGGGGCTATCGTTACACTGTTCATATATATATATTTTTTTCTTAATGATTTCTTTACACATCACCATGGTTACTTGGGGTACAGTGACGCAACTTCCGGTGCGACTGCCTACGGGCATCGGACACGAGGAGGAGCAGAGGGTTCACATTTGGATTACTTGCTATTTAAATGTGGTAAGTGTTTGTGTTTTTGTCATAGGCTTGACAAAAGCACTAATAAAGGCGCTGAAACGTTGCTGCTAATAACCTTTGCTTTTTGAGTGATATTTTTGCTCCGGAGTGCCGCCATTGCATACCTCCCAACTGTCCCGCATTTAGCGGGACAGTCCTGTTTTTCTGGGACTGTCCCGCCCGCGGGCTGCAGTGTCCCGTGGTGGGTGGGAAGTTGGGGGAAGCCTACACGCTGCTCTGCTATGCAGAGCAGCGTGTATGCAGAGGTAGAATAGACGCTGTGCGCATGCGCACAGAATCTATTGGGAGTATGGGGGGAAGCCCGGGGGCTGCCCAGCATCTCGGAGATGCTGGGCACGCCCCATTAGTGATGTAAACGGGGGCATGTCATCTGACCACACCCCATTAATGATTAGACCACGCCCCCTTTTCGGGCGCGCGCTGGTCCCGACTCCCTCCCAGCAAATGTTGGGAGGTATGCCATTGGTCCAGTATATTACAGTGATTCCTGGTTTCAGGACTACATTGTGGAGGGCAGCCGGCACAGCTATTAAGGATTTACCTATTGAGTACCGAAATTTGGACGTATATCTACTAACTGTGGGTGAGATACTGGAGTATTAATTGCTGGATTACAAGCCCTCAGTTATTGTTCAAGGCACCCAGGACTGTATTTGTTTGCAAGTCTTTTCTTGTGGCTAAAAGCACTACAATTTAAATTGGGGACTGCTAAGTGCCAATCATCGATGTAATATAAGCACTAGTATATTATCACAGGGATGTTGGTTGTGGCCATTTAGTTGCCTAGATACCCATCCCAGATCTGTTGATTCTGTTGCATTTAAAACGGCAAGCGAAAATATTGAAGGTCTGCATCATCGTGTTACCCTAGAACAAGGGTCAATTTTAAGTTTTTCAGAGTCTGAGGCTTAAGCGATTTTGTTTACTGACAATTTAGCTGAATATGCCACGATCCCTGCTCCAGTGGAACTGTATCATGACTGGTTACGTCTTAAAAAGGAGATCGGCTTTTTCTACCACAGTCTTATGCTAACTAAACTAAATATTATAAAGATAAAAAAAATCCCACGTGGCTTTAGAGTCAAAAACGTCCCCACTATAGGACGCTACAATGTAGAGTTCTGTAAGAGATAGACATCTGTTCTTAATAAGTGTTTTTTCAACCTTCTATTGCTTGTCATAGATTAATCTAAGAGAGAGATTAACATCGCAAAAGAAAAAATCAAATCATTTCAAACCATCCATGTTGCTACACTTAAAGCAGACAAACAGACCGATTGGGAAGCTGAACTAAACTTACAATTCGATACATATAAAAATGAGTTACTTAAATTCAAAGCGGAAAAAAGGAAAAAAGTGGACTTTGATTAAGAACAACAAAGGGTGTACCACTGGTTGACTGGAGCCTACCCGAAAACTGATAAAAGACCCCTATTTAAACGTACTATACCTAGATTGCGGCTGCATACATCTGATGATACAGTAACCACGGAAAGTGAAACCGATACTACGTGTAAATCCACTCACAAGAATCGCACACATTCTCCAGTGGGAAATCGCACCAGGCGCGTTTTTTAGAGCCTCGCCCAAACGCACCCGTAGAGGTCATCAGAATGAGAGGCAGAGGAAATCCGCCCAGGGGACGCCGGACCTAATTTTCAATTTGTCTAATAGGTCTTTTTCCTTTGCTGAAATTAAGGTAATAGGGAAGGGCCTTTCATTTGTCCCTACGGTCCCTTTCGATCAGACGCAATGGAAAATGGAGGCATACAAATTAAATAGGAGCTTGAAAATCAAATAATTTTTGCAGATAAACTCACGACTCCCTCTGAAGTACCCACACAACTTTTAAAATTGCAAGATAAATCCTCCTTCAACCCTATGAGCAACAACGCTTCAATAAAAACTTTCTCTCGATTATTGGACAAATCGGTTTGTGACAACCCAGTTAATAAAAAACCCTAAATTCTGGAATTTAAATAAAGAGGAACGGATTTCTTTGAAAAAGTGAGCCTCCTATGATGATATACTGTAGTGATCCGACAGGCCGATAAGGGGGGCTCTATTATCATTTTGAACTTGCAAGATTACAAGGATGATGCTTATAATCAGCTGGGGGACAATGCTACTTACAGGAAACTGACTCAAGACCCTACTACACTTTTTAAGTGTGAATTAGATAATTTATTGCAGGTTTCATGCTCTCAAGGTGCAATTTCCAATTAAATAAAAAAAGCTTTAGAGGTTAAGTATCCTGTAAAACCTCGATTATACCTTATTCCCAAGATACACAAAGATCCTGTTAAACCACCTGGTTGGCCTATTATAACCGTGCAGGGTTCTTTGTATCAACCAATTTCTACCTATTTGGACATGTTTCTTCAACCTTGTGTACAGGCCAGACCGACATTCTTAAAAGATACCAATAGTTTGTTAGTGTCATTGGCGAAATAAAATAATTTGCCTCCTGATTGTTGGTTATGCTCTGTGGATGTCTGTAGCCTGTATACGTGTATCCCACATGGGGAAGGTATGCAGGCTACTAAAAATTTGATATCAGGCAATTCCTTGTACAAGGGGACCATGTATACAGTCATTCATGGAGTTATTGGAACTGACGTTGACCCGTAATTACTTCATGTTCGATGGGTCATACTATGTTCAACTAGCCGGCTGTGCGATGGGGTCCAAAGTGGCCCCATCTTATGCTAACGCATATATGTTCACCATTGAACAGGAAGTATTTTTTGCTGATCCAGTTGTTGCTAGTAAGATCCTGGCTTTCTATCGATTTATTGATGACTTGTTTATCGTGTGGGGGGGCAGTGCACTGACCTTCGCAGAAGTTATTGAGAAGTATAACAGGTTGGACAGGCTAGTGAAATTCACATGTACCATAGATTCCAACATGGTGAACTTTTTAGATGTCACCATTACTAAAAAAGACTTAAAGTTGGTACCGTCACTACAAACTAAGGCTACAGATAAAAATAACATCTTTTTAGCAAGCAGCGCACATCCTGCACCTCTCAAAAATGCGCTCCCATACTCACAATTTTTGCGAGCTTTACATATAGCCAAGGACCGTGATGAGGGCATCAGACAGCTTGATGGTATGTTTGAAATATTTAGACAGAGGGGCCACATGAGTGTGGAGTTAGAGAGAGCCAAGAGAAAAGCATTGTCTAACCCTGTAGAGGACTTATTATCTGGTTCCTCTACTAAATCTACAAATAAAATGAGCAGACATATTTGGGTGAACAAATTTAATCACGAGTACATTTATTAATCGCGAGGCTAAAACACTGTGGCCGATTATTACCTCCGACAAGGATCTTAAACCACTTCATAACACTTCATTGATGTCTTGTTATCGTAGAAGTAAAAACCTCAAAGATTATTTAGTAGACAATGATATCTCCCAACTAGGTAGAAAGAAAAAAAATCGGAATTTTTGGGCACACCAAAGGCGGATTGTTTCAGATGCCCTAATTGTATTACGTGTACTTCACTGCAAACAGGATCCACATTTTTTCACCCTTTCACATGGGTTAAATACAATATTAGATATTATTTAACCTGCAATTCCAGTTTTATTGTTTATGCGATCACGTGTCCATGTTCAAAAATATATGTTGGTAAAACTGAGTGTACCTTGAAAATTCGCATGGCTCATCATCGCTCTGCCATCAGGGCAGCCATAGCCACTGGTACAAGTGAACAACTGGTGGCTAGGCATTTTGCCGAGGCTAAGCACAACATCGCTGCCCTTAGATATAGAATCATCGACCATATACCACCTCTGCCTAGAGGAGACGAGTGAACTAAAAGATTGCTCCAATGTGAGACTAATTGGATAATTAGATTGGACACTTTGTTCCCACGAGGTCTAAATGAAACATTGGGGCTCCATTGTTTCATATAACCTATTTCTTAATAGGTTATATGAAATCTTAATGATTTGTTTACACATCACCATGGATACTTGGGGTAGTGTGACGCAACTTCCGGTGCAACTGCCTACGGGCGCCGGACACAGGGAGGAGGGGAGGGTTCAAATGTGGAGTACTTGCTATTTAAATGTGGTAAGTGTTTGTGTTTTTGTAACAGGCTTGACAAAAGTGCTAATAAAGGCTCTGAAACATTGCTGCTAATAATCTATGCTGTTTGAGTGATTTTTTTTGCTTCGGAGTGCAGCCATTGGTCCAGTATATATATATATATATATATATAAAGTGAGAAATCCACTGCACTCGCCACTCCTAGATTTGGGGTGCAGACCTACACTCGCCATTCCCAGGACTGGGGTGCAAGTGGCCTGTGACCACATTGCTTAAATAAATAAAAACAGAAAACCCAGCACTCACCATGTTTAAACACTCACAATGATGTATAAATAAGTAAATAATTTTTTATATATATATATATATATATATATATACACACATACATATACACATGAACATACATATATACATACACACACATTATATATATAAAGGAACCACTCTAGCAGCACTCCTCATCCAACAATAGAATTGACAAAGCAGGTACCTTCCTCTCACGAGCCCCCTCCGGGGACCACAACGTATAAATCGACAATCAGGCGGCACTCATATCATTAAAGTGGCAGGAAACCCGTATCTGGGTTTCCTGCCACTTTATTGATATGAGTGCCGCCTGGTTGTCGATTTATATATATATATATATATATATATATATATATACACACAAACATATATATATATATATATATTTATATATATACACACACACACATATACTGTATATGCTCACACACATAAGAAAAAAAAATAAAAAAATAAAAAAAAATATATATATATAATATATATATATATACACACACACACATTATATATATATATATATATATACACACACACAGATATATATTATATATATATATATATATATATATATCTTGTGATATAGTTGGGGTAGGGGTCCCTCTCCTAACACACAGCAGCCAGGAAACAGCACACCAGTCTAGGGTTTTTGTGCAAGCTGGTGGGAACCAGTTTTATTGTGCAACATAAACAACAAAATAGACGAAACATAAAAATAAGTCCTAGCCCGTCTGGTCAATAACTAGACAGGTTATTCCCTCTCTACAAGTGGCGGGGCCTACTGCCTTACCACAAAACACAAACACAGCACTTTCAAATATCACAGTGTCTCTGAACAAACCTGAGTGTCTAATCTCCCCAGGATATGTGAGACACTGAACCAAAACTTAACACAGCTTAAATGAGCCATTTCCACGTGCAACTACTAATCAGCCTGCTCTCGGACTGAAAGGCCCAACACCTGGAATGGCCTGTGGATAGAGCCCTCCCTCTCTTCTCGCATCCACACCCCCAGGACCCATTATCCGACTTTTACCTAAAGCCGACACTTCTGGTCTGTTTGGCATAACAGACTTTTCCTGGGGGTTTTTAAAACACATATGAAAGGAATCTGGGACACACATATATGCCATCCCAGACTTCTCCAGTGCTTCTATCACAATATATATATTTATATATACACACACACACACAATATATATATATATATATATATATATACACAATGCGGTGCACCGGCACTCCCACACTCAGTGTCATAGGTCATATAGCCCAGTACTCGCTCCGGTGCCCTCCAAGGGGGACAGCACTCCCAAAATGTAGAAGTAACAAAAGTCAGGCGGCACTCAGAGTCTCAATAAATCCAATACCCTCACCAGAGGGATTTAATAGTCGACGTTTCAAGGTGAATCCACCCCTTCCTCAGGACAACATAACAAAGTGAAACACATACATCATAGCATATAAATACATAAAACAATATACACTTACCCCACTGTACAACCATGCACACCTGGGCTCCGTCCGGCGTCTGAACTTCCGGTCGCGGCAGCTCCGCAAAAACCGGAAGTGACGTCACTCGGGTGGGACCCGGTGCCATGGCAACCCTAAATATACAAAAAATATATAATATCACACCGTGCAGCATGAAAAATAATCATACATCAAATTGTGCAACGTGCAGCAATTGTAACACATCAGTATTATCAAATATATGAAAAAAAGATTTAAAATTAAGTGGCCTGTGACGTGTAGTAGTAGTTTTGTCATCTATGTTATTGTATGTCCATGTGGACTTTATTATGTCGGTAAAACCGAGTGTTTATTCAAATTAAGGATGGCACAGCATAGATCTGCGATCAGAAATGCCATAGCTACGGGTCATAGTGACCAACCTGTGGCTCGACCGGAAGTTCAGACGCCGGACGGAGCCCAGGTGTGCATGGTTGTACAGTGGGGTAAGTGTATATTGTTTTATGTATTTATATGCTCTGATGTATGTGTTTCACTTTGTTATGTTGTCCTGAGGAAGGGGTGGATTCACCTCGAAACGTCGACTATTAAATCCCTCTGGTGAGGGTATTGGATGTATTGAGACTCTGAGTGCCGCCTGACTTTTGTTACTTCTACATACATACATACATATATATATATATATATTAGGGATGTGCAGGCTCGGATAGGTTCGAGTTTGCACGTGGAGTTCGGATTTTTCCCTCCAAAAAAACGGAACTCAAAACGAGGCAAAACGTCATCTTACATGGACGAACATCATCATTCCTGGTCTTTTGTCCAGGAATGATGATGTTCGTCCATGTAAGATGATGTTTTGCCTCGTTCTGAGTTCCGTTTTTTTGGAGGGAAAAATCCGAACTCCACGTGCAAACTCGAACCTATCCGAGCCTGCACATCCCTAATATATATATATACTATACACACACATATATATATATATATATATATATATATATATATATATACACATATACACACACTCACACGTATATATATATATATATATATATATATATACACACACACAATTTATTTAGATATATATTATATATATATATATATATATATATATATATATATACATACACACACACACACACACACATTCATACATAGTGACCCTTTTTTGGATTTTTATATTCCAACATTTATTAAGAATTGTCTCTGGATGTTGCTATGGGAGCACCCTGGATATTTATCATTAGTGGTTGTGAGTGCAATTCTTGTATTTCCTGTATATACACACACCCCACTTGCCTGCTCCCCTGGAACAGCTGGGAGGCTCCTGATAATCGGGTGGCGCTCCCCCAGCTGCCCAGAAGAGTGGTCAACTCTCCCAGGCTGCCACCAGCCAAACGACCCCCCAGAGGCGTATACTTCCTCCCTCGCATCCGACAACTTTTAAAATACAAGTGTGTTGGTCAGGGAAAGCGACTGCCGCGATTCGTGGTGAATCGCGTCATTGTGACCCCACCCACTGCTGTACAATGCCAATAATTTCAGCATTGTGTAGCAGAGTCACAGTGACGCAATCGTGCAGTCACGGCCCCGCTCCGCGCCAAAATTCGTGTCACACACCTTGCCACGCCCCCTGCTGTGCCGACCTGGCTGCCTCCTCCCGGATGAGGCAGCCAGGTTGTCGGCAAGTATGACACACACGCACATACATACATATGTCAGCACTGCCCCTCTGTCCACTGCTCTGCTCCATCCCGCCCCCTTTTTGCCTGCTCGTCCGCTGCACTTTCCCACTCTGCGCCCCCTCCCTTGATTGCATACTTCCTCCCAGCGGTTTCTTTTCTCAAGATTGGGAGCCATTGGATGACAGCGCTAAGAGTCCTATAGCTATGTTGTTATTTTACTGTATGCACAATACTAACTTCTACCACTAAGTGTAGTTTACTAGTGTAACTATGGGGTCTATTCCTGTAGCAGTGAAAAGCCCTTTATCAGTGATAACAGGACGAGACACTGCTTCACAATATTCTGGGGTTATCGTGGAGAAATCTCAGATTTCTCCAGTGGTGCCCCTAATTGTTATAGACATTGCTTCCCCATACAATAGTATGGGGAGGGCAATCCATAGAAGCACAGAAAGCTTAGCTTTCCATTTAGCTTCTGAAGACCAATTTGTAGCTCAGGATGGTGTAAGGAGCCTCCTGACAGGAGAAAAGCAAAGAAGACTGTTGTCTTCCTGTCTTCTAATTCTCCCTGCCTCCTTCACCAACAGCAGCCAATCAGAGGAGCCCAGAGCATATGCATATGCCAGGTCACTTCCACCTTAACTCCAGTGCCTCCTCACTCTGCCCCTGGCCCCGCCAGTTAAGTGACCCAACATATGCATATGCCAGGTCACCATCTCTTAACTTCCCGCTGCCCTTAGCACTGCCCCACACCTGCCGCAGCACTGACGTGAAATTACCTGATGGCCAGCGCATGCTAAGAATGGGGGAACCTTAACGAATCCAGAGTACAGCAGGAGAAGACTGCATTGCTGGAGCCCTGGTTGCCGGATTGCATCACAGGAAAGGTAAGTATACATGAATTTAAACTAAACAAAGCAATATATCACATCAAACTGATGCGGTATATACTGTAGTAAAAAGTTAACATATTTTTACATAAACCCCTATGTCCTAACAGTGACATGCAGAAAAGCAAATTGTTACAATGAGCACAGAACAATTTAACCAATGTATGCAGTACATAGAATACACAAGTTTACCAAATGTTGACATAATGAACATGGTGACATAACACCCATGTCAACATTTTGACTGTCAACATTTTGACTGTCAACATTTTAAATGTTCCTAAAAATAAACAAATAGAAAAATATCATAGTATAGACTGTAGACTGTTTTTCTACAAATATTTCTCCACCACAGGTGAAAACACTCCTCTACTGTGTATAAAGTGTGTATAGAGGATAGCCCAATCCAATAACACTTAGGGCACACACCTTTTCGCACCCCTCTGGTAATGAGGTTACCTTATAATTTTCCTCAACACGGAGGATGAAATAGCACAGCACACATTCCACAATGCATGAATCTATATTACAACTTCAAAGAGCCTCCAGACGATGTGTAGCATAAAAAATAAAATATATGCATAGCATAATACTGTTTCACAGTTTAAAAAGTTTAAAACTTTCCTGATGTGTAGGAACGCCTACCAGATGGCTAGATGATCTGAGCAAGATCAGACAGGCGCATATGTGGGGAGTCTGTCAGGGCCGTAACTAGGGTAGTGTGACCTATGCCATGGCACAGGGCACCGCAGGGCAGGGGGCACTGTTTGGGCCTGTCAGTTTTCCTGTTTATAATCATTCTCACTTATAGCTTCCTCTTCTTTTATCCCCAGCATCTCCTAGCTGCCCCAGGAGTACCCCTATCTCATCCCTGGCCCTTCCCCATGAAGCAATGGCCCTTTGTCAGGTGCACTATCGTATGTCCCTATTTAAAAAAAATGGGTGGGGGGGGAGGGGGCCAATGCTGTCTTTGGCACAGGGCACCAAAAGTCTAGTTACGGCTCTGAGTCCCAGTTACTCCCTATGTTCAAGCCGATACTGCTCACCGGTGTACAGGCATCCAGATCACACAGGGTCCCGCCAGCAAAGCGTTTTGGTATTACCATCCTTATGCTGCATACACATTAGACGATAAGTTGGATGATATGAACAATACCGTTATCATTCATCACGTTCAATTTTGTCCAGTGTGTATGCAAGACATTGTTAATGATGCGCCCTCCCATAGGTCGTTAACGATGCCTTTCACTGCCTGTACTTGCAGGGCAAACGGACAATATCATCAGGTTCTGCAAGTATGGGGATGAGGGAGGGTGCAGTCACTGAACGATATCGTTAACAATATCGTTCATTGTGTATGCTCCATGTCGATAACGACATTGAGCCCAGCAGTACAGGGGAAACAGTTAACTAAGTGTTAATGGATTGGGCTATTCTCTATACACACTTTTCCACTAGTGGAAGTATTTTCACCTGTGGTGGAGAAATATTACCATTACCAAGGAATACATTTATTTGGAACTTTATTTATGATTTAGAGGAAAGTGATATCTTCTATTTGATCCTTGGAGGCTGCACTATCTTGTTTACGAGCTCAGGTAATTACAACTAGGAAATAACATTTTAAATGTTGACATAACATACCACACCCTAATGGGGAAAACTAAACAAAAAGGAAAAGATGATAAGCAAATGGCACAAACTGAGAAAAGATGGGAAAACGGCAAAATGGGGGAAATGAGGACTAGATATCCTAATGCGCCACAGGTCTAAGCCTGGACTGTCTTGATGTCCGAATGCAGCAAGCTGAAGGCACAGATCAGAGCCTGACTAACTAGTGGGGCACATGCCTAAATCCCCATACTAGGTAGCAGGCCCAGAGCCTACCTAAATTGGCAAAAGGCCTAGTACATTACTTTGTCCATGGGCCTAATGACTCACTGGTGACAGAAGCACTGTCCGAAGGCCCTAACTCAGAGGTTCCCAAGCTCTGACATTACAGTCCATGTTTTAATGATATCCATGCTTGAGCATAGGTGAATTAATTAGTACCTCAGTCAATTTGATTTAATCATCTGAACTCAAGCATGGATATCCTTAAAACCTGGGCTGTAATGGCGGAGTTTGTGAAACTCTGGACTACACTATTAAGGATTCAGACAATAATCAACTGAACTTAAGACAAGAGCAGCCGCAGGTAGTGAAATCTACAGGAACAGGTAGTAGAGAGCAGCTTTTTTTTGGCAGCAGAGGGGAACTGTGACAGATCTTTCGCTGGCTTTGGCAGTCTTCTGGTCTCTCCCATGGCTCTCTCCACCACCACCTTCTAATGTGCAGACAGACCAATAGTGATGCAGGGGTAGGGATGGGCATTAATCCCAGAAGTGCCTGGAACATAGATAATTCTACGTGATTCAATGCGATATATAGATATATTGGGTGGATTGATTCTAAATTTCACAGTGCCAACTAGCTGGTTTTTTCGTACCCACCTCAGCCTCAGATCTAGTGGATATAGCTACTGTGCATGTGCAGCACAATATATCGACACTCAGAAACATCATGATTTCATGTTACAATATATCTCCTTTTACGATTCACCTAAGCCGATACTATAATGATTCATAATATCGATACAGAATCAACTATTATCCATCTCTTTCCCGGGGTCTCCTCAACTGTAAAAAAAGACGTCAGAGAGGACAATGCTCTAACAGAGAAAGCTGCAAATTACACAAAGAGAAATACCAGTCTTACACAGAAAGATTGTATGGTAGTCTTGCTGAAATACCTGCAAATAAAGGGTTCTCTTGAGAAAAGTGTGATACTGAATCAGCAATCACAAGAGAGGGGTCAAACTGGCGAAAGTCTGGAACTCTTAGGAAATTCTTCAAGGTACCAAAATCAGAATCCAGAAGAAAAGTCTAAACAGAATCAGGAACAAAAGGGAGACACAATATGCTGAGAAGAAGACAGAAAACAGTGCAGGACATAGGAGACTTTGGGGGAGATGTACTAAGCTCTGGAAAGTGATAAACTACCAGCCACTCAGCTCTTAACTGACATGTTACAGATGTTTGAAAATGACAGGAACTGATTGGTTGGTAGTTTATCACTTTCCAGAGCTTAGTACATCTACCGCCTAATACTCTAACACTGAAAAGCGCAGAGTTGAGTATAATAGGCACATCTGATTTACAGTGTGCCTACTAGAACTGGATGATGGATTTTATATAGTACAACTAACTGCACTGAATGGACGGACACTCAGAGGAGTAGCGTGGAACCATGGCGCCCGGAGAAAGTGCATGTCATACCGCCCCCCCTCCCTGTACTCAACTGTGCCAGTGGGGTATGGCCAGCCTGAACTGCCAATACTGAAGTGAAGAGAAAAAAGAGAAACTGTGGCAGTATGACACTTGGCATTGATGTCCTATTGGGGGGATAGAATGCTTCGGTGATGCACTATCTGACATTAAGGGGTAGCTCCTTTGGCACTGCTTTTTTTATGTATAGCTCCCAGGATCTGATTATTATCTCCTTTGAATCATTGTTATTAGTCAATAGAGGAGATTGTATTATATATTCTGGTCATTTTACTTAAATTGACAGAATACATGTGCTAGAGTGAAATTCCACAGGGTGCACAGATTATTACTGCCTCAAGCAGATTTCACTGGAGTGGGAACACCTATGGGAAGCTCCCTTCTTAGCTATACTCCTATTTCGCAAAT
Source organism: Taudactylus pleione (assembly GCA_031769625.1). Classification (NCBI taxonomy): domain Eukaryota; kingdom Metazoa; phylum Chordata; class Amphibia; order Anura; family Myobatrachidae; genus Taudactylus; species Taudactylus pleione. The sequence goes on from JAUIMM010000435.1 coordinate 510,237, forward strand.
ATACATTGCACCTATATTAATGTAAGTACTACTGATCATGTTCTGTCTACCACCATTATTATTATTTCAGGTCTCCTAATATTTTTTAAAAGACCTTTCAAATAACACTTTGTGGTCATGCCTGGGAACACATCATTACTTTAAATAGCAAAGCAGTGACTTTGTTTAATCGAATACCTTATAATTGAAGTTTAGGACTTTACCTCAGATGTGTCACTTTTAAGTCCATTGAAGCACAATGAATGAATGAGGAGAGAAGGAAAGAGGGGATCAAAGAGGAGAGGGGAGAGGAAAGTGCCGATCAGAGAGGATAGGTGACAGAAGCCAATAAGAAAAGGAGAGGGGATGGGCAAAGAGTCGATCAGAGAGGGGAGGTAACAAAAGCCAATAAGACAGGAGTGGACAGGGGCAATGAGCCGATCTCAGGGTAGAGAGGGGAGGGAATTAAAGAGGTGAGAAGTGAATGTAATAAATCTGACAGGAAAGGGGAGGTGACAGAAGATGATCACAGAGGAGGGAGTGTCGGAACGGAGGCAATCTGGGCAACTTGAGGGAGCATGAAATGTAGAAACGGATCTCAGATCCGTAACTTATTTAGGATATAGAGCAAACAAACCGAGATAAAACTAACAGGCGGCCATCATACTGAGTAGCACCAATGAATTCCGGAACCCTGGATGGCGCCCTCTGTCCACCCGGAGTCATGCTCCACAGGAACCACCCTCGCTACTCCCCAGTGGACACTACCTGAGAAGTGAGATTGGACCTTACATTTCTGACTGATATGAAAATGATATCCCATGTGCCCAATTCATATCTCTCAGTCTAATGTATATGATTCAGTTGTAAAGTGTAGCATAAAGATGATAAATGACAGTAACTATCTCCTGAAAGGTGAGATCTATTATTCACATAACAAATTACGCACAAGGCAGAAATAGCTGACTGAAGATATACTACTTTATTAAAGTCTTTGGCCTTTTGTCCAGAGTTCCTTAAAACGTATGAATTGTCCCCATCACCACATGATTACTGGCATATTGTCTTCTGGAGAAGGGTTGGCCAAATCGGTTATTGCAAAAATGGTCGAGTAATACCAGTGATATGTAACACTCAGATTGTAACATGAACATAAGTACAAGTTGTTTGGTAAAAGTGTTTGGCAAATTGTAACATATTGTCTATAATGCTATGGAGACAATAAGCATGGGCAATACCTGATGAGATCACCAGGAGAAACCCAATAAACTACATGTTGATCCTCTTCATGTTGCTTGACACTCAGAATCTGAAGATACCAGTGTACTGTTGGTTTCAAATTATTGTATTAACAGTTATCAACCTGATCTCTCAATCTCTGTTGATAACTCGACAATCCACCCTGCCCCACAAGATCGCTGCCTAGGTGTCATACTTGACTCTGAATTGTCCTTTATTTCCCACATTCAATCTGTCTCAAAATCATGTTGCATACATCTAAAAAACATATCCAAAATTCGACCATATCGCACACAAGACACTGCTAAAACTGTAATCCATGCACTCATTATTTCCTGCATTGACTATTGCAATAGTCTCCTCACTGGCCTTCCCAAAAACAGACTATCGCCATTACAATCCATTATGAATGCAGCTGCGAGGCTTATCTTCCTTGCTAAATGTTCATCATCTGCTGCACCACTCTGTCAGTCTCTCCATTGGCTGCCGGTTTTCTACCGTACTCAATATAAAATACTTTTACTTACACATAAGGCTATTAACCAAACCACACCAACATACATCTCTTCACTCATTTCAAAATATCTCCCAACCCAACCTCTCCGCTCAGCACAAGATCTGCGTCTCATCCCCACGCATTACTTGCCCCCACTCACGGTTACAGGATTTTCTTCGGGCTGCACCCACTCTATGGAATGCCTTACCATGCACAATAAGACTTTCCTCTAGTCTCCAATCCTTCAAGCGTTCCCTGAAAACTCACCTCTTCAGGCAAGCTGATCAGACTCCAGAACCGCCCACATAACCTTCATAGCTTCCATATCTAATTGTATCCCCTTTCACAGTCCACACATAACCTCACACATTGTCTTTCTTTCACATCCTCCTGATATTTGGCCAACATTCCTGTGTGACCAGATCATGCAGCACACCAAGAAACTCTCCATTCTGGCTGGACCAAAGTTGCAATATATAGCACCTATCCTTGTGTATCAATGACTATTTACCTATAGATTGTAAGCTTACGAGCAGGGCCTTCCTACCCATATATCTGTGTGTTACTACCCAGTTTTGTTCTATTTACATTTCCAATTGTAAATCGCAACAGAATATGCTGCTCTATATAAGAAACTGTTAATAAATAAATAAATAAAATCATAATCACTATTAATATTACTCAATAGATGATCGGTATAATATACAAAAATATAACATTACAGTATATATCCCTTACAGCAAAAGCTTATGCACAGTGCAAGGGAAGACCCATGCCTGAGTACTTTACACAGATGTAGTGGATAATAATAATTTTATTTATATAGCGCTTTTCTCCCATAGGATTCAAAGTTGCTTTACAGACATCAGAAAACATGGCACATTGTACAAGGATTTGGTGTTGCAAAAAAAAAGTAGAAAACCACACCAAGATAATTAAAATCAACTGAAATCTAGAGAGCACAATAAGCATATTGCAGGGTTGGTGCACACATTTTGGGAATTAACTTCTATGGGTTAAATATGCCACCCACAAAGGTACCAAATGAGGCAGCTATTTTGGGCGCACTACGTAGGATTACCCTGGATGGAATAGGTTATGCCTAGAAGAGATGACACAAAATGTGGCTGCAGCATCCTGATGCTAGGAGTAGGGTCCCAACATAATAGTCAGGTCCATGTATTTTTCATCCCATCCACGAGTGTACCAGGTGAGGCAGCCATGGTGGGCACACTACGAAGGTTGCACTTTGGGAGATAAGCCATACAAGGACCCAAGGCACATGTGTGGCAGTATGATATACCCTTTGTGAATAGATCCACATGAAGTACATCCTGCCCATGGAGGATGCACTTCAGCGGATGTATAGCACCAGTATATCATACAGTGGAAGTACATTTTACAGAATAGGGAATAGTAAATACAGCAAACAGTGCTGCAGCTCGGGCATGAGATTTTCGGGTGACTGAAACATTTGAAATATGAAATGCACTGTGCTCCCAGTAGTGCCCACTATGCAATGCCCCCTGTCATGCCCCTTATGCTGTGCCTCCGGTAATGCCCCTTATACTGTGCCCCATCCGCTGTGCAGTACTTACCTGTCTTCACACGTGTCCACGCTCCAGCATGTGTGCCTGCTGCTGACTGGATCTAAATAGATCCAGCAGGCGCAAAGGCTCCTCACATGTCAGGTGATGCGGGTGACGTCATCACGACGTTTGCACACTGCGTCACTGGGAACGCTGGCCTCTGAAGCAATCAGTGGTGTCTATTGTCTCTGCTTCAGAGACCAGCGTTCCCAGTTGCACCAGCTACAGAGGGTGCAGGGGGACGCTTGCTGGGCTGGAGGGCCCCTGCAACCTCTGTAGTTACGCCACTGGCGAGAGCCATACGAGCCAACTCCAACATCACAGGCTTGTGAGTAGCTGATTTAGAATACAAATTGGCCCTTTTCGCCGATGATCTTTTAGTTATCATCACCAATCTAATGTTATCTCTTCCTAATCTAATGAAGGAATTTCAGAATTGGAGAAATGTCTTTCTTTAAAATAAATTACTCTAAATCAGTAGCTCTAAATCTTAATGGTCCTCCTGACATTCTTACTAGATTACAACAGACATTTCCCTTTAAATGGCACCTCACACATCTCAAATACCTAGGTGTGATCCTTCCTAAATATCTCTCTTAGGGGCCTATACATCATCCCTTATTTTTCACAAAAGTATGTGAAAATTTAAATTAAGTGTCGGGGCTATTCAACAAGTTCCGAAAAAGCATTAATCTTGTGGGGGTTATCGGGGGCTGAACGCCACTTTCAGGTGGCGTTCAGCCCCCGATAACCTTCACATTTATTGACATGGCAGCCTGTGCAGATTTACACATAGCCACACAGCACAAGGATCTATTCAGATCCCTTCCTGCTGTGTCTGCACAGCAGAGCCAGGGAGATGAGCTCCGGTGCACTGCAGACATGTGGCCTGGCTCACCGAAAGAAGACAGATGAGCCGGGCAAAAGATAAGGAGGGGGGTTGGACACCCAGGGGGGAGTCACAGACCTGCGGGGGTGGGGGGGGGGGGTGCAGTGAAGTCTGCAGCCTGTCTTCAAGCTGTGCATGCAGCTAAGGCACTGTGCGCTGGAAATCTACTTCCTTTACTGTCTGGTTTCAAAGAATAGAAATGTATAGATCAATGGATGACATCAATGTTCTCTCCTAAATTTCAGAATTATTTGCTGATCTGGTTCCCATGGTTGGAATTTTTTTAATCCAACAGATACAAATCCCTTGCTGGCACATCTTAGTCCTTCCTTTCAAATAAGTTACCCGAGTATAGACCAGTACTTTTATTGGAGCTCCGGTGGTCCTCCCCCCCACCTTATCCCCTCCATCTTTTTTCATTATTCTCTCTTCTTTCTTGGCCTTTTTTTTACTTTTCCCATTTTTCTTGTTCGTTTAGAGTATATTTTTCACTTTAAGTTGGACACTCAGTAATTTTTGCTTTGTTGATATACAGTGACTATTTTTATGATATGTATCCATTTCAGCACTCAGATGTACATGTGTATTATGTAGTTTTTGTTTACTGTTTGACTTGTTATACAGATATTTTTTTTTGTCCATATACAAACATTTTAATAAATACTACTTGCATAAACACGTGTTTCAATATTGATCCTAATTAAAGCATAGACTAATTACGGGTAATCTCTGGTTGGTATTCTACTTACAATCCAGACGCTTTCAGAAGCTTGTATTGTGAAGGGGATCGTCAGTTCTTAGGATATGACTCTCTCTTCAGTCTTTCCTGCTAGCAAACTCTCCGATCACCGATTATACAAACAAAAAAGGAGGGAAATATAGTTTTTGTTTTTTTTAAAGATCTGTTTATTTTGGATTTTCAAAAATCAAGTGACAAAAAAAGTAGAAAATGTTACAGGCAGCTATCAATAACAGTAAATCACAATGTGCAATAGTTATATAAAGGTAACATGGAAAAAGCAAACTGGTGTATAGATTCAACCACTAAACATACATTAGGGAAGTAGAAATGTAGTCCCAGTTTGAATAACACTACAAACATAGCCCATGAACAATATTATAAATCCAAAGAAAAGTAAAAGAATACATATGGATATCTGGATCAAAACACAAAAATAACAGCAAAAAATACAAATGTTAGAAAAAAGGAGTGGAGGTGGAGGAAGAAAGAAAGAAAGGCAGCGTTGCAGTAGAATCAATGAAGAGAGAATATGTGGTCAATATCAGGGTGATGTACAGAGCATTACCCCTGAGCATACATACTACATATAGGAACATCCAGGTTTACAACTGGTCAAAAGGAAATACTATACATAAGAATTTCCGTATCAAGATAACTGTCTGTGTAAATACCATGAGGTAGTCTCAAACACCTTCAAAATCTGAGCTTGTGTAGGGGAGTCGAGTGATTCAATATATTCGCCCCATTTGTTATAAAAGGATGTAACCCCTGCTTCCAGCGTAGGGAAAACTGCTTGTCTATCATAATACAGGGTCTGCAGCATAAATGACTTAACCGTTCCCAAAAAGGGAGGGGGAAGGGGAGGTCCAAGCACATAAAATTACTTTTTTTTTTACCTACGGTGACAATGACAGTCAGTAATGGGACTATGCAAGATTTATCAGGGTCCAAATCCCAGTTTGTGCGATTAGCACATAAGAAGGCCAGCAGATCACTATAAAGTTTTAGGTGAAAAATAGAGTTAATAAAGATCATTACCTTACCGCAGAACTTTGCGAACTTAGGGCATGTCCAGAAATTATGAAAAAACGTAGCATTCGGGCGCCTACATTTTAAGCAATCACCCGTCTCCCCTTGCACCATAAAGCTCCTGCGAGCCTGCAAGATATATGCTCTATTAATAGTTTTGATGTAAACCTCTTGTAGCCAGAAACAGCAAAAATGTAAGAGAAGCATCATAAGTATGCAACAAGCAGTCCATGGAAGTGACAGTAGCCAGGTCTCTGCTCCATGATAAAAATGTATGTTTCCATACCTTGTCATGCGAACTCCCCACCAGATTTGTAGTAAGATACTTAGAGGGGTATTCAATATGAAACGTAAACTTCGCTGTCGAAGTTTACGTTTCATATCAGAGTTTTTACTTGCGTTAAAGTATCGGGGGCGCGCCTGCATATCCCCGTATTCAATATAAAATTAACGAAAACGGGAGGCTCCGAAGTTGGATTTGCGTACAGTTACAAATTTTTCCTTAAAAAAATTGTAGGACCCCCCTAAAGTTGTAAAAACATGGGGGATCACTATGGGTACCCCCGTTTTAGCCTGTAATTGAAAGTCGGGGATTTAAATAGACGCAGCAGGTGTTTTTTCCCGACATTGAAGAAGTGATGCAGAAGATCACTTAGGTTATTTTTTTCGTTTTTTTAAGTGGTCCCATCAAATTTGGGGTACATGAAAATGGGTACTAGCATATTTTGATGTCCCTAAAGTAAGTTTTTAAAAATTCTGCAATTGTGCACCTGCCGCCGCTAATAGCCTATTCTAGAAAACACCTGCCGCATACTTGCAGAATAGCCTTGAACCTATTTTCCTATTTTTAAACAATTTTTTCCCATTTTTTTTTTAACCCAATTTGTAAATAAATTTTTTGGGGTGTCCCTATTTTTTTTTAAAACTTTTTTTGACACAGTTCTTTTTTAAATGTCATTCCCAGGGGTGCAGGCCATTTTTTTTAAACCTGCACCCCTAAACCCCAATTCTGCACTTTTTTTCGACACCTATTCAATGGTGAAAAGTTATCCCCGTTTTTTATCAAAGACTTTTCAAACCTGCGATAAGTCTTTGAAATTGAATACGGTGTAAAAGTCAAACCTGCGATAATGACGTCAAAAGTGCGATATTAACGCAAAATCAATGTTTTCGCTCCCATATTGAATACCCCTATTAGTCTTATAGGGGTGTACCACAAGAAAGGATAGGAGACTGTGCAGAGGATCAGGCGAATTAGAGGAACGAACCGGGAATTGAAGAGAACGAGCATAATGAGTGGCTTGAAGGTACATATAGAATGGTCTGTGTGGAATATGGGCATCAGTATGGAGGGTAGAGAAAAGGAGAATAACTCCACCTGGGTCGAAAATGTCCTTAATTAAGGCAATACCCTTCTGTTTCCACTGGCAAAAGCTAGAGTTATCTAGTCCTGGTGGGAACATAGGATTACCAGTAAAAGGGATATACTTTGAGGTGGTATAGGGTCTAGATAGTTTGGTGCAAATAGCTCTCCAGGCCAAATAGGTATCAAGAAATAAGACATTATGAAATATGTGAGTTAGGATAGAGTTTCTAGGCGTATGCAACAAAGCAGCAGCTGAGTAAGGTGAAAACACAGCTACCTCAGTAGGCGCATGGGTATATGTTTCCCTGTTCAACAACCAATCACCAATATACCTAAAATTTACCGCCCTAGTAAATGTGAGAATATCGGGGAGCCCCAGCCCTCCATGAGACCTAGGAAGTAGTAACTTGTTCACTGCCAACCGGGGTCTGCCATCTCTCCACTGAAATTTGGTAAAGAGCTTGGTGCAGGTTTTTATGTCTGCTAGTGACATGCTAATCGGGAGCATTTGTATGGAGTATGATCATTTGGGAAACGCTACACTTTTAAGTAATGCGATTCTACCAAGTAGGGACAGGGGAAGCATCTCCCAGGCATCCAGCAATTTAGTCAGTTGGGCAATAATAGGAGTATAATTAAGACGATATAGGGAGGAGGTAACCACAGGAATATTAATACCTAAGTATTTGAAATGGGTGGACGTAACACGGAAATGTTGATAGGCATGATCCCTCAAATCCACTGCTATGATATTCGCAAGAGGCATCATTTCTGATTTGTGTAAATTGATTTTATACCCTGCAAATGATCCAAACTGGGCTAACAGAGAAATAATACTTGGTAGCGGGGTTGGAAACAAACAGGAGCATGTCGTCTGCAAATAGTGACAATTTAAGCTCAGCCGAACCAATACGTATACCTGTAAAGCTATGTGACTGATGTAGCGCTACTGCCAGGGGTTCCTGGGCTATCGTAAATAAAAGGACAGACATAGGACAACCCTGACGTGTGCCTCTGTGTACATAGAAGGGAGCAGATAGGAAGCCATTGCTTGATACCTGGGTGGAAGGGGCAGTGTATAAAGACTTCAATAAGGAAATAAATTTAGTAGGAAAACCAAATTTCATCAAAGTATAGTACAGGTGATCCCATGTGACTAAGTCAAATGCTTTCTCCCCATCCATGGAAATAATAACCTGTGGGCAAGACGAGACCACAGTCGACTGCAGCACAGAAACCACTTTGCGAATATTTACAGTAGAGTGGCGACCCCAGATAAATCCAGTCTGATCTGAACCAATAACATCAGGTAATAAAAGTTTCATCCTATTAGAGATAATTTTCATGAATAGTTTATAGTCCCCATCTAGCAAGGATATAGGTCTATAGGAAGCAGGCAGTGTGACATCTCTACCGGGCTTGGGCAGAACACTAAGTATAGCAGAGTTAAAATGTAAAGGTATAGAGGCTTCAGAAAGAATAGCATTATAAAATGATACCAAGGGAGAGCATACATGGGAGGAAAGGCTTTTAAAGAATTCCCCCAAGTATCCGCCTGGGCCGGGAGCTTTAAGTGCCTTTAAACCCTTAAATCCTGGGTGATGGGAACAGTAAGGGATTCTGCTTGCTCAGGGGAGAGGGTCGGCAAGACCAATTTATTCCAGAAGTCCTGCTTCTGAGCATGATCTATGACCAGATCAGAATATAAATCAGTATGAAATGCCTCAAAGGAATTAACAATGTCCTTCCCCTTTCTGGGCGAGCAGCAGCCTAATCCAGAACCCCACTGAAGTGCGCCTTAGCCCGTGTGTAAGCCTCACGAGTGGTGGGGTTAGAATCTAGTTTGAATACTCTGAATGATTCAGTTAGTTCTGCCTGGGCCTTTAAGTACAATTTTAAACAATCTTTCCTATATTTAGACATGTAGGTGATCATTTCTCCGCTAAGAACAGATTTGGCAGTTTGCCAGTAAAAAGCCGGGTTATCTATGTGATCGGCATTATTCGTTGCATAGTCACACCATTTTGCTTCGTAAACGTAACTGAGTTGGCTAGGTAAGACGGAAATCTCCAAGGCTTATAGGATCCTGTATCTACCAAAGGGGTCAGCGTGACCCAAATCAGTGCATGATCGGATCATCTGATGGGCTCTATACCTGCGTCATCCACACTGGAAAGCAAAGAGTCTGAAAGTCATGTGTAGTCTATATGGGATAGTGTGGCGTGGGCAGCAGACAAACAAGTGAATTCTCTATCGGTAGGGAGGAGTACTCGCCACACGTCTATCACGCGTAATTCCGATGCCAGGAAAGGGAGGCCTAGGGATGGGGCAGCACGGTCTGGAAGGAGGCTGTTGTCTATCCATGTAAGGGGAGAAAACCATGTTAAAGTCTCCACTAAAAATAAGTGAGGAGTCCATATAAGGGCATAATTTACCCAATAGAACCTGAAAAAACCGTCTGGAGTACTGTTTGGGAGCGTACAAATTACATATTGCAAACCTCTCACCTGCTATACTAACGTCAGTGATTGTATATCTCCCCGATGGGTGTGAGTAGCAGAAGTGAATTTGTGGGCCCAATTGTTTCCTAATCCGGATAACCACACCACGTTTCTTAGAGTTATAAGAGGCCGATGCTAATACAGAAAATCCCATAGTGTTAAGTTTTAAAATTTCAGGAGGCAGTAAATGAGTATGCAATTTCCAAACATATGCCAAGAGACGTTTACGTTTTATGGGGGAGTTAATACCGCCCACATTCCAGAAACAAAATTTGAGATTAGTCATAATGCAATCTTAAACATAGAAAAAGACCAGGGACAATGCAAATAATACATGAAAATATGTAAATATGTACCGAAGGTTCATACAGCCACAGGTTATGAAACATGACATATTGCTGATAAGATAACCATTTGGAAATAGTAAAAGCTCTAGAGACTCTGCAATGCTGCTGGGATGGGGAAAGGGAGTAATAAGTAATAATGAAAAAAAAAGTGAAAAAAACCATATATGGAGAAATAAATAAATAAATAAAAAAAACCAGGGCAAGGAACATGAGGCCCTGAAATCAGGACTTCCCGGTGTATACAAGAAATATATCAGTAAACACTAATAGAAGAGCAGTGAATAAGGCTCCAGGAAGCTGCAGCTAAATCTGAGCAGTCCACCCATATGCATAAACATAGACCAGCCATCAACATAAACAATGTGCAAACATATCATCAGGACAGTCGCCACCGCCAGCGACAATAATATAACAAATTCTTAAGGTGCATACACACACGATTTTTTGAACGATTATCGTTAAACGATATCGTTTAATGATAATCGTTTGAAAAAATCGTTCACTTTCTGAGTCAAACGATGAACAATTATTGTTCATGCGCGTTCACGTTTGTAGTTTGTAGTTCAGTCAGACTTGTCAACTCAACGATTTTCATTAAGTTAATATGCAAAAATCGTTTGTAGTTCATAAAAATCGTTAATTACATTTAAATGAACATAGTAAATGAACAAGTTTAGTAAACGATTTTAGTTCATTTTTTCAAGGTAGAAAATCGTTTACTAAAATCGTTCATTAACTCAATCGTTGTGTGTGTATGCAGCTTAACGTATAAATAAAGTAATTGAAACAATTACATTAAAATACCAGCAAAAAAAATAATCACATACATAGATCAAGAAATCGGGAACAACCTACTGTATATAGAGGTCTAAACCTCCGCAATAATATGCAATATAAAAAGGGAGAGGCTAATGAAACTTATAGAACCTATATGTCAGCCCTGAGAGTCCATATGGGAGCAAGAAGAATCGTCAGCCGCTGTTTCAGTCTCCTCACAAAGAAATGCAGCAGCGTCCTCTGGAGAGGAAAAGTCCACGGAGAAGTCCCTAGTAAATATACGTAGATGAGCTGGGAACAACAGGGCAAAGCGGCGGTTGTCCTTAACCAGGTTAGCACACACCTAATTAAAAGCTTTGCGGGCTCTCATGACCTCTGCCGAATAGTCCTGGAATATGAAGATCTTGCGATCATCCTATGTAAGCGCGCGATGCTTTCTGGAAGCTTGCCATATTGCCTCACGGTGGAGAAAATTCAGACAGCGAAAGATGGTCACTCGAGGCCGGACCTCCGGTTTGTCTCGCAGTGGGCGATATGGTGAGCACGTTCTATCACATTGTCGCCACAGTAGTCCCGTATATCAAACATATCCAGCAGAGAGGTGGTGTGTCACCGTTAAGTGACTCCGGGAGGTCGACTATGTGCAAATTTTTTCTCCTCGAGCGGTTTTCTAGATCATCGAGCTTGTGCAGAATTTGATAAAGTTCTTTCTGTAGGGCATCATGCTGTTGCTTCAGAAGAAAAACATCATGGAAAACCTCCCCCACCTTAGTTTCATTAGTTTCCTCTGTGCAGTATATTGTGATTAGCTTCCTGGAGTGCTTGCTTAAAAGACAGCATGTTCCTGCATCAGATGAGCCATGGTTATTTTAATAGCTTGAACTATGTGAGCATAAGTGGCTAAAGCATGAGGGGGCATTTCCAGGGCCTTAGAAGCAGTCTGTGAGGAAAAGGGAGAGGCAGAGGTGGCTGGGTGTGGTGACTCTGAGTGAGTTGTGGCCATCTTGGATTCACCCCTCACCTTTTCTTGCTTCTGGCGCTGCTGTTTAGGGGGCATGAGAGGTGTAAAATACTTCTCCATGCACAGCCAAAATGTTCCTCGCTATAGCGGTGGCGAAGTCCCAACTTTTCAGACCCTCTGGAGGTTTGGGAGCAGTGTAAAAGCTGCAGCTGTAAGGGAGCTGTTTCAGACTGCAGCCATCTCCAACGGGGCGGAGCCGGAAGTCCGGGAAATATAGTTTAATACATGAGCAGTGGGAGAATCACCGAGGAGAGTGATGGACAGCCGAGTAGACCTGCTCCCATTTCGATTGCTTTGGGGAAGCATTTATCAAGTGCATTCTATAAAATAATGGGTAGAATCTGATTGGTTGCTCTTTTCACTGCATGATACATCAACCCCTAAATGTTCTCAGCTACAAAGCATGCCCAGTGTGAAAAAAACACACTCTGTCTGCTAAACAGATTCACAGGCAACTGTGAGCCAGCCCCTATGTGCATGTTCTCATTGCTGATTTTCTTAGCTCTTCTTTCCTCTGTGTGTAATATCTTCATGTACAGTACATGCAATACTTAAGTGTCTATACTAGGTTACCCCTTACTGTATGTCTCTTGCACTTATGACTTTTCTGGCCTTGTTCCATCTTAATGTCCTTTGTCTTGTTTCTCATCACTGTCCCTTACTTGCCTGTGTTTCACCTTGGGTCCTTTCTGTTCTCCTTGTTTTTCTATCCTCATGCGCCTCTTTGGTTTCCCAATACTTGTATCATAAGCCTTGTTTTGCCAATTTCATGTGTCCCTTGCTTTCCTAGCACTTGTGTTTGTGTCCTGTCTAACATTCATTATGTTGTGGGGGCTATGTGTGGTGATGAGAGGTAGGTGTGGGAGGAAAGGGGGGGGGAGACATTTGATTGCTTGTTGCCTAGAGTCGCTGCCAACAGAGCCCAAAGAGTGCCAGCCCAGAGCTCTCAGCATCCTGTGCTCTTATCTCGCACGTGTAGTGGAATCTGTGCCTGCCTGTTCAATACAACTGCTAGCTAGAAATATTGAGATGTAGTCAGGATCCCGGCTGACGGGTGGCCGACGGTCTAAATACCGATGCTGGAATCCCATACCCAACCCAGAAATATGACTGTGCATGCCTCAGAGCAGCACTTCACTATTGCAGACAGGCATAAAAGGATCCCTTTACAACGCTACACTATGTCTCCCGGCACACCAATGATTACATGATCGCACTACTGCAAATGCCAACACTAATATGTATTGTGATGGAAACAATATGTAAAGTAGTGTGTGGGGGGAGGCGATACAAGCAGAATGCTAACATAAAATTCACAATAGCCAATAGCACAAATTGGAATAATAATGTTCCTTCACACTGCCAGTACAGGTGCCTTACCTGGGTAAAGAGTTGTGTTGTTTTGTAATGTGATATGTGACCTAGGTGTTACTCCTACAGTGCTGTGAAAATTATTTGGGACAAGGTATGTTTTTTCTGTGTTTCGTTAATTAAAATAATCCATACAATTATTTACATATTATTATTGTTAATAATATGTTCACTCTTACCTGCATTCACTTTACTATGTGATATCTCAGGCAGGGTCAGACTGGCACACAGAGGAACAGGGGAAATCCCTGGTGGGCCACACTGTCTGAGGGCCCCACCCCAGGTCATGTTGCAGACTGTGCACTGCATTGTACACCGTTACTCTATTGGAGGATCAGTTACCTTGTGGAGCAGGACCACTGAAAAACTTTGGTTCTTGGTTTTCTTCTATAGAAACTACACCAATATTTGCCTAATGGTTGCTCAAGCAACTGTGGTGGCTGGCCACACTCCCGGTGGTGGATTACCACATCCTTTAATCATGGGCCCCTACTACTGCATTCCCCTTTATGCCCCAGTCCAACACCTGACATCAGTGTTGGACCCTTTATGCCCCAGTCAAACACTGATGTCAGGCATCGATATGGTAAACCTGTCGCACATGAGGATGTTTTAGTTGGCACTGGATGAGACCTCACGTAGGGCCAGCCACTGCTGCTGGACACTACATCATCTACTGATGAGAGGAATGGATGGTTCCTCACCTTTGAGTGTGCCTGCCCCTCTCTCCTCCATGCACCTGTCATCTGTGGGACACAGCACACACCATAAAACAAGTTCTGGGAGCAAGAGAGGCAGACAGAAGAGCCTACCTCTCCAATGCACAGTACCCAAAGGAAGAATGTAAGTGTAGGAGGGAGGGCTCATATGGAACTGGTGTGGAGGGACAGGGTGGTCTACTTAAAATGTGAGGACAGAAGTTAATTATTTAATTAGTGGGAGATATTAAATTATTGGTGCGGTGATGGGACCCTCTATATATTGTTGGGTGTTGTAGGGGCATTAATTAATTGGGGTTGAATTTGAGGAGAATTTAATAAATGGAAATACAAAGTACTTAAGGTCAGGGCAGGTTGGATGCAAATAGGTTTATTTCTTAAATGTATGTTATTTAATGTCATGGCGGCCTGGAGGGATAGGTGTATTTATTAGGGATGCTAAACATCCTGGTTATCCCAGGTCTGTACCAGTTTCCGGCCTTCCGCTCCGGCATCCCTACAGAATGCATAAATGTCCCCAGTTACTAGACTGGCAGCTGCAGGATGAAAGCCAGAAGCAGGTGGATCCCAGAGGGGCCAGGGTGGAAGAAAAGCCTGGTTTGTGTGACGTAGTTGTGCAGTGCCTGGAGGTTAACCCTGGCAGCCGGCCGCACGTTATGACGTCGTCAACAGTGGCCAGCCATCTATGTCTTCCAGCTTCAGCGCACGGGCAGCTTGGATTTCAGCATTCTTGCTCACTCTTTCACAGACCAGTTCCCACATTGACCATCTCCAAAATCAATAAATAGATAGAGGGCATAGATTAGTAGAAAGCATAGATAGACAGAGAGCACAGATAGACATAGAGCATATAGGCTACTGTGACTAGGAACCAGACTGTGATATTGACACCCACAGTCACTGTAAAATCACAAACAAAGGGTCTGATTCAGATTTGGGAATAGAGTAAGAAGGAGCAAGTAACTGTGTATCCTGGTAAGACCATGCTGCACTGCAGATGGGGCAGATATAACATGTGCAGAAATATTTAGGGCCGAATTAAATTAGCCTCGAAAAGCCGAGGTTGGCGAAAACCAGATGGTTTTGCCTCATTCGCCTGTTTGGACACAATGTTTTCTCCATGCGCGTCCCCACTTTTCGCCCTATTCAATTCCAAAACAGGCGAAAATGCGGATAGGCGAATGTAGTTAATAGCGAAACTTGTGAAATAGGACAGCATATTTTGGGGAAATCAGCCTGTACCCCAGAAAAAGCCTCACTGACCCAGGGAATCAATATAGAAGAGTATAAATAGCCCTAATAAATGTATTTAGTTATCTTATATTGAGTCTAAGGGCTGTTATATACATATTTGCAAAAGTGTGGAAAAATGCTATAAAGCAATGTTTTGTTTTAGAAAAAGAAGTACCGTAGTTAAATTTGAGGTACATGTTAATGGGTACTAGTATGTTTTGGTGTCACTAAAGTGAAGATTTAAAAAAATCTAAAAAATACACCTGCTGCATCCTCCTGCAATCCTAAAACCACCTGTCTCTACCTTTTAGACCCCCGAAAATACCAGGCCACTACTTTTTACCCATTTTCCAACACTTAAAATTTTTGCCCCAAAAATTACATTTTTTGGGGGGTAAATTAAGATTTTTTTTTCCTAGTCAGTCATTTTTATCCAAAGGGATCTGAACCAAGCCCCCACATTTGTATCCCAAAATATGGATTTTGCTCTTCTTTTCTCCTGCCTCTTGCTGGAGAAACTCCTTTGCCTGTTTTTGCCTATGGAGTTTTCACCTAGGTGAAAGCGTCCTGGAGTTGAATATGGCGATGAATTCAAAACTGGCAAAAACCGCGCATCGGCGAAAACTTTTCGCCAATCTTGGCTTTTTGTGGCTAATTGAATTCGGCCCTTAGATTTGGGAGGGGTGTGTCCAAACTGAAATCTAAATTGCGGTGTAAAAATAAAGCTGTCCAGCATTTGTTGGCTACATGCAACAGCAGCCAGTATTTACCCCACATGCAGAGCCGTAACTAGACTTTTTGGTGCTCTGTGTCAGAGAGAGCATTAGTGCACCCCCCCCATTTTTTAAATAGGTACACAAGATAGTGCACCTGAAAAAGGGCCATAGCCCCATGGGGAAGGGTCAGGGAAGAGATAGGGGAGGCCAGGAGATGCTGGGGATAAAAGAAGAGGAAGCTACAAGTGAGAATGATAATAAACAGGAAAATTCACAGGCCCAAACAGTGCCCCCTGCCCTGCGGTGCCCTGTGCCATGGCACTGGTCGCACTACCCTAGTTACGGCCCTGCCCACATGTAAAAAAATGTATGTATTTGCACCATTTGCATTGCAACATGGTTTGTCCAGGAACACAGTAACTTGCTCTATTTTAAGGTGCCTATCCACTAGACGATTAAAATGAGTAATTGAACGATTATATCGTTCGATCATCATTCGATAATCGTTTGCAGATTGTTTAAAAAAAAATAAGAGTTATAGTATAGCATACCTTTGTTAACTCTTTTTCTTCAAGGTCCATAGGGCCCACAGAAATCACCTTGGGTATGTAGCTGAAGTGATCCAGGCATCAAACAGCCAACAAGCTTTAACTCCCAGGATGCCCTGGGTCCTCCTCCATATATACCCCGCCCCTGGCTACAGGCAGTCAGTTTGTTATCAAGCCTAAGCAGGAAAGAAAAAATTGAAAAGGAAGGACCCTTGCATTCCAGACACACTCTCTCTAAGAAGAGGGAATCATAGAAATACAACAGAAAAGAAGTCCCCAAAAACAACAGATGCGTTAGGGTGGGTGCTCTGTTGACCCTATGGACTTCGAAGAAAAAGGGTTAACAAAGGTATGTTATACCTTAACTCTTATTTTCTTCTTCGGGTTCCATAGGGTCCACAGAAATTACCTTGGGATGTCCCAAAGCAGCTCCTCCAAGGGGTGGGGACGATCCTGTGTCTCAGTAGAAAGAAGAATCCTACACCCAAAGGAAGCATCCTGAGAGGCAAATGTGTAAAATTTTACAAAGGTATGGACGGAAGACCACGTGGCTGCCTTGCAAACTTGTTTAGCAGAGGCCCCACGATGAACCACCCACGATGGTCCCACAGATCGAGTAGAATGTGCTGTGACCGTGTTCGGAACAACAAGATCAGCTTGTGTGAAGGCTTGAGAAATTGTCATATGCAACCACCTGGCCAAAGTCTATTTGTTAGCTGGCCAGCCTCGCTTATGACATACAACACAAATAAAGAATCTGACCTTCTAATGGCGTCGGTGCGATCTACATAGTGCACGGAAAATATCCAGTGATGCTTCACCAGCCGACCGGCCAGAAGCTTGTAAGGCCCGAACCACAATTTCTTAATTCACATGAAACCGGGATACCACCTTAGGAAGGTACCCGGCCCTATTAAGAAGATCAGCTCTATCCTGGCCAAAAGACAGAGCTGCCAAAATCAGAGACCGTACAGCAGAAGCAAGACCATCTTTGCTGTTTAACTAGTTTAGGTCTACTGAGTTCAGTGGTTTGAATGGAGTAGCCTGCCAAACCTTGAGAGCCAAAGTCAAATCCCACGGGGCTACCGGGGTGGATAAAGGGAGAAATGAAAAAAATATTCTAACACCAGGCAATGGGGCGATCCTTCGCTGAAATAAACTGAAAGTGCAGAAACCTGAACCCTGAGGGTGGCCAGATGGAAACCCTGATCAAAAATCAACCTGAACAAAGAAAGCACTCCAGAGACCCTAAACACCTTGGGGTTACATTTCTCAGTTCGCACCACTGAAAAAAACGAGTACCAAATTCTGTAATAAATGCGGGCAGAGGAAGGTTTCCGTACCCTCAACATTGTCTGAACTACAGAATTGGAAAAACCTTTTGCCTTTATGGCAGAGGTCTCAAGAGCCATGCCACCAAAAACAGACTAAGAAGATTTGGGTATAGGCAGGGACCCTGTATTAACAGGTCCGGCCTTTGAGGAAGAGGCCATGGAGTGTCTATGGAGAGACTCTGTAGATCGGTGAACCCATGGTGTCTGGACCAAGCAGGAGCTATCAGTATTACTGTCCCACTTTCCTTCTTGAATTTCCTGATGACCCTTGGAAGAAGGGAAACTGGAGGAAACAGATACCCAGTCTGAAGTTCCACTTTACTGCCAGAGCGTCCACAAACTCGGCTGCAGGATCCCTTGTTCTGGACCCATACCTGGGGACCCTGTGTTTGTGACCTGAGGCCATGAAGGTAATACCTCTGGAAGACCCCATCTGTCCCCAAGGCTCTGAAATACTCGTGGATGAAGAGCCCACTCTGCGGCATGTATATCTTGCCGACTTAGGAAGTCCACTTCCCAATTGAGGACTCCTGGTCAAAGCGGATATCGTCGGAAAAGTAACATTCTGCCCAGACCAGAATGTTTAATACTTCCGCCATGGCAGCCTCCCTGATGGTTGAGGCAGGCTACTGCGGTAGCATTGCAAATTGTACCTACACAGGCCTGTCCTTCAGTATTTCCTGAGCTTGAACCAGCTCTCTAAAACTGCCTTTAGTTCCAGGACATTTACGGACAGAAGACTTTCTTTTGCGTCCATCATCCATGAAATGTGTCGACCTGTTACCTACAGCACCTAGTGTTCCCAGGTGGTCTCCCATACAAGTACTAACCAGGCCCCCACTGCATAGGTTCCAAGATCAGATGAGATTGGGCATGTCCAGTGTGTTGCGGCTGTAGGTTCCCCCGCGGAGGCTGGCATTGGTCGTGAGGAGTACCCAAACTGGAATCCAGAATGGTCGACCCTTGTTGAGACGTCACCTTTACAACCACCACGACAGGGACAGTCGCACTTCTGGCAAGAGACGATAGTCTGTGACCTTACTGAGTGGTACTCCTGATACCAGAGTCGCGGCCTGTTGGGGGAAGACGGAGCGGCGACGCGAGAGTCTATCCGGGTGCTAAGCTGCTTCAGGTCTCCCATCCGTCAGCCATGCGCCGCCACTCAGAAAAAAGAAAAAAAAAACTTGTTTGGGGACTGCTCCTGCAGTCCCACTGACCACATGGTGCTCCTGCACCAAACAGCAAAAAACTGACTGCCTGTAGCGGGGCGGGGTATATATGGAAGAGGACACAGGGCATCCTGGGAGCGAAAGCTTGTTGACTGTTTGGTGCCTGGATCACTCCAGCTACATACCCAAAGTAATTTCTGTGGACACTATGGAACCCGAAGAAGAAATTTGTCTTTTAGACATCTATCATTGGGCAAACATGCTGGTTGATTGATTTTGCCTACACTGAACGACTGCTCGTTCAGTGTAGGCACAGCACAGACTGACAAACAACTGCACGATTACAACGTCATAATCGTGCAGTCTTTTGCCTGTCTTCTAGTGGATAGGCACCTTTACTATATTCCCAAATCCGAATCAGGCCCAGAGGCAACAACACATACTGTACTGAATATTTCATATAATAAGTATAACACTATAACCTGCAAAATAAGGAATAAAAAAAAAAATCTTTATTTTGTATTTCAACTTGGTCTTGAGTCTTTTGACTCAAAAGACTGTCTCCCTTAATTTATATTAAATACTGTTTTGCGTTTAAGCTCATCGTTCTAATTTATACAGAACTTTGAGAATGCCACCACCAAAGAGGAAATGTCAGTTAATTGATAAATTGCGCAATAACTTTCCTTATATTAAGAAATGTAAAGAGAATGACAATGAAGCTGTGTTATACTCAATGTGCAGCGCTGTGTTTGCAATTGGCCCTGGCGGGAGGTCTGACATTATGGTCCATATTAAATCAGAGAAACACAAACTTGTATCGAAGGCTTCTTTAACTTTCAGGAAAGTAACCAGATTTTTTGACACCTGTCAAAGCAGATAATGAGTCTCTACTATCAAAACCATAATGAAAGTGAAGGAACATCATCATCTACATCATAATATGGGTATTAAAAAATATATTTCTTAAGTTTTTCAGTAAACCCATTTTTAAAAATTAAAATACATACAGTCGGGATAAATTGTGGCCTTTAAATGTGCTTTAAATATCCAAACCCTGCCAAATTCTACATACAGTCTGTATTTTGTCTTCACAGCAATATTATTCACATACTATGGGGTTTATGTAGTAGGGTGCGGTGTGGGTTGACTGCACCAGTGGAGTCCCCGCTAATGTGCCCCAGGTTTTTATTTTTGAAATATAGCAACCCTAGTATTTATTAAATGCTAACCTTAGGGCCCATTGCAGGTAGAAGAGCTAATTATTAAACATAAGTGATATTTGTGGTGTATATAGTTCTCATTGCTGTGTATGTATTCTGGTGGAAGGTTACAACGGATCTTATTATTTGTTTGTATTAGTTGGCGTATGCAGGGCTGCCATCAGAAATCGTGGGGCCCGGTACTGACAAAGAAGGCAGGCCCCCCCCCCGGGGGATAGTGCAGAGGTGGGAGGAGCTGTATATGTGGGTGGAGCTACACAGGGGGGGGGGTTTGGCCGTCAATTAGTGCATCACCCAGTTTAAAAATTCTCAAAGTTTGGGGTGGGGAAGACAGGATGGGAATGGGTGGCACAGGGCTGGGAAGGCTGGACTGGGAGGCTACAGGGAAGGTTGGACTGGGGGTGGACAAGGCAGGGAAGGCTGGATCTTAATTGGGGGGCACAGGGCAGAGAAAGCTGGCTGGACTAGCGGGGGCAGGAAAGGCTAGGTACACTAGTGGGGAGGCACAGGGCAGAGAAGGTTGGACTGGGGTGGGGGACAGGGCAGGGAAGACTGGCTGGATTAAGGGGGGCACAGGGCAGGGAAGGGTGGCTGGACTAGGGGAGCAGGGGGCAGGGAAGGCTGGCTGGACTAGGGGAGCAGGGGGCAGGAAAGGTTGGCTGGAGTAGAGCGTTAGGGCAGGGAAGGCTTGCTAGTTTCTTGCAGTAGGTGGAGCGGAGGGGCACAGGGCAGGGACTCCTCCTACCTTGATTCTTCAGAGGGCCCAGGCCGGGAGACAGCAGTGCAGAGTATATGAATCAGCAGTCGGGTAGACACAGCACCGCTGGTGGTAATTGAAATACGACGCTGCCCGCGAGCCAATCACAGCTCGCGGACCGGCAGCCAATCAGGAGCGGCTGCAAAGGCTGCTCCTGATTGGCTGCCAGTCCGCGAGCTGTAATGTCTTGCGGCCGGCACCATATATCAAATACCGCCGGCGGCGCTGTGTTTCCCCGGCTGCTGATTCATATACTCTGCACTGCTGTCTCCCGGGCCCGGCAGTCCCTCCCTGACGGCGACCCTGGGCGTATGAATCTCTAGTTTTTGTCTTTGGTTTTCTGCAGTGTTTCAGTAAAGAAGTATGCTCACTCACTGTGTCTAAGTTGTTAAGAAACCCTTATTAAAATATAAGTCACAGACTTAACACTGGCGACGAGGATTAAATCTGCTTCAGCATTGCTCCAGTGATCAGTGGAGCACCAGTGGACTGACACAGCACAATCGTGGTGCAAGAGGAGCAGCACATGCAGACTGCCAGCATCACCTAGCCTGAATACAGGGGCATGTGAGTTATATCATTCTTTCTCTAAGGAAGGGAGGAAAAAGGACATAAAGGCAAAATGTCAGGATATATTGGCACATTAGCTGCTTTTGATACTATAGAGGACTAGGCTACATATATTGAGAGAGTGGAATTATACTGTCATGCTAATTCTGTGCAGGAAGATAAGAAAGTAGCAGTCTTACTCAGTGTAATGGGTGCCACAACATACAGATAGCTAAGGAGTTTAATAACACCTGAAAAGCCAGCTAGCAAGTCATTCACTGACATAGTGTACATTTTAAAAAAACATTTACATCCTAAACCATTAGTGATTGCTGAAAGATTCAGGTTTCACAGAAGGGATCAAACTAAAATTGAAAGTATATCTGAGTACATTGCTGAACTGAGAATGTTATCTGAAAAGAATAACATTGAACTGAGAATGTTATGTGAGTTTGGAGCAGGGTTACTAGATGCCCTAAGAGACCGTTTAGTTTATGGGATGACAAGTGCTAGTGTACAAAAGAAATTGCTGGCTGAGCCTGAACTGACCTTAGAGCGAGCACTATCCATAGCTATTTCAATGGAGACTGCATCCAGGGATGCATCCAAATTACAACAAAAGGGACCAGAATGTACTGCTAATCCAATTCATTGGAATCAGAGACAAGATGCAAGTCAGTGCTGGTTTAAAGACAAAGTGTGTAGAAAATGTAAGAAAAGAGGCCATATTGAAAGGGTGTGCCAGTCGGGAAGAACACCCAGCCACCCGCAAGTATCCAAAGCCTATGGGAGAAAATATGCAACACCCCAGGTGCATAAGGTAGCTGACAATGAGTCAGACTCTACTGATAGTACTGGGACAGAGAAAGGTTTAGGCAGCCTAGAGGTGCACTTTATAACAGCAAAAGAGCACCAAGTGATTTGGGTCACCTTGGAAGTAGCAGGTATTTACTTAAAAATGGAATTAGACACAGGCTCTGCTCTGTCAGTGGTAAATGCAAGTGATTACAAATGCCTATTTGCTGAGATTCCTTTAAAGAAAACATCAGTAGCACTCCGCACATATACGGGCGAACCTGTGTCCCCACTGGGAAAAATAAAAGTATTTGTTAAATACAAAGGCAATACTCATAAGCTGTATTTATATGTACGTCCACAGGGTGGACCAGCACTATTGGGCCGCAAATGGATAAGGAATATTCAAATTGATTGGCAGTCCATTCACATGTTACAGCCTATCACATCTAATGTATCACAAGTAACGCAGCTACTAAAAGACTCTCAAAATTGTTAGCTGCTGCACAACCCATTTTCCAACAAGGGATAGGCACGCTAAAGGGCATTAAGGCCAGTATAGAGTTGGATCCACATGCCGTACCAAAGTTTCATAAAGCTCGTACAGTACCATATGCTATCCGACTAGGGGTTGAGGAGGAATTACGGAAACTGGAAGATTCTGGTATAGTCTGCCCTGTAGAATGGAGTGAATAGGCTACGCCTATAGTTCTGGTAGTAAAAAAGGACAAAGCAGGAAGTATCCGAATTTGTGGAGATTTCAAAATGATAATTAATCCAGTACTGTACACTCTGTACAGTATCCTTTGCAGCTCTCTCAGGGGGTGACCGGTTCTCCAAAATTGTTCTAGCTCAAGCGTACTTACAGATGGAAATAGAGGATGCATCCAAGAAATATCTAACCATCAATACACACAAAGGCTTATTGCAATATAATCGTCTTGTGTTTCGACTATCTTCCGCCCCAGCACTATGGCAGAGAGCAATGGACCAAGTCCTACAAGGAATACCAGGTACACAATGTTACCTGGATGACATAATTGTAACAGGCAAAGATGACGTGGACCACTTAAGTAATTTGGAAAGAGTATTAACCAGACTACAAGAATAAGGACTCAGAGTAAATAAAGACAAATGTGCATTTTTCCAAGAAAGCATTTCCTATTGTGGACATGTAATTGATAGAGAGGGCCTGCACAAGTCAAATGATAAAATTGAGGCAGTACTGCAAAGTTCTTACCAGACATCTCCACAGTAGTACACCCACTAAATGCCCTACTACAGAAAAATGCACGTTGGAAATGGACAAAAGACTGTGAGAAAGCATTTTCAGAAACATAAAAAATTATTACATCTGATGAAGTCCTTACTCATTTTGATCCAAATTTGCACATCAGACTGGCATGTGATGCCTCACCATATGGCATTGGAGCAGTGTTGTCACTTCAACTGAGAGATGGAAGCAAGAAACCAATAGCATTTGCTTCACGGTCCTTGACAGTGGCAGAGAAGTATTATGCTCAAATTGATCGAGATGCCTTAAGTCTAGTATGGGGAGTAAAGAAATTTCATCAATATTTGTATGGACAAAGGTTTACATTAATAACTGATCATTAACCACTGGTATCGATTCTTAACCCTCAAAAGGGAGTCCCAGCCATGACTGCTGCTCGTCTTCAACATTGGTCATTATTCCTGGGTGCACACACATATGACAGAGTGTAAAGGACCAAAACTGCATGACAATGCTGATGGTCTATCGCGTTCCCCCCTGCCCCAAAGTGAGAAGAACAATGTTAGAGACCCACTGGAAGTGTATCACAATATGTTAATAGAACAGCTACCTATTACCAATGACATGATCAATCAGGAAACAAGGAAAGACCCTGTGCTATCTAAAGTAATGGACTCAACTATCAAAGGTTGGCCTAAACATGGCAATGCTCAATATTACGGATTTTCGACCAGGAGAGATCAACTTTCTGTATATCAAGGAACTCTAATGTGTGGGTCCAGAGTGGTAATACCACCTTAACTGCGAAATAGAGTTTTTGAAAATTTACATGAGGGTCACCTGGGCACAGTGAAAATGAAGAGTCTTGCTAGAAGCTACGTGTGGTGGCCAGGAATCGATGGTCAAATTGAAACATTACACCCCTGGGAATGGCCATCATCTCCATGGCAGCGGGCACATATTGACTTTGCTGGTCCATTCATGGATTGTATGTTTCTTATTGCAGTGGACACTCATTCAAAATGGCCTGAGGTAATAAAGATGAAATCCACTACATCTGAGAAAACAATTGCTGTTCTGCAAACCATCTTTGCCAGAAATGGTCTACTGGAGCAAGTATGCAGTGACAATGGGCCACAACTTGTGTCCATGGAATTCAAAAAGTTAATGCGAGACAATGGCATTAAACATTTTACATCAGCTCCACACCATCCAGCTACTAACGGTTTGGCTGAGAGATTTGTACAAACATTCAAAAAAGCTATCAAGTCCATGTACAATGAACATCTGCCTTTGCTACACAAGATTGACAACTTCCTGTTCATATATCGTAGAACTGAGCACTCCACTTCCGTTCAGCCACCTGCTGTGCTCTTTATGCGACAGAACTTGCGGTCTCAGTGGGACTTGATAAAACCAGATGTAAGACGAAAGGTACACGACAAACAGTTTCAAACTGTTTATCAGAAACGTACTTGGACCTTCAACATTGGCCAGCAGGTGCTTGTCCGTGATTACAGAGAAGACAAATGGCAACCGGGAATAGTTTCTTCCAAATCCGGCCCTCTTATGTACGTGATTGAAGTGGGAGGAGAATTGTGGCAACACCACATTTATCAAATAATTGAGGCCAGGATGCAAACGGACTGTACATCCACACCTGGACATAGCTATGCAATATACCCCTCTGGGTCTGTTACAGAGGCGGTTCCTGACACTGTAGAGAATCTATACCCCTCTGGGTCTGCTACAGAGACTGTTCCCAAGCTAGTTATGGAATCACCTGAGCATGAGGTTCCATTAGTGACAACAACTGATCCTGAACCTTCTAGTGTGATTTTGGTGGAGCAGCCTGTCACTCTGGAACCTAAACATCGTTACCCAGACAGAGTTCGTAACTCACCCCAAAGGCTTGATTTGTACCCTTCTGGGGTAACGTATACATTGTGTAATGCTAACCATTTTCTATGTCTGCATTTATCTAAGTTGGGAGGAGTGTGGTGTACATAGTTCTCATTGCTTTGTATGTATTCTGGTGGAAGGTTACAACGGATCTTATTATTTGTTTGTATTAGTTGGCGTATGAATCTGTAGTTTTTGTCTTTGGTTTTCTGCAGTGTTTCAGTAAAGAAGCATGCTCACTCACTGTGTCTAAGTTGTTAAGAGACCCTTATTAAAATATAAGTCAGAGACTTAACAATATTGATTAAACTTTGGGGATTGATACAATAACATTCACTTATGTTGTCCATGTTTAATAGACTACACCAGAGGTTCCCAAACTCTGCCAGTACAGTACACATTTTAAGAATATTCATACTTGAGCACAGGAGACTTAATTAGTACCTCAGTCAATTTGATGTAACCATCTGGACTCATGAATGGATATCCTTAAAACCTGGACTGTAATGGTGGAATTTGGGAATATGTTGGCCCCTGTGGAATCCCGCTGCATGGGGTCGTCAACTGCATCATCAGGTTGGCTTGAATGAAGAGCTGACCTGACGATGCGGCTGACGTCCCCACGGGAGGGCG
This sequence comes from Taudactylus pleione, assembly GCA_031769625.1. Lineage (NCBI taxonomy): Eukaryota > Metazoa > Chordata > Amphibia > Anura > Myobatrachidae > Taudactylus > Taudactylus pleione. Next base: position 536,395 of record JAUIMM010000435.1, read on the forward strand.
CACCGCACAACATAATACATATTTAATGATTTTAACAATTTGTCTTTCCAATCCATTAGAATCGGGCAAATCGTTTAAAAAATTCACTAAGTGGGTACACACCTTTACTGTCTTCTGAAGATGGTACATCTTAAGCAGACAGTAAAGGTGTGTACACACTTAAGGTGCATACACACGTAACGATTTTCTGTCAGATTTTCCCTTGAAAAGTGAACTATTTGTTGAAGTGTAATGAACGATTTTTACAACGATGAACGGAAAATGTTCCTTTCCTTAATGAAAATCATTATGTTGGTCAGTCTGAAGTGAACTACAAACAATTTTCGTTCATTGTTATAACCCAGGAACTGAACGATTTTTTGAACGATTACGACGTCGTTATAGTTAAATCGTTCAAAAAATCGTTACGTATGTACACACCTTAAGTGATTTTTTTAAATGGTACATTCATAGTGGTTCAACTTGGCCTCTATGTACAACAACTTTTCTTTACTCTTGGACAAAGAAATTGGTTTCACCAGAAAACATAAAATTTTTCCAATCATCACTGGTCCTGCTCTTGTATTTTTGGCCCATTGAAAGTAATTTTTAGTCATGCACTTGTAATGCATTGCATTTTTATTTGTCTTCTTGCCGTTTTGATCACTTCTAGGTGTCTGGACCACACTGTTAAATAACCAATAAGCACACCACTAGCTGCTAAATCTCTAATGCTTTATCTGGATAAAACTATTTTACTAATTGTTTCCTTATCCATTTCTGTGACATAGTCGTGGTTTTGCCGTGAGTTTTAAGCAGCCTTGAAACATTTGATTTACTTACTCCAACAGGGGGCCTGATTCAGCAAGGATCACAACTGCGATTCCGCACACAATCGGCCAATTGATGCGTTCTGCGCGTGCATCGCAGCCACTGCGATCGCGGTTACTTTGCAAACCCATCGCAGAGTGATTGATAGGAAGTACCATTTGGGGGTGGTTGGCGAAACGCAGGCCAGTGATTTGAATGCTGTTGCAGGGGCGTGCATATATTAGGCACTGCATGCGATGAGGTGTGCGAGTGTGCATGAGGCTATGATGGCACTCGATGTTACCGATGGTTTTGCAGTCTTGCTAAGTATTAGGATGTGTGTAAGGTAAGGTGGACGTCCTTATGTTGTGCTGCAGCAGCACAGCGGTCGTAGTGGATTAGCGTACTATCGCAGTGAGCCTGCATGCGTAATCCCTATTATACTCGCAGTTGCGTTCCATAATGAACCAGGCCCAGAGTCAACAATATCACAGTCATTGATGTATTCTTTTTAAAAGCTACAATTTCAGCTATTTTGTTGGCTGTAATATGCATACTTAGCAAAAAATGAAGAACAATTAGATTCATGTTAACTTGAAAAAAAATAAAAATAAATGACTGATCATTTAAACCCAGATTCCGGCTCCATGGAGTGACCTAGTTGATCTGATTCCTATCCTTGAGTCTCTTGGGTTTACTAGTAAAAAGGCAGGATCCATTTAATTAGCGCTTTGCAATAGTCCAGGATAAAAGCATCTGTCAATTGTATCAGCAGAAAACAAAGTGTACTGTTACTGGTTGAGATGATGATATTCTTTTATACTTCCTATTAATATTTCATGTTTGCTCAGGTCAGTCATTCTGTTAAAGGGACATCTCAGTCAGAGTAGAGCTCTGGGTAATAAATCAGGTCACTTACATTAATGCACATACAGTATCTTGTAAGCCATTTTTTCTCTCTTTCTACTCTTCCTAAAGCTTGAGATATGGCCAGTGAAATGTATACGCGGTGCCTAATAGCTATGCATAGTTTACATTTTACTGTACTCATCCTACCTCATTTACATTTTACTGTACTCATATCTACCTCAGTCTGAACTTATCCCTAGCAATATTCCAAAATGGGACATAAACAGAGTACATTTTACTTACTGTGGTAATATCTGATACGGCACATGTCTAGGTCTTTAACCATCCTAAATCAATGGAAACAATTACCAAAACATATTTAAAGTTGCAGCATTTGTTCATCTGTATGAAATCAATTTGTAAATTTAGAAATGGGTCCCAGAGTGGGTGCTGTGTCTTCTAAGACCTCCCAACAGTTCCGACATAAAAGGCAACCATGACAGTATTGTTGTGAAATTAAAGTAAATCCTGGGTCAGACTAGTTCTGTTTTACAGTGAAAATCGTTCCTCCGTTGCCTTCCATCCCATCAGATCTATATCTAGACTTTTTGGTGCCCTGTGCCAGAGAGAGCATTGCCCCCCCCTCCCATCATTTAAATAGGGACATAAGATAGTGCACCTGAAAAAGGGCCATGGCCTCATAGGGAAGGGCCAGGGAAGAGAGAGGGGAGGCCAGGAGATGCTGGGGATAAAAGAAGAGGAAGCTACAAGTGAGAATGATAATAAACAGGAAAATTGACAGGCCCAAACTGCGCCCCCTGCCCTGCGGTGCCCTGTGCCATGGCACTGGTCGCACTACCCTAGTTACAGCCATGCATCCCATGGCCACACACAAGCAAGATGTAGGAGTCAGGCTTTTGGAGCCACCAGATCTCAGTCTGGTAATTACCAGAGTTTACCAGTAGAACACAGCCAAAGTAACGTTTTCAGGCTTCGGTGACTTCACCTTGGAGTATAGCAATACACTATAAAGAGAAGTGCTTTGAGTGGTGTTTGCAAATGTACACCGGAATATCATGTTCCACCTGCTCATTCTGTGGGCATAGCAGGGTTTAGAGAGTTTTTGGTGAAAGAAATAGAACAGAAAAGCAAAAGTTTATATGTGTTGGGTACTACAAGCAAAATTAATAAGAGAACATGATTGATGGCACTAAGGTCTGCAACACATCCGTAGGTCTCATCATCTAGGTTCTTGATAGGAAATATAGGAATATTACAAGTGCTGGGACAATAAATACCCATTTCAATAAAGAGTTGATAGAACCTGAAACATATTGTTAGGTGGCACATTCAGATAACCTCCATCAGAAGAGCAATACATATATTTCATCCCAGTTTTACCTAAGAGATAACTGATACAAGCACCCCCACTGCTCTGACTGTTTGATGTGAAAGCGGGCCAAATAAACATCCAATACATTTTAGGACAAATTTAGAAACACCAGTATTGTGCCAGACACTGGATAAAACATAAAAAAATCTGACTGAGCCATGGGGACTAGCAGGGGCATTTCTAGAGAGGAGGGGGCCCGTGTGCAGTCTCCGACATGGGCCCCCTCCTCTTTGTCCGGCGGCCGGCAGCGCACTGAGCTATGCACGGCCAGCGCCGGGGGATTATAGACTCTGGGCACTAGAGTGCACCCAGAGTCTATAGAGTATGCACAGGTCACCAGGAAAATGGCCGCGGCGGGCATTTCCCTGTACTGCGCATGTGCAAACGGCAGCCATTTTCCAGTCATTTTTAGAGCACCCGACCCCCGCTCCGACGTGGGACTCCGGAGAAGTGCGGGGGGCCCCCGTGGGGCCATTATAATGGGTGCAGGCCCACCCTGCACCCATTATAGATATGCCCCTGGGGACTGGTGGGGCTGTGAGACTCTCTGTGTGGAGGAGGGGGGAAGCCTTAGGGGGTCTATTTACTTAGGGGTCTTATGGAGATAAAGTGAACTGAGGTAAAGTACCAGCCAATCAGCTCCTAAATGCCATGTCACAGGCTGTTTGAAAACTGAGTTAGGAGCTGGTTGGCTGGTACTTTATCTCCATCCAAGGCTTAGTAAATAGACACCACAGTCATTTAGGTTCCAAGTCTGCTGGTAAAGACACTGACTATTCAAATTACTTATTTCACCACAAATACAGCATATTCTGCTAAAGGGTTGCCTTTGCCCAGGCAAAGTGTAGCTACCCAAAGAAATTCTAGGCCTCCCCTGATTCGTTCCCCCTCTCCAAGGAGGCATAATTTTAAATATCAGTTCTCACAGCAAGTTATTGTTGAGCAATAACACCAATAGGTACAATGTTAAGGAATAACTTATATCCTGTTATTAATGAAAAGGAGAGAGGAGATTTGTAAAAGTTCTGGTCTATGGCCGTTCTCCAACTGAAACCATCAAGAAAACATGCTAAACTAAGATAGTATTTTTTTTAAGTTGGGGATGGGCAGAACCCCCTCTGGTAGGATTGACTAAAATAGAAGACTGAAAACAAGCAGGACTACACCCCCGTGACAACCAGTGAAATAAGTCTATTTAACAGATTTTGAGACAAACAGATCAGCGGAAGCTGCATTACTTACAATCCTAAGGAGAAACATATTCATTAGATTAATTTGCCCCATAACTGTGATGTAAATTCTTTTGTAGTTTTTTTTTAAGTTAAGTTTTCACAACTTAATGGTCACTTTTAACCTTCCACTAGGGTTACGAATAGTGTAAGATATGTATAAAGCTTATTTGATGATTACTTTATGATTAAACAAAACACAGTACCCATTGTCACAAAATAATATATTAAAAAATAGAGTTGGAAATCTACACTTTGTTTCTTGAAACTGAGCCATGTTACCTTGTCTAACATTAATGAAGGATAATATGAATTAACACATGGGCTTCCCAAGAGGTACAGAAACATGCTTACAATATCATATTCCCATAATTAACCAAACCACATGTGCTGGCCTAATTTAGCCTATTTGTCAGTTAGTGACATGTCGTCATGAATAATGATCAATATTGAGATGCAAATCACTGTATTTTGTTTTAATTTTTTATTCTAAAATCCCTTATTATTAGACAAAAAAGGACAACTATCACCAGGTTTTCAGAGTAAGCTACTGGATAAAATGATCTGCAGTAATGTTGGGCTATTCTACCATGTAGGGAAGAGATAGGATTGGTTGTCAGAACCCCTGAGAGCTGATGGACTGTTGATCACAGCATACTGTACATGCGGTGAGCCTGCTGCTTAATATCATCTCAAAGGGAACCATTTACCAACAATACATATAAAATGTGATGTAAGAAAATTTAAGAACATTTTTGTCCTAACGTGCAATGCAGTCATGAAAATGGCCACTTGCATTTGCTAGGGTTGGGGGGCCGGGACAGAGATTCGGAAAAAGCTCTGTCCTTACGAATGCATTCCGGAGCATGGTAAATCCAATTTGTATAACAGTCGCCATTGAAACCTATGGGGCTGCTTTTGCAGCCAGATATGGAGAGGCCACGGCAGATATCGGTCTTTCCTTGTTACATTTAGGAGATACTAAAATCCCCCCAAAACATACATTTTGGGGGGATTGCCCTGCAAAATAGCTTTAATAAATAGGCCCCAAAGTGAACTATTTAGATGGGGTTTCATTGCAGTATCTTACGCAGAGTTATAGGAAATCAGCTTCTATTTATCCTAGACCTTCAATCCTTAATATTGAATAGGACTGCAATTTATACTATTGCTTAGAGCTTTCTATTTTGAAACTTTCAGTTCTTCATGAATTTGATTTGTTTTAGGTTTACCGTTATACTATTTTTAGCATGTATTAATAAAATTGTTTCTTTTGTTATAAGCAAATATCCATCTTTTCAAAATATTAAAATATATAATATCTTAATTTCTATTATGTTTATTACAATTTATAGTTACAAATTAATTTCAAATTTACCCAAGAAAGAACTAGCACCCACTTTATTGTTTGTCTACCATTTGTTCAATTGAAAAGCATGTACAGATCTCTCCCTGTACAGTATGTAAGCTTAAGGGGCCCATACATCAACAATCACGAAAAAAAGACTCAGATTCTGAGACTTTTTTTTCCTCCAGATTTAAAGATTCCTTAATCCACCAATCTGCACTCATACATTACAGATGTTTCAGTGATTTGCAGATCATTTTCAGCAAATCCTAGATCTGCCAAACTTGAAAGACTCATCATTTTACTAGTTAGTGTCAGTAAGTTGGCTGTTTCTCTACATACACTAGCAACCTACAGCCTCGATTGGTCGGTGAAATCCATTATGTTGGACAACCTAATTTACCGATTCCAATCACATTTTGATCGGAATCAGCAATCTGTGAACCCCATACATTGGCAATTTTTTACGACTATCATCTGCAAAACGCCAAATTGCCCCAGAATGCCTTAAGTCGATCCTTGGAGGTAGATTTACTCTCTGTCAAGTTTACAAAGCCACCAAAGATCCAAGCATTAGTACTTAATGCTAAACAAGCATTATTTACTATTGCCCTTTGAAATCCATCGGTTAAAGCCGTCAATCATGAGCGATTTTTTTTAAACCCAAGGGATAGTAAATCTACCCCCTAATGTTGGTAATAAGGAGGGAAATATATTAAATCTTTAAAGAAGAAAAAGGGGGGGGGGTTGTAACCCTCTATTGTTCCTCAGCACACTGAATTGTACCTGCAACAACACAACATGAAGACTATATGGTGATAGAAATTGAGAGATATTAGTTGCATGCATTTGCAAATCCATGGGAAGCTGCTAGGCTACGTCACGGCTTCTCTGTCACTAGCAGTCCTTAACACTAAGGGGTTCACATCTGGGGTGCAGGACCCCCCCCCCCAGGGCATCACACGAAAAAGGGTGACAGTGCTGTGTAAAGTATAGATGTGTGAGAATAATAAGTGTTGAAAAAGGGTTAAAATATATGTGAAAAAATTACATGAATAAAAAACAAACATAAAAGGTGATATGAAAAGTGACTCTGTGTATTAAGTGGTGATGCCCTGAGGAGGCCCAGCCAGAGTAGCCCCCTTTTTTCTACTTGGTATGATCCCTCCCTTTCATGCACCTGAAGGGTACTGCCAGATTGATTTGAGCAGCTGCCATTTTCTGTTTTTTTGTTATGAGATGCATGAATGAGCCAGCATTAGGAGAGCATGCAGGTTCTAGTAGTGCTAGTTGGAGTTCCCAGGGGTGACTCCCAGGTAAGCTGGCTCTCAATTTGGATGCATTTATGTATGTGCCTTTATCATGAGGCCTTACAAGTGGCATCACCACTTAATACACACAGTCACTTTTCATATCACCTTTTATGTTTCTTTTTTTATTCATGTAATTTTTTCACATATTTTTTTTCCAAATCTGTGTTTATTAAGGTCAAAGACGACAATAGTACATACAATCAATCAAATGGCCAAAGATAACCTAAATAAGAGACATTTATACGAAGAAAGAAAAATAAAAAACAAAGGACAAAAAGAGGAAATAGATATCAGTTTTGTGAAAAAAAAAAAAAGTCATGGAATTGTCTCAAAATTATAATGTGGGAAATAGTGGGTAGAGAAACTCAAATATAAACCAAAATAAGAGAAAAGTAAAAGATTAAAAGGAAACCGCAGACAAGAAAACAGAAAGTAAAGAAAAATAAATAAATAAAAATAATGAGTTGCTTGTGTCCGCTAAGAGGTTGTAAAGGGAGGAGGGGGAGGAGTGGCAGTATAAGCAGCATAATCTAAAGTGTCTTTAAAGCTTAACCAAGGATACCAGGTGGTAGTAAAGTCAGAGGAGGGCAATTTTGAAGAGGATGTTTAGTCCTCCATAAGCATATCAGGGGCAAACTCAGGATTCTCAGGGAGGGGTTTCCATTATATATGTTTACACACACACACATATATATATAAGTAGGTGCACGCGACAGAGGCCCCCAATAGTAGTCCTCCCCGTATGCAGTGCCCCTTATATGCTGCCCCCAGTAGTAGTCCTCCCTATGTAGTACCACTTATGTAGTACCCCCAGGAGTAGTCCCCCCTATACAGTGCCCCCTCAGCAGTGCCAGTGCCCCAGTAGTGGTGCCCCATATGCAGTGCCCTTAGTAGTAGTCCCCCCTATGCAGTGCCCCCCCCAGCAGTGCCAGAGCCCCCAGTAGTGGTCCACCATATGCAATGCCACTTATATTGTGCCCCCAGTAGTAGTCCCCCCTATGCAGTGCCCCTTATTTAGTGCCCCTTAGATAGTGCCCCCTGTAGTGCCTACTCCCAGCAGTGCCATTGCCCCCAGTAGTGCCCCCCCCTAGCAGTGACAGTGCCTCCACTAGTGGTCCCCCCTTGAAGTGCCCCCAATATAGTGCCCTCCAGGAGTTCCTCCCCCCAGCAGTGCCCCCTACATATATAACGAAATTTAATACACAAAAAAGAACACTTACTTGAATCCCTGCTCCTGTGCCCGCCTCCGTCCGTGAGCCAGAAGGTGTGCATGGCGTACAGCGCGTCCACTGCCGATTCAGCTGCCAGCACTTCCGCATCAGGTGGTATGAAAGCCACCTGATGCGGAAGCGCTGACATCTGAACTGGCAGGGGCCTGGCCGGGCAGCGCCACGCAGCCAATCATGGGTTGCCGGGGATGGTGCAGAGATGGAGACAAGGCTGTCTCCATCTCTGAAAAAAAAAAAATATTGGTTGGTCAGGGAGGGGGTTTCTGGGATCTTAGAAACCCCCCCTCCGTGCGCTAGTGCATATAGTGATCTCTTCTCTGGAACCACCGAGAGATAGGCGGGCGAACTGAGGATCTCCAAAAGCATGGTATGGTTGCTCTTGCGGCATTCATCAATCCTTAAGGCCGCCACTACACTAGCCGTAGTTGAAACATTAAGGGCAACCAATTTAGTATAGTTGATCTTGAAATTAGACACAAAGCTGAACCTTTGAAACTCCTGCATAAGTGCTGGGAGAGATGTCACCGGTTCAGAAATGGTAGCTAGGAGATCGTCGGCAAACAATGCCAGTTTATATTCATGATCACCAACCTGTATACCCTTAATATCTGTATTAGCCCAAATCGCTCTTGCCAATGCCTCCATGCACAGCATAAAAATAGGGGGGGAGAGTGGGCACCCCTGACAGGGATGTAGTTTGGAAGCCGACAGTATAAATGCTGACCGCCGGCTTCCAGACTTGTGTCATTAACCGGATGCAGGAAGACTGACGCTCGGCATACCAAACGAAGGTAAGCCGGGCGCGGACAGCCGCTGGGTGGGGGGGTTTAGGGTTCGGTTTAGGGCTCCCGGGGGGACTTAGGGTTAGGCACCCCCCTGGGAGGGTTAGGTTTAGGCTAGGGGAAGGGGGGTTAGGGTTAGGCACTCCCGGGAGGAGGTTAGGGCTAGGCACCCCCCGGGGACTTAAGTTTTGGCTGCGGGGAAGGGGGGGGTTAAGTTTAGGCACTTAGAGGGGGGATTAGGGTTAGGCACAGCGAGGAAGGTTAGGGTTAGGCACCCTAAAGGAGGGTAAGGAGGTTAAATTAGGTTAGTTTATACTTACCTTTAGGACGATCGGGATCTTCACCCTTGTCGGGCTGCCGCTGTCTGGATTTGAACTGCCGGCCATGCGACCAGCGATAATAGCTATTACACTCCCCTGACATGTTCCATTTCGAATCATGAAGGGATTTGAAAGAGCTCCGTTAACCCTTACCCTGGCAGAAGGGGAGCAGTAAAGAGCAAGTATTCGATGAAGGCAGTAAGGGCCCAATCCCATGCATCTTAGAAGGCCATCGATAAACTGCCAGTCAATCCTATCAAAGGCCTTCTCAGCATCTGTGGACAAGAGGATTACCTGCCTTCCACCACCCTTAACATGATGAATGAGATCTATGATTTTAGAGGTGTTATCCTTGGCTTCTCTTCCCCTAACAAAACCCACCTGATCTTCATCAACCAAGTCAGGGAGCAAATAACCCAACCGACTGGCAAGCATTTTGGCCAATAGCTTTATATCATTGTTTACTAAGGAAATAGGCCTATAGCTAGAGCATTGGGTTGGATATTTTCCCTCTTTGGGGATTATCCCTATATGAGCTTCGAAAAGTCTGAGGGGAAAACACTGTAGTGTAGTGGCTGAAACTGCATTGCAAGTCTTCAAGAAGAGGGGCATGAGAGAAGAGTTAAATGTCTTATAATAACTTACAGGGAACCCATCAGGGCCCGTACTCTTCCCAATCAGTGTAGCTGCTAGAGCATTATCTAGTTCCTCCAGAGTAAACGGTTGCTCAAGGGAGGACACACCTCCTGCAAGCTTCGGGAAATTAACAGAAGAGAAATAGTCCCTAACTACCTCCTGAAAGAGGCAGTGGGAGAATGACCCCCCTTAAGTCATATAATTTAATATAGTAGCTTTGGAAGGCTGCAGCAATTTGAGAAAATGTGTGAGCATTATGCCCCTCAGAGTCCCGAATACTGTGGACATATGATTGCAATCGCTGAGCTTTCAGAGCTCTGGCAAGCATGGAGCCAGGTTTGTTGCCCCAAAGGTGATATTTGTGTCGACACTTCCTCATTTTTAGTTTAGTCCTATCTAGAGATGAGCAGTTCGGATTCTGTGTGTGAGGTTCTGAATTTGTTGTGGACCCGGAGTGGTGATAGGAGCAGACTTAAATGAAAAAGTGGGGTTTTTAATAAGTGATTTAGAAGACATGAAAATGGCAAATGAAAAAGTCCGGGTATAGCACTAAAGTGCACTTGTTAACTGTAGTGGTGGTTAATGGGGAAAATGTCCAGATAGTGACAGGCAGGAACAGTCCAGTAAACAAGTATGGTGAGCTGAAAACAGAATGCAGGTATGATGAGCTGTAACTAAATGCAGGCTTGATGAGCTGTAACTGAATGCAAGTTTGGTGAGCTGTAACTGATGCAGGCAGAGGTAGTGAAGTCCAGCTGGGAGTGAAATGAAGCAAGGTGCAGGGAAACAGCAGGTTCCGGTACTCAGGCAGGTAAGAAGGTATATGGAGGATACAGGGTAAGTCCAGTGGGTTGGAGCAGGCAAGGTTCAGGCTAGGAGCGTATACAAACAGGCAGGTAAGGCACAGGTACTCTCTATCAGCCGCAGCTGAGAAACACGTTGCACTGGCAAAGGAAGGAAGGCTCTGGACCTTCCTAAATACTCAGTGCCATGCTGTGACTGGCTGTAATGAGCACATGACCTACCAGGATTGGACAGCCGGAATCACATGGACGCAGGCAAGATGGCGGCGCCCATGCCAACGGAACAGAAATACCGCCAGACCTCACCAGACCTAGTGACAATGTGCCCGCACAGAACCATGCGCAGCCAATGCCCCTCGCCAAACACCAGCACCGCTGCCAGAGACCCCCCACCATAACGACCTCACAGGTAATACCCGGTGACTACCATGCCGAGAAACCCTGGCCTTGACACTGTGGAATCCGAACCGCTCCGAACATTGGGGATCCGAGTCCACCCGAACGCTGTTCGGGTGTTCCCTGCCTGACTCGGATCCCCGTTCGAGGCCGAGCCGCAGCTTCCCGATGTCGGATTCTCGTGAGAGAATCCGACGTCAGGGCTCCTCTAGTGTAGGGCAGACTGCTGTGATAGCGGTCTGCCCTATACAGATCAAACACACAGCCGCCAGCGGCAGCTGTGTGTTTGTAACAGCAGCCAATGAGAGTCACACAGACTCTCATTGGCTGCTGCATGGAGGAAGCCGGTTGGAGCTCACTCATGAGCTCCGTCTTCCGGCTCCCTCCGCGCGTTATACAGCAGAGCGGATGGCGGCGGGAGCGGGGATTCAGGCAAGTGTTTTTTTTTGTGTGTGTGTGTAAGGGGGCATTACTGGGGGGCATACTACTACTGGGGGCGTGCTAAGGGGGGCACTACTACTACTGGGGGCCTGCTAGTGGGGGGCATACTACTACTGGGGGCCTGCTAAGTGGGGGCACTACTACTACTGGGGTCCTGCTAGTGGGGGGCATACTACTACTGGGGGCCTGCTAAGGGGGAGCATACTACTACTGGGGGCCTGCTAATGGTGGCACTACTACTGGGGGCCTGCTAAGGGGGGCACTACTACTACTGTGGACCTGCAAGAGGGGGCATACCACTACTGGGGGCCTGCTAATGGGGGGCATACCACTACTGGGGGCCTGCTAATGGGGGGCATACCACTACTGGGGGCCTGCTAATGGGGGGCATACCACTACTGGGGGCCTGCTAATGGGGGGCATACCACTACTGGGGGCATGTTAATGGGGGCACTACTACTGGGGACCTGCTAATGGGGGCACTGCTACTGGGGGGCATACTAATTGGGGGTACTGCTATTGGGGGCACTGCTACTGGGGCGGCATACTAATAGAGGGCATACTACTGGGTGGCATACTACTACTGGGAGCACTGCATAAGGGGCCCTACTACTAAGGGGACTGCATAGGGGGCACCACTACTGGGGCCATTGTGTAAGGGACACCACTGCTAGGGGCATTGTATAAGTGGCACTACTACTGTGGGCATTGTATAAGGGGCATTACTACTGTGGGCTCTGTGAATAAGGGTCATTACTGTGGGCATTGTGTAAAAGGGTCACTACTGTGGGCATTGTGTAAAAGGGGCACTACTGTGGGGATTGTGTAAAAGGGGCACTAATAAGAGACACTACTTTATGGTGTAATGTAAATCAGGGGCACTACGTGCGGTGTAATGTGAATAAGATTGTGCACTGTGACTCCTTGGGCCGTAGCCCACTATGTAAATAAGTACTGTTCTGCTGGCCGTACCCCACTGGGTGGGTGCACTACTTTTCATTTCTGCCACTGCTGTGTGGCAATGTGTCATAGATGTGCTTTATACTGAGGTGTCTGTGCTGCTGCTTTGTCGCTTAGTGACCAGTCAGCTCACTGCAACCTTTGGCCAATAATGTTGAAAACAATATTATAAGCTGGGAGGTGGCCTAAATTGACTATAAATGACTGGAAATTAATGTAATTGAGGTTAATGATACTCTAAGAAGAAAAAAAGGACCAATTTATGTGATTTTAGCTTTTTTTTGTAAAAAAAAAAAAAATCCAAATCCAGTCACCACAGTTTGGCAAATCCAAATCCGGACGACGAATTAGAACCAAATCCAAATCCGGCAAAAATGGTCCGGCGCACATTCCTAGTCCTATCCTGCAAAAGCTTATTAAGGGCCAGCCTAGCATCTGTAAGGTCACAGAGGACATCCACAACTAAGGAGGATTTATGTGCCGTTTCTAGAGTTTTAATGCGAATCAAGAGTTGCTGCCATTGAGCCAATCTCTTTTTTTTTTTAGTTGGGATCCTAGTAGTATACATTTCCCCCTAACCACACATTTATGTGCCTCCCAAATCGCTATAGCTGAAACATCTGGGGTCTCATTAAAAGAGATATAATCAGAAATAGCTGTTTGAAGATCAAGTTTAGTGCGAGGCTTATGTAGTAGGAGTTCATTAAGTCTCCACGTCCACATTCTGGACGGCATATTAGGAAGACAGACAGAGACATAAACAGTGGCATGGTCAGACCACGAAATATGACCTATATGGCTATGAGTATAATAGTGCAAATGTGAGTTGGTATAGTCCTTAACGGTGGGATGTTGAATCCTCCATAAATCTATCAATTGATGATAGTGTAAGAGCTGGCGGACCCTATGATGATCTCTCAATGGTAGACGGAAGGGGTTAGGGGAGCAATCCATACCCGGGTCAAGAGACCAATTAAATCTCCACCCAGCACTAAACATCCGTCTCTCAGTGGCTCCAGAAAAACTGCCTTTGATTCGTATTGGAGGCATAGATATTAACAAAAGGTATACACTTATAAAGTTTACACTTCAGAACCTGGCATCGACCCTCCACCAGAACATGATGAGAGATATCTGACAAAGAAAGCCGACGAGATAGGAATATCGCCACCCCCAAAGATTTACTCAAAGAATTATTACTACAGAATGCTTGGGGGTAGTAAAAATTTCCAAGTTTAGGGGATGCCAGATGCTTAAAATGCATCTCCTGTACAAAGGCCACATCCACTCTACCCATGTGTAACTCCCAGAGTAAAGTAGATCGCTTTTCGGGGATACAGAAGCACCGCCAGGCCTCACCAGCCCAGAGTGACAATGTGCCCGCACAGAACGACGCACAGCCAATGCCCTTCGCCAAACACCAGCACCACCGCCAGACGTCCCCCACCACAGTGACCTCACAGGCATTCCCCGTCGACCACCATGCCGAGAAACCCCGGTCATGACACAAAGCAGGGGGATCAAGATGGAAGAACAACTGAGTCCAGTCATAGAGATCGTCAACGTAGCACAGAACTTCTCCAGGTCCTCAGGCGCCTGGAGGGTAAACTGACGACCTTCATATGAGGCTTGGACACTCAATGGGAATATTTAAAAAAAAAAAATGTGAGTAATATAGTGATATGGCACATAGTGCAAATTATAGTTCTCACATTTAGAAAACCAGTTATTCTATGGATTTTAATTACCAATCTGTTATGATGTGAGAACTATAATTTGCACTATGTGCCATATCGCTATATTCCTCACAGGAAGCCCCAATGAAAACTAATGTTTTTCTGTTTAAGAGCGTCAGTGAGTGGTTTAAGCTTTGTTGAAGAGTGTTCCAGGAAAGATCAGGAAAGATTTGTATTTTAGAGCCATTAAACTCAATGTTGTTTCATTTACGGGCTTTACCAAGAATTTCCTTCTTGACGTGATAGTAATGCAAACAACAAATTATGTCTCTAGGAGCCTCAGACTGAAGTCCCTTTGGACATAACGCTCTATGTGCTCGGTCAAAAAGAATCACGGCATTTGGGTCCACATCAGTCATTTCATTGAATACTTTAGTGAGTGTGTCTATCAAACCTGGACCCTGGACATTTTCAGAAATCCCTCGAATACGGAGATTGTTATACCTTCCCTTGTTATCTAAATCATCCAATCGGCGATGCATAGCTCTAATCTCTTGCGCATGTGTAGAAACAGTGTATCGAAGTTGACATTGGAAAGAGTCCATGTCGCCATGGTGGTCCTCCACATCCGACATCTGATGAGCTATTTGAGAGATGTCCGTCTGTAGGGCAGAAATCTCTGCTTTGACGGTGGCACAGATTTTCTTTTTTAGGTCCAAAAAGTCCTGCTTGGTAGGCAGGTTATTTTTGCTAGGAAGAGAGCGTAGGTGGGCTAGTACGTCCGCCATTGTAATATCAATTGCCTTATCCGGGTCTGCACTCGGTGAGGGTGCCATTAGTCCAGTAATTTTAGAAGACTGCGATGAATTCGAAGAAGAGCAGGTTTTATCGTCAAAAGTGTCAACTTCTGGAGATAGCGAAATAGTTTAGGTTGTGAGGAGTTATCTCTGGATTTCTTTGTGCTAGGCGTCTGCCTTGCCTTCCTGGTATTTCCCATTAAAGGAGAGTCGTGAAAATGAAAGTCACAGTGGAGACATTGGTTGGGAATGTAGAGCCCGTGATATAGAATAGCATGGATACCCGGGAGGTGGTCACAGCGTGCCGTCCCCCATAGTGTGTGGGTAGTTTAGGGGGTCATGATCTTACAGCAGTGCATATGTCAACCCATGATGGCAGAGAGTGAGCTTAGTAGCACCTATACAGGGGAGCTCCAATATCCAGGACAATATATAGGTGTTTTACTGATGAGACTGTATAGGAGCTGTGCTGGCAGCAAACAACCTATCAAAGATACTTAGCATACCCCCTTGTTCTGTGTGTGAGAGTACAAAGCACTTATGAACAGTGGCGTAACTAGGACAGGGCGAGCGGGGCACGTGCCCTGGGCACCGTGGGACCAGCGGCGCGGGTGTGTGTGTGTGTTAGCTGCCGGCCACGGTACCGGCCCGCCCTAGTTAACCAGTGTAGCGCCGACCGCAGTGAGTGCGGTCAGCGCTACACACTTACACAGGACCGGTGCTAGGCTTCCCAGCACCGGTCCTGTGTTGCACAGTTGAGCCCCTTCCCTCCCCCTGAGCGCTTGCCCAATAGCTCCAGGAGGAGGGTGGGAGGCGGGCGGGCTCAGGCTGTGCTGACACATTGCTGCCAGCGCTGGCGGCGATTTGTGTGTTAACTAGCAGCCAATGAGAGTCAGACAACTGTCATTGGCTGCTGCTGCTACTGCACACACATCATCGCAGAGCGGCAGCGATGTATGTGTGAATCAGCAGCCAATGAGGTCAGACAGACTCTCATTGGCTGCAGCTGCTGCATGCACATCACCGCCAGCGATGGCGGCGGTGTGTGTTAAACAGCAGCCAATGAGAGTCAGACAGACTCTCATTGACTGCTGCAGCTGCAAGAGCCGGCTCCCTTCCGGCTCCTGCAGTTGGTAATGGGAGAGACGTCATGACATCTCTCCCATAATGCAGAGCGCGCCAGCCCGGGAGGACTGATGTGCAGACGGCAGCGTGAATTCAGGTAAGAATATTTCCTTTATTTATTGTGTCATTTCAGTGTGTATTTATCGGGGGGGGAGGTGCTAAGGAGGGGACTACTACTGGGGGCACTGCTTATGTCCACTACTGGGGACTACTATTGGAGGGGGATACTACTGGGGGCACTGCTTCGGGGGGGACCACTACTGGGGTCCTACTACAGGGGGGGACTATTACTAAGGAGGTAAGGAGGGGACTACTACTGGGGGATACTACTGGGGGGAATACTACTGGTGACACTGCATTGGGGGGGACCACTACTGGGGTCTACTACAGGGGGCACTGCATTAAGGGGGACTCCTACAGGGGCCACTAAAGGGCACTGTATAGGGGGGACTACTACTGGGGGCACTGCATTGGGGGGACCACTACTAGGGGTGGGCTACTATTGGGGGCACTGCATCCTACTGGGGCACTATATAAGGGGCTTACTACTGGGGGCACTGCACAGGGGGGACCACTGCAGGGGGCACTGAAAAGGGAGAACCACTACAGGGGGCACTGCATGTTGGGGATAACTACTGGGGCCTGCATAAGGAGGTCAACTACTGGGGGCACTGTATAAGGGGCACTACTGGGGGGCTGCATATGGGGGGATCACTACTGGGGGCACTGTATAAGGGGAACTAATGGCAGGCTCCGTAAGGGGGACTACTACAGGGGAAACTGTGTAAGGGGCACTGCATATGGGGGATCACTACTGGTGGCCTGTATAAGGGGAACTAATCGGGAGCTGCATAAGGGGGACCACTACTGGGGGCCTGCTTAAGAGGGACCACTACTGGGGGCATTGTATACTGGGGTACTATATAAGGGGGACCACTACTAGGGGCACTGCATAGGGGGGGGACTGTATAAGCGGCACTGTATTAAGGTGCAAATGGAAAGAAATGTTCCAAGTGACAAGAAAGGGGTGTGTGTCATGTTGACACGCCCCATTTTTCAGTAGCCAAGCCCCTTGTGACCACGCCCATTTTTTTGCAGAGCGCGCACATAGTGTGTGTGTGTGGGGGGGGGGGGCGCTCCATTTTCAAATTTGCCCTGGGCTCCAAATACCCTAGTTAAGCCACTGCTTATGAAGTAGATATGGGCTCACCACAAGCCTGTACTGTGGGAGTGTATTGGCAGCAGGTGTATATATGTGGGAGAGAAAAGATAAGATAAGGGGATGGCCACAGGATCCACCTCTCTATCACCCATAGATTATGCTATCCTTTCACATATATTTTAACCCTTTTTCAACACTTATTAATTATTCTCACACATCTATACTGTACACTTCACTGTCACCCTTTTTCCTTTTTTAGTGTAATGCCCTGGGCTGGACGATTTTTTGGGGTGCCCTGCGCCCCAGATGTGAACCCCTTAGTGTTAGGGACTGCTAATAACAGAGAAGCCGTGACGAGGCCTAGCAGCTTCCCATGGATTTGCAAATTCATACAACCAATATCTCTGAATTTCTATCACCATATAGTCTTCATGTATTGTTGCAGGTACAATTCAGTGTGCTGAGGAACAATAGGGGTTACCACCCCCACTTTTTTTCTACTTGGTATGACCCCTCCCTTTCATGCACCTGAAGAGTACTGCCAGATTGATTTGAGCAGCT
Source organism: Taudactylus pleione (assembly GCA_031769625.1). Classification (NCBI taxonomy): domain Eukaryota; kingdom Metazoa; phylum Chordata; class Amphibia; order Anura; family Myobatrachidae; genus Taudactylus; species Taudactylus pleione. The sequence goes on from JAUIMM010000435.1 coordinate 554,204, forward strand.
GCCATTTTCTGTTTACCTTTTAAAGAAAGCAAATGATAGAAGTTGCCCATAGTAACCAATCAACTTCTAGCTATCATTCTAAAGTGCATTCTAGAAAATGATTGATATAGGCTGATTGTTAGCTAAGGGCAACATACCAACCTGTCCTTTGATACATCTTTCCCTATATTATTATTGTTTTCTTATTTTGCACTCTCCTCAAGCTACAGAAGGAATATAGTGGTAACGTTTTCCCTTCTACACTTATTTGTTCTATTTCACATAGGGAAAAATATGGCCCGGTGGAGGGGCACATGTCAGTAAATTCCCGAACCTTGGAATGCCACTCTGGATAGCCTTTTGGCAAAGCTCTGATGCTTGCCTCATTATCCCCTGTGTATCTCATATAACATATTAGGGTATGTGAGGTGGGCTGTACCATCTGCCAGACTGTCCCACCAGCATATGTAGTACCTACTGTCTGAGCCTCATTTCCGTAAAATGAGTGATATTAGCTGAAATATATATGTGATAATCCAACTAGATGAAGCATTACCAGTCTCTTAAGCAGGGGGTGGGTAATAGGCGGCCCTCCAGCTGTTGTTGAACTGCACATCCCAGCATGCTTTGTAACAGTTTTAGCATGACCAAATAGCAAAACTGTAGCAGGGCATGCTGGGAGGTGTAGTTCTACATCAGCTGGGGGGGCCCTTATTGCCCACTCCTACTCTTAAGCATTTTATCTTACATCTATAGCTAAATCTCTGTGCATGCTGCGCAGGACCCTTAGGCACTCAGCAATAGAAAAATGTAGAACCACCACCAAACATTACTTTCTTGTCTGTTCCAAACACATTAAACGTTATCTGTATCTCTTTGCATTCATTTTGATAACTTCAGCACACATACACTCACAAAAACATAGCATTTACAATAAGCAGTTAAAGATGCTCATTGGCAAAAACTGTCTAGCACAGGATGTCACTGGCCATCTTTGTTGCTAGGCCCACCATTCTCCACTGCAGCCATGCACAACAGTATATGCTGCCCCCTGGTGGAAGCCCCAGACATGGCCATCACCCTGGTGGTGTATATTTTTGCTCTCTTCCTCAAAGATTTTTAAATACTCATCAGGGCAGGACTCAGCAGAGATATGGTGACAGGCAGACTGGCATCCAATCAAATTATGCATCTGTCTTTGGAGAGAAGTGGTCTTGAAAATGTAACTATATTGCGAGATTGCCACTTAGCTCCAATTCTACGCAGACAAATAGACGTAGCCACAGCTTCTAGCCCAGGTAGATAAATATTTTTAATGGCTTTCCAGAAGTTATGATACATTGCATGATGAAATAAGAAAAAATGTTGAAACAATGGATTTAGCAATGTTTTTATTTTATTTAATACAAAAGTTAAGAAATTACAAAGAGTTATTTAATTGCCTCTAACAACAAATGTCTGCTCACTGTTCTATTTGATAGATTAAGTATAATTTATATTCAATCCCATAGTCAGTGCTAGACTGGTACATTAAAGCAAAGTTTTGCACGAAAAGCACACAAGTCCATATTTACTCACATGCTTCAACAAACAAACAAAAACACAAGAAAAAAAACTTTTTAAATCTAATTTAGGAATTTGGAGCACAATTTTTGTCTAAGAGCCTCAGGATTACATCTGCTTTATGGCACCATTACTGACTCTACAGAGAGAGAGAGTACAGTGGCAGTGCAGGAGGGTGTGTTGCTGCAGAGGAGGAAATATGCTGCTACAGGGGGAAGGAGGCATGGGTTGCATCTTGCTTTGCAGTACTGCACACACCTCTGTCCCCATAGGGACCTCTTAATGATGCTGCAAAGCCTTTTCCACCAGTAAATTGTATGTCTTTTACGGAATGGATATGGAGTCCCTAGAAGGCTAAATAGTTTCCGGTTCATATCCCGAAGCCAGCAGCTCGAAGGGAGAAGATCCATAACCCTTTACTTAGTGGTGCCTAACTCTAACCTCCCCTCCTAGTGCCTGACCCTAACCTCCCCCCGAGGGTGCTTAACCCTAACCTTCCCCCCCCCCCAAAACCTAACCCCGCTACACTCCCTAAACCTAACCCCCCCTCTGCGGCTAACGCTAAGGGCGCCCCCGGACTTACCTCATTTTGGCTGGCGTCCTTCGGCGTTCCGACATCGGGATTAAGCTAGGCGTCGGAATTTCAATGCCTATCTTAAGTCCCTTGACAGGATTTCCTTGTCGGGATTGAGAACTACTCCCGTATTTTACATGTTTAAGCAAGTAAAGATTTTTACTTGTAATTACCTGTTTTAAATAGGTGCAATTTAGGTATTTCCATGAAGAGAGCTTATTCTATTTACAAATAGTATTTAGATATTTCAGAAAATATGGGGGCCACATAAAGAGCTTTGTAGGGCAACATTTGTCACAGCAAATCTGGGAGTACAAACAGGTGTGCAATAACCCATACCAATGACTGGCCCTACTAGACTACCACGAACAACGCTAAAGATAATTGTTTGCTTATGGCTGTTGCGCATTGTAATATGTCCCTGCAGATGTTGGCTTCCTATGCATTTTGGCATGCATGCACTTCTACATGGCTGTGTCTGTAATGATGTATTTTCTGTAACAGATTGGGAACTTCTCTGTGACATGCACTGATGTTCAGGTTCTTCCTGGGGCACATAACAGCTTTCTCTACATAAGGCCTCATTCCCACTGTGCGCATTGGCTATAATCTGTCAACTGCCCCAGATTTCTCATATGAGTGTGGCCTGGATGGATCTGGGGTATGGTCAATGTTTGCCAATATTTTATGGTCCTGAAATGTTTTAAGGGTTGAGCAATTTGCTGCTGGCCTGGCTTACTTTTACATTGTTCCTCCTATGTATCTCGCTTAATACTATAATGCAGAAATTACCCTACCGCACTCACAACTGGAAGAAGTGAAAGCAGCTAGATCAAGAGGTGAGTGGAATATGCAGCTTTTTCAATGGATTTCCTACTTCTTTGCATTTGAAAGCTGCAATGTTCATTTTCACACTGAGAAGCTGAAATCTTTCTCCTGGCTATCCCTGGTAGCGCAGACAATTTTCTTCTCCCAGCTTTCACCGTTGACAGCGTGCATATGTAATAAGGTAGCAGCTGTAGGAGGCTTCAGAACCTCAATGAAGGACTACATGGGGGAAGATGTGTCTAACTGGCAAGGCTTATAGAAAGGTCTACAACTGCTTCCAACTGTCACTGGTGCTTTTTCTACTCTTCTCAGGTAATTCAATTTTATTTATTCTGCAAGCATCCAGTCTATGGACTAAACTGGTTTGCTTGGAACCAGTGACATCACATGATGTACTTATCTGATAGGCCACATTCTAATCAATATTAATTTGGCCTACAAAATAGTTGCTTTTATTGTGTGTAAGTGACCGGTCCACTTTACATCAATGCACTGGGGGTCACTCACCTTACTGTCTCATTTGGTGAGCATGGCACAGATCATTCATTCACATCCTGTCTCTCTCCAGACACTATTTCGTCATAAAGCTTCCATCATGAATGCTGGGAACTGTAGTTTGACGACAGTTAAGAAACAGCTGTCAAGACAGCAGCAGTCACTCTTGTAGATTTTTGTGGAGTTCAGTCTATATAAAATCAGCTGCTAGGGGATTACAGCCTCGAGGAACTGTTAAGCTCTTACATTATAGCTGCATTTTTTCCTGACATGTGAAAATGAGAATGAGCACAACAATGGGAATACAATGGACAACTATAAACCATCAGTGATGAGTATGACCAGAGCATGATGCTCAGGAGACAGGTATAAATAACCCCACAGTAAAAAGGTCTGTCACTTACTGTCTTAGCTACAATGAGCTGCACACAAGCATCTGGCAAAGGATGTACTAGTATAAATAGAACAGGTCCTCCAACTAATCATGGACAGGGCAGGCATTTTAAAATAGAAAAAGCTGATACTAAACATGGAGAACAACAAAAATAGCAGTAGGAAGTTAATAGTCCTGGAAGCAATCTCATTCCTTATACACAAACGCACCTAAAAAAGTGCGTATGTAAAGTACAAACACTGATCTGTATTTCCCAAATGACAGGAACTAATCTAATCAGGTTCACTGCAAATTCTTTTTGTGCCTTTTTCTATTTAACCATATCAGCGAATGCAACCATTACATGTGCACTAACGTGGAAACAAAACAACAACATACTGTGAAAGTGAGCCAGCTGTTACCTGGAGTGAAAGCTATTTGTAGAAATATCAGTGGCAGTGTTGGACTGGGGCATGAAGGGCCCACAAGCGGAATGCAGTGATAGGGGCCCATGCGAAGAGGTGTGGCCAGTCTTCCACAGAGGCAGAGTGCAAGGTCTGGGCCCCTTAAAAAAAAAAAAATTATATATATACTATACTATATATAGCAAATACTGCTAGAGCATGCATGATAATGTACCAGATTAATAACAGCAATGCATTGTAGAAAATACACCGTAGTCCTGTGCAGTAAGATGTAACATACAGTATAATGTATAATTCAAGTGCACAGTCTGGAGCCTGATCCCTAGAGAAGGGGGTGGGCCCTCAGGCAGTGGGGCCCCCCGGGGGTTTCCCCTGTATCCCTGTGGGCCAGTCTGACACTGATTAGTGATCTAGAGAGAGCTACAGGAACATGGGTGCCTGACACACATTAGGGAGAGGTGCAGGCAGTTAAGGGCACAAACAAATATCCAGACCTGGGAACTGTCCGTGCTGGAATTGAGACTCCGGGATTTTAGGGACATCTCGGCCCAGATCCCATTACTGTTTATTTTGCTATAGGCATCAATGACTCTTTTTTTTGTCCTCTGTCAGATCATTCACGCTGTTGTTCTTTCATACTTATTAGGCAAAATATAATTCACCTGTGTAAAACTTTTTTTTATCAGAACTATTGTGTGCACGGATTATAGGAACACGGCTTCAAGAAAATAGTTATCTTATTATCAGTATATTATTCCATACTTCATATTTAAACCATCTCAGGGTGACTAAGAATAAATCCCCATCTATTTTTAGCCCAGCAGCTATACATATAGACTCAAATTCAAAAGTGCAACTCTGCAGCACAAATGTTCTTGTATGACATCATAGACCTTCATCTGCACCAAAGCACCTGATAGTTAGGGGAGTGGGTGAATTTGCAGGGAAAGGCGGTGTGTAGCAGAGGTGCAAAAGTGACTACTATTGCACCCACATGCTAAATCAAGGCTTTGTTGCACAGAACAAGACTTTTGAAATGAGATAGAGTGGAAGTGTGCACATTTACAGGGGCATCCCATTTTCAGGTGGCGGGCAACCATTGTCTCTCCAGAAAATGACTTGGCCTATGTACTATAAATGGATGCATCTTACACCTCAAAGAAAAAGACTATATCTATGTGCACTTGCACCAATGTAATACAAACTGTGAAATACACAGAAGTGTCAGAAATATACCTCACTCGTGATTAAGTCTTAAATGAAGTAGCATATTAGGAGGCAAAGGAAGTGCATAAATAAAGGAGGGTGGTCCTAAGGTGTTTTTAAGTTAGACTATGAAATGACAGGTCACTCTTATCCCCATGTGCTTATACAGGTGTTTCCACAAACCAGCAAATGCAGAATAAAAAAAAATTACTTGCGAAACAAGGAACCGGATCTGGGTGTGTACGTGATCTGAAAATGCCGGACAACTATGTGCACCATAAATACTGCGATCCGCAATTAAATTACAGGTGATGTGCTGCCGGGCAACCGTGTACATGTTAGACAGTAATGGTAGCCCCAGTATCACAAGTTTTCCTGTTCACCTCTATGAAGAGCGATGTGGACCGTGGCATATTGTTCAGTAAAATCACTCCCCGAGTCTCTCCATAACAAAGATCTTCACTGCAGGATTCCTGTACTTTAAAGCATTTCACTATTCATTATTACCCAGCTTTGTTCTATTTATGTTTCTAATTGTAAAGCAAAACGGAATATGCTGCGCTATATAAGAAACCGTTAATAAATAAATATAAATAAATCTACTGTAGTTATGATCATAATAATTTCTCCTCTGACATGGTGGCAGTTGAGGGGTTATTATTCTATATCGCAAACAGAGACCACAGATCAGAACACCAGCTATTTATTCCATGCTACTAAAGTATCTATCTGTCCTAAAACAAACAATTACAATTTACCCGGGTAGACTAATGCTGGCCATACACTCTGCAATTATCGGGACGATCCGCCCGATATCGGCGGATCGCCGCGATAATTGCAGCGTGTATGCGGGCGACCGAGGGTTAAATATTGCTCGGTCGGGCATGCTGGATTGTCCAGCATGCCCGTCCGATGCGATATTTACCCGGGAAACTGTCGGCCGCATCAGGCAGTGTATGCCCAGCGCGGCCGACAGACAGACATTTCCTGTGTTCCTTCCTACGGAAGGAACAGGGAAATGTCTCCTCCCCCGGGGGCGGAGCGCGGATGTCGGGCTATACACTGTGAGATTTCTCTCACAGTGTATGCCGGCGACATCTGCGGCTGGCATGCAGCCAGATAAAATGTCTGTCGGTCTGACAGACATTTTATCTGGCAGTGTATGCCCAGCATAAGAAATAAAACAGGTTCTCCCTAATGTAGCTGACTCATTGCCAAAAGATTAAATAAAGTATATGTGATTTATGTTGGGTTTATTTGCATTTTATTCTTTTCAATACTAGTATACATAGTTTTGAACAACACTGCATATATTTATTGAACTGTGACAGCTGTTGTAGTATATCTTAATTTAAAAGGATTGCCAATATGGAGCTGCCAATTAGGTCAAATGTCCTTGAATGTAGATATCTGAATAGGTTTCTTAGACGTATTACAGGTTGAATTTGAGCTAAGAATTGTAAGGTAAGGTCCCCCCAATGACTCTCTTGGGTGGTCCATCCTACCCATGCCTGTATTGACCCCAGCAGGCCTCTTTATCATGATTGCCTGGACAAAACCATCCACTAACTACAACCTATGTATGCTTTACATTTAGTATTTATTGTGTACAGTTGGACCACCATAAATTGCCTGTGGCACCTTTACACTAATTACAACATTGCTTCTTTATTACCTAGATACAATACAACTAATTTTATATTAAATAAAGTAAAGTATCTAGGAGTTTTCTAATAAATGACCTCTTAAACATAGTAAGTGGTGTAAAAAAATCTGTCCATGCTCGGAGAAAGGTACAATTTAAATATAGGTTGAGTTTATCTATGCAAAACTCTACTCTCAGCAGCTGTTATTCTGTAACCAAGGACTGACAGGATAAGGAAGCTGGTGCATCTGGCCTCTGATTACACAATGCTTGCAGGTTTCTCTTATTGTCTATTGCATTTGTTAAAAGGGCCTTTCTTCTGACATTGGCTTTTATTGTCCGTTGAGGGGTGTTGAAGAGACTAATAATTACAGGAAAATAAACTCACTTTGCTGCTGAAAGTGCAACCCCACTACACAGCCTGAAAACTCTAATTAGTTTAAAATAAATATTTGTAATTAAAAGTTTGAGGGTCTGTTACTCCACTGCTAATTAGATACTGGGTAATTTCCCTCTGGTATTAATTTGCAGAGTTAGGTACAATTCATGTTATTTCTGATGTTGCAGCTTGTTAGAATATGCTTTTTAATCTGACAGTAACAATGTTGCATCTACTAATTGATGCTTATTTAAAGGATTTGCAATTTTAACACATTAGGTACTGGAATAAATACTTTCACTTTATTTCCTATGCATTACAGTCAAAACAAGCACAATGAAAATGTCATAAAAAAGAGAGAGAACCTGCTGCTACATTGGTAGAATTTAGACAAAACAAAATGATTGGAGGTAAGTTACAAAGCATACAACTGCAAAGAGCCGCACAAGTTATACGCCTCATCCTATACTTGCATGTTTTGCCCTTATAGTTCATTTACAAGAATGACATTTCTAGACACATTCACAGCAATGTAATAAAATGCTTAACATAGATAATGGCCACATATAACATAACAGTCCTCGGTATGGCTACACTCTTACTATTAAAAGAAGCCACAAATGAGACTTAACTAAACAACGTTTTAGGAGAAGCGTATAAAACAAAAGCTTGGTTTGGTGTATGTAGTTCTAAAATGTTTGGTGTAGTTCTAAAATGTGAGGCGTTTGGATGTTGCAGTCATCTTTACGCTTTGCACAGTGCGCCTTTCCACCTCCTCACAAACATACAGTCAGGTGCATAAATATTGGGACATTGACAGAATTTTCATATTTTGGCCTCTATTCACCACCGCAATGGCTTTGAAATGAAACAAACAAGATGTGCTTTAACTGCAGACTTTCAGATTTAATTTGAGGGTAATTACATCCAAATCAGGTTAACGGTGTAGGAATTACAACGGTTTCTATATGTGCCTCCCACTTTTTAAGGGGCCAAAAGTAATGGGACTATCAACTCAAAAGCTATTTCATGGACAAGTGTGGGCTATTCCCTCGTTATTTCATTATCAATTAAGCAGGTAAAAGGTCTGGAGTTGATTCTAGGTGTGACATCTGCATTTGGAATCAGTTGCTGTCGACTCTCAATATGAGATCCAAAGACCTGTCACTATCAGTGAAGCAAGCCATCATTAGGCTGAAAAAATCAAAACAAACCCATCAGAGAGATAGCAAAAACATTAGGTGTGGCCAAATCAACTGTTTGGAACATTCTTAAAAAGAGAGAACGCAGCGGAGAGCTCAGCAACACCAAAAGACCCGGAAGACCATGGAAAACAACTGTGGTGGATGACAGAAGAATTATTTCCCTGGTGAAGAAAAACCCCTTCACAACAGTTGGCCAACTCAAGAACACTCTCCAGGAGGTAGGTGTATATGTGTCAAAGTCAACAATCAAGAAAAGACTTCACAAGAGTGAATATAGAGGGTTCACCACAAGATGTAAACCATTGGTGAGCCACAAAAACAGGAAGACCAGGTTAGAGTTTGCCAAACAACATCTAAAAAAGCCATTACAGTTCTGGAACAACATCCTATGGACAGATGAGACAAAGATCAACTTGTACCAGAGTGATGGGAATAGAAGAGTATGGAGAAGGAAAGGAACTGCTCATGATCCAAAACATACCACCTCATCAGTGAAGCATGGTGGTGGTAGTGTCATGGCATGGGCATGTATGGCTGTCAATGGAACTGGTTCCCTTGTATTTATTGATGATGTGACTGCTGACAAAAGCAGCAGAATGAATTCTGAAGTGCTTCGGGCAATATTATATGCTCATATTCAGTCAAATGCTTCAGAACTCATTGGACGGCGCTTCACAGTGCAGATGGACAATGACCCGAAGCATACTGCAAAAGCAACCAAAGAGTTTTTTAAGGCTAAAAAGTGGAATGTTATGCAATGGCCAAGTCAATCCCCTGACCTGAATCAGATTGAGCATGCATTTCACTTGATGAAGACAAAACTGAAGGGAAAATGCCCCAAGAACAAGCAGGAACTGAAGACGTTTGCAGTAGAGGCCTGGCAGAGCATCACCAGGGATGAAATCCAGCGTCTGGTGATGTCTATGTGTTCCAGACTTCATGCTGTAATTGCCTGCAAAGGATCTGCAACCAAGTATTAAAAAGTGAAAGTTAGATTTAGGATTGTTTAGTTTGTCCCATTACATTTGGCCCCTTAAAAAGTGGGAGGCACATATAGGAACCGTTGTAATTCCTACACCGTTCACCTGATTTGGATGTAATTACCCTCAAATTAAATCTGAAAGTCTGCAGTTAAAGCACATCTTGTTTGTTTCATTTCAAAGCCATTGTGGTGGTGAATAGAGGCCAAAATATGAAAATTCTATCAATGTCCCAATATTTATGCACCTGACTGGAAGTCTACTTCTAGATTATGAAGGGTCCTTGGAGAGTGAAATGCGCTAGTTTTACCATCCAGCCCATAGATTCAAAGTCAGAGTGTTTTGTGGTGTATTTCCAGTGCGCTTTGTGAATGACAGATCATGTTAGTAATCAAAGGTGCACAGGAGGGGTAGAGTTTTGTATCATGGTGTAAACCCGCTCACCCCTAGTCTAAATGTTATGGCCTTAAGGTTCCCAAACGCGGTTCTCAAGGATCCCCAACAATTCAGGTTTTATCTGTAAATATCTCTAAAATCTGAACTGTTGAGGAGCCTTGAGGATCGTGTTTGGGAACCTCTGTTATAGCCACACACCATTTATTTGAATGGGACAATTCTGAAGTTTACTCAGATTAGTGCTGATTGATGGGATGATTATTCCAATACGGTCTCCTCCCTCTATAGAGTTGCGAAAACATGTTCAGTTGGTGAAATATGATAATATTAGAATAACAAATATAATAGCTTGCAAGCCTGCTGAAAAAAAGTGAAATAATCCCATAATTGTACTGCTACCAGTTGAGCTTTTAATATTGTTATTTATATATTATACAGTGACATTTGAAAGCTTTAAAAAGTACTACATAATACACCTCCTAGTTACAGCACCACAAGAAAATAATAAGTTACCCTGGTGGCTGGGGGAGAGTGCACAGCACTCTATGAACTAGCTAATACAACGCTCTGTTCTGAAATGTAACCCCAGTGTTTCTCTAATAACAGGGACCTGTTCTCTACCCTCTCTGCTACATCACGGTCAGAAAACAGGGACATTTAGAGTTAGAAACTGCTGCAAATGCATCATTATGTCCAAACAAACGTTTCCAGCTGCTGTCTGACACGAAAGTTATGACATTTCCGCCAAACAAATGATCGTACCAGGGAATCTTCTAAGCCGATTCATAATTACCTCACTGAAGAAATGCTTAAAAAATATATCCGCCTCTGTCAGACACCATACAGTCAGCAACTGCTGATCTCAAATCTGACAATCCTAACCTGCTAGCCCATTTAAAGTAAACAAGACACTATGGAAGACCTGGCTTATATAACATAATATGCCTCTGCACAAAAGATCAGCCGTTCCGCTCTACAGTAACTCATTTCAAAAGAACCTGGTTAGGTAAATAGGACCTAACCTATTACCTGGGCTTACAACTGCCCGCATAGAGCTTAATGGGGATGGCAAAATTAGTAAATTCATCAAATATGGGATTGTATTATTTACCTTTAACCTTCGTTGGTTCCCTCACTGGGCCACATCGCTATGTATTTATATTAGCCGCGCAAACGCATAGGAGCTGAATAATGGTCACAGAGGGTGCATGTTTTTGCCTGGGCTCAATGAATACTAATAGACCGAGGGGTAAGAAGGCCCTGCTTGCAAGCTAAAAAGCTATAAAAATGTTTTGACGGTTTACAGAAACTAGATTCTGCACTGTGAAAGCAGCCGTCTTACCTGCTCACCTAATGCATCTTCTTTAAGCAACAGGCATCTAGCAAAAAAATAATCCATACTTTTTTTCTCCAAAGAACCAGCAAATATTGATTTATTAGTATACTGTATATACCACATCTAATTCCTAGGGTGATTTTATCCTTGTTTTCTTAAACAGATATTTGCATCTTTATACCAATCTGTATATCCTAGAAAATGATTTCAGATTTCATTCTCATCCCTACGGCTCACATAGCAGATTGGATTTTTCTTCAGGTCACCGTATATATATATATTTTTCCACAAAATGTTAGTTTCCAACATCAATTGCAATGTATTGTCTCATTATTGGGCCCAGTTCTCTAATACATCCATCCAAGCCCACTAAATACTGTCACTGGGGTCTAATTCTAAGTAGGGAGCAGTGCACAATGAACATTACAGACAAATCTGTATTACCAGTATGTAATTATTTTGATGTAGCGAGTATTTGCACGTTTGCATTAATTGGCAACATTTTACACCAAGCCAAGCAGTACCAATGGTAAAACATGACATACTTGGAGAAAGTGTACCACTTCATCCAAGTCATTACATTGCTATTACTGTATTATTACATTTTAGATAACATAGTGGGCGAATAAATTCTCTGTGCTGTGCTCACTGCTGAGAATTACGGTATATCACTATGGCATATTTTCCTGTGCCCCTTTGTAAGAACATGAAGGAAAATCTGTGACCATGAGGTGCTGAAGAAATGATCCAACTCGCTAAGAACTGAATTGCCCGGTTAGTGCACTGTTTCCCCTACCATATTCGACCAGCGCACCAATATAATACTCCTATACACAGGTGGTATTTCGCTGCTTATGTGTGTATAGAATTGGTTACACTTCTATTCACTTGGATTTTAATTTAGAGAATGAATTTGGACTTCTCACTCTTTTTTTTCCCATTCAAACCTCCTAGTGTCAAATACTCTCTGGATTAAACTGGAGCATCTGAAAGACAGCTCATGGTGCCTATGTGTAACCTAACATTCCACAAGAAATGCAATCAAATCCCCAGAACCATATTCAAAATTCCCAATTTCACATACTAGAGTACATTCCAGCCCTTTTGCAACATAAATGGATATTACAAGGTGTTACAAGGCAATGGCCCCAGCAGACACATAGCAACACACTTTCCACTGAGTGACCGGCCTGCAGATGCTCAATATCACATCTGTTCAGACACTTATTACCATATTCCTCCACGGTCTCACACATGATAATGGTCAGCAGTTCAGTAAATTTTTGCCTATGCCAAACGTCAATGATCTAACCCCCTTGTAATTTGGTATTGGCTATTTGGCATTCAAATTTGTATTTGCAAATATGAACTTTTAGAATGACCGTTTTCATTTGCATTATTCTCTACAAAACAATGCAGATGTGGAAAACTAAACTAAATGTAACAGTCACGTCACTATCAGAGAGCAAACTAAATATATGGAAAAGCATTAAGATCAGTGTTTATCTTTGTATGATTATTTAGTTCATAGCTAGTTATATATGACTTTTACTAGTTTCCATGGTAGATACAATAAACTGTATTGTTTTGGGGTGCTGCAAATACTCAGCCTGCTACTGTATAAGCAGGGGCTTAGGTACAAGGGCGGCTTTGTCACTAGCCTTAGATATGACATTGAATGAATGAAGCAGCTAAGGACAGGGGTGCCGAGAGGGAGGGGTACTAATTACTTGGGCCTGGGTTTGTTGGAGGGGCCTGGGCCCGCCACCCCTTCCCCCTACCTGTTAGCAGCCCATCCCCCTCCTAGTTTTGCGCCGGGCTGAGGAGCTCAAAGCGCCCCCCTTCCGAGCACGCAGCAACTAGTTTTTTGTTCCCAAAGGGGGCATGGCCACACCTACTGTGATTAGCTCCTAACGGCCCTAGGTAAGGAAACATCGGTGCACCCACAAATATGTGCCTTCACAGTTAGCTTTGGACAGATTGGGGGACTGCAATGAAAACCAGAAGCTGCCCTGATAACCTGATTAGTGTAACCCTGCACAATACATTGTTCAACTCTTCACTCTAATATCTTCACACAGGAGGCCCGATTCAGACATGGATGCAAGAGGCTATTCAGTCACCAGTGACTGATGTTCAGTTTACTGAGCTGGATCCGCAGTGAGCATGAGCCGCAATGCTGCTGTGGCTCTGGTCTCAGTGTGGGGGAAGCCACAGCCTGATTGACAGGCTGTGCCCCTTTGGGGAGCGATGATGGAAAGGAGCTTCTAAAATGCTGATTTGGGGTGTGCCAATGCCAAGACGACACCTGCATCATTTACATACCTTCTCAGATCCGCTGCTACCGAATACACAGCTTGTGCCCACCTCTCAATCAGACCCAGAGATCTTAATGAGAGTGGTACCTATAAACCCGGCATTATATTGTAACGCCAAGTTTTTAGTAATTGGATGTATAGCATTCTATAGAATATCCTGTGTTGTAGAGGATACATAGAAAAAGCTTGAGGAACATCAGTAGCAAAGGATTTTAGGAGAATGAGCAACATAATGTGAATAATGGGTAAAAAAAATGGAGCACCCAATTAAGTTGTCTACTGGTGCATACACACGTTCAGATAAAAAGGACGATATAAACGATAACGATATAGTTTATATCGTCCTTTTTTTAGCCCCTCCAATATCGATTTCGACCATCGCCTGTGCATGCAGGCCAACCTGGTCGATATCGACCAGGTTAGCCTGTCTACTATAGGGACCCGCAATCATTATAGTAGTTTGGGGGTTGGTGCATGTGCTGGATGTTTGATATCGAACATCAAGCACATGCAGGACGATCAGACAATGATATATGATCGTCTCATGTGTATGTTCTATAAGAGTGAGCAGTAATTACATATTAATATGACTGGCGATACACAAAGAATTGTACCGTTAAAAGCAGAGAGAATACCAGATCGCTTTAGAGCACTGACCCATTTATTAAGCACAATTCCACAGCCTGCCCTTGTGTTTGGTAAATAACAATATTCCATTATACTATAACCAGGTTTGATATTATGCAAGTTGTCATCTACGCATAGATAAATGTGTTTTCCACCTTCAGATGACTATATCATTGTTATGTATGTACAAATCTACAACTTGTAGTAAATACTATAATACCCCTTATTAGCTTTCTTCTGATACTTTCAGTATTTAGATTATTAGATAGACTTTGTTTTAATTACCCTGCTCTTTATAAACATTAAAGTGAGCACTGTACCGACTTCAGGGCAGCAAAAATAAGCAAATGTTCCCAATAATATAAATATATGGCTGAAAAGCACAGAAATACACCTGAAGATAAGGAATGTATAACTGTACTGTAAAGTAGTAAGAGCATCTGCAAGATGATAAACTTTGGTCATCGTTAAAGTAAGACAACAGTGTTGCCAGTATCTGAAGAAAAAGGCTGCATGTTGGCACATTTCATAAAAAACATTTTAATGGGTATAACACAAAAAGTAAGATAAACAGTATAAGGACAACTAAGTCATGTCTGGTTGCTCAGGCCACGGGACTGCCCATCAGTCTCTCTTGTCGTAGAGAAGTTAGCCTTTTATACCATTTCTCCTCAGCTTCGGCCTTCTCAATGTACAGCTGTTGGAGGGAGGAATAAAAAATGTCACAATTATTTACATTGATGTCAATTGAAGTGAATTTGTAAGGGAATGCTGGATTTGTCACCCTAGCATCTTGTGATCACTGAACAGATGTTATAATTCAAACCTGCAAAGATATTTAAATCTGCATGGTAATATAGTTACATGGCTAAAATACATAGAAATAAACCTAAAAGAGAAGTGTAATAAATACATCCATGCCCTATAGAAATATAGCTGTAATACAAATATACATAGCAGTCATTAGTTTAGAACTAAAATATATATAGTTATAAAAGTGAATGTTCCAGAAGCGTAACATTGTAAAAGTGAAGATTCAAATATTAGTTTAATTTTAAAAAAACAAGAACTTTTATTAACTCTAATATTTTTTCCAAAAATTGTTTTAAATGATCAAATCATGTCAATAATAGCTATTTAAACCGGGCAAATATTAAGATTTGTTAATAAAATTAGACTGAACAGGGGTTAAACAGCCTTATTAAAATTTGAAAAAATAACTTAATATTGGAGACATTTTTGAAAAAAAAAATAGTTTTATAAAAACTGTACCAGGTAAGTCTCCACTAGACCAGCAGGGACAATTTCTTAACACTCTAATAATGTAGACATGATGCATGTGTACATTACGACCATATCGACATTATGAATATACCACACCCAATGAAAAGCACTATCACAACATAGACATCTAAAGCACCTGCAATGCTTATTTTGCGCTGCATTATTTGCAGTAATATGTAATACAAATGAAGTTTACAAAAAGTGCACAGGATATGATCTGCCCATACACAGAGTGACTTCTACACAAAACTCTCTACAGTCTTGTCTTTGACTGAAAACCATAAACTGTTTTCTGACATAACAAAACTAGAATAATCAGTTATACACTTAAACTCCACAAGACTGAAATATGTAGGCCACCTCTGGCTCTTCAGCTGCTATATAACTACATGTCTCAGCAAACCCAGCACTACCATATATAAGATGGCATATTAGTTCTAGGTCAAATTATTATCCACAAGACTGAAATATGTAGGCCACCTCTGGCTCTTTAGCTGCTATATAACTACATGTCTCAGCAAACCCAGCACTACCATATATAAGATGGCATATTAGTTCTAGGTCAAATTATTATCCACAAGACTGAAATATGTAGGCCACCTCTGGCTCTTCAGCTGCTATATAACTACATGTCTCAGCAAACCCAGCACTACCATATATAAGATGGCATATTAGTTCTAGGCCAAATTATTATCCACAAGACTGAAATATGTAGGCCACCTCTGGCTCTTCAGCTGCTATATAACTACATGTCTCAGCAAACCCAGGACTACCATATATAAGATGGCATATTAGTTCTAGGTCAAATTATTATCCACAAGACTGAAATATGTAGGCCACCTCTGGCTCTTTAGCTGCTATATAACTACATGTCTCAGCAAACCCAACACTACCATAGTATAAGATGGCATAATAGTTCTAGGTAAAATTATTATCCATAAAACGTAACAGAACACTGCCACCCAGTGTTCATATCATCAGGGAAAGTAGAACTATTTAACAGTTCTAAGCAACTTAATGGAAGTCACCTTTCTTTAATAAAACAATATTGCTAAATGCAATGTCCCTATACATAACATAGTGACAGCCTTCATGCAAAATGCCATTAGGCAGATATTGAAGAGATGTCAGCTTACAGTAAAAATCTATACAAAACATCTTAATGATACAAACTACATTAAAAAACAAGTCATGTAACTTACATTTGGGTGTGCAATGGAGCTTTCATCCAGGTATTTGATAGCAGTTGGGATAGTACCAATATCTGCTTCCTTCTCATCTCCAAACAAATCTAAAGATATCGGCCCTAATATGGCAGACTCATGCTTTGTCTCGCTGGTCTCTGCTGACTGAAGATATGATCATGGTTACAAGATATTATACACACACACTGAAAAGCACAGTTCTTATTAAAGTACAACTAGGCCAAAGAGGGTTGCATGATAGCAGGGTTTTAGGCCCCCATACATCAGCAATCAACTGGGGCAATTCTGCGTTTTGCAGATGCTTGTGTAAAAAAAAGTCTGAAATGTATGAGGTTCACAGATTGCAGATTCCAACCAAAAAGTGATTGGAATGGTTGTCCAACATGTTGGATTTCAGAGACCAATCTGGGTTGTAGACTGCTAGTATATGGTAACAATAAGCAGATTTGCCACCATTACTAGTAAAATGATGGGTCTTTCAGGATTGGCAAATCTGTTTTTCCTGAAAATGATCTGTAATGTATGGGTGTGGATTGGGGGGAAATAAAAAAATCATAGAATCTGTGAATCTCTTTTTGTGATTGCTGATGTATGGGCCCCTTTTCTTTTGGCACATTATTTCAATAAATATATCTTTGTATAAATTACAGATGCTTTTTCAGCTGCATACAACTGTAGTTGACAATGCTATAGTACAGTTATTTATTTTATCCTGTATCATGCTGAAAAATGTATCAGTAAAAATAACAGACACCAGTACATTTCAATAAACATTAGCAAAAAAAAGATCATCCCTAATGGCGCGTACACACGGAAAGATCAGTCAGCGATAACGATATCGCTAACTGATCTCCCTGCACCTTCCCGGTGTGCTGGATGATCGATATCTAACATCCAGCACACCACCAATGACAGGCCAGCGATCGCGAGTCCCTATGTAACCTGGACGGTACCGCCCATGGTTGGCCTGCATGCACGGCTGATGGACGATATCGTTATCGTCCATACGTGCCTGCGCATCGCTGGTTGTTTGAGAGTTGGAACGCACAAAAAAAATGAACGATCTCATTATCGTTCATATCGTTTATTGTTATCTTACCGTGTGTACGCACCATAAGTCTGGCAACAATTCTCTATTACACCATTTTATTTAGCTGTAACATAATTTAAAATATATTTAATTACAATTAGACTACATATCTTTATGAATTATTCAGTATCAACTCAGTGTATTAGTGCATTACAAAAATGCACTGAACACCTTATTTACTCCTCCCAAAAGATTCCATGGATGAAACTCTTTCATATAGGCCAGTGTATCCCAAGCTCATTCCTCAGGGAGAACTAGCAGTGCATGTTTTCCATTTTTACTAGCAGGTGCACAGGTGTATTCATCACTGGCTGACACATTTTAAAAGATCAGATGAAGCTACAGATGTGTCCACATACATCTATCCTCCGTGTGCTACAAGTCGCGTTACACATAATGCGTGACAGCTGTGTGACTCGATAGCGCTGAGCGTCTTTCTGTGTGACTTTTTTACCTTCAAATGTGTTTTATTAGTGATTATTATGTGAACAGGACACACAAGCAGGTTCTGCTGATTAAAATGATATGCGGCATGCCTATATTCTGTGTGCAACTGCGGGTGTATCTGCATGCAAAAATTAGAGCTATGGTAGACTTACCTAGATGACTCAATTTCTACGATGTCCATAGGGTCCACAGGGATGCCATGAGGGATATTATGGTTGGAAGACCAGGCACCAAACAGTTAAAGCTTCTGCTCCTAGAATGCCTGGGCCCTTCTCCATATATCCCCTACCCTTAGGCATAGGACTTCAGTTTAGTTAACAAGCCTCAAGGCAGGAGAACGAAAGAGGAGAAGGAAGAACAATCGTACATCAGAAACACTCTTATATAAGATGAGGGAATCTGTGACCGAAAGAATAAAAAACAATGAAGGGTGGGTGCCCTGTGGACCCTATTGACCTCAAAGAAAATGAGTTATCTAGGTAAGTCTACCATAACTCTAATTTTCTTCTTTGGGGTCCATAGAGATCCACAGGGATACCATGGGGATGTCCTAAAGCAATTCCCCTAGGGTGGGGGACGCTCTTGAGCAGAAAGGAAAACTCGTTGGCCAAAGGAATCATCCTGAGAGGCAAAAGTATCAAAGGCATAGAACCTAAGAAAAGTGTGGACAGAAGACCACGTGGCAGCCTTGCACAACTGTTCAGCAGAGGCACCACGACTAAATGCCCACAATGGCCCTACAGACCGAGTAGAATGTGCTGTCACTGTGCTTGGGACAGAGAGATCAGCCTGTGTATACACCTGAGAGATAGTCATGCATAGCCATCTCGCCAGAGTCTGCTTATTAACTGCCCATCCTCGTTTGTGAAAACCATATAATACAAAAAGAACATCTGATTTTCTAATAGAATTTGTACGCTCCACATAGATATGGAGAGCACAAACTACATCCAGGGAGGCTTCACCTACAGAAAGGTCTGGAGTCTGAAAAGCTGGAACAATAATTTCTTCATTCACATGAAAATGGGACACTACCTTCAAAAGATAACCCTCCCTTGTACCAAGAACAGCTTTATCCTCGTGAAAAATCAAACATGGGGAGCAACAAGAAAGTGCTGCCAAATCAGAGACTCTGCGAGCAGAAGAAATAGCAAAAAGAAAAGTGTCTTTGCTGTTAACCACTTTAAGTCCAAAGATTCAAATGGGAAAGTTTGTAGTCCCTTAAGAACTAAAGGCAAATCCCATGGTGCTACCCGTGGACCAAAAGGAGGCTGAATTCGCAAAACTCCTTGGAAAAAATTCTAACATCTGGTAATGAAGCAATCTTCTTCTGAAACCAGACTGACAGTGCAGAAACCTGCACTCTCAAAGTGGCAAGGCGTAGACCTTTGTCTAATCCTGCCTGAAGAAAAGCCAGTACCCTGGAGATCCGTAATATCTTAGGATCATACTTCCTATTAGAACACCATTGACCAAAAGAATACCAAACTCTGTAATAGATGCGGGCAGAGGCAGGTTTCCATGCCCTAATCATCGTTTGGATTACAGAACTGGGAAAACCTTTTGCTCTTAGGATGGAAGATTCAAGAGCCACGCCGTAAAAGCCAGACGAGGTAAGTCCGGATATCGGCAGGGACCCAGCTTTAGCAGATCCTGCCATAGAGGAAGAGGGTATGGACTGTCCATAGACAGATTCTGGCTGTCGGTGAAGCAAGGATGTCTGGGCCAAGCCGGAGCCACCAGTATTACCGCTCCACCTTCCTGCTTGTATTTTCTGAGAACGCTTGGGAGTAGAGAAATCAGAGGAAAGAGATACGCCAACTTGAAATCCCATCTTACTGCCAGTGCGTCCACGAAGGCTGCTGATGGGTCTCTGGACCTGTACCTAGGGACCTTCTGGTTGTGGCGTGATGCCATGAGATCTATCTCTGGTATATATAAAGAGGCAGTCGCAGAGGCTGAAGGTAATAATAAATCTACTCAAATCAATCTTCAAAGTAAAAGGTGCATAAATGTTTATCTCAATAAAAAATAAAAATAAAGTCAATCAATTTACGTCCAAACATATAAAATTTCAACCTTCACTAGTGTGGTTAATAATTTAACAATTAAACATGCAGCAGATGGTATACAATCCCTGGATAAGCTCAATTGTAAATATTCTCTCGTCTCTGAAAGAACCAGGAATTATGACCTTAATAATAGCGTCACTGTTATTTATAAGGCTAAAAAGAAAGCCTATAATAAAAATGTAAATGTTCTTTTAAAGGTAATATTACCTGCAAGCTCCTGTGCCTTGTAGATAAATGTATGGACTTAGGGGCGTAAAAGCAACACCCTTGGATTTGAAAATTTATACGCTCAACCTGACCAGCAGGGAGCGTATAGTTAAAATGAATAATCTTTTGTAATCCTGGGGTGACAATGACCGTAGGAAACCCCGTATGTTCTCACTGTAAGTATCGGATGCAATGTTGGTAGGCTGGATCCTGAATGGAGGGTCCCGTTAATGTTCCGTATGCCTTCAGGCAATGTAATAGCCGGGATCAAACTGCTTCCCCAGATGGCTACTAGCTGGATTGACCTCAATGGCAAGAGGTGTCAGTGAAGGGTGCCCGGAGAGAGTTTTCTTACCGGATCAGGTGAGCGGTGTCCTGTCTTAGGCTCCATCTGACTCTAGGCTCTGCAAAGAAGGAGCGCAGTCTGTATCTCCGGCAGGTCCCTGGCAGATTTTCAGACAATCCTAGCACACTGTCAGGGTGTAATTATAGAGTGCCCAGATGGTATTGAAGCCGAATATTGTCAGCGAACAGAGAGCCAGGTAATAAGCAACTGAAGGCAGTATAGGTGAGACGTGTCCACGGGAGTAGCTGCAATGAAGTATCACCTACACGTTTCAATGCCTAAAGGGCATCTTTTTCAAGGTGGATATGGGTACTCAAGTTCATATTTTTAAATAGCATTCCAAATTGGCTACATTTAATTCAGCTGTCATTCAATCAGGACGGTTGATTTGAGTAATGTTTTAAAACACTAATGTAAAATTTAGACGAGAGACAGTGTGGTCTGCACAGAATAGTTTTGTGCAGACACTACACTCAGAGAATGTTCTATCCCATGCTAATTTATATATATTAATACTATTACAGTATAAAGATGAAAATACTCTTTCAGTGGAAATATTTCCGAAGTATTAAATTTCCATAAAAAACTTTTATTTCCCATTCTGTTAGATCTTAATAAACCAAATTATCATACATTAATCAGTCAAACACTCATTGCTGGACAAATGGTTACACATATACCAATCTAAATTATTATCGGAATAGGCAAACACAAATTATTCTCTAACACCATTAGGGTCTACTTTTATCATATTTAGAGGATACCCTTTTCAAGGTTTTTTTCCTTTATTCATAAATTCATTCCTTTTTGGAGTTTCTTTAGGATATATTATTCATTTTATATGCATATATATATATCTCCTTTCACCTTTGTTTATATGAAATATATATTGAATCCTTTATATAGCTCTTAGAAGACAATAAAGGGAAGATGAAAAGTGTATATCCATCTATATATTCAATATTACTAACATTCCAATAATATAGAAGGGGGAGGGATGGACAAACTACATAACAAAAACATATACATACATTCACACTCTATCCACTATTTGTGAATAAAGGGTATTCAGTATCATTCCTAAGTGGATCGTACTTAAAGGAGAGAGGAGTAAGGTATACCTAATGTGTTATTTACATGTCACTCCAGAAAAATCAACTGCAGGGAGGAGCTAGCATGACCAGAGAGAAAGGTCTCAAAGAGTAAGAGATGGTAACTAATCTTACTCAATCAGCCAAAGAAATGAGAAATATTTATGAGGGGGAGGAAGAGGTTTATGCTATTCAGGGGGGTCAAAAGACTGTGGGCCTGATTCAGAGCCGGACGCTATTTGCGCTCGCTCGTTCAGAAAAAGGGGCCGGCTATTTAAATTGAGCGCTCGCTCTTTGCGGTCTGTTGACGCCTCTATGTCTGAACGAGCGAAACAAACATGCACTCGCTATTTTGCAAGGACGCCCCCTGGCCGCTCGCATCCTACGTCATCTCCGCTATTTATTAGATTAATCGAGTACATC
Organism: Taudactylus pleione; assembly: GCA_031769625.1. NCBI lineage: Eukaryota > Metazoa > Chordata > Amphibia > Anura > Myobatrachidae > Taudactylus > Taudactylus pleione. The sequence continues at coordinate 576,698 of JAUIMM010000435.1, forward strand.
GAAAGGCATCTGAACTGCTTGCAGTGCTTGTGGTTGGATTTTCCTACCGCAATAATGCGAACAGTTCAGGCTAAGAGGCAACCAAGTGACGTGGTCGATGACGCTGCTTTGTTAATTATGCACACCCTTAAAACGCCCGTTTTGACCGTTTGGCACGCCTGCGTTCGGATCTCCACTCCCCGTTTTCAAGCACCTTCCCCTGTTACCACCCACAAACGCCTCATCCTGTCACTCAAATTAGCAGGCACTCGCTATTTTGCGAGCGCTCGATTTCCGACCGCACTGACTGGTTGGCGCATGCGCATTACGACCCATATGCATGCGCAGATGTGCGAACATCGCTCGGAGCGAACGAGCGGCCGCTTACGTGCGGCTCTGAATCAGGCCCTGTGTTCAATTCAATCTGTTCGTTCAATCCATCAGGAAAGAGACTATTCATGTTAAAAATCCCAAAAATCTCTTTCTTACACAGGATTCTATATCGGGGCCCTTTTCTCAGCGTCGGAGGTATTGCTTCTAGTCCTACCACCTTCAAAGAGGAGACCTCACCCCCATGTTTTTCTGCATAATGTCTAGACACATTATGTAAGAGATTCTTCTTCAGGATATTCCTCCTGTGTTCTAAGAATCTCTTACGTAAACTTCTTATTGTTCTACCCACATATTTAATATTCTCACAACTACAAGTTAGTAAATAAACGACATACTTAGTATTACAGTTAATAAACTGTTTGATTGCAAAATATCTATCTATCCCTTCAATTCTAGTATTTTTTTTATGTTGGTGTCTACACATAATACATTTGTGTGTACCACATTTGTGAAAACCAGATGGTTTCATCGGAAGCCAGCTCAAGGTTTTTTCTCAGATTTAAACAAACTATGTGCTAATATATTTTTTAGGGATTTGTTCTTTCTGTATACAACAGTAGGTTTTTCTGGAAGTATCTGTTTGAGTACTGAGTCATATTTTAACATGTGATAATTTTTCTTTATAATTTGTCCAATCTTTCTGGAGAATTTATTATAGGTGGAGACAAAGGCAAAATTTCTTCTCTTATCTAGAGGAACAACTTCTCTACTCTTTAGCTGCAACAAATCTGCCCTATCCATATTGACCACTTCCTTATATGCTTGTTCTAACAATTGTGGAGGATAACCTCTCTCCTCAAAGCTCTTACACAGGCCTTGCGCCTGTTTAGAGAATTCTTCAAATTGTGAGCAATAGCGTCTAATAATTGCCCCTTAGGTATGTTTGTTTTCCACGGGAGATGGTGGCAACTCTGGTAATGCAAATAGTTATTGGAATTAACTTCCTTACAGGGTCAGATCTAAGAAATTAACACGGTTCCTACTAAAGTTGTATGTGAAAGAAAGATTAAAGTGATTAGAATTGAGAGAAGAAACAAAAGATTGTGCAGTCACTAAGTCCCCATCCCAAATAATAAAAAGATCATCTATGTAACGGCCATAGAAGACCAGGTTCCCCCCGAAATCCCCCCCCCCACACATATGTTGGGACTCAAAGTCACCCATGTAGAGGTTAGCCAAACTCGGGGCGAACCTAGTCCCCATGGCCGTCCCAAGAACCTGTAAGTAAAATGTGTCAGAAAAAACAAAATAATTGTGAGTTAGAATAAACCTTATAGCATCCAAGAGATAATCCTGATGTTGGACTTGTAAGGTTCCATCTTCCAAAAGACATTTAGAAACCGCATTAATCCCCAACTCATGGGGGATATGTGTGTATAGCGCTTTCACATCAAGTGTGAAAAAGGCATACTTTTCATTCCAAATGAGTCCCTTTATTAAATTCAGGAAATGTGTAGTGTCTTTGAGATGGAACCTTAAAACATGAAACATGGGGTTGTAGAAAAGAATCTACATAATAGGACAAATTAGAAGTGAGGAATTTAATCCCAGAAATGATAGGACGCCCGGGAGGTGCAGTGAGGGATTTGTGTATTTTGGGTAAATAATAAAAAATAGGAATGATGTGATATGGTACTAGTAGGAACCGGTAAGTTTCCTTAGAAATAACCCCCATGTCCAGAGCATTAGTCAGCATTAGTTTAAAGTCCTCCAAGAATTGGCATGAGGGATCTTGATCTAATTTGCAGTAAAATATTTTATCGTTGAATTGGCGTTGGACTTCCAGGGTATAGTCATCTCTGTTGAGGAAGACTAAATCCCCCCTTTATCAGGTCCACGGAAGATGATGTTTGTCCATGAAAGATGACGTTTTGCCTCTTTCCGAGACCCGATTTTTGGAGGGAAAAATCCAAACTCGGCATGCAAACTCGAAACCTATCCGGGCCTGCACATCCCTAATTATTACCCCCACCTGCAGCAGGGAGTGAATGGCTTCCTGAAGGGCCAAGGCCTTCACCGCATCTGTTGCAAGATTTGTACAATAAAACTTCTGGTGGGAATATCCCCTGAAACCAAGGGCATACCCCTGAAAGACCACTTCTCGGACCCACGCATCTGTAGTTGTCCGATGCCAAGAATCAGCAAACTGAAGAAATCGGCCTCCCATCCTGGGATCCCCCAGGAGGAGGCCCAATCCATCAGGCCGAGGGCTTGATGTCTTGCCGGGCCAGACCTATTAGTGGGCCAGACCACTTAGACTTGCGGAAACTAGTTGGCCTAGAGGAAGGGTGTTCCTTTGCTCATCCCTGAGGATGGAAGGACTGAAAAGAAACCTGACTAGATCTAGTCTTTCTGACGTAGATGGCAGACTTGCATATTTTGAAGCCGCCAGAGTAGTGATTATATTATCCAACTCTGCTCCAAAAAGCACCTTTCCATAGAAAGGTAAGACTTCCAGAGCTCTCTTTGAGCCTGTATCAGCTTTCGAAGATCTTAACCAAAGGCCCCTGCGTGCCACTATTGATGCTGATGCCGTAGAAGCTAAAATAGCAGCATTTAATGCAGACCCTCCAGATAGGAAGAAGTGTCCCATATGTGGGAGATATTCATCATCTGTTCACTGGTAGCATTTGGTAATGAATTGTCGAAGCTGGATTATTGGCTGAGACAAGATCAGCTTAAAATTGAATCGTAGCGATGCCATCTTGTGACTGGCCGCAAGACGCCATCTTGGAAATTAAATCTCAAGATGCGATTTTGCGAATGGCCGCCCAAGCGCCGTTTTAGATAAACTCACACTTTAGTACATGTGGCGATATTACTATTAGCATCATGCGATTGCATCTTACACCATTTCTCATACACACATTAATAAGCACAATTGCGCAGTTAACTAGTCGCATATTAGCGAATGCATAAGATCCTGTATGAAAACGAACTTCATACACACACATCTGCCCCAAGTTAACTAGCGTCTTTACATCAAACCCCACATACTAACACATTACATATCGACATACAAGGTTCCATAAGCTTTAAGGTATAAGCATTCAAGTATGCACATTTACTATAATTGCTATGAAATAAAGATTATTTTGTAACTAAGGTTTTATGCGTGATAAATAAGTCATGTTTGGTATTGTACTGATGCGTACTCTCTCAACAGTATTCCGGTAACATCGATGTAGAGATCGCAACATGCATTCTCAACTTATGGACCGCAGAGACTTCAAGCAACAAAATGTACATTATATGACCAACTGTTAGGATTTGCATGAGGCAGGAAACCAGAGACCACCAGTTGTTAGAGGCTGGACTGTGTCTATTTGAACCAACCTGTTAGAACCAACCTGTTAAGATGCCTTGAAACATATGCCCTCTCCTTTAGGACCAATGGTATTAGCAACAAACTTCTCTATTGTGTTGTCTATTTCTGGGGGGGTATAAATATGTGTGCTCTGACCCTGGGTTTCTAGTCTTCGTGCTGAATGCTGATTGACGAGGGGTTTCTTGCTGATGCCTACATCTGGTCCAGTGCGCTGCATATGTATAACTGTACTTGGGTCTGTATAATTCCTTTGCGCTAAATTGTACTTATAACTAGCGTGTAACTGACTGTACTTTTACTTGAATAATACTTTGTGCTTTGGAACCACAGGTTCTAGGTCTGGAGTCTTTATTTACTGTATAACTGCGTATAGCTGGACGAGTAACCGCTCCAGATGATGAAAATATTGCTTTAAGGCATGCTTCAATCTTTTTATCTGTGGAATCCTTCAGTGAAGGTGCTGATGGAATAGGCAATGTAGCATTTCTGATTAAATGTTTTACATAAGCATTCACAGTAGGAGGTACCTTCCACTTCTTAGTACATACAGAAGGTGGGAATAGATACAATGATGTTATTCTTCTATTCACATTAAACCGTTTATCAGGGTTACCCATGCCTCCTCAATAAGCTCTGTAAGCTCTTCAGATACAGGGAACTCCGTTTTGACCACCTTCCAGTGGTGATTAAACATTGGAGCCTTCTTACTATGAGCTGGTTCATCGTCCTGAATATCTAGGACTGATTTAACCGCCCTCACCAAAGAGGGAACATCCACTGTGGACGGATGATCCTCCTCCCCAGATCTAGATCCTGGAGAGGAATCCTGTGCATCATCTGATTCCCCTGATGATGTGCCTGAATCCATATATTGGGCAGACTGACAAAAGGATAACTTGCGTTTAGGTTACTACCGGTCTGTTATCAACATCAGATGGTGCCATACTCTGACTAAAATGGCCATAAACATCCTTCCATGAAGTATGCATAGGAGGTGCAAACATAGTATACTGTGGACACCCCCATCCAAGGAGGCATCGTAGAAGCAGCCATACGATCCACAACCTTCATCATAACCTGGGACAAAGAAGAAGCCCAAGATGGTTCTTGTCCAGGGACAGGTAAACTGGATTGGTGAGGTGACTCTTTATAATAGACAACACACAAACCAACCTTTAAGTCCTGAGAGGTCACATAAGTCATACATGACTTACATGGAACCAGCACAGGCTGCCCCCCCTCCTGTTTCCCTTTATCTTTTGACATGGTAAATAAAGGCAATAATTGCAATGTTATGTGACAGCCTTCACAAAATCTCAATCGAATGTGAAGTACTCAGAAAGAAACCTCCACCCCACGAGGATGGAGAGAGAACTGTGATAGTTAATTTGACAGATTTAGAAATAAAAGACCGTGTCAATCAGCAGCTGGCAAAGAGTCACATACAATGCATATGTAATATAATTACAATCGGCTCTAAATCAACTACAGCAACGCAAAGGAATGGTAGGACATAGAGAACCATATACCTTAACCAAGGGAGGGTAATACAGGGAGACTATCCCAGACCCTCCTGAGACCACAACTACAGGGCGTGGAATGTGAGCATCTCAAATACACGTGGAGGGTAGGCGGAGCAACCCAAACACGAGAAACCCTTCATAGGGACTGCGTCGGGGGGAGGAGCTGCCGGGCGAGCGCCTACCTTCCCTAAACTGCGTTAACTAGCCGGGTACGCTGGCCAAGTGGCAGCAGAGAGCGTCTGCTGCCGATCCTAAGGCACCGGCTGGTGAGGACACGGACAATCCAGGGCCCTGACAGCAGCGGCTTCTGGCGCGTCTCTGACACCAAAAGAACTGCCGCGCGAAATTCTTCGTAAGTGAGGAATCGTCTTACCTGACATCTCCGAACAGCCGGTGCAGTCCAGGTCACAGAATTGCTGCTAGCTAAGCTCAGCCGCGACCCGCCAAAATCACCAGCACAATTACTGATGTTGCTGAATACAGACGCTGAGTACTGCTGACTCAAGCATAAGGAAATAAAATAAAACATAAAAATAACAGGTTAGGACTACCAGAGCAGTCCCTTGTTACAAAGGTGCGTCTTGATCTTGCCGCACCAAACAAACAACTGAAGTCCTATGGCTAGGGGTGGGGTATATATGGGGAAGGGCCTGGGGCATTCTGGGATCAGTAGCTTTACCTGTTTGGTGACTGGTCTTCCAATCATATAATCGCCCCCATGGTATCCCTGTGGATCCCTATGGACCCCGAAGAAGAAATGCTACGTTACAGTGTCAGCGGATGTTTCTTTATTCTTCAAATACTCCCTAGCTCTGTGTTTAGTAGGCAGCACAAAGTCACTATAAGGCACAGGATTGGACTCATCCATAGCAGGGACAGTGCCATTTCCCTCATACCATCCCTTGTTGTCTCTAGGAGCCTCTTCACTAAACCCTTATAAAATGCATCAGAGTCTCCAGGGCATAAATAGGCATACGATTCTAGCAGATTGAAATAAATAAACAGCATTATTAAGCTGTGGTACTTAAATATACACCATGTAAAACATATTAAATGTCTTGAAATACAACCAAGTTGAGCATGAATTATCTCCATAAATCAGTTTAAAATGGTTGCTGCTCATTTTCGCAGGGCAGAAGTGTGAATAAAGATCTCGTAGAGCAGTGTGTGCTAAATAAATTCTGCTGTGACCTTCAGAACTGTCATAGTGCATGATTCTCAATGAAGTATGTTGGGCAAGAAAGGCTGTGCTCATAAACTGCCCCCTCTGCAGTCTTGTACAGCAAGCTGAGAGAATTGACAAACTCATTTCAGCCTGCGTTCAGCCCTCCACCCCTTTGTCAATTACTTTGGAGATGATAGGTTGCAGAGAATATAGTTCCGTTTCCGTGCTTTTCAGATAGGTATAATAAATATGTTTAACCAGTTCAGCTGAGAATTTAACGGTCATGGGTCGCATCGTTTGCTCTTTTAGAAATGACAGTCTATAAGAACCTTGCTGCTTTTTATTCTGCAATCTGCGTTTCAGTTTGATCTCCATGTCATTCTTCCTATGAAGTTGTATTTATTCCATAATGTTCATTAAATCAAATGGGCACTGTATATCTTATTATATATATATATATATATATATATATATATATTGTGACAAAAACACTGGAAAAGTTGTCAAGGGGAGATCTATATGTCTGGTATACAGAAGCTGATTAGCAGCCTTGATTGGCAAACACCTGTGAGAGGCTGGTAAAGGGTGTGTCAGTTTCTGGAGTCAGTCTCTCCATGTCTGGGGAACAGGTCAGAGGCCTGTTAAGAGACACTGTGATTACTGAATGTATGTGCTGTGCTAAAGACTTCTGTTTTGTGAGAGGGACGTTAGGTCCTTCCACACTGGAAGGAGGAATCATTTTGTTTAATTAGAGCCAGACAGGCCAGGATTTACTTTTATGGTTTGTTTATTTTTGAGCTGTAAGCAAAACTATCTTCGGGTACCAAGGCCCTGGACTGGTGTAGCGTGTGTGCGTATTATATATACATACTGTATATACACACATATAGACACATTATACATACACATATATATATATATATATATATATATATATATATATACACACACACACACACATATATATATATATATATATATGTATGTGTACCGCCTCAGTCTTTCTCCTACGGATTGACGACTACTTTTTATACATAATATACATACATAGTATATATGAATATATCAGTAGCTCTTTTTTATAAGCTAACTTGTATTTTAAGTTACATGGTCCCTTAGGTTACAACCAAACTTTTCCAAAAATCTTGGAATAACCAATATATCTAGACTGAAAACCATGTTCAAATATAAATAATACAAATCATGGCAATGTATAGCAGGGAGCAAGGCCGGAGATGAGACAATATGTGGTGCCGCACCATCACACCTAAGCTTCTGGGGGAATCAGCCTGTTGAATATAGAACACACTGCCACTACCTGTAGATGTTTTAACTCTTAGCTCCTATTAATATTTAAGATAAACCCAAAAGGTAAATGGATTTTCACAATCTTGAAGAATAATGAAGTTTCAGACAAACCGAACAACTTTCAAATTTGAACCAATACAGTGAAACTTACAGTTTTTGTGTCCCGGGTGGATCTGAACACTTGTGGTATAAAAGAGTCACTTTCGATGGCTTCAATTTCCTTCACGCGTTTCACTTGGTCTACCAGCAACACTTGGTCTGCAAAAGAAAATAAATCTAAATGATTCAGGTTGGAATTGTGCTATGGTATAGGCCTGAATAAATAACCTGCCTGATTCTTATATTTAGTTCAAACAAGAAAAAAAAAATCAATACTTATAAACTGCCCATCTTTAATGACCAACAACATTCATACTACAGGTAAAAACGCATTAACCCTATTTTTTTTTAATAAAGTTTTCTTAGATGATTTACACAACTGGAGTGTAAAGACTCTGATTGATCTAAACATTTGTCCAGAATGGTTTTCTGCGCGTTCTTCATTAGCGCCTGCTACAAATGGCTGATAAACAGATGTATAACCTTTGTTCTATTCACAGAGAAGACCTTCTTCTCATAGGTGTAATAAAATCGCCTGCCCTTCCATACTGCAGACACAAGTATTTTACGTTTTTATTAAACATTTTAACAGGCGTAGTCAGGAGGGAAGGGTAACAGAGAGCAGAAGGGACTAAAGAGCAGCAATATTGTCTGGCAGCAGTGTGCTAAACAACCCACTGTCTACCATAGGAAGGTATTTATCTGACCACATAAAATCTGATGATGTTCTCATGTTTACTTTACTGCATATAACACTCAAAAAAGGACCATTTTGTGATTAAAGTCCTGTTAATTATTTCCTGTAATTGCTATTGATGAATGTATTGTAAACTATGGGAATAAAATGAATTCCCTTCTTTATGACCCATCATATAATACTATGGAAATTTGACAACTGTCACAGTATTACTATAAAACTATTAATTATATTAATGAGAGGATAAATATTGACTAACTCCTGTGTCATTCTGTCGGTAGTGGAGCTATATCCTAAATACGGCTGCCGAGAAATGAAAATAGCAGTCAGGCAAGTCATCGTGCTTCTTCCCAGGAGAATGTGACAATATAGGGAAAATCGGGATGTTGCCCCCTGCTCCCCCCAAATGCATGCAATAAGAATATTTATATTCACCTGTTTTCTAGGGATTACACTCCAATTTCTTTAAAAATAAAACAGGGACACAGAGTTTGATTGGTTCAGAAATTCTTTCACTATTTCCTTTTAGAAATAGTCATGAGCATTATTAGGGGCCTCATTTATCAACGAGTTTTATCATTCACAACGAGTGATAAAACTTGTGCTCCAGCCAATCAGCTGCCAACTGTCATCTGTTTGAAAAATGACAGTTAGGAGCTGATTGGCTGGAGCACCATTTATCATACCTAACGAGTTTTATCACTAGTTGTGAATGGTAAAACTCATTGATAAATGATGCCCTGTGTGTCAAGTCTTTAAAAGATACACATTTTAGTGGTCAAATGGAAAGCATAAAACATTAAATTGCAAACTTTGAAACCCCTTCAGCTAAATTCCATGATGACATGGAATATAAATCCAAGTATTTTTAAGAATATATTGCTACTACTGGACAGCGGCATTATGTAAAAAAAAAAAGAACTTAAAATGACACAAATGGACATGAAACATCCCAAACCCTGTTCAACAGATGCAGAGTCTATAGAGAGACATCAGGAATATTGGCAACAGGTAGAAGCCGATATATATTTTAGTCACATACAATTCACGCCTAGGAGTAATGACTACTGTCATCCTACAAGAAACGCCCAATCTATAGAACACAAGCGACATTCCCATAACATATACAATTAGCCATGATCATTATTCTGGTGCTAATGGATCTGGCAGGGCTATCTAAGTAGCACTAAAAGCCAGCACGCCGCCAGCACTTATTGGGGATTCTTTTCAGGACCTGATGTGTCCCATAAAATATTCCCCGAAAAGTGTTGTGTTTTTGAAAACACATAGGTCCGTGAACTCATCACAGATCCTATGTGGTTTTGGCCGAAAAATCCTATTTGTTCAGCAGAACAAATAGGATATGGAGATGAAAAAACTATGAAAAACAAGGATTATCGGCAAACAATCCTTGTTTTACGACTCTGAAAATATATTGTGGCTAATTGGATACCAGCCAATATATGCACAGTATGACAGGCAAAATATACCCAAACCCAAGGGGAATATGCCTCCCCAAATGTGGTTTATATGATTCTGTGCCTAAAATGCTTAAATGGAGGACACTATCTGGGAGAACAAGTCCAAGGTCTCCATCGAGTAAACACTTTTGCCCAAATCTCAGGACTGAAAACAAAAAAAGTGCTAAAACTTTAGGGAAATTGTAAATTTAGGACTGAAAAAAAAAGCTAAATGTGGGACTTAAGTTTATCAAAGTAAGAAACATTAAGACACGGAGAGGGAGATTCAATTGTTCTACCGGCGACTTTTTTTTTTTACACGCCCGACAGAGCAATTCAATTGTTGCTCTGTCGGGGAGCGATAGCCACCGGCGCCGGCATTTCTGCACGCACTCAGGAGTACGCGAGCAGAAATGTGACTGAAACATCCTGGTTAGGGCGCACTAACCGCAGATAGCGCGCCCTAACCAGAAATTAAGATGGGTTTAGCCGTTTTAGACGGCTAAACCATGTCTTTTAGTCGGCGAAGAGGGCGACAATTAATGAGCGCCCAGAATATTTGAATAGCAAACTGGGCGCTCATTAATTAGCACGCCCCCCAAAAAAACTATTGAATTGCCCCCATAGAGAACAGATTGCTAACACGAATGCTTGAGTTTTCCACATCTTGTATGTATGTGAAGGATAGTCCTCAGAATCTGATGCCTCCCCCTCTACCATTTACATTGGAACCTACTAATTTACATTTTATTTAGAATTTTTCAGCATTTTAAATGTTATTCATTTTGTAATTTTGCCTGAGCATAATTATCATGAAAACTAGCAACGTATATCAGTTAATCTCAGCTAGCTGTTGTAAATGTATCACTTTTATAGGTCATCTCTGCTAACACAAAATTCCTACGCTTCTCTTTTTATAATATACGGGCGGTATGCAATTGTTTCTATGGAATCGGTATGAAATACCGCCGGCTGCATGGCGGATTCCTGGCAGCGCCTGGCCGACAACAGGAGAGTTCCCAGCAGCGGAAGCCCAACAGCGCTGGAAATCCCGATCGTGGATAGGTAAGTACTAATTAACCTAACCTAACCCTCCTTAGGGGTGCCTAAACCTAACCTTCCCCCAAGTGCCTAACCCTAACCCCCCCCTTCCCCGCTGCCTAAACCTAAGTCCCCCGAGGGTGCCTAACCCTGCCTCCCCCTAGCCTAACCCTAACCCTCCCCGGGGGGGTGCCTAACCCTAAGTCCCCCCCCGGGTGCCCTAAACCTAACCCTCCCCCCCCCCCCGCGGCTGTCCGCTCGCGGCGCCCGGCATCCCGACCGAAGGTCTCCCGGCGTCGGGGAAATGTCAGCCGTCTACATCTAGACGCCCGGCATTTCATCCCTCACCGGGATATGACAGTCGGGAAGCTGGCTGCCGGTATTAAGGCAGCCGGCTTCCCGATTGTATACCGTTTCTACCCCCCCTTTGTGCCCGACGTAGCTATTCAGTTGTTGCTCCAGATGGTGCAAGCTGAAATGGGCGTAAAGTGACCAGTTTGAGTGCCCAAAAGGCACTTTTCACGATTGTGGCTAAACCCGACCTCTATGGGCGCTATCAGCATGATAATTGGCATCAATTGAATAGCGCCCCGTGATCTCCCGTCACTTTAGACGGGAGATCGGGCACGCTAAAACATTTGAATACCGCCCTATGTTTATTACAAACCTAAAGAAAGTCATTACACATTAGGGGGCCGAATTATGGTCAGAATTTTATCTCAATAAAATGTATTTCTTATTGCCACAATAAGAAATGGTTTATCAGAGCAATTTCACAGCACTTTCTTTCCGGAATACAGACTCCGATATGAGTTTGTCCCGCCAAAGATTAAGAAGAAAGTAATAGCTTGCCCTGTAATTATACTTTTGATATGGACCTGGCATGTGTAATATGCAGGTCTGGCATATTTATTATGCATGATTGCCTACCCTCCAGGAGACTCCTGGATTAAAGTGTAGTCTCCTGCTGCCCTGGAAGGGTAGGCAGGAATCCTGGATTCCCCCATTGCCATTGCTATAACTGACTATACGAGTCTGGATGCAACAGGAAAAGGGGGAGAATGGGCACACAGCATACAAAGCATTATGTAGCGGGTGCTGCAATAACATGATGTGCATGCAAAGGGGAGTTGGTTATTGTTCAATGTGTGATTATAGGGGTGTAAGTGGCTCCTTTAGGGAGTACCCTCCGTACATACCTGGTCCAGCCAGCCGTCATTATACATTCCCCTTTTAATGGCTTCTGTGTAGCTGTGAGATCTACCTCCTTCTGGAGGGCTCCTCTCACTCACGGATATGCGTGGCTCCACAGCTATAATCACACTTTAAACAATAATCTGAACTCCCAATTGCCAAAGGCAACAGTACTCTCACCCCACCCACCATCAGAGAGCACTGTGACTCTCTTTAAACGTATACAATGTATTATTTTATGATAAATACCCTTTAATGTACTTCCTCTCTTGGATTTGTGTACTATACACTTCACGGTTCTCCAGCATAAAATATACCCATTTAGCCCTCATACCTTGTCTAGATGATTTGGTCCATATTAGACACTCCAGATCCACACACAGTAGGTGTAGTATTTCGAGCAACAACCTGCAAATCTAACTACCCTCAGAAGACTGGACATCTCTAGTCCAGAGCAGCTCCTGTTGTTGTCTTCACACATCATCTACTACAGCAGCTCCTTCGATCTCCATAAACCCACCCTTAGATTGTGTTAGCCACTGTACCCTACAGGCTACATTTTCGCATCCTTTGGATGCATCTCCATTAACTGTTGCAAACCAAGCTTGGAAAACATAAGCTAGTCGGGGCTTGGCAAATTTTTGTGACTGAAAATAGAGAAGGCCCTCTATTTATTATAGGATACTCAATGCAGAAATTCTCAAAAAATAGCAGTTTTCGAGGGATATTCCATGAAAATGCTTTCATTACTATATCCCAAAGCCCTGATACATAATACATGTGGCAATTCTCTTAAAATGTCTGTTTGACTGCAAAACTAGTTTAATAAATAATCCCCACAGTCTCAAAACAGTTCTGGATATCTGGGACACACAGAAGCAATCCACATACTGAGGAAAAATATTTTGAAGACAAAGCGAAGAAAGCACAGTATTATTAATGCATAATAGTCCTTGTGTGAACGGCTACAGAAGAAATCTACATAAGAACGCATAATACAATAGCAGCTCCAACTAACACATGAAATTAAACTGCCTGCAGGTTGAAACTCTTATATACTGCAATGGTACAATAATTATTACACATTTGTTTTTAAAAGCTGCATAGTACTATGTTAAATTAGCACATTTCCTGGACTTCACAGCAGCATTCAACAGTGCTGACCATCCCTTCCTTCTGCACAACATCCACTCAACCGGGCTATGTGACTCAGCTCTCTCCTGGTTCATCTCTTACTTGTTATACCATGCCTTCTTTGTGACTACACCCACCTCCATTTCCCCTTCACCAGGTCTCTTTCGGGTTCTCTTCTCCCTCTACACAGCTTCCCCCCCCCAGTGACCTTTTCAATTCCTTTGGCCCCCGGATACCAAAATTTACCTCTCTTCCGATCATCTTTCCCCTTCTGTCTCCTGTGTCACCTCTGTCAGCCATCTCCTCTTAGATGTCACAACACATCCTTAATCTCAATATTTCTAAAACTAAAGTCATTGGTTTTCCCCAAGACAAGGTCTTCTCTCCTCACCCTCTCTGTTGAGAACATCTCCCACTCTTCTGTTCCCAAAGTACGATGTCTGTTCCCTTTCTGTCTCTCCTCACATTCAGTTCCTCTCCCGATCCTGCCGTTTCCACCTCCACAATATTTACACAATCAGGAAGTTCCTCAAGCCGATAGCTACTTAAACTCAGTTTCATGGCCTCATAATATTCCACCTTGTTTACAGTAGGCTACTCCTGTCTGGTTTTCCAGATTCCTGCCTCTCCTTTCTCTAGTCTATCCTTAACTTTGATGCATGTCTCACTTTCCCCTCTTGACGCTCTATCTTTTCTAGTTTGCTAACCCTACCTATCAGTAACCCCACTGACTCCCTGTCCCATTAAGCATCAAATGCAAACGTCTCCCTCCCACCTACAATGAATATGATCTCACACATCCCCTCTCTACATATCCAGTTTCTTTTTTTTCACACACTCCCTCCCAGCCCTTTCACTTTCCCAATTGCTGCCATTCACCTTTTCCCTGATCACCTTTTTCTATTCTTGTGTTCAAGGTTTCATATGGGCGACTCCCAATCTCTAGAATACCCTCCAACGCCAGCATCACCGCATTTAAAGAGGCCCTTAAAGTTTTCATTCTTGCCTACCACCCCTTACCCTTTTCTCTAATCTCTGCCCTCCCCAAATATGCCCTCTTTTCCCCATTGTACCGCCCATAACCACCTCTAGGCTGTAAGCATGACCCTTGCTCTTGGCCTTCCCTACATTACTTTGCTAAATGTACACTGTATTAAGTTGTGCAATTATATGTTATTGTGTAACTTGTTTTATTTCCTTTGTAAAGTGCTGAGAATTATTGTGGTGATAAATAAAAAATACTCTTCATTTAACAATACATGAACAGATAAAATCCAAATAAATCAGAAATGGTCTGCACATCACTTTTTTGCAAAGATAAAAATCAATTTGTCAAAATGTTGAGCACAATTCTTTGGCCCAATTTGTCTGCATGCATGTAATTCATCATTAACCATTAGCCACATCTGTATGCGGTACTCATCCTGGACAAACAGATAGGGAGTGACAGGGAGAATGAAATTACAGAGGGGTGGGAACAAGGAAGAAAATAAATAAATATATGGCTAAATGTTTCTAAGAGTTATGCTGATGACATTAACATGCTTGGAATGGACTGTGAGGAAGTGAAATCCATTAATGCCTGATACTTTTTGACAAATACATTATTGGGAGATAAAATGACTCCCATATGATGTTTGTCAGATGTCAGTAGAAAGGATATAGATATTTCATAGTAAAATCAAAAATAATGGATCGAGAAGGCTAGGAAGCTTCAGAAATCAATGCTCATTTTGTAAAAGTCCTCGCTGAAAAATGAAAATGAAAAGACGTTCCAATAAAAGCTGATGTCTTGTGCGGAAATCAGAGCTCTCGTTTGCTAAATATTCAAAGCAGCCGTTTGGCTTTAATTTCTCATGTTCAGATAATTTTCCTTTTTGCTGTTTATCCTTTCTACTTTCCAAAAGCTATTTTTTCATGCCTTCCAACATCTCTAATGTGCTAACTAGGACACTTGACATTAGTTGAAAAAAATAAATAAAAAATCACACTTCTGCTCAAAATATTACAAACATACACAAATGCCCACATGCACAACAACGACGCACATTCCTCTGTTGGAGGGATCACCCATGTAATTTTACAGCAATAACGCACATTCCTCTGTTGGAGGGATCACCCCTATAATTTTACAGCAGTAACGCACATTCCTCTGTTGGAGGGATCACCCCTATGCACATTCCTCTGTTGGAGAGGTCACCCCTATAATTTTACAGCAGTAACGCACATTCCTCGGTTGGAGGGATCACCCCTATAATTTTACAGCAGTAACGCACACTTCTCTGTTGGAGGGATCACCTCTGTAATTTTACAGCAGTAACACACATTCCTCTGTTGGAGGGATCACCCCTGCAATTTTATAGCAGTTACGTACACTCCTCTGTTGGACGGATCACCCCTATAATTTTACAGCAGTAATGCACATTCCTCTGTTGAAGGGATCACCCTATAATTTTACAGCAGTAACGCACATTCCTCTGTTGGAGGGATCACCCCTGCAATTTTACAGCAGTAACACACATTCCTCTGTTGGAGGGTCACCCCTATAATTTTACAGCAGTAACGCACATTCCTCTGTTGGAGGGATCACCCCTATAATTTTACAGCAGTAATGCACATTCCTCTGTTGGAGGGATCACCCCTATGCACATTCCTCTGTTGGAGAGGTCACCCCTATAATTTTACAGCAGTAACGCACATTCCTCTGTTGGAGGGATCACCCCTATAATTTTACAGCAGTAACGCACACTTCTCTGTTGGAGGGATCACCTCTGTAATTTTACAGCAGTAACACACATTCCTCTGTTGGAGGGATCACCCCTGCAATTTTATAGCAGTTACGTACGCTCCTCTGTTGGACGGATCACCCCTATAATTTTACAGCAGTAACACACATTCCTCTGTTGGAGGGTCACCCCTATAATTTTACAGCAGTAACGCACATTCCTCTGTTGGAGGGATCACTCCTATAATTTTACAGCAGTAACGCACATTCCTCTGTTGGAGGGATCACCCCTATAATTTTACAGCAGTAACGCACATTCCTCTGTTGGAGGGATCACCCCTGCAATTTTACAGCAGTAACACACATTCCTCTGTTGGAGGGATCACCCCTATAATTTTACAGCAGTAACGCACATTCCTTGTTGGATGGATCACTCCTATGCACATTCCTCTGTTGGAGGGATCACCCCTATAATTTTGCAAATACAGTATCCCCGGCTCCCTGTGCTATTTAGTTTGTCTTTTCTGTATTATTTATTAATCTAAATGGAATTAATGGCTGGTTTCCTATAAGTATTTATATTTTAAATAAAAAACAGAATAGACAGTGTATAATATGTTTTTAGTGTTCTGTTTTCAATTAAACTCTACCACGGTATGACTGTTCTCGGTTAAGTCTACCTTAAAAGATCTTTAAAATAAAAGTTGACTTCTATAATAGAACTACTAGTAACAATTATTCTTCAGAAATGATGGGAACCTTTGCTTCAAGATAGCTAGATGCCTCAAAGCACTAATACAACAAGATTAGAGGACAAGAAAATATATGTAATGGTGCCTTACAGAGATGAAGAAAAGAAAAAGAACGAATCCAAAAACACTCAAAAAATAAATATACTGAAAATTTAATTATAAGAAACATTGAATGTTTGCAGGTATGTGATGCAACAGTAAAGGTGCGTACACAGGGTATGATTAAAATGGAAAATATGAACGATATTGATCAAATCGTTATGGTTCATATCGTCCATTTTTCAGTGGCCAATGACCTGTGATGTGCGGCCATGTATGGACAATAACGTCCATCGCCCGTGCATCCAGGCCAACCTGGTCGATATCGACCAGGTTACTATAGGAACCCACGATCAGAATAGTTGGCCATCGTTGGTGATATCGATCATCCAGCACACGTGGGAGATCGTACAATGATATCGTTATCGTTGTCAGTCATAATTCTTCAGTTTTCACAAAACTATTAACTGGATATTCTGCACAAGCACACCCACCTTCTCCCAGGAAAAAATAGAGGCCATTCTTTAAAGACAGCCATATTGCTGGCTGCTTACACATATTCAATGCAATACACTATGTAGCAATAAGTAGTTTAGCAGAAATTCCTAATACAACTATTTAAGTTTTGGTACTACAATTTATAATAGTAAACGTTAGGGTATTCATATTAGTTGTGTAAATAGGAAATTATAATTACAAAGTTTGCTATAAGATAAATGCACTTTTGAAGAGGAAAATATAACCTAACTATAATAATGTCTTACACACACAAAATCAAAATAACTATTAGCATGTAGCCAAAAGACAGTTATCCACACCAAGCACTAGGTGGCACTGTTTTGCAAGACAACTGATCCACTGAAGACTATTTCCAATATAGAGTACGGAGGAGGAAAGAATGGTGTTTTAATGTATGTATCCACAAACACTTTAATCAGAGAAGTAATTATGATGAATGAACAAAATGTCCTGAATTTTTTACCCACGAGTACTGCACCTACGATATTTTTGTATGAGTCTGACTGTGAGGGCACCATGAGAAATAATTCTGTTATGTTGATAACTTTTTGTATATAATAGATATATAGATCTATCTATCTATCCATACACACACACACACACACAGAGACAATAACATAGAGCAGAATAAGTTACAATGTTTCTAAAAGCAGAAATGGACGCTGGAAGCCTCCAACGTGCTGCTTAGTAAATATTCAACACCACATTATTCGTATAATTTATGTACACAGTACATTAATTAACATTATTAACATTTATCATTTATCCAGTGCCAGCATATCCTCTTGTTCTATTGACCATGTATGGATGCAAAGTATCTTTAAACCTATGGGGGGAAATCAATTGTCGGTGAAGGGTGCGAATTGCCATTGCTGCAGCATTTACACACTGGTAACAGCAGCCCATCTTGCACCCTTTGCCCGGCTGGCCAAATGCCCAATTTGCACAAAAGTACGCGCAAACCTATGGGATAGTGAACACTTTTGTAAAAAGTCCCACTGCCATAAAGCGCGCCGGCTGCCGTGCAAATTTGACCGGGCGAATTGAATTCCCCCCTAAAACTCAATTAAGAGAACACATTTTTGGGAAAATGGGAAAAATATAATCTATTAGACCATATATCTGATCTTTCTACACTGTGTTTTCGTTATTTATGCTGTTTACGTTGTTTGCCACAGCTTATTTGGTTGCATTTAGTTTTACCCACATCTCCAATGAATAAGCATGTAGCCCTAAGGACCAATTGGTCAAAGATCTGATAGCAGGGAAACTGTGACTCTCGCTCAGTTTGCTTAACCTACCTCACATTGCCAGAATTCACACTATATTTACACCATATATGGTATTTTATGTTACAGTAGTATATATAGTTGCACATTATTTAAACGTGTTCTGTACACAAGAGTGCGTATGTGTAAGATAAGATTAATGTATACTGCTAGAAGGCACTCATAGGTCTTTGTAAGAAAGTTCTTTGGTTAATAAACAATGTGGGAAAGGCACTAATACACAAATAAGTCTGGGGGAAAATAATGTAACATGTAAACAACCATGCAAACTTGAAAGATGACTCCATACATATCCAATGACCATAGCGTATAACAATAATAATATTAATGAGCGTATAATAATAATATTGAAGTATAGCTACACCCATCACCAATGGTAAAAATTAAACCTAGATCAACTTAAATATATAAACTTTTAAACTTCCCTGGCAGAAAGCACGCACAGGGCCTGATTCAGAGCCTCATGCTATACTGATAATCACGCAAACAGACATTTTTATCTTCTGCCCATGCATCGGAGAAGAAGCACGCAAAGGAATGTATTCCAGCTTAGGCACCGCTTCGGAACCAGTAAACAACCTGATTCCCAAGTTGAAGGGGATAATACACATCCACGGAGGTACAACTTTGCCCAATCACATCATCCCTTTTTTGCAGTAAATCGGTGGAGAATGAACTGCTGGAATGCAGCAGACTTTACTTCTTTTTGGTATATTGCTAACCCCTTTGCTGCTGAGGTTTTCTTACCCTTGTGCTAAGGCCATTTTCCAACATTAGCACTCATCTCGTTACAACATCATTGATTTTTTTTTATGAGGTACACCCACAAATTATACCATTTTTTTTCAGAAGACTTTGTATTTTCAGAAAATAGAATTCCTCTTTTTTACTCATTCTAACACAAAATTGTAACCTAAATTGCCAAAAATGTTCTTTATTGAAATTTCAAGAAAGGGAACCAAAGCAAACAATTATATTTCGCCTTCTAAACACCACAAACAAATACTTTGTGGTTCATGTTTCACAAACAATCTACCATTACAAAATAGCAAAAAGCAGGATTCTATGCACAAGTTTTGACTGTCTCGATTTAAACACTTACTATGTGTAGGAAAAATATGGTAGCACAACATGGCCTACCATTCTATAAACTGGATAGCCTACTGAATTAAATTAGGGACCACTTTTTTATTTTTCACAAGATGTGGGAGATATGGGCTTTAGATCCCCCCCAAACTTTATTTTTTTTGTGTAAAATTTCAGTTATTGTCTGGTAATCACCAGACAATAACTACTAAGAGAGCACATTATTTGAAAGAGAATCCCCTCTTTCAAGACAGGGTTCCTCCATGTGTGTGTGGGCCATTATGGGGGATATAGAGCACAATGTGCCCGTCCCCATCTATGTAGCGCTGGGTAATAGCTAAGAGGGCCACATTTTTTTTTTAAAGAGGGGACTCCCCGCTTTTATATGTGAGTGACCACACATTTACAGGTGTAACTATGGGAATGATTAGGTGCCTCCATTTACAATAAACATCTATAAAATGGTGCGTACACATGTAGCGATCGGGCAGCGATAAGATATCGCTGGCTGATCGTCCTGCACCCTCCCTGATGTGCTGGATGTTCGTTATCGAACATCCAGCACACCAGCAACTCACCGACGACTATAGCGACCTGCGATAGTAACCTGCTCGATATCGAGCAAGTTGACCGGCATGCAGGGCCGATAGACGATATCGCTATAGTCCATACGTGCCAGTCCACATGGTCAAAGTATATGCAATCAACTGATCATTTACTAAGTGATGAAGGACGGGTAGCATCAACTTCCACAACTGGCAAATCCAGAATAAATATGCCAGTAGTGTAGAACTGTTTGTTCATTTTAACTTACAGTTTTGTGAGTGCTTTTATTAAAAAATTTCCATTATTTTAGTGAACCATCATGAACCTCTTTGGCAAGATATAAATAAAATACAAGATATAAATAATATACAAGATATAAATAAAATACAAGATACAACTAAAATACAAGATATAAATAAAATAGAAAAGTAAAGATACAAACAAAATACAAATAGAAAAGTCCTTTCTTGAGCTTAACAGGATGGAAGCTAGTAGCGTGCAGATATGAATCTGTGGACTTCCTGTAAACAGCGGTATTAAGTCACCCATTGTCTTTGAAAATATTCATATTCATCATCAGTTCCTGCCCCAGTGGAGCTTACAATCTATGTTCCCTATCACATACACACGGGTTAATTTTGAGGGGAGCCAATTAACCTACCCATTATATTTTTGGAGTGTGGGAGGAAACCGGAGTACCCGGAGGGAACACACACAAGCACAAGGAGAAAATACAAACTCAGCACAGTTAGGGCCGTAGTGGGAATCGAACCCAAGACCTTAGTGCAGTAATGCGTACCATTATACCCTTGTCTGTGCTGCCCATTAGGTTCATTAATTCTGGAGAATAAAAAAACAAGTTATCAATATAGCGGCTGTAGAAAGTGATATACTGATCATACATATGGTGTAGCTAGTGGCCAAATTTGAACCTAGCATCAACGTACCAAGCAATTTGCAAAAAAGTATTCGTGGCCAAATTTTTTGCTCAAGGACCCCCATCCCCCCAAAAATTACAAATAAGCATCCTTCTGATACATACTCTAGAAGTGTTTATATGTCTTGGCAATGCCAGCCTGACAGGGGAGCGGGGGGGGGGGGGAGGTTAGAGACCATATACAAACATTTTACATCTACTGCAATGAGTCAGGTTGTCGACATCAGCACATACATCTTGTAACTCAATAGTGTGAAAGAGACCTGAACATGACTGGGGATGGATGTGACAATGAAAAACAAATTGTGACAGTAGTGGAGTAGAGAGGCACATTCTGATATAATTGGTCCAATTGTTTTTTTGCAGCTGCATCCTAATAGCTCCTGGCATCTCCCTATTTAAAGACAGGCACCTGCACTCAGAATTTTGGGAGGACCCCACCTTACTATATTAATAGTTCACTATATTGTCCAATATGACTAATTTAGCTGAGTTTAAGGGGTGGGGGCAGAATCTGGCAAATTGGTGCAGGTACTTCACCCGTCACATTGTGAGGATATTTGGATTATATGTAGTCCTTTTTGCCCAATCAGCCTTACTGGTATGCCCAAAGCAGACTTATGCGCTAGCTGAGGGTACCTGGTATCTCTGTTGGTTCGGAATCACTTAAGCATATATCTTCTGTTTATAAAATTACACAGTAATATAGAATAAATTAATAACAAACAGGGGTTCACTGCACAGAGAGCAACTAGACTACCATACCCTAAAGAAGCTATAGTCACTGATCCTCTGGAATGCTGACCCAGCCTCTGAACTACAAGGCAGAGACCATGCCCAATATTCCTCTCGCTTCTGGTAGGTCCACAAAGTAACGAGGGCTCCAGAGGCTCAGCAGCCATGATCCTCAGGAGTTGTACCCCTTGTCAATCTATCCAAAGCAAGATGTAAGACACAGTCCAGATAACTGGACTTAAGTCTACCTCAGTTCCCAGTGATGACTTCAGTAGAGCTGGACCTAGATAGCAAAGAAAAAAATGCTAAAAAATAAAATAAAAATACTAAGTTTTAACAAATTTCAAATAGCAAATTTTTCCATTTTACTTTGAAAAGTCAACACTTTTTAAAATTTCAGAGTTTTGCATTGTACTTTATTTATTCGCAAATTTGACATGCAAAACCCTGAGACAGCTGGGTTAACGCCAACTAGTCCTCCTCCTAAATCTATCTTACTTCTCTGCCCTATACCTGCCTTCTTCCCAGTTCACCCTCCAACTGTACACCCCTGTCCTTAAAATTTAAACTGTCATGGGCAGGGCCCTGTCATCTTGTTCTCTCCTTACCATTATCCATGTCACCTGTGCAAATTGCCTTTTGTCTCAAAGTCATTAAACAATTGTCAAGCTGTACGCTGGCCCTTTCGTCCTTACCTTGTGCACAGGCTCACTGAGTGATGAAATCTCACTGGCTCACTGAGTGATGAGGTCTCCCCCACTTGACTAACCACAAGCTTGTCTTACAAGATAGTGAGATGCCCTGCTCATGCAGTGGAGCTCTGATGCTGTGTAATCCTGTGTCCCTGCACTGTCTGCCTTGTGTTTCTTCCCTTACCCCAATCTTAATCCTGCTTTCTCACACACTATGGTTTCCCTTTCCTTTTCTACTTCTCTCACAGTTTAGCTCACTTTCTCCTTCTGCATAATGTACCCACAGTAGTGTATTACCTCCCGCGGACTGTTCTACTGCTACGGCTGTCAGCTACTACTGGGCCTGTTCTGCTTTCTGGCCCCTGTGGAGGATGACAGGGATGATGACTCAGGCTTCTGTTCTACTTCCAGGCTCATGGGAGTTCCTGATGCCTCTACAGGGTTGCTATTGCTTGATATCCATTACATGAATATCCCCATTGCCCTGGGTATAGCAGAAAATCTGCACATTCCTCGAATAGAGAGCATTCATCACTTAGGCCTAGACAGATAAGGCTATAATGACCTCTAATGTTGTGGCTCCTGGACTATTGGGTGGATAACACAAATTTAGGGGTCAACCATAAGACCCAGTTCCTCCTTGTATACTGTCATAAAATCTT